>OY998175.1:73371855-73990993 GCA_963921935.1 Galeruca laticollis
CTTCGATCTGACAATATTTCTAGAATTAATTTCGTTAAATCTGTATCACATCAAAACGTTTTTTAAAAATTTATAGTTTACCTAAGTTATAGAAATAAGTTGATGTAATAATTTTATTGAAATAAAGAAATATTTTAATATAAAGCATTCTGTTATTTTATTTGATTTGCGGCCGAAAATACCTATGAGATAAGGAAGCAACTTAAAACCTCCGGCCGAATTTACCTACCGGCTTTTAGTACCTGCCCTTTTTCCGGCCGAAATTACATCCGCCCAGGGTGAGTATAAAAACCAATATAATAATATAGATTATATATTTAGAATACCAGTTTACAATAGAAAGAATTTCAGTATGGTACTTGAAAACAAATTTTTTATAATTGATATATTTAAAAGTTACACTTCGCCGGGTATTGCAAATGTACGGGTTCCTCTATCTCAATAAGAATTTTATAAGATCGAATATCTGAAACAAAACAGGAAAATTGAGGAAGACTATATGCACAGGCTTTATTATAGACAACGTGTTGTTTTATTCATCCATCACATTTTTCAGTGTCTATTTTCTGAAGACCAGTAGGAACATTTTCTTACATTGAAAGCAAGTGAACTTGGAATGAATAACCGAGCATTTTTCCATTTTAACAAAACCATAAAAAAAGACTATTGTATAAGAAAAACAAAACAGTTAGGCTAAATGCAATCTAATTATAAGAAAGCCATTTATTTTGGTGCATATCATCTTGCAGAAGTGAATCTAAATGATGATTATATTTACCAAGAGATGGAGAAGCATCACCAATATGTCTTGCGGCGGCTTGAGACGAATGTCCCCCTCGCTCAAACGGTATGGTATATGTAATTATAAAAATAATTGTAATAAACAGCAATTCCAAATAATCTGTTCAAAAAATGTCAAGCATTCTTAGATTTGTCTCTCTACACTCTAAAGTGTCTTAAGAATATATAACATTTACATTGCAATTTTATACTGCTGTTTAAATACAAAGCATATGGCGATTCACAGATAGGATAAACGCAATCTAATTATGAGAAAGCCATCTATTTTGATGCATATTATCCTACAGAAGTGAATCTAAATGATGATTATATTTACCAAGTGATGGAGAAGCATCACCAATATGTCTTGTGGCGTCTTGAGACGAATGTCCCATTTGGTCAAACGGTTTGGTATCTGTAATTATTAAAATAATTGTAATAAACAAATACACAAAATGCCAATAAGGTATTAATGAATCCTGTCGAAAAGTTATAATTAATTCTGCACTAGGGTGGCAAAAATAAATATCAATAACAACTGATTGTAATGTTTACTTAAATTTAATATTTACCAGACCGAATATCTATTTTTGTTGGTAGATCGCTCAATAACATGGCCCTTGCGTTTCAACCATGGGAATATTGTAGGCACAGCTTGAAGACATATTAGGTACTTTTTACGTCCCCTTTTGGAAGTAATTTTATCTTCAAAGTGGAGTTGACATAACTTATAATTATTATGTGAAGAATCTAGGGTTTTTACAAACAAATCTCCACAGTTACATGCATCCAACCATAACTGTACTCTAAAATCTAAATAAAGCTAAGTAAGTATATTTATATTTTTATTTATCATATGTGTATGAAAGAAATAAACTACTACCAATTTATATTGAATATTGTGTATTATTATTCAACATATTCCAGCTGAACTCCTCAATAGTGACGCTTATTGTAGTGTATTCATTGATTGTATTATTATTATTATTTATGTTATCAAAGACACAGAGACAGAAATGTTAACACTCAAAACATAGATTCACGCAACTTACAATGTATAGGTGCAATGGAAGAATAACACATTTAAAAAAAGGAAATATATATCTATAATTTATTGCATATATCTAAACATAATTGTTCCGCCTCCATCTCTTGAATGACACCCCCGAACTGCACAAGTTCTTGGCGCCATAACTAATATAAAACTTTTTTAAACAATTGAATACCCAAACAATATATATATATATATATATATATATATATATATATATATTATTGTGATTTGTTAAGTGTGAGAAACCTAATTATTATTGTTAATGTTTAGTTGATATGAAATATTAGTTTTTGTTTGCCCGGTATATTAGAAAATTTTAAAATATGTCGTAAAATAATTATACCTTACATGAAAACTCTATGATCTCAAAGTAGGGTTCATATGTTAAAACGAAACTATTTGAATTTCAATTATGAGCGCCAAAAAATAAAATCCTTGTATTTAAATAAAGAAATTTTTTTAATCAAAAATACTTGCTTTAACTTCTTTATAAAATCCTAGAGACGGTCCTGTATGTTTGATTTCAAAACCCCTCTACGATTCAGAAACGTCTGGTCAATAATGCCAACTGTTGAATAATAGATGGATCAATCATCGAGAAATGAAACTTTTCAAAGATGCAATTTCATGTCTTTCAAGTGAAAAACGTTATTTAATATTTAGAAAAACAAATACATTATTCGTTTACAAAAAAACTCATAAAAAACAAACTATCTACGATGATCACTCATTCAACAAAACATGCACTCAAATGAATTATTATTATATGTGATTACAAATTATGCAACATTATATACACATTTAAAAACGAATCATGTTACAAAATTCTCTATGAAATAAAATGGCAAAAATAATGATGGTTAAAGTTTATGAAATATCAAAGTTCAAATATTTGCACAACACAAGTGAGTTTATTTAACCTTTTTTATTTGAATGAAATAGTTTTAAATACCTGTTCACTTTTCCATTTTAATACATCTCATTGATTATTTTTAGATTACCTCCTGGAAAACCACATAGCCTGTCGTGCTTGGGAAGAAATCAAAATTGATGTTACACCTCATCCACATCAATACATTTCAAATGGAATTCCATAGTCCAACTCTTTCTGAAATGTATCGTGGAGACACTATTCCCACGATACGATATTTTACTTGGTTATGCAGATGAAATTTTACGGTTAGTATTCTATAATTTTTACCAATTATTTGTTAAGTCTAGGTTCATCTGCTTGATTCATAAATTTGTTGAGTTATATTTAAGAATGCATTTCTTTTATAGTTACCACTCCAATGTGTTGCTTTTCGAATTATTTTTTTAAAAATTTAGCTTTTCACCCATTCACCTCTACCAAAAAGAATTCTACCTAGTGAATAGTGTACATTATCAACAACTTTTTTTATTCAATTTTTTCAGTTTTTAATACGCTTGCCGCTGATCAAAATATTTCAAATCTAATCCACCAATCAAAATTGGCTATAAAAATTCTTGTTGAGAAATTTCACTTCAAGTTTTAAATTGCTCATCTATCCTTCTAGGACATTCCGTTTAAAGTTTTTAAATGATTAAATCTGATATATTACTTCCTTTAAAATATATTCCAAATTATTTAGAAATGACAGCTCTTTTTATTTCAATTAGATCTATTCGGAATGACAATTCATTTCACAAACGTCATACTTTATAAACTTAATGTTATTATTATTTTGACTTTTTACCTTGACATATACTAAACAATTACACAATGTTATCAGAGAACTTCCCTCAATATCCAATTATTACTTTCGAAAACAAATCATAATGCTTTGACTTTTACTGTTTGAGAAATAAATTGTTATAATCTATATAATGTAACGTTAAAAATTCTCTCTCTCAAAAGCTAGAAATCATGTTATATATTTCACATATGTGTATTTACAAAGTGTATTGAAAATTTCCTTCATGATTTTTCAGTTTGATTCTTGTTTGTTTTCTGTATTGAATAATGAATGATACAGATTGTCTCTACGATTCAAGAAATAATTCAAATTCTAAAATTTTGTATTTGCATATAGTGTGTAGAATTTCATTCCATATTATAGTATACAGAGTGTTGCAGGTTCCTTTCTATGTTAATATATATTATAATATATTATCTTATTTTAGTTATTTTTAATTATAATTTATCTATGTTTTTAACTTTGAGAAAGTAAAGCTCAGGGTAAGTTTAGTTATATTTTATTATTGATTTAGTGGTTTAATGGTGAGCATGAAAAACTTACTCTCGTTGGGTTCAAGATAATTAAAATATATGTAATTTGTATTTACCAAATATTACCTTACCATTGTTTCCTACAAAAATAGTGTGAGTGTTAGCGCGGAACATACCCATTCAACCTCTATGATATCATACCTTTGTTTATCATCAACATATGACATGAATAACATGCAGAAGAGTCAAAATTTAGTTTATATAATTATGAAACGACATAAAATTGAAAAACATTATAATCATTAACGAAAAACTTCAGTTAAACAAATTATTATTATCAACAACTATACATAAATTGAAAACTCTTATACTTAAAAAAATTGTTATACGTGAAATTTGGCCAAATTAGTTATATATGTGTCTGAATTGTTTTAAATGGTACCATATAAATTATATATACACTGACCTGTTTATAACACTTGGAAGTCTCTTTATGTGCACTCTATTCCTGTTCTCCCCTCCTGGAATGAAGCTGGACTCTCTTCAAATCGTGGAAATAAATTCGCTAGTTTGTATCGCAGGTAAGTCAATATAATTTATTAAATTGTTCTTCTCGCTTGACTTAAAATGTTTTGCGATGATCCTAAATGCTTTTAATCAAATACATGAGACTATCATGTAGGAATTTACTTAAAATTTACGCATATCGTCCCTTCTCAAATTCAATAATTGATAATTTCCACAAATAATTGTTATTTACAAATATTTTCTGCTCTAAATGTTTCTTAGGTTATACTTTATCATTTATATTCAGTTTTGACTTAAATTTCAAACAATTTTCACTTATTTTAGTTAAATTTTTAGAATAATTTTCTTACATGTCCATTTTCATAAGCATCACACCACACTCTCCTTTTGTTCTTCCTATCAACAAACTTTTGTTGCTAGTCTTGTTATTTGAAACAAAACACTACTGAGTTGCTAGATATTTCATAGTCTTTTTATTGAATGTTTAATAGTCAATTTAATTGTCTTCTTCTTAATCCTATTGTATTTAATTGTCTTCTTCTTATTCCTATTGTTATTAATTATTTGTGTAAAATTTCAAAATAATTCATTATACCTATTTACATGTGAACAATTTCCAAAATATATCTTATATTTATTTACAATGATAGTATCTATCCCACTTTAAATTTTAAACATCAATGAATTTGCAATCATTACGTCCTTAAATTCTTTCATAATGCCTTTCCATCCGCTTTGCAAATATTCAATATTTCAAAATTCTAACTCACTTCTGTGGTTGAATATATTTCTATGTTTTAGTTCTATGTTACATGACATGAAATTGTCTTGACAGTTCAATGCTTTCATTTCAACAAATGTGATAACTTGTCTGTATATTAGTATAAAATATCCTGTTTATTATCATCTAATAATAATTTCATGTTCTTTTCAGATTCATTTTGATAAACCAGATAACATATACAGATGATCAACTGTGCTGCTAATAAAACAATATGAATTTATAATTTACCAAGGATGGATTAAAATTTATGACTCATTGTTTACAATTGAAATCTAAGGTAACGATTTTCAATATTATCGATGGATTTATATAGTTATAAAGGATAATTGATATCATAGGTGTTTGATTTGGTATGCGATGTATTTCTTACTTATAATTATACGTATAAATGATAATTCGATCTGTCTGAAGGAAGTAATCTCTATTTACCATCTGACAAAGTTCAAATTTCATATATTTGTTCTCATCAATATTTGCTACGATAAGTTCAATATATATATATATATATATATATATATATATATATATATATATATATAAATATATACATATACATATATATATATTATATTGTGAATAATGAAAAACCGTACAGCATAGAATATTCTTTGGTAAACATGTAAACAATAAAATCACATGACATTTGTTTCTTATTGGGCTAGTGTATTCTGTGCTATTTCGGTATAAATACAATAAGTGCTATTATAGAAATGTTAAGTACCAAGTGTTAAAAACGTGACCGGCCCCTTCACTTTAAGTTACTAAACGTTGTACTAGAGAGTTATTTATTATTCAAACAGAAATGCAGATGATGCTATTATGTTCCGTAATTGACGATATTCTAAATTACTACCTGTTTAAATTATGCGTTTTCTAAAGTTACCAATATATTTTTTTTAAATTCGTCTCTCCAGAACGATATATCTTCATTGATTTATTGCTGTTCCTTTTCACTTTGTATTGGCCTAAATTATCGTTACCTTAAGATGAATCGATTAAATAAACACTAACAATAAGAAAAACAAAACAAAAAAATTGAAGCAAAAAAACTGTGCTGAATCAGAAGGGGCCGGCCAAAACCAAGCTTTTGTGAAGGATATTCGCATAACGGTTTTAGAATGACTTAACCGATTGCCGAGGAAAAAAGACGGAAGAAAGAAGTAATCTACTTGCAGCGTATACAACTTTCTTTTAATGGATGCTTGTTATATTAAATGAATTATTGTGCTGTAATTTTCGTACAATTATGGGTTGAATAAAATTGCTATTAGGTCTTTGTTTATACAAGTGAAATTCTGCTCTCCTAAGAATCAAAACGAAATAAAATAATCACATTATTGAGCTTCGCAATCTCTGCACCTCCTATGTAGAGTTTCGGTTGACCAATTACACCATCTAAAAGTTCAGAAAATGGTCAATTGCTGCGACTAATTGGTCGGTGATAAATTTTTTAATTAAGCATCAAACTTTTCCGAGGCTAATCAAAAATTTAATACTACAAATACAAAAACTGTATTCGTTAGATAATGATCTACGGATAATTGGTCAGCTGGAATAAATGAATAGTCAGTTCAATGTTTTTTTCTGAAAAAGGTATTATATCGCGTAGACAGTTGTTAGATTCGGTTGGGAAATAAAAATACATCAATGAATAAGAATAAGAGAATACTTGGAGAGAGGTCTTGCATATCAGCAACTTCCGTAAATAAGTATTAAACTCTTATTAATACTAGAGTTCCGGAAAAAAGTATTTCAGTAAAAATCTTGTACGTACCATATATGAATGATGAGCAAGATTTTAGCTCAAAATGGGTACCCAAGATTTGATCCTTGAGAAACATCTAACATATCCTATGAAGTAAATACCAAACATATTATATACAAACCAATAGGTAGATAAGAAATTAGAAATTTAAGTAAATGAGAATATTGGAAAGGACTACTGGAAGATATAGAACATAAACTAAATTGCATGGGACAAAGCACAGACATCAAGGAATGTGAAAGTTTTGGGAAAATACAATAGACATACAACATGAAACATTATCGTTAAACTGTTAGAATAGTGAAAATGAAAATATATTGACTAAATAAAAAAATAAATCTGCTCTTAACGTTTGAAAATAAAATTTGGATTATTCCGAAATAACTAGATTTTTTCTATAGTATTAATCAGTTACTACCAACATTATACTAGAATAATCTCTCAAAAGCTACTCTCTATAAATTTACAACAAATAATCAAAATCATTTGAAAAATGCTACTGAAATCTCGTCACAGATTTATTCATTTAACTAAACTATCGGTTTTTTTCTTTTTGTTTCAAATGAATTTTTCGCCCATCTGTTAGTTGATACCTTCTACCTTGACGAAACCCCAAAAGTACCGTACTATGCGTCGGGTAAGTCGCGTACTTCGACCACGATAAATAAGTTCTTGGAAAACGTTCAGTTTTGCTCTTTTTTTATTGTCTGTGAGAGGAGGTCGGATGCATTTATTCGTAGAGAAAGTTTTTGGGTTTGAAACAAACGATTGCAAGAGTTACCGATACAGAATCGGACTCAATCGAAAGCGACAGATTGGCAACATCATGAAACTATTACACAACAAATGATAAATTTTCATTAACAAGTTTGAAAGTGATACATTATACATGATCACGCTTACGTATAAACGAAATTAATAGTATACACATTCAGAGTAATCCCTATCGTACAATCTGGTACAGCCAAATGAATTTTATCAATTATTGTATTGTATTCATAACGCATATTATTATCTCTGAAATATACTGTAGAAATTGATATGAAAAATAAAGAGAAATCATAAATCTTTCCAAAAACTTCCAATAGGCAGAGGGATTTTACCACTCCTCCATAACCAACCAGATTATGGAAAGAGTAGCAGTTCTATTTCTATTCAAGCAATGTTGCCAATATTAAAGATCTTATAAGAGTAATCTACCATATTAGATCTAATGTATCCTTATCGTTTGTTTCCACTTTTTGGCAATTATTATTATCAAAGAGCTGCGGTAGCAAACGGTGAGCAATGGTACTAAATGATTATTATACATAAATGGTATATTTTCATGCATAACTCTTTACACTTCCTGGGCTATTCCTCTAACATTCAATTATATCGATCCCCAATTATCTAAAACCCTAGTTTAGGGCGAATAGCTACCATTGCTAAAATCAAACAGGTTTAAAAACATTTGGATTAAAACCATGTCATTTTGATTAGTTACTTTAGCAGGGTCCTCATAAGCGTTACTGGCGCCTATGTGCAAAAAAGGATTTCAGCGCCCCTCAAGGCATTTTGAACTCCGCTATGCCAGTCTGGGGCCTTACCACGCAAGAGGTAAGGAAGAAGGAGGGATCGAGGAGTAACACCTCGCTAAAAAACCTAAGTTCAGCTGGCTCCGGCTGATAGTACCTTGTAAGGACCCCTTGTACAGGGTTACGGATGAACACCATACCGGCGGCGAAGGCGAAGAAGAGAAGCCCCGACACGGCGGATCCGGCGTAAATGGCAACACTCATTTTAGGGGTAGTATAAAGGCAACTAGCACTGAGCAACGGCAGCACTTGTTCCAGTCCATCGTTAGAAGAAGGTGTAATAGCAGAGTTGGTCACTGAGTCGAACCAACTCGTAGTCGACTTCACCGGCAACTTGGCCTCCACCAAAAATTTACAAACCCTCGTGTTCTGTCGAACTTTTTAGTTCGACAGTTCTTGTAATACTTAGGAAGTGTTACAACTGTTTCTTTTGAAACAAAATTTCTATTTATGAACCCCTGAAGAAACCCACAACAACCACAACATAAATTTACACCAGACGCAGGAAGGATATTAACCCAGGTAAATATTAAACACCCACGAAAGTTAATAAGTCAGGACATCCTTAACTGGGGAGGCAACTCCCTCCAGCAGTGAGTCTGCTGTTGGTAATAACTTTCACAGCCATCCACATCCATTCATAACTAAAAATACCCAAAATGTCCTCCAGACGCTCCCGCAGACCACAACGCACCACATTCCAAAACACCTTACCCTCAACTTCCGACTTGACCCTATATTTTACTGAACTTTCCAATCAAATCCTAGCCACAAATGACCCCATGACAGCCCTACACTTACGCCAAAAACGTGATGATATTTTTCAAAAGCTCCTACTTCAATCCCCTAATCCATCTTCCCCAAACCCTCAAAACTCCTCCACATCAACCCCAAGCCTTCTAAACCCCTCCACGTCTACCCCAAACTTTCAAATCTTACAAAGACAAACAGACCAAATGAACCACCTCTCCAGACAAGAATCTACTAATTCATTCTCCTCAAACTCCCAAAACTTTTCCACTCCAACCTCAAACCCTCAAAACCTCCCCACGTCAACCCCAAACCCTACTGCTTCAACCTCAATACACACTTCCACTCCACCCCTCCTCAGGACTTACGCCTCCTCTGTAAGCTCCCCAACCTACACTCCCTCAATTGTCCAACAACCATCCATCCCCGGCGAGGATGGCTTCACCCTCGTCGGGAAAACAAAAACCCGATCAACCCCAACTCCTACCTCTCTCAACAGCCCCACACCAACCCCCGCCAACAACCCAACATACACCCAAACTCTGAACCTCAGAAACCTCCCACCCCAATATTCAACCCAAAAATCTCTCTTTACTCTTTTAAACACCCTCGAACTTCTCAACGGACACATCCTATACCTCAAAGCCAACTTTAATAGAACAGCCCTCCTCAAAACCTCCTCCACGCTATCAGCTAACACAATCCTTAGAAGAATCCAAAACTCCACTGGTGATCCCAACATCAATATTCACGTTCTAAACCCCACTCAACGTCCACCCCAACCAGTCAAAACCCTAATTCCCTCCTTCTCACTTGTCTGCAGGAATGTAGACCCAACGATCCCTCTCGAAGAATTCGAAGAAATTCTTCACGATCAAGAATTCCCGTTCACCAAAACTTGGCGAATTATCGCCAAGGCCAAAAATAAACCTACTTCGATGTTCCGCATCATTACACATTCCGAGATCCACTACCACCAAGCCCTCACTTCTGGCATTTCATTATTTGGCTTTCCACGCCAGTGCGAACCATCCAACGCCAACCCTCTGCCCCCCGTCCCAAAATAAGGCAACCGATGCACCAAACCCGGACACTCTTCCGATTCTTGTCGGTCTCAACCGATTTACCCTTCCTGCGGCCAAACCGGCCATCGCACCGAAAAATGCCCCAAGTCCGGTACCCCTACTTGCACCAATTGCGGCGGACCTCACGCCGCTTTCCACCCTCGCTGCCCCCATAGGCTAACCACACCAAACACCCCCCAAGAAACTGCCCCAGTCACCCTCGAAAAGCCACCAGTCCCCTTCGAACTCTCTACAGACTCCAAAATCGTCATAGAAATCCTTACCGTCACCCTAATGAACGCCATTCCCAACTCGAGGGACATCATAGCCGACACTCTTCGTCACTTAATTCCGTCCATCTATCGACACCACTGTTCTATCACAAACATAGGCAGACGTGCTCACTTCGCTTTCACTCCCATCAGGAGTGAAAGCACTTCCACTTAAATTCGCGAGCCCCAACCCCTCCCGTCGGTGCTGCAGGTTTTCCACGTTTTTTCCTGTAGCATGGTGAATTTATTCACTAGCCAAATGGGCCGACATCGACGAAGTTTTTAGATCTAAAATTATTATTGGAAACCACATTCAACTCAAATCAACCCCACATAAACAAACAACCTCCCCTCGAATTCTTCAGCGAGCCATTCGCCTCTCAACATCAACACCAACACAACCCTCCAACCCCAACCGAACGCGCACACAAACCCCAAACAAAAAAAGCCTCCAACCCCGCCCTGCAGAGG
Organism: Galeruca laticollis; assembly: GCA_963921935.1. Taxonomy (NCBI): domain Eukaryota; kingdom Metazoa; phylum Arthropoda; class Insecta; order Coleoptera; family Chrysomelidae; genus Galeruca; species Galeruca laticollis. Next base: position 73,383,092 of record OY998175.1, read on the forward strand.
AACCGCATCCTATATCAGGGCCTTATCTCGAAAACCCCCAAAACCAACCCAAAACCAACAAACCTTCCAAAAACTCTCTCGAACTTCTCTCTCTCTCTCTCTCTCTCTCTCTCTCTCTCTCTCTAGCAACGGCAGCTGGCTGCTCAGAACTGACCTCAAGCAAGGAATGAAGAAAAACTCCATTAGTTGGGAATCAGACATCAAACGGCAGAGTGGAAACCACAGAAAGGCGCTTGAACAGCGATGAGGAAGGCAAGGGGAAACCACCTCATTATATTTCCCTAGTATAATGATCATAACAAATACAGTTAAAGCAATAGACCTTAGTCCCCGGCAGTCCTTCAATGGACAAAGGGTGCGAAGAATCCCCGAGAGGAAATTAAAAATTGGAACGTTGAATGTTAGAAGCCTTTTCCAGGCTGGCGAACTGGGCAACTTAACACTGGAAATGAACAGACTGAAAATTAATATATTTGGAATTAGTGAAACCCGACGGCCCGGTAGTGGCAAATGCATAATTGATGGACGAACATTTTACTACTCTGGTAGTGACAATAAACAAAAGAAACTACCGTCTGACATGGTCTCACAACATATGAATCGGCAGTAACTGTATGATATACGAATAAAATTTCGTTTGTATTTATACCTGATCATATTTAATTTCTCAACTTTTATTTTAAAATTAATTTTTGTTCCTTGTTTTTTTTGCAACTTTTTTTTGTAACCTGGATTTTGGCGCCCCTAAAGGATGGCGCCCGTGTACATTGCACACTTTGCACATGTGGTAGCGGGGGCCCTGTACTTTAGGAGAAGAATTGAAAGTAAGTCTATACTTAGATGTGCGTAACCACGGAACTAGTTGATCAAGCACTACAATACAAAATTGGCATCTTATGAACCTTGAGACAGTAACTTTTAATCCACAACTGGTCTCGAGTGACACTAAGTATTTAGAATCGTTAATAATTGTTTACTCTTCGGCAACATCGCCTTGCGCGTTTCAGTAGCCGCGTTCAGTAACTTGCTTTAGTTGATACTTGAGAGTGAAACCGGTTGCATCGAAAAATTTAGATTTGGGGTTGCCGTTAACCCCAGTGTACCGGTTACGTATTTTTTTTAGTTTGGCAATGGCGAATACATATTTAACAGAGCAACAATTAGACGACTTAGTCGCAATTATAAATGACTTAGACGAACATACGGAGCACGTTGATAATATTTGTGGTGAATCCGACGAGGATATTAGTGATACGCCAACTTTAGAGTGAGCATGACTCTGCGTCTGAAGTCGAATATTCCGAGGGCGATGATGATAATGATGTTGCAAGTGGAAGCAGGGCAAGCACAAGTCAATAAACAACCAGTTATTATTACGGAAATGATTGTTACAAGTGGTCTAAAAAGGCACCAAAGGAAAATGTACGAACTCCAATTCACAATATACGAAACCATCCATACCATACGAATCTTGGAAGTTGCTGTCGCTTCCTTATACTTCAAATAATATAGAAATACTCAAACAATTGCAGTTTTTTTCATTCCTCTTTAAAAAAAATTGGGGTCACCTATAATCCCAGGATACCATTTAAGTTTCAAATTACTTGCGAACCAGTTAAGGGCTCTAGTCAACTGAGTCTGAGCAGCTTAACTTCGATTGACTTATTTGATTTTTGCTATCTTATTAAAAATGCTTATGACCAAGGCGATAAGATTGATTGTTTGATTCACACACTTCATCGTATTCCTGCTACATTGAGTAGAACAGAAGAACGCCGAAGGAGCTTGTTACAGTTAGCAAGGATTATATAAAATGATCATACATTTTGAAAAAAACGTCAACCAGTTGATCGAGATTTTATGGATGAAGGGCTTGTAGAAAACAGATCGGAGAATACCATCAGCATCGGTCATATTTTTTCCACACAGAACCGCAAAATGTTTCTCTTGGCCTGAAATGTTTTTACGGAGAAGCTATGAACTTTGTAAATTATCTGGCTATGTGCCTGTATAGGGTTTGTATATATTTGTATTTTTCAACGTTAGTCTTCGTGTGTATGTGTGTTTGTCTGTCAGTGTTGACCCACTTTTGCTTTACTGACGGATGGTTAACAAATAGACCAGTTCGTGAATCAGTAATGATAAACATATTTGAAGAACATGTAATAGATTTGGATATTAATACACAACAAAATAGAAATATTTGAAATTGAGAAAAATTAATTATGAAGAAAAATAGATAACTAAATGGGAAACGAGAATTAAATTTAACAAATAATGATTCACTCTTACAAAATTATAATTAATCTATTGTTATGTATGTCTGCTATACGTGAATATTATTAGAGAATCTGAGGAGTGACTAAACTCGACAGAATCAGACGCGCCGAAATCAGATGATCAAAAATGTTATCAAGAAAATTGAAACACATTAAATAAGATGGTACGATCGCATTTAAATAATCGCGAAAATTAGGACAGTAGATTGGGAAAACGAAGTTAACCAGGACTTAAAGTAGAGGAAATGAGACATTGTAGACTATGCAATCACTGTCAAGAATACATATTATTATATAAGGAGATCTACAACAACGTGTCTATTGAGAATGCATAATTGTCAATTTTTTCAAAAATTGTGAACTTCTTAGTTAAATTAGGATTATAATACGACATACAAAACGGTTGTAAAATCAGATCATCAGATATGATTTTGGTTGATTTTCGAGTCCTTATACATAAATTGAGAAATATTAAACCTAATTAAAACGATATAAATGAGGATTTCATTAAAAAGGAAAGAACATAAATAAAGCGAATTAAATAATTAAGCCAGAGAAGAGAAGGAAAAGAACAAAACAGGGTACAACAAAATTACAGTAAATAAAATACAGTGTCGATGGGAAAAAAACTAGAAAACATAGTAGATCCAACTATACAAAAAAACTAAGCGAGGAAACATATAAATATAAAAATAACAAACGGTCAAACAAGGAAATCAATCAAAATTACTAAAAGAAAGACATGAAAAGAAGAAAGGAACAGATGAGTTAGGTAAGGTTCAAAGGAGAAGAAGCAATAATAGTTATGAGTATATGTATGTAAGTAATAATACAGGGATAGGCATAATATAGGTAAATAGAGCGATAATAATAGAAATAATAAGCGTATTAATAGCTGTAAATGTAATTCTATCTGAACAGTCTAAAAATTAAAATGGCAAATAAAATTAAAATTGAGACAGACAATAGTCGAAAAGGGAGGAAAAACGGGAAGAAAACGAATAGCGTAATAACGGAAAAACAAATACAGAAGGAAAAATAAGAAACAACAAACAACTGAAAAAGAGCACGAGATTGACGAATTACTGACAAAAGACACAAGGAACATAAACATGATAACCGGAATGGAAATAGAAATAGTTGAAGAAATGGTGAGTAATAGGGTACAAATATTGGGAGTGAGTAAAACAAAAGAAAAAAGGAAAGGGAACAAAACAAATAAGAATTGAGCGAATATTGTGTAATACAAGAGTAAAAGAAGAGAATCGTGCAAATAATCAAATAAACAGTAATATAATAAAATTTCAAGAATGGTAGCGATAGTAATGAAATTAAAAGGAATAGTTATAAACATAATCACAGGCATCGGAAATTGCCGAGTGATGCAAGTACACCCTCACAAAATCCACGACACCGAAAAAGCCCAATACAAAGTTCCATGTACATACCAAACCATGAAAAGTCACTTTACATATACTGTAATTTTTTTTTATACAAAATGGCAATTTCCAAATTATAGATTTTTTGGATCACTGGAACACATACGGTGATAGAATCTCGAAATGTCATGAACTAAAAACAATTTGAATAATTTGAAACAAATCTACATAACGAAATCAAAGATGCATAATTTTGATTCACCCTGTATGTACGTTTTGTGAGAAAATAGATGTTGACATTCAATTGACCGTATGAATAAAAATGAGCACAACCTTCTACTAGCAAAACTTGAAGCAAATGCTATATAGTTTATGAATAAAAATTTAAGTAAAAGATTTTGCTCAAACTTTTATTAGAAACATGAGCATCTACTCCCATTTAAGTGTTTGCTCATCTTGTTAATAAAAAGTATGCGTTGCTTAGTTGGTTCAGCATTTGCTCCAAAATCTCGTTAGTAGGAGATGCACCTTGCAATAAGCTGGTCATAAAATGGCAGAATTCGTGAATATACGGGCACAGAACCAATATAGAGTGGCGAGATTCTGAATCTCTTTACATGTTTCAAGAAGAAAATGTAAATTGGATGACAACGTACTTTTTGGAAGAAAATCTTGAAAGAAGGGGAGGCGCTCTTTCTTCAAATCATAAAATGAGGGTTTTCTTGCGATATATGGCCAATCCTGGATTTCAGATGGATGTAGCAGAAAAATTGGGAATCACTCAGTCGACTGTTTCAAAAACAATTTCATTTGTAATGAACAAAATAGTTGAAAAGTCCCATTTATGGATCAAATTTCCGTCAACCCAACCCAAGCACAGCAAGCGTGGCAAGAACAATATCAGTTTACAAGTGCTATTGGAGTGATTGATTGCACGCACGTTCAGATTTTGAAACCGAATCAACACGGTGATGAATACATCAACAGAAAGGGATTGGCGACTTTAAATGTGCAGGCAACATGTAACTTCAATTACATCGCTTGTAGATTATTCACACCAGCTCAAGACTGGGCCAAGTGATGCCCCGAAGCGAGGAAAAAGATTGAATATAGCCGCTGGCAAAAGCATTGGCACAAAAGATTTACAAGAAGAAAGCCCAAGGAGTTGCAAGCAATCCATAACGCGCAAGAGACAAATCAGCGACAGCGAAAATGAAGATGACTTACAGAGGCAGAGGAATTAGTTGTAAGTACACTGCGTAAGCATGCATCCAACAAATCTGTGTTCTTCAGTTTTCCGAATATTCCGGATGAGACTGTTATAAACAGGGAACATATTGTCCGACGTATTATTTTGAAGTCTCTGATGCGCGGCAAATATTATTTCTCGCTTGGGGAAGAACTGGAAACGCTCCAGTAAGGAATTTTTATGCGTTCTATTGTTTTTTTTGAATGTTGTTTTTTAGTTCAATTTCTTATGTATTTTTTTATTTTTAAATTTAATTTGCCCATGGAAGGTTTGTTTCATCAAGAAATCAACGGCTGTGCCCATCCTGTCCAAAGAGTAAACGTTTATTTTTTCTCAATATATGCGTTTTATTGCAAAATTCTTCTGAAAATGTCGTTTAATATATATATTTCTAATTTTTCAATGATCGACTATACCCCCAAACGGCTCTGGAATGGAAAATATGCATTTTAAAAGCGGTGATCGACTTCACCCCGAACCATGGGGTGAAGTCGATCACCCTTTGATTGAAAATAAATGGAAAATTGCTACATCTACGACTTTTTTCTAGTAACCAATCGACAACCTAAGCATCAAGGATGTTATATTTTTAATTGCATCAAAATATAATCATTAGTTTTTCAGTTATCTAAAGAAACGCATTTTTTTCATCGACTTCACTCCGTTTGACGTTATATAAAAAACATATTATATTGAATAAAATTTGAACGGAATTCCACAAAATGATCTATCTATTATAATTAACACATGGGTTATCACTGAAAACAAGAGTAATACATTCATAATTTGTAATTATTTTTGAAATTTAGAAGGAATATTTCAATTATATTATGAATTCCTTCTCCTCTTTTTTATACCTCCATCTTCTATTGTCATGTTTTAATTTATTGCATTTGGATGTTATTATGTTTATTATCGTTCTTACTTCAATTTATCAGTGTATTTAGTATTTTTAATCAAACCCACACATTATCATGATTCTTTAACCTTTGAATTGCCTCTACAGATTCTTCCGTAGGTAATCACACATACTCCTCCTTCTATACAGCAGTTCCTTCACTGGAACTTCGTTGATAGAACACATTTTCCGAAGGACTTTTCCAATAATTGAGAATTTGTGTTCATGAATTCTGTTAACCAGCAACTACTAGAAAGATAACATGTTGATCACAATTGCCCCTCCGAAAGAGGCGTGTTGGGTTCATATCGTTATTCAGGCATTCTAAAACGTTCACTTCAAAAGAGCATGCGTTGAGTAGAAAGGTTATAATTGAAAATGTAAATAAAAATTTTTCATTTCCCAAACAAAATTGAACGCTGAGAATGATATAAAGTAAAAAGTCGCAACTGAATTTGTAGACGTCAATCACACACACTGGTTAGCTCTCTAATTTCTCACGAATTTTTTTTAGAATATAATTTCTGAATTCTTTAATAACTTTATTTGTAGCATTGAGCTTTAATTCATATCAGTAGAAGTAACATTTTGAATAAATTACAATTAGAATATAAACAGTAGAACGAAGATACTGGCCTAAATTACAGGAGTTATTTTTTTGCGTTCTTACGTTTTGTATTTCCTTTAGCAAGAAAAAATAGTCCAATTAAACATAAATAACGATAAAGCAATTTAAAAAAAAACATAAACTGACTTGAACTGCTAAATTAAATGTCTTAAAGTTGCATTATAAGTATTAAACGAATCAGAATGGATAAAATCAGATAGTCACATAATCAATTTTACTTCAATTTATAAATTAGAAGTCTTTTATACAGGGTGTCACAAATCCTGGATAAAATTGAAACAGTTTGGAAAATAGGTAAAATTTACGAATTCTGATTTATGCGAAATAATGCAGGCTCGATAATATTTTTTTTCGTGCAATTGCACGCGAAGTCAGTATTTCGCGTTCTCATCACAGTCCGCGAAATTTAATTTCGCAGCCGTTACCCATAGCAACGGCCGCGAAACCAAACGTCACTTCCAAATTTGAATATCACTTCCAAATTTGACATTTCGAAAATACTACAAAGACAAGGATTATTTTTTATTAAATACCAACAAATACACAAGTACTTATATTATTTAGGATGAATACTTTTTACAATATTGGATTTCTGCATCAAATAAGCCAATAAAATGTTTTCAAACATCGTCTTAATATTCTGTTTGTCACACCAATCTTTAAACTCGCCGTAACATTTTTCGTACTGCCGTTTAGATTTTTCGGGTATTACAACGGAAAGCGCCGAATTTACAACGCTTTTGAGTTCAGGAGGAGTGAAAGGTACATTTTGCGTTTTGTCAAGAACTGTCAAAATATTTTGTATATATTGAAACATATCATTTCCATAGCACACGTTAACATTGTTAAATAAATTGAATTGCTGTTGATTTTAGAGCAATTATATATTTATTTACAATTATCTAGTTTAATAATTTTAACGATTGCACGAAAAATAGTGTGTATGCCATGGCTGCGAAACTTTTTAACGACCTCAAGATTATCTTGCCTCGGCCGCAAACGGCCTCGGCGATAACTATTCTTTCGGTACGTTAAAAAGGTATTTCGCGGCCTAAGCATACAAATAACTATTTTGGTCGACCGTCCGTTTGATATAATTTTAACGCACTCGAAATCGTTGATTGATGACACCTATTAATGAATGATTTTCTATTAATCAACGATTTCATTATATTGTAATGTTTTTCTTAGTTATTGAAACGTTTTTATTACGGGTGGGATAAATTCATACACACGGTATGGCTACTTACTAATTTATTTAAACATTAAACTAATCACTTAAATTTAATTTATATGCACACAAACTTAATTATTAATTTATATCAACGCTTCACTGTTCGCTATTTCGGTGTATTCTTGTTTATTTGTCGAGATCACTTTATCTACTAAACTAACTCTTCCTGGTCGGCCCCTTATATATCAGTGCCTTTTTCACTAGATAATTCTAGATTGCGGCTTACACAAAAACAATTGGCTTTCTAGCATTTTCTAGATAAGACTGGTCACAAATACAATGTCTAGATAAGATAGTCACAATCGTAAACAATTCTAAGAAACCCCTGCTCATCTGCCATAATTTTAACTTTCATACCTGGCTTAGACAGAGTCGGATCTAGGGACTATACCAGTGTGCTGTTTCGTAACAATATGCAACCCAACGTACTTTGCACATTTATATTGGCAGTGGCATGTGGTGTAGTAGGCTTACCTACTAAAACATTTGAAATCAAGTAGCTGTGTTAGTACTATTATATATTTTATTGTTAATTCTATGTATATTTTAAAATCAAAATTAGAGTCGGTGGAAAAGTTTTGTAACGAACTCGTGATTTAGAATGGCGACTAACAATCTCGAACATTATCTCGATTGTTAATCGTCCTTATTAATACACTTGCTCGTTAAATAACTATTGAGGAAAAAATTAGTTAGACAATTTGACAGTGGTTTCATACAAGGATTAGGATGAGTATTCAGCGGAAAATAGTCCTGCTCACTGCAATCAAGGGTATAGGGTGAATGCGTATAAGAGTGCGCACTCTTAAACACATATGTGCACAAGAGAAAGCATATTAATGCATAATAGTGAGCAACGACTTATGCATTGTAATTATTATTATGAATTTTATTCATTGAAATACAATTTAATATATTTATAATATAATATAAATGAATGCATGCATTACAGGTGATGAATAAAGAAATAATCGATAAGTGATCAATCACTTGTTTCAATATTTGCGGAATATAAAAATAATTTCATGTATATGAACATGTTAATCACAATACAAAATATTAAAACTAAGACATATAGCATTAAAAATTGAAACAGTAAAAATATAGAAATATAAAAACTAGAACAGAGTAAAAACAAGAAACGAGTCAGATGATGGAGAGCGGATCATCTATATTAATGCAGTAAGTATGTTGTTTATGGTTTCGATTCTATCAGATCGATTATTAATTTTCTGTCGTTACTTAAGATGTAATCTTTCAATTTTTTTTTGAAATTAGCTTTATTTCTTTCAGATTTTATAGTGTTCGGGACACTATTGTATAATGATTTTGTGATATAGGAGTAAGATCTTTGGGATATTGATTTTTTTACACGTGGTACTACCGTAATGGGTTTTCGGCGGGTATTATACTCATGAGTGGGTCCTGCTATATATATATATTTCACATTCGTACAGAAAAAGAATAACTGCCTGACATCCATGACTTCAGATTGTTTATATAGTAGGTCCGAAGAAAAGTTTCCGTTTTTCATCATTATCACTTTCAGAAATCTTTTTTGCAGTATTTCCAATGGTTTGAGGTGTACTCGGAGAGCATTTCCCCATGTCAAGATTCCATATCTCAAATGACTTTCCACTAAGGAGTTATATAACATCTTCATTGTTTTCAGTGGAAGGTAATTACTTAAATATTTAAATTTGTATAAAATGGATTGCAGTTTCTTTATGACGTAGTCTATATGAACGTTCCATTTCATATGCGGATCCAGATATACACCAAGATATTTAATATTTTTTTCAGATTTAATACTGAGCATGTTTTCCTGAGTTTCTAGGTCGAGATGTAAAAAAGGGCAATTACCAGCCGAATTACAGCTGAAGGATAGGAAGTTGGTTTTTTCTGTGTTGAGTGTCAAAAGTCTTTCGTCGAACCACTCCTTTATGAATCGGAGGTCAGATTCGGCTTTATGTTTCAATGCATGCCATGTTTCCACTTTATATATTATTGCGGTATCATCAGCATATCCTATAATACTTCCTTGACTGTTGAATGTGAATATTTGATTATTGAAGAGATTAAACAAAAGAGGGCCCAAAAGTGTTCCCTGCGGTACGCCATATTCAATTTATCTCTGATCGCTCAGTGTTTCAGCCACTTTCACTTATTGAGTTCTGTTGCTGAGGTAATTTCTAAGTAAATTTGCACATTCACCTCTCATTCCTACTCGTTCCAGTGTAACTATGAGCAATCGGTGACTAACAGTATCGAAAGCCTTCGAAAGGTCTATGAAAACACATAGACAAGGATGTCCATCTTCCAACGCGCTATGTATTTTTTCGGTCAAAGCTAATACAGCATCTTCCGTTGAAGTATTTTCTTTCAAAGCATATTGTTTATTGGAAATCAAGCCGTATTTTTCAAAAATTGGTATTACTATCGATTTTTTGAAAGCATCAGGCCAGATTTCCAGTTCCAAGCAGCTATTTAATGTATATTAGGGGATGAACAATATATTGTGCAATAGATTTGATGGTTTCCGCTCTTATCCCGTCCTTACCAACGGCTTCCTTATCTTTCAATTTTCTTATAATGTTCAAAAGTTCAATAGAATTGCTTGGTACTAGAATCATAGTATTAGGTAGAATATCGTCAATGAATTCGTGATTACTATTTGTTTTGCTTTTTTTAGCAAGTGTTTTTCCCATTTCAATGAATCTCAGATTGAATTCATTTGCAATATCTTCGCTATCATGGAGAAGTTCTCCCTTTATGTTTTGGACAGCCGGTATTTTATTATGTTTTGTTTTCGAGTTACTCAATTCCCTTACCTTTTTCCATAAAAATGTTGTGTTATTTGGATCTTTTTCTATTTGCTGTTTATAATAATCGTATTTTACTTTCTTGACCAGGTTAGTTAATTTGTTTTTATAAAGATTATATTGATTTTTCAGTATATTGTTATTCGGTTTTTTTTAAGATTAACAAACATTTCATTTTTTTTTGTTTATTGGCGTCAGTAATGAGTTTGTGAGCCATGGTGCAAGTTTGGAGTTTTTTCTCGTTTGTTTTTTTTGTTTCTAGGCATTCGTTACTAGTTATAGATATTATTTTAATTAATTCGTTCATTGCAGAGTTTGGATCTGGAGTCAAATACATAGTTTCCCAGTCTACCTGTTGAATTTTTTGTCTAAACTTGTTGTAATTCAAAAATTGTGTAAATCTATTATTTATAGTTTTTTCATACTTCATTTTTTCCGTTATGATCTGTAGTATAGTGGTTTTATGATCAGTAATGTTGTTTTCGATTATCAAGGGTATGATCATGTCTGTTTTAGATTTAAGAAAATATGATCGAGACAACTTTTCATCCTCGTAGGTTCATTGAAGTAGATACATAACCAAATTCGTTCAGTACGTTAAGATATTCTGTAGCATGTTCATTTACCTCTAATATATCGATGTTGAGATCTCCTACGAGGATGCAGAAATCATTAGATTCATTGCAATTCTTCTCCAAAAAGTTTTGAAGGTTTTTATTGAATGATGCTATATTTGATTATACTATACTATAAATTTTATAGTTGTTCTCAGAATTTTGATTTCATCCATTTCAACTATTTCGTATTCAAAATCATATTCCTGCTTTATGTACATTACAACTCCATCATTTTGATTGTAATTACCTTAGTTATATATCATATTGTAGCCAGGAATACCATATATACTGGGATCCACCAATTTCCAGTTTTAGGTCAAGACCATACAATCAAAACTTTCACTGATATTACATAGTCGTATTTTGAATTCATCTATATTTTTATTGATACTTCGAATGTGGTTATGTATTATTTTAAAATTCTCGTGGTGTTTGTTTACTTCCAAGATTCCTTTACATTCTTTGTTCGTGTTAATCGTAAAGGTCTGTACCGAATCAACCTGGAAATTTGATATGTATGGATCCATTTCAGATACAGTACCGATACACATACATACACATACACACACACATACATATATAAATATATAATACGAGAAAAACAGGAAAAATTTAAGCGATCTACATTCCTATTAATAAATGCCTACCCTATTGCCTAACTGAGCGGGTTATAGGTTTTTCTTGATTTCTGGTTGATAGTTTTCGCACCAGGGGTGGTTTTGGTGTAAGTTTTTTTTCTTCTTGTTCCGAGCATTCGGCTTGGGCGTTTTCTTCGGTGGAGGTTTTTGGTTTCGTCCCTTTGTTGGTTACTGTTGGTGTGGTCGGGGCACTAGTTGGCTTAGCTCTTTCTTCCCAAAGGCAAGAAGATCGTCCACTCCGTAAGCTATTTCTTCGACGTACAGCTTGATATGTTTGATATAGCTATGTCTCTTGTCTTGTCTAGCCAGTAATAAATGTTTCCTTAGGATTTTTTGTTCTAGTCTTTGTTTTGGTGTTAAATCATTTGTAATTGTGATTTTCGTGCCTTTTAGCTTCGAGATATTTTTGAAGACATTTTTTTTGTAAGGTTCGAGACAAATTATATGTTCACTGGTCTATCTTTTTTCTTTCCAAAGGATACATATCATTAAAATGAGAATCATCCAGGTCTATATCAAGGAGAGTTTTCATTTCTTTGCTAATGTATTTTGTGTTTATTTTTTTGCTTTCCGTTTCTAGTTCTAACAATAGCGGTAAAACATGATGAAACAAGCAAGACAGAATTTTTAAAAGCAACATTTATCCTTTAATTGAACAATATAGCGTTAAAAATATCAAAATAAACATTTGTTATTCTATTATTTAACAAATAACTTTAATATGAACTTGAAAAAATAAACGCGTACCTAATCATTAGGTATGTAGTGTACGACTCGTGCCACCAGTTATTGCACTCAGAACACATTATCCGTTTTCGATTGGGGGATCTTTATAATTCTCGCCGCAACCTGGGCAGTTCACGTCTTTGTCACACTTCGCTACATTCTCCTTCCTTTTCTTTACTTGTTTTCTTGGCATTTTCAGCTTCCTTGTTGTTGCTTTCATTTTCTTAGATTCCTCATTCCTTTGCTTCACCCGAAAACTTTCTTCTAACTCGTTTGCAAATGGTGTGCCTGAAACGATCTCAGACCGCCGAGACTTGATTTTACGCCGCAATGGTTGTTCTTTCATAACTGGCAATGGTAAAATTTCGCCTATATGAACGAAATTGATTAAAACAAACTTGTGTCTCTGTTGGTTCTTTAAAACTATTCGGTATGAGTATACCGTCTTCGCATTCAAAATCCATTCAAGTTCATAAATCTAATGTTTCGCAATTGCGTTTGAGAAGAGGATGTTTGACAAGGCAATCCTTGCTGCGGTGATTTTTGAGGCCATGGTGTTTGAGCCAGTGACGTTTGAAACGGTGGAGTTTGATGTAGTGGTGTTTGAGACGGTGGTGTTTGATGTGGTGGTGTTTGATGAGTTGAAAATGTTTGTTCTAATATATTGGGTTCATCATTTTCTACATCCTGTGATCCACCCGGGATTACAAGGAAGTTCACTGATCTTTCAGTTACATCAGATACCAGCGAAGGAACAAAGTCAGTTTTGTCAAATTGTTCAGGATTTTCTGGAAAAATTCCAGCTGCACTGAACGCAGTTTGAGACTTTTCAATATTTGCAACATTAGCGTATGTATCGTGAAAGAATTCCGAGATCTACATTCGCGTAATTACCTTTCCAGGATTGCTTATCACCCAGTTATCGCAGTCTCTACTGAATGCCTTTGCCGATGTCTAGTGATTGCAACTTGTGGCTCGCGTGTGGTGGTAAAGTAAATAGATCAGTATTATTATCCTTGCAGTATTTGATGACGTCTAAATCTCGATGCGAGCTATGATTATCCATTATCAAAAGCACTGAGTGGTCAGGACTTGGCTTACTATAATTCTTAAAATGGATTATCCATTGGTGAAATAGATCCGTATTTATAAATCCTGATTCGGAAACCATTTTAAGTGTTTCAGAGGGTGCTTGAATAAAAAGTTCCTCCTTCATCCGCTTCCTTGGGAATATTAAGGCGGGTGGAATATACATCCCGGAGGCGCTCATACAGCACACGGCAGTAATAAGTTGTCCACGTTCGGCACTTGCTACTTTACCCACGGCTTTTTTACCTTTAGTGGCCAAAACCTTTGTTAATTTGTTAGGTACTATTGAGAGACCTGTTTCATCCATATTGAAAATTGAATCTGGAGATTCACCAATTCCCATCTTAGCAGCTACCCGTTATATACCAACACCTTCAGCAATTCAACGTTCCGCTTCGGTGAGATTTTTTTCCGTAAAGTTTTTCTTTTAAATCTACTCATTGTGTTGTTGAAAGTAGCTACCTAGGTACCTGAAAAAGAACGAAGGTATTAGAACTGCAATTTCTATCTTAGTTTTTAATGATCTATCGTTTGATACCAATTTCTGATCATACCAGAAGTAGCCCTAAGCCGGAAATCTATCGCTTCCTGTTTACCCGGAATTTGTGGACAGACTATAGATAATTAAAAATTTATTCCGGAAAGTTCAATTCGTTTTACTCTTAGTTTGGATTCTCTTTTTGAAAATGGTCTCTGATCCGTCAATATTTGTCGGAAGCAGTTGTATTTAAAAATATTTTATGCAGACTTCAAAACAGAAATAAAAATTGTGTGTTCCATTTAAAAAACAAAATTGACATTCAGTTTGTTTGTTTAAGACACCATGTATACATTAAAATAAAAGCGTGTGTAGCAGCAGGTAATTTTATACAAGTTTTGTTCGGAATATTTGTTTCTAATTTCAAAAATAATAGAGATATTTTTATTTAAAGAGTTACCTGAATTACCTTGTACAATACTTGAAAAGTTTTGCACAAGAGTACGCAATGCGCACTCGTGCACTGTTACGTTCACGATTATTTTCAATTATTCTGTTTTTATATGCACTATTTTAAGGAAATTTCAATGTCACCATTTTAGCTTAAAAAGTTGAATGTAAAAGTTGTAGATAAGGAAAAAATAAACAAATTTTTTTTAGGCACTTTGCACATAACCTAAAATGTACCACGAAAAACGTTTTAGATTTTTCGTACTTTGAAAAAAATCGTGGGATCTTTAAATTTCCTGATTTGAGAGTAAGCTTTGACTTTATAAGTGTTTTGTGATTTAAGAATGTATTTGAGGGTAAGTTTTGATTAAAAGTGGTTTGGTCCAACCAGAAGAATGAGTATGATGAGTATCAGAGGGGCTATCCGTAAGGTATTGTGAAGGAGTCTTGTCCAGAACAGTACGTTTCTTGTCGATACTATTCTGGAGATTGTTGCAGTGGTGGTGAACAAGGGCGTCACCAAGGGGGGGCAGGGAGGGGCAGCTGCCCCCCCCCCCTAGAGATTCTAAAAAAGTTGCCAAATATAATGCAACCAAAGTCCTAAGTATTTGAGTTGATTTGCTTGAAGTTCAAGCCTTGAACAATCATTCCCGTGCGTCGAAACTCGAATGAATTCACCAATTCCACTCTTAATATTCCGTACTACGCTGCGCTCTGCTCTACTCTATCGTTGAAGCGGGAGAGAGGGAGTGGGGAAGCAAAGCAACATGTAACCGCGTGGCGCCCGCGCCCCCCGCACAGCCGCCTTCGTTTTATCGTCTGTCTGTCATTTATTCGTGCGTTAGCGTTGCCACTGCCCGCTTTTACGTTTGTTTAGTGCGCTATTATCACATCTAAATAGTTGCTGTGATCACATAATCAATATGGACATCAGAAAATTTTTTGGTGAGTATCACTTGCGTTTAGCTTTCGTATTTTCCGTCCGTAAAATAACGTCAATTGATTTGATTATAAATGCTGATTTTGTATCGGTTTTTAAAATCGCAAAGATCCGTTTCTAGGCACGATATCCGATTCTTAAGGGTCGTCAGTTTAAACCAAAAGGAAAATTGCTCAATTTAATGGTTCAATCGAAAATAGGACCGTATTAACATAGCTTAAAGTAGAAAATTGTATGAATGAATATCGGCAGTGCCGATTCGGCACAGTTGGCTCGCGTATGCTGGAGACTCCGGTGCGTGCGTGTCGTCGCGCCCGCTCTAGAGTGCTCGAGCGAGGATGCCCGAGACCGCGCGAGCATAGCCGCGGCGGTTAAGCCGCTCGAAATAGCTAGGACTGTTGATATAAAAAATATCGTTGACGCTAGTCCTTGCGCGGGCTCGAGCCTGCCGACGTATTGAAGGGCATTTATGCTTTCAATGTGAATTGCGGACCAGAAGAAGTTGTTGCTATTTCAAATATTTTATTTTGCAGTTTTAAAAAGAAAGAAACCTGAAGGAGCAAGCAGTGACAGCGATGATTCCGTGGGTGACCTGGCGAGACCTAGCACATCCAAAGAACCGAACTTAGTTCCCGACTCTTCGATAAATGACTGCAACGAAAATGACATCGGTAAATTTATTGGACAAGCATCAATGTTATCGACTGAAATGATGAAAGAATTGCTTGAAAACACTTGGTCTCCGTCTGCGACGTATGACTTTGCGGAAGACGCTAAACATTTGAAGAGGAAATTCAATTATTCATGGTTGGAAACGTACTCTCCATGGCTGGCCTATTCCAGGCACCAAAAAGGAGCCTTTTGTAAATATTGTACATTGTTCCCGCCAAATCCAAATTCTTTCAGAGGCGTATTAGGGTCATTTATCATAAGGCCGTTTTGTAAGTTCAAAGATATTCACGAGAATTGCAAACAGCACATGGAAACCCACTTCCATAAGATGGCACTGGAAGCCGCTAAATCATTTCTTGGAAGTGTGCCTGTAGATTTACAACTCAACAAATACTCCCGGGGCATTATTGAAGAAAACCGAATAATTATAACATCTATTATTTCCTGCATTACGTTTTGCGGGTCGCACGACTTAGCTCTGAGAGGAAAACATTATGGCGAAGGTATTCTCGAGGACTTATACAAGCTACGAATTGACGCGGGAGATTTAGTTTTGAAGAAACACATTGAGCATGGGAAAAAGAATGCAAGCTATCGATCGATTGCTATTCAAAATGAAATTATCGCAATTTGTGGAGATGTTATTGAGGCAGATATTGTGAAAAAAGTAAAAGAAGCAGAAGCTTATAGTGTGTTAGCAGACGAAACAGCTGATATTTCCGGTACTGAACAATTATCGATTGGGCTGCGATATTTTGACGAGGTCCAAGAAATGTTCGTCGGATTTGTTGAGCTGAAAGGTCTGGATGCGAAATCTATTGCATATTGCATCGATGAGTTTCTGACAAAAGAAGACCTTAATCCTGCTGATAAATGCGTTGGTTTTGGATTTGACGGTTGTTCGACGATGTCCGGAAAAGACGGTGGAGTACAAGCGATCCTTCGCAAAAAATATACCAAAGCACTGTACTTTCATTGCTCGTCCCATAAAATGAATCTGGTAATAAATGATCTCAATATTCTTCCTGAAATTCGAAACACCATGGGAACCACTAAAGATATTATTAATTTTTTTCGGGAATCTGTTTTGAGAAGAAAATTGGTACCTAATATTGCCAGGCTCTGCGAAACAAGATGGAGTGAGAAACATAAAACTATCAGAGTATTTAAGGAGAATTTTCCTGTTATATTGGAAGCCTTAGAAAACTTATCGCGTGAAGGAAACAGTGCTACTCGAAAAAATGCCTTTCAACTCCATGCGGGTGCTTTCAAAATTTCGGTCATACTTTGTATTACTTTGATAGCTAAATACTCTGCTTTGTTAGAACCTGTTGTCAACGCACTCCAATCCATAGCTTTGGATGTGGTTAAGGCCTCGCAACACGTCAAACGCATTTTGCAATTGCTTAAGAGCCACCGTGATAATCCCGAAAGAGTCACAGATGAAATTATAAAGGATGCTACTGTTGTTGCGGAGAAAGTCGGCCTGGAGGAGGATATCACTTCAATGCCGCGCATTGTTGGGAAACAACGTCATCGAAGCAATCACCCAGCAAAAGCCCTTCAGAATTCTGGAAAAGATCATTAATAATACCATACTTGGACTCCGTTATTACATCGCTTGAAACACGCTTTGCTGAAGAAAATACTCCATCATTTGCTTTATCTAAATTACACCCCGCACAAATGCAAACGATGTCAGTCGAAAATCTCACAGAAACTTGTGAAACTATCGCTCAGTTTTATAATTTACCAAACATAAAAATTTAAGTCGAGCTTTGGCAGCAATTCTGGCATAATAAACCAAACTCAACAGATCAAACCGTTGTTGATATCCTAAAAGAAGCAAAAACCTTCTCTCCCGACACGGAAAAAGCGTTGAAAATTTTGATCGCTCTTCCATGCACGACGTGTACGGTAGAGCGATCGTTTAGCAGCCTCAGGAGACTAAAAACCTGGCTAAGAAGCACTATGAGTGAAAATCGCCTCAATGGTTTGGCCATGATGAGTGTGCACCGAAAACTTATACATGGAAACTTACAAGATTTTAATAATAAAGTGGTCGAGAAGTTTACAATGAATCCCCGAAAATTATATTTTAATTAACCTAATATAAACAAACGACCATTATAATATTAAAATCTGATAATTAAAAAAAATACGCTGTACGCTGTACACTTATTCAAATTCAAACTCCTTTTTATTCTATTTTTCTGATAAATGTTATTATAACTTATTTACAAGTTTTTTATTGCATAGTCAAGAGCTCGTGCTCGTGTAGCTTTACACATTGGACTCTGTACTGTCACAGAATACCTACAATTCATACCTACTTTACCTACAATTCATACCTACTTTTCTCATTCATAGAGAATGAGAAAAGTATGAATTGTAGTATGTAAAGTCAACTTGCCCCCCCCTGCGCCATCGGCTGGCGACGCCCTTGGTGGTGAATGTTTAGGGTTTATGTTCAAAGGTCTCAATGATGTTGTGTTTTATTTGTGGGTGTGAGGGGTTTAGTGAAGTAAAGTGTGGTGCTTGTTTCTGCAAATGGCACATACACCGGTAGACGAGCAATGGGTGAACGTGTGTCTGGAGCCCAGACATGCTGTGCACATTTTGTTATTTAGTATATATTTTTTGCGGTCAAGTGTAGAGAGTGTTCTGAAGTGTAAGCAAGAATATATTTTATGACCTGCTTTGTTACAGAATGAGCATGTTGAAATGTTGATAGGGTTAGAGCTATGAGTTGTACTACAAGAGAGCTGATTGAAGGTGTCCCTTTCAAGTGAGTTGGATAACGAATGATCAACGAGTGAATGTTGAGTTGAAGGTTGTGTTGCGAATGAGTATAGATTGCACGGGTCATTTAATATGGAATGAAAAGAATGGGACATGGAGACGATCGGAGTGTCATTTCTATCGACAGATATTGTGTCAGGGTTTTGTCTAGGGGGAGAATTGTTTAAATGGAGTAAAGTGTGATGTCTTTTGTGACATATGGAACATGATTTTACCGAAATACAATGAAGGATTGTGTGTTTATAACCTAGACACATAAAACACATTCTGTTATCTCCAATGTAGTTGTTCCGATCAGGAACGGAAAGCATCCCGAATTGGGGGCATGTATAAATTTTGTTGCCTATTTCCTTACAAAATAAGCATGTTGGAGATGGGTAGGGGAGACTATGATATGAACTAGACAAGGGTTGATTGCGTTGATCATTGTTATGAGGCGAGTTTTGTTCGGGAAGCGAGTATTGATGTTGAAGTAAAGTTACTCTGTTGGGTGGTGTGGTCACACTACAATACTGATTACGATGATGATGATGATGATGGGATGTATCAGGTTTAGGATCTTGGATCAACAAGTTTTCCAAAACGGTTTATTTTTTCCCCAAAAAATCAAAAAAATTATCACTAGTAATTAAATTTGGATCAGTCTCTTTTTCTTCAAGAGATCTTTTAGTACTATAGTCTAATTTTGTTTTCAATATGTGAACAATTAAGGTATGGAATAAATCTTCCTTACTGATATTTAAGTTTAATAACGAGTTATGAAACGATAGATGTCCCGTCAGCTGAATTCGTGACCTTATATGGCATTGTTACATCGAACCATCATCAGACGATCGACTACGTCATAATGCTGAATTGCACTACTGGACACCGCATAGCTTCATTATACATATTTTATATTCAGAATGATTATAGATTTTATATTGTTAACTTCAATAAATATTAATAAAGTGTAATTATTGTAATCAAATAATTTTTAAAAAAATAAAGTTTTAACTTGAAAACATAAAGTGGCGCAGGCAGTAGGATCCAAAAGGATTCTCATCGTGTATTATCCTTCAGTTTCTACTGTTTATTTGGAAGAACCTTCATCGCGAAATTTTCCAAATTTTGAACAATCCGAAAAGTGCAAATAAACGTTTGAGAAGATTACGGTGCCAATCCAGAGAGTGCAGTCCATCGAGGATCAATGGAGTTGCTCATATTATTTATCCTATTATCTTTCTTAGCCTATGTCATTCTCCTCATCTGAAGATTCCATAGTGGAAAGCGACAGTGAGCTTAATATTAGTATTGAATCAAATTTTAATTTTAATTCTTCTGGCGAGGAAACAGAGAGTTCAGTATTAGAAGATAGTTCTCTTTTAAATAGTTTAAGCATTGAAGAAAATATTAATTCTAATAATAGTCAATTAAATTCAACAATGTCTGTACCCAAATTTGAAATTAAATTATTAGAAATCGTGCCAAAATTTGATGGTAATCCGCTTGAATTAGCGTCCTTCTTAGAGACGACTAACACTTTAATTAAAACTTATTGGGATCCAAATCCCGCAAATGTCAATTGCGTTCAAAACATTAGTTTAATTTTCGGAATATATGGAAAATTAGTTGGAAACGCGAGAGAAGTTTACAATATTTGCATAAACAAAGATTGGGAAACAGTTAAAAGCACTCTGGTAGCTCACTTTGGCGACCAGAGAGACGAAAACGGATTACTCTTTGATTTAGATCAGTTGAGACAAAATTCTAACGAACCTGCTCTTAATTGTTACACAAGAGTATTGTCTAATTTGAGTGCTCTTCATAATTACGTTGATTGTCATGAAACTAGTCAAGCTGGTGCAACCGTAAAGAAAAATTTTTACAATACACATGCTTTAAAAATATTTCTGGCCGGTTTGAAAGAATCTATGGGCCCACAATTCGAGCTATGAAACCCGATACTCTTGCAACAGCTAGACAATTTATTATTGCAGAAAATAATATCCGTCACCTTCAAAAATCAAATAACGAAACTTTTAAGAATAAACCATATCCAAAATTTAATCAAAACTATCAAAATGAAACTAATTATAATATCCCTAACTTCGGTCACAATTTAATGCCAATACAAAATTTTTCAAATCCATTTCCTCGTGGACCAATCAATGTTCAACCCAGATTCATCCCACATAGATTCCCGACTAATAGACAAGTTTTCGGTCCTCAACAACCTTCAAGAGCACCGAGTAATGTGTGGAAACCTAATTCAAACCAACTCCTATGAGTGGCATCTTGTCAAATACATTTAACAGATCCAACTTTAATCTAAACCAAAATCGATTTGCACTTCCACCTCCACAACAATACCAACCATCACAACCCAGATTTACTTCTGAAGAACTGCACAATGTCGACCAAACGCAATATTATGACTATTATCAATCAAACACTCCTTACTACCCTTATGAAAATAACATGCTTGACCAAGATAACGTTTATGACCAAAATTGTATTGCTCCCTATGAATTTAATGACTATGTAGACACCACAAATTCAATATCTGACAATCCAGAAACACAAAGCAACGACGAACAAAATTTTCAAGACGCTCCCGAACCAACAAATCAGACGTAGAAATTTTTTCAATTTATGACAAGAAAGATCTTCCATACATAATAATTTCTGATCCTCCTTTAAAATTATTGATAGATACCGGAGCTTCAAAGTCATTTATAAACCCCGAAATTGCTGAAAATTATTTCCCAGATGATATCCAGAAAGAACCAATCACCATCAGCTCAGTCTTCCAAACAACTACTAGAGATTTTTGCGCTAAAATTCCAGCTTTCCGCGAATTCAATTCAGATAAAACCATGAAATTTCATATTTTTAAATTCCACCATTCCTTTGACGGCTTGATAGGTTACGAAACTTTAAAGTACATACCGATCTAAAAAATTCACTTTTAAAAACACAAAACGCAAACCTACCATTATCTCACTACTCATCTAATGGCAAACTTTTATTTTTCGCTCATGTTGAACCCAATTCCATAGAAACCGCAAAAATACCTGTGAATATACCAAATGGTACTGTTAGAATTCCATACACTGAACTATCTATTTGTAGTATCAAAGAAGGTGTCACTTTCTCAAAAAATGGATATGCCTCAGTTGATATTATAAATACCTCCGAAAATGTTCAAGATGTCTTTCTATACAAACCCATAGTTGTAGAACCTCTTGAAGACAATTACGAAATCTTCTAAATTTCTGTTCAAAGCCCTGCCGACGATCATCCCTATAATTTCGACACTGCCCAATGCATTCGAACTTCTCATTTAAATTCAGAAGAAAAATTCGAAATCGAAAAACTGTAAACAATTTCGTGACATATTCCATAAAGAAAATTCACCCCTATCTTTCACAAACCAAGTCAAACATCAAATTAAAACTACAGACGAACTTCCAGTCTATACCCCTACATCCATAAACCTGAAGTCGAACGTCAAATTAACGACATGCTAGAAAAAGGAATTGACGACCGCTATCCCATTCCAAACATAACTGACATACTTTTCAAACTTGGACGCTGTTATTATTTCACCACCTTAGATTTAGCCAGTGGATTTCATCAAATTGAAATGTATCCCGACGATGTTAAGAAAACCGCTTTTAACGTTGAAAATGGTCATTTCGAATACGTCAGAATGCCTTTCGGTTCAAAGAACGCCCCTGCAACATTTCAGAGGGTAATGGATAATGTACTAAAAGAACTCCGTAATAAAATTTGTTTCGTCTATATGGACGACATAATTGTCTTTTCAAGCTCACTCCAAGAACATATTAATAATTTAAAAAGTGTTTTCCAAAAGCTTCGTGAGAGTAACCTCAAAGTTCAACTAGACAAATCTGAATTTCTTAGAAAAGAAGTATCATTTCTAGGTCATATTATCACCCCTCAAGGCATCAAACCCAATCCTGATAAAGTAAAAGCTATTACTAACTACCCCTTACCGGAAACCACGAAAGACATAAAAGCTTTCTTAGGTCTTCTCGGGTACTACAGAAAGTTTATAAAAAATTTTGCCAAATTAACCAAACCCTTTACCAGCTGTTTAAAAAAAGGCGCTCACATCAATATACTTGACCCGATTTACATAAAGACATTCGAAGATTGCAAATCTCTTCTAATCAATGAACCCATTCTCATCTACCCCGATTTCACCAAAGAATTCATTTTGACTACAGATGACCTTCTTCTAGGACATCTTCACCTAAAAGATCCCATCGAAATCGACGACGAAGCTCAACCAGATAACATTCAATCAAATGAACATAAAGAAACTATGAAACAATTATATGACAGAATACATACCGACACTAGTAACAAAAAACAAAAAAATATTGAAAAATTAAACGAAAAACGTACCGATCCCCCAGACATTCCCCCTGGCACTACCCTTCATAAGAAACAATCGGAACGACAATCAAAAACTAAACCTCCATATAAACCCGAACACATTTTGACATCAAAAGATATTACAGTAACGACTTACAAAAACAACTATCATAAACAACTATTTAAACCCGTAAGAAAACTAATTAATGTAACTTCACAGGACGTTGACTCTTCAGACAGTGACGAACCAGAAGATACAGATTAAATCCTTGAAAAGTAATCCTGGCATCCTATATTTCGAACTAGGACCAGCTAGGGTTTAAAATCGCTTCCCATACATTTTTACACTATATCCCTACAAACCCCATCCGAAATCAAATTACAAAGTTTACAATATTACTCATTAAACAACTTATTTAATAAGACGAACCATATTCATGAACATTCTTTGAGAAATGTTTATAAACAATTGCAATTTGAAGTTAATAGTATAAATGTTAAAATGAACTCCATATTTCCATCTAATCGAATCAAAAGAGGAATAATCAACCCTCTTGGCTCGCTAGTGAAACTCGTTACTGGCAATATGGACCAAGAAGATGCCAACAAAATATACGCAAGTATTAGCGAATTGCAAAATGATCAAAATAAAATCATTAGAGAAGTAAATTCACAAATAACTCTTAACAAAAATCTTATGGATAGCGTTAATGAATCAATATCAATAATTTCAAATAATCAGCTTCTAATATCCAACAAAATTAATGAATTAGGAAAAGCACTCAACGAAACATCTTATGATTATTATTCACACTACATAGAATTTCAAGAAATTTTTAGTCAAATAAAAATCAATCTGGACTCTATGTCCAGCTTTCTTAACGACATCGAAAATGCAGTAAGTTTTGCCAGTTTAGGTGTTCTGCATCAAAGCGTAATCTCCCGTGAGGATCTTAAAGAAATAGTTCAAATTTCATATAACACATACACATATGATCAATTATTATTCAATGATAACCAAATATTAAAATATTATGCTATTGTTAATACTAAAGTTTATTATGATAAAGATAAAATCATATTTTCACTAGAATTTCCACTGGTCCATCCAGATGTATTTACCTACTACCACTTATATTCCGTACCTAATATAAATAACTCTGTCCTTATTCCCCCTTCTACTTACATAATTATGAGCAACAACCAATATCAGTATCAAGAAGAAGAATGCATCGATCTCCAATCCGTCTACTACTGTAAAATCAACAGGCTACAAGTAACCAGAGAAACAAAAGACTGTATCACATCTCTCCTCTCAGTCACATCATCGCCAGAGAATTGCCAACAAATCGCTATAAAAGTCTCCGAACCAAAAATAGAAGAAATTAACGAAAGCCATTACATTGTAATATTCCCAGAATCACAGAAAATACAAACAGATTGTGAAGAATCAGGAGTTTCAGTCTTACAAGGAAGCTATTTATTAACAATCCCGCCAAGATGCTCTATAGCTACTACAAAATACACATACAAAAACGAAAAAGATATCATCGAAGGACATCCTATAGCTCTCGAAGGAATCCAAGAAGTACCACTTCCAATTTTGAATATCCAAGAAATTCAGCTAAAGAAAATCAACTTAGACAAACTTCATAAACTGCAACTTCAAGAAAACAATGCAAATCCGCTTGATGAACTCAAGATGCCTGTGGCCTTTTCTCGAATTGCTATCAGCTCAAGTACCATAATCTGCATACTTCTAATCTGTTATTTCCTATTTAAATATAGAAACCTCATGAGAAAGGTTTTTCAGCATAAAAAGAAGCCTACCAACATCGATCCAACTCAAGTGGTTCCACCCTCGCTTCACCCTTGAGTTTTCTTTGGGAATGGAGGAGTTATGAAACGATAGATGTCCCGTCAGCTGAATTCGTGACCTTATATGGCATTGTTACATCGAACCATCATCGGACGATCGACTACGTCATAATGCTGAATTGCACTACTGGACACCGCATAGCTTCATTATACATATTTTATATTCAGAATGATTATAGACTTCATATTGTTAACTTCAATAAATATTAATAAAGTGTAATTATTGTAATTAAATAATTTTTAAAAAAGTAAAGTTTTAACTTGAAAACATAAAGAACGATTTGACTATAGATCTAGCTTCAGATGTGAATACTCTTAATTGTTGTGCGGTACATTTTGATATATTATTACAGGCTGTTAAACGGTTAAAATGGGCAGTAACAATCTGCCTTGAGTTATTGTATTTGGAATTTAGTAAGTCTAAAGCTACATCAAAATTAGTTTCATTTACTGGTAATTGAGAAATTAAATTTAGCGGGTCACCTTTTAAGTATGATTTCAAATAGTAAAATTTCTCAGTTTTGGATGTAAGCCGAGTATTATTTACTCTTAGTGCATTGAACAGATCTATGAAGACAGTATATTTTGGGCTATCTCCAGAAAAAATCGGTATTTCTATTGATGGCAATCTGATATGCGTTTCACTCTGAGAATGTAAGGTTGATTGAGTAATTTGACTAAGTTTGGAATTTAATTTTTCGTAAGCATTTTGTAATTTGCAGTGTAATGAATAGTATTTCTTCTCAATCTGACTTCTGTCGTCAAAATCTAATTCAGGATTTACAGCTATGGTTTCTATCTGATCTTGAATCTCAGAATATCTACAGTAATATTTATGTAAATTGTCTATTCGGGATTTAAAAGCATACTTATCTGACTCGTCTGAATTGTTATGGAACCAGTTATAAATACGAGTAATTGCTGCCTTAGAACTAGCACGTTGTGTCTTAAAGAATCCATTTTATCAATGATATCAATTATTTGACATAAATATTTGACAAAATACAAATCAATGCGTCACTATGACTGGACTGTTGTAGGACAACAATTATTTTCCACATCAGTGCAATGAATATTCATATATAAATTGTTAGGTATTTAAGTAATATTTTGTGACATAAATGATTGTTTTCCAAAATTGGTATGAGAGAATGTTATTAAATGTCCAAACTAAATTTGAAATTATAAAATGTAATAAATCTTTTAAGTCATAGATACCTTATTTGTATTGTTCGTTTTCACTGCGAACCGGCTGGCTGTCTCGAAGAATTTCAATTTCCACGTAGATTTGAACTGCCAATACTGCTCTCAAATCAGGACCAAATTCTATGAACTTTCTCTGGTTCTATCCGGCTCGAAGGATCTATCCGGCTCGAAGGACCATGTTTTGCGTTCTCATCTTTAATAATGGAACAGCAAAATGCGGGAAGTCGTATTCACTTGTATGTTTAATGAGCTCTGAAGGACCAACCGTATAATACGGTAATGACTGCTTTTACATGTGTATGAGTTGGTTAATATAATGAATGAAATTCGATGATCACATGCACTTTTTCTATATTTGCATTATTTTACATTTTTGTTCATATTGCGTCACAACTAAGAATATCACAACTGCTTATGGTACAATACAATTGATATATTTTTACTTTTTCGTGATTAATTCATGACAAGATGTGACATTAGATTTTTTAATGCTTTTTTGTTACATGACTAACAACGGTTTTTTGTATGATGAAGAAAAATGAAATTAAAAAATGGGTTGTTATGGATATTTTTATATGTCGTTCAAAGTGGGTGGTAACAAGGAGAGTTATGTGGGGATGTAGATAATGGGAAATAGAGATTTAAATGAAACCGTCATACGACTGTTGAAAACTCAGCCGATGCATGTATTTTTGTGGACAAAAGAAATTGTTATATAGTTATCTGTGGTTTTTTATATGGAATGAAATTTGAAATGGGTTTTGTATAGGTAAATACATATTAGATATGTGGGAAGAATGATATTTTTATTTTTTGATATATACGGAATATATAAATTATGATATACAGGGTGAATACAAAGTAAGAATTTACAGTAGGAATTTGATTGTTAATTCAAATTCGTACCCTTTGGTTCAAAGTGTACGAGTATTAGGTCTGGTGTTATTTTGCACGGAAATAAATAGATCCCTTAGAAACTATTTATAAATAAAGATAACCAACTAAATAGCAACTTTAAACAATGCATAGAACCAAATGAAATGGAATGAAGAGAGTAAGTATTGTTTCAATCTTAGCTAAAAGTCATACAGTACAATTGCAAGAACCTAAAATTAATAAGAGTACTTGACGTGAGCCACATTTAAAGTCAATATTAAAGAGATATCGGTGAATTGAATTGCGCATGTGAACGTTATTAACGTACTGCCGTATTTGTTGTACGTCAAGCGGTATTTCAATTTTATTCAACAGTTATCGGAAGCGACGCTTTACCCGTGCTATGCGCTATTCGATAATGTGACTTGACCTAGCTTTATTGCATAGTATGCAGATAACCTTGCTTTATTGTTATTGTTGGTTATTGTATACTAAGTTCGTGCTTATCATTTGAGATCCCTACTTCATTTTCTATTGTAGGAATTACTAAAAAAATAAATAAATAAAACGTATTCCATAAAGTCATAAACATATTTTGATATAACTGTTAAGTATATTGAATAATCATTATTTGATCATAAACTAACTTGTAATTTCATTTTAAAATTAAAAATTTTATTTTGGTGTCTCGAATAAGGTACAAAGAAAACTTAGAATAAGTTTTAAATCTGCAGTCTACTGTTGCATTTACAGTAATATTCATGATAACAAGAAGACGGGGCATTCTCATTATTTTCAGGCTCAGTACATACATTATTTTGCTTCAAACTCAGAGTTCCATCACACTCATCTCTTGCTGATATTCCTAGTTCCTGAATTTGTTTTTCTTTGCTAATTTTCCGTTTTCTTGTAATAGGCTTAACATTTGCATCATTACAAAGATCGCTTACTTCTTGTAGAAGCTGGTCTCTTTCACAAAATATTTCTTCCACTCCAGACCTACACATAAAAAATTAATAGGCATATGAGAATAAATAATACTAATATAAGTATATATTATTTGATTACCTACATTATCTGGTTTCCTTTGTCTTTTTCCAACCAAATTTCTAATAAACGGAACAAATGATCTTTTACAGTTCTTATTAAAAGTAATATTTTTAATTAATTTGTAACCAGCTCTTATAATTAAATATTATACTATTTTCAGATGTCTTATGAAAAGGAACAGGCTTATCTCTTACGACTTAATGCTGAAGTTCCTACACCTGAACACGACATAGTTGATAATTTCAGTCTTTTTGAAGAAGATAAAATTGAAGAACCGCAAATTGATGAAGCATCTGATCTTGAAGAAGACCATCTTGAGAAAAGAAACGAAGACACAGATACTGAGCAAGAGGCGGAATCCGACGAAGAAAATTTTGGTCGCCCTGCAAAAATTTCACGGATTGCAACATTTATTGGAAAGGATGGCCAAACAACCTGGAAAAAAACATATCACTAAAAAAATGTAAGAACACGAAAATGCAATATTGTGACTTCACTTCCTGGCGTTAGACCTTCTGCTAAGAATGCAAAGACTCCATTTGAATGTTGTAATTTATTTTTTTGTAATAATATATTGGAAATAATTGTACAAAATACGAATAAAATTATCCAGATACAGAGATCTAATTTTTCCCGACAAAGAGATGCTAAAGAAACCGATAAAATCGAAATGAAAGCCTTGTTAGGTCTACTATATTTAGCTGGAACTCTAAGAAGCAGCCATCTAAATGTTGATGACCTATGGGAAAGGGATGGTACCGGCGTTGAAAAGTTTTGGCTGACGATGTCTAAAGAAAGATTTTTGTTTTTACTAAGATATTTGCGATGTGACGACAAACAAACAAGAGATGAAAGAAAAGCTGAAGGTAAATTAGCACCGATTAGAGAACTATTTGATATATTTGTTGTTAATTGTAAGAAAAACTACACTCTTAGTCAATTTACAACAGTTACCGGCCTTTAGGGGAAGGTGTCCATTTCGACAATACATCGGTAGTAAGCCCAACAAGTACGGCATTAAAATTTTTGCCATGGTGGATGCAAAAATGATGTATGTTCAAAATATGGAAGTTTATGTTGGAACACAACCTAAAGGACGTTATTCTGTTCCAAATGATGCATGTAATATTGTGCTACGGCTTGTTTCTCCTATTTCCAGCACTGGTCGTAATGTAACCTGTGATAACTGATTTACTTCATTTCCGCTTATAACGAGACTCTTGTCAGAGCATAACTTGACCTATGTTGGAACAGTACAAAAGAGTAAGCGGGAGCTACCTTCTGAATTTGTCAATACAAAAAGTCGTCCTGATTTATCAAGTATTTTTGGTTATCAAGAAACCACCACAACTCTTTCGTATGTACCACGTAAAGGAAAGAACGTAATTATTGCTTCCAGCATGCACCGCGATGGAACAATCGATCCAGATACCGGTGACAAAAATAAGCCAGAGATGATCACATTCTATAATGCAACCAAAAGTGGAGTAGATACTGTGGACAAACTTTGTGTCACATATAATGTAGCAAGAAACACGCAACGTTGGCCTATGGTAATTTTTTTCCATACAATGAATATCGCTGGTATGAATTGTCAAAGAATTTATGCTGCGAATAATAGAAAGTATTCCTGTGTAAGAAGAAAATTTCTAAGAGAACTGGCAAATATGCTAACAGAAGATCATCAAAGAGCTCAACTGACAAATTTGCCAAGAGAAGTGAGAGAACGCAGACAGGAAGCAGCTGGAATAATAAATTTAAATCAAGAACAACCTTGTTTTCTCCCTGGCACTAGAAAGAGATGCTATTTTTGCAAGAAAGATAGTAAAACCAAATATTTTTGCCAAATGTGTAGAAAGTTTGTTTGTCTGACTCATGCTCAAATTTTGTACCAAGGATGTGTCAGAAATTAAAAAAATAATAATATGTTATAAACAAATATTCTGTTTTGTAAGAGTATAAGTATAATTTGTTTTGTATTTTTTTTAATGTTTATGTAGTTTCAATAAAATGAATTACTTTTGTGTTGTACATATTTTTTTATATTTAAAATGCCATTAGCATTTTTTATAGTTTTTATATAACAGAGGTTGAGCTAATACAAAAAAGTCTGCTGGACCCGGCGCGAGTACTCATGTATCAAAATAAAGCGCGAGTCCTGGAAGGTTAAAATAGGTCCTTTATAGTCGGCGACATAAATTCAACAGTAACACGACTACTCGCGCCGGGTCTAACAGACCTTAATCGACAATTACCACTCACAAATAAGACTTTTTTGATATAGCGCGTCACGAGGTTAAATATCGACTGGACATGGAAAGCCCCACCATCATATGACACGTAGAAGAAGAGTAGAAGTAAATTCGTTGGGTCTGTGAGACTTGGCGCGAGTCCTGGATGGTTAAAAACTATTTTCTAGTTATGACGTGTATGTCGAATTGGATTGTTTCCCATTTTTCGGGCTCTTCCAACGGGTTTAAATTAAGAAACTCTTTGAGGAGAGCCATGTCGTCCTCTGTTCCAAACCTTAATCTTTTTGGTTCCCTTTCAGACAATTTACTATATACTAAAAACAGAGAGTTTATGTGGTAAATCCACAACAAATAACTTTAACATGGAAAACTCTGCGCATTCCCGGCTAGTTAACTATTAAGCGCTATTTAAAATACGGCCTGTCGTTAGGCTCCGTAAATAACGCTTGGCGGTAACGTTATTTAGGAACGTTGTCTTGAGAATCGACGCGCGCATACGTTTAATGTCAAAATAATATATGCGCTAATATGGCCTGACGTTATTTGGGTTACCGAAAACTCTCTATTGTCTTGAATAATCAAATTGAATTAATTTAACTTTGGTAAGTTTGTTGAAAAATACTTCATTATTATTATTATCATTATTAATTACACTAATTAATTCTGT
The DNA here is from genome assembly GCA_963921935.1 of Galeruca laticollis. Lineage (NCBI taxonomy): Eukaryota > Metazoa > Arthropoda > Insecta > Coleoptera > Chrysomelidae > Galeruca > Galeruca laticollis. The sequence continues at coordinate 73,414,308 of OY998175.1, forward strand.
AGCCAATACATTTCGCAAGTCGTGTAAGTGAAACAGACTATTGCATAAAAAGAGTGTGCATTTTATAATAATTAAAACGTAGGTAGGTGGGTCCGTACGAGACACAAAGCAGCTGAATTTACAAGGCGCCAATTGAGTCAACTACCAAATGTCCTAGTAGGTATAAAATCGACGCAACTTTCGAATTTTATGCAGGATTAAATATGTTGTAGGCGAAAAAGACATAGGCGTAGTACAAAGTAATGTTATTCCAACAAAACTGGAGCTTCAGCGCTTACACTAATTTTTGAATTGACATTGATAGTTAGCAGCAAATTGTATTTCTTGTAAGCAGTGTGTCTAAAAAGTTAGGGAATAGATACAGTGAATAAGGTAAACAGTGAAAAGAATTTGGAAATTGTAAAATTGGAAGGGGTGACTATCAATAATTAACTTCATATTCTGATGATTTCCAGGGTTCACGTCTTATGAGACATTAAACATACAATTATAAGTAACAGTATATATCATACCTAGCGGGGAAATAGTTACAGCCCATGTTTTGTTCCCACTAAAAGCCGTGGCTGGAATAATCCTTCCCGCGTGGTATGTATACTATTACTTTTCCTCCCTACTTATCTAATATACGAGAATAGAATTGGTTTACCCACAAAGGAGTTGAAATTTTGAAAACATTTTTTGAGTTGTTTTCTCGTTTTTCAACAAGAACAACTCAAAAAAATGGTTTTTAGAAAAAAAGTCCTGTGTGTATGTCGTCGTTGTCGTCGGCCACTTTCCGTTACATGTTTTGTTAGCACGATACAGCCTCCGGAATGCAACAAACCACCAATTTTATGATTGAATATTGTTCAGGACATCTTACAGATGAACCCTATTGATTTTCAGCTCACAATAACCAGTATAACGGACGCTATGGTACTTGAAGTACGACATTTTTGTAATTTTTTGAGAAATTTCAGTTTGTTAGCACGATACAGCCTCCGAAGTGCATAACGTCACAAATTTTATGATTGAATATTATTCAGAACATCTAACTGATGAACCTTATTGATTTTCAGCTCATCACAGCCAGTACAACAGGTGTTATAGTACTTTAAGTACGACATTTCTGTCATTTTCAGAGAAATTTCAGTTTGTTAGCACGATACAGCCTCCGAAGTGCGAAAAGTCAACAATGTTATGGTTGAATATTATTCAGAACATCTCACAGATGAACCCTATTGATTTTGAGCTCACCACAGCCAATACAACAAGTGCTATAGTACTTTAAGTATGATATTTTTGTATAAAAGTGACCCATTTTATGATTGAATATTGTTTAGGGCATCTTATAGACGAACCTTATTGATTTTCAGCTCACCAGAATTAGTACAACGGGTGCTATGGTACCTGAAGTGCCACATTTTTTGTCATTTTTGGAGAAATTTCGGGTTAGTACGATACAGCCTCCGGAGTGTATACAAGTGGCCAATTTTATAATTGGATATTTTCCAAGGTGTCTCGTTCAAGGTGTCTCACAAATGTACTCTATTGCATTTCAGCTGACTATAGCAAGTACAGCGGGTCCTATAAATCCAGATATCTTGCATTTTTTGTTACTTTTGGAGAAATTTTGGTTTGTTAGCACGATACATCCTCCGAAGTGTATACAAGTGACAATTTTGTGATAGAATATTATTCTTGGCATCTCACAGGTGCGGAGAAGATAGTTTTAATCTCAAAAGCCGTTTATTTTATTCCTAATCGCTTAGTTACAAACTTTCAAAAACATTAATTTTGAGAAAATTTGTTATCATTATTTGATTTTTTTTTCGACAAAGAACTGAAACATGAAACTGTTGCTAGGCAATATTACTAGCGCTCCGAAAGTTACTCAAAACGTTGCGAATAAATAAATAAATAATACCTACAGTCAGGTGCAAAAAATTCGATCCATCGTATATTTTCCATTTATTGTGACTTTTAAAACTTTTTAATTATTATATGGCATATATAAATATAGAAAGATCCTCCTATAATTGAAATTATTAATTTATATACATTATTTCCATTTTTCTTATGACAATTTCTATAAACAATATAAATTTTAGGCTTTTGTCAGAAATTTACGTCTGATAGAGCAGCAAAAAATTCATTTGTTATTTTAGTGACCCATACAAACCCACCGAATTAGTATTGAAACTTATTATTTTGTTAATTTAATTGAAATCAAATGGCTTTAATACCAACGGATGCTGCAAGGGCAGTGGCTTTAGTTCAAGATGGTCGTAGCCAATATTATGCGGCTGAGGTAGTAGGTGTTTGTCGTTGTGCAGTTCAAAAGGCAATTCAGCGGTTTAATGAAACTGGAAATTAGACGAGGAGACCAGGATCAGACCATAGAAGGGCAACATCCGCACGCGATGATAGATTTTTGGTTTCTTCGTGTTTGAGAAATAGACATTTAACGTCAGTTGAGCTGGCAAATCGTCTGAGCGAAGTAAGAAATGTCGATGTAAGCAGGTGGACAGTTCGTCGACGACTCACTGAAGCTAATTTATATTCCAAAAGGCCAGCTCTATGTCCACTGCTATCCATGGAATAACGCAGAGCTCGGCTTGCTTTTGCAAGGGAACACGAGGACTGGAATTACGCCGATTGGAGTAATGTATTGTTCTCGGATGAGTCCAGGTTATGTTTAAGGATACCAGATGGTAGAGAAAGAATCTACAGAAGACAAGGAGAGCGATTCGCCCAATGTAACATTGCGGAAAGAATAAGTTACCGAGGAGGCTCAGCTATGGTTTGGGCTGGTATAAGTTCCGAGGCCCGTACTGACTTGGTTCTTGTAGATGGAGGTTCTATGACAGGAGCAAGGTACATAGCAACAATTTTGGATGAGCATGTGGTACCTTTTGCTCCATTTGTAGGGCCTTATTTTATGTTCATGGACGATAACGCGCGGCCACATCGTGCAAGAATCGTTAATGAATATTTAGGAGAAGTCGGGATTGTCCGTATGAATCGGCCATCTTCAAGTCCAGATCTCAATCCTATAGAACATCTATGGGACACTCTAGGAAGAAGAATCCGATCACGGGTAGCTCGTGTTAACAACTTGGCTGAACTTAGTGTGGTGCTTAAGGCAATATGGTACGAATTGGACCAACTCGATGTCCAACATTTAATTAGCTCTATGCCAAGACGTATGCAGGCTCTTATAAGGGCCCGGGGAGGAAATACAAATCATTAATAAAAAAAAATAAGACAATTAACATTCCATTATAACCAATGTTTTGATTACAAAATATACTTCATTTTTCCATTATTCGACTAAAGCCAATTGTTTTAATAACAACATGATTTTCTTCGATAAACTGTCTTTATTATCCATACCTTTAACCATGCTATGTTCACTCCCACTATAAATTTCGTCTCGCTTATTTAGTTACTCCACTTATCGCCGGTAACGCTACGATATCGAGGATCTGTCAGATTTTAAAAAGTCTGCCATTTAAATAACCTCAATTTCAGTTGATAACATACTTCAACTTCGTAGATCATGTATTACTCGGTTATTATTATATTAATTTGTATAAACACACATTTTTGTGTTTTTAGTGATTGAGTTTGTTAAATATTGACATCATGGTTCAATACTATATTGTTCCCTCCTGAAAGAATACAAGTAAGGATATTAAAATGCATCTCCTTCCTAAAGACCCCGAGGTAAGTTTGTAAATTGGAGTAATGTATTGTTCTCGGATGAGTCCAGGTTATGTTTAAGGATACCAGATGGTAGAGAAAGAATCTACAGAAGACAAGGAGAGCGATTCGCCCAATGTAACATTGCGGAAAGAATAAGTTACCGAGGAGGCTCAGCTATGGTTTGGGCTGGTATAAGTCCCGAGGCCCGTACTGACTTGGTTCTTGTAGATGGAGGTTCTATGACAGGAGCAAGGTACATAGCAACAATTTTGGATGAGCATGTGGTACCTTTTGCTCCATTTGTAGGGCCTTATTTTATTTTCATAGACGATAACGCGCGGCCACATCGTGCAAGAAACGTTAATGAATATTTAGAAGAAGTCGGGATTGTCCGTATGAATCGGCCATCTTCAAGTCCAGATCTCAATCCTATAGAACATCTATGGGACACTCTAGGAAGAAGAATCCGATCACGGGTAGCTCGTGCTAACAACTTGGCTGAACTTAGTGTGGTGCATAAGGCAATATGGTACGAATTGGACCAACTCGATGTCCAACATTTAATTAGCTCTATGCCAAGACGTATGCAGGCTCTTATAAGGGCCCAGGGAGGAAATACAAATTATTAATAAAAAAAATAAGACAATTAACTTTTCATTATAACCAATGTTTTGATTACAAAATACACTTCATTTTCCCATTATTCGACTAAAGCCAATTGTTTTAATAACAACATGATTTTCTTGGATAAACTGTCTTTATTATCCATACCTTCAGCCATGCTATGTTCACTCCCACTATAAATTTCGTCTCGCTTATTTAGTTACTCCACTTATCGCCGGTAGCGCTACGATATCGAGGATCTGTCAGATTTTAAAAAGTCTGCCATTTAAATAACCTCAATTTCAGTTGATAACATACTTCAACTTCGTAGATCATGTATTACTCGGTTATTATTATATTAATTTGTATAAACACACATTTTTGTGTTTTTAGTGATTGAGTTTGTTAAATATTAACATCATGGTTCAATACTATATTGTTCCCTCTTGAAAGAATACAAGTAAGGATATTAAAATGCATCTCCTTCCTAAAGACCCCGAGGTAAGTTTGTAAATTAGTGTGTGTTTGATTTAATGTTTTTCTTTCACTAAAATTATTGTCCCACTTATAGGTAGGATATGTATGAAGAAAGATTAATAATAATTTGGGTACCAATTACTATAATCAGTAGTATATGTTAAATTATAAATTAAAAATATATTCAGTGGGTTAAATCACTCTCAACTTGCACAATAATCAGGTCATCTGCAGCAAACGTCAACTCTGTCTCTTTTTGATGTGTTTATTAACAGATTATAAATAAACCCCGTATTGGGAAAATGATTCAGATTAGAACATTTTCTATTTTAACGACTGAAAGTTTTGAGTAACGTTGATTATAGTTTCTATTCATTTTTTTCATAGGTCTCTGGGCAATGGATGCAAATAATTGAAAGAGGGGATGTCCCCATAACAAGGAGAAAAAATTATCGAACATGTACTATCCACTTTTCCGAAGAAACGATGTTTGTTGCACATCATAATAGAACATACTTAAGATCAAATGCAGTTCCAAACTTATATACCACCAACAAGAAGAAACAGCTACATAGAATTTATTCGTATGTTGGTATTCCGTTGATTTATTAAAGAAAAATAATGTGTTTAACCTGTCTTTTATTTTGGTATATTAATTTATCATAAAATTCCTCATTAATAGCGTTTTCGATTGATAAAATTAGTGAAAACTAATGTATTCTCGGGCCCTTTAAAAAGATGCACGAGAATGCATTCGTGTACCAACACTATTTCTATCAGTTGAAAATATAAAATAGCAAAAATAATCCTTTCAATATATTTTTAAAATCCCGCTACTTCTAGCTGCAGCGCTCGAGCGAAAGGTTGAATAACCAAAGTAACATTGATTAATTATTCAGGAGAGTGGCCCATCTATTTGTGTATATAATATTCTCTTATCTATGCCTTTAATATTTAAAACCGATTCAAAACTAACATGGTAAAATTTTTGTCTACTTTGCGTGTGGTTTTATGAAACTCACTAGACTGGTTCAAAGTCTTTAAGTTTTAAATTATTTTTAAAGCCGATTATGAAAATGGGCATCAATTCACATCAATTATGTGTTTAATGACATATTTTACTGTTACGAACTCGCACACCGAAGCAGATACTAAGTACGGCCCTGTAACCTTATGTTAACGGAGTTAAGAAAAAGGCGAGCGCGCCGAATTCTGAGAAGGTCTATTGGGATCTATTGTGACCGTCCTTTTTAAACATGTTCTCGAAAGGCATTTTAAGAAATATCGCGAAAGGCATGTCCCATCCCGATTGTTCTAGTAAAGAAAGTTTTTGATATAAATACAGGACCGATCAGCGGATGAGTTCAGTTTATAATTTGCCATAGTGAGTTAAACAGTAATTAAGTGAATATAAAAGTGTTATAAATTAATAAGAAATGCCTGTGGATATGGTGTACACACTAGATGTAAATTGAGTGAATGAAAACGACGAATACTCAGTGTGTATTAGTTTATTACTTTCCAGCTAAGCGCTTTCGGCTATTAAGCCATTATCAAAGCCGTCGTCATTTAAAAAAGTAGTTGTCAAAGCCATCAAGTTGATTAATTTTAATCAACTTGATGGCTTTGACAACTACTTTTTTAAATGACGACGGCTTTGATAATGGCTTAATAGCCGAAAGCGCTTAGCTGGAAAGTAATAAACTAATACACACTGAGTATTCGTCGTTTTCATTCACTCAATATAATTTAATAAGATAGTGTGCATATAAATTAAATTTAAGTGACTAGTTAAGTACATATAAATTAGTGTTAGTGAGTTAGTGTTTAAATAAATTAGTGAGTAGCAATACCGAGTGTTTAAAATTTATCCCACCCGTTTATTGTTCAAATAAATAACAAAAACATTACATTGGTGTCAGGTGTGGGGTAATATAAATAAATAGCTACATCAAAATGGCCACGAGACTGATCTCAAAGTGACGGAATTAAGAGCAGAATTGGAAGATCGTGAGTTGGAAACGTCCGGTAAGAAAAGTGAATTAGTAAAAAGACTTAAAGTGGCTCTGGAAAATGACGGCTTTGATCCAGAATTATTTTTATTCAATGACGAGGCTTCCACCGTAATCTCGTCAATTTCTACTAATATGGACGAGAAGATTACAACCATGAAGGACGATATTTCTGCTAACATGGACAAGATTTCTACTAATATGGACGAGAAGATTTCCGCTATGAAGACCGATATTTCTGCAGATATCTTATCATTGAAAAATGACATTGCTTCTGAAGTCGAGAATAAAATCACGTCTCTAAAATCGGATATTGAGGATAAGATCACAACGATGAACGAGAAAATAAAATCAGACATGGAGAATAAGATGACAACGATGGAAAATCAGATAGATGAGAAAATCAATCAAGAACCCCAGACACAGAAAAAACTAGAACGGGTCGGCAACGAGGGGGCAGCACCGAACCATGACCGTTCCAAAGACCCTCTCATACTGATAGCTTCTCTCAGATGTCGCAACGACAGTGTATATGTGGATGGCGAAGTAAATGGCAAGAGATATGCTCTGCTGGTTGACACTGGGGCAACTAGAACCATTATACGACCAGAGATAATAAACCCCAAGGAGAAACTTCTACCAACGAGACTGCGACTGCGGAGCGCCACAGGCGAGAGTGCCAACGTTCACGGGGAAACACAAATCCAATTGGGAATTGGCGCAGAAAAGTTCACGCATACGGTAATCGTAGCTGACATTGAAGAAGACGTGATTCTAGGAATGGACGTAATGAATGTACATGGATTCCAATTAGACTTTAGAAACAGAACCATTAAAGTGGGTTCCGAGGAGGTATTCCTGCATCCATATGAGGGCAGCGCGGTGTTGGCAGCTGTACAGGAAGATACTGTTCTACCTGCACGAAGCGAAACCATGATAGTAGCACGGCTACAGGGAATCATGGAGGAAGGTACACCGGTTATGATGGAACCAAGGAACCACGACGAGGAGGTTGGCAAAGGAGTACTAATTGGGAAAGGATTGGTTACGTCGGCGAAGGAGATCCCTGTACGATTGATAAACGTGAACGATTACCCAACTACCATCAAGAAGGAAACCAAGATTGGATCCTGCGTACCAGTGACGTCTATAGTTCGTCAGACAACGACCACTGACAATTCCAATGCCAGATTCGAACAAATGTTATCAGTAGCTGGTCAATCTTTGGATCAAGCTGAAAAAAAAGAGAATGAGAGAATTTCTCTTGCAGTATCGAGACTTATTCCTACCAAAAGGAGGAAAGACTGGCAGAACATCAGCCGTCAAACACAAAATCGATACTGGTAATGCTAAGCCAATTAGACAATCAGCTCGAAGACTTCCTCGAGCGAAGAGAGAGGGAGCTGAAAAAATAATTCAAGAGATGGCAGAAGAAAAAGTGATAGAACCATCTACTAGTCCATGGGTGTCTCCAGTAGTGCTCGTCAAGAAAAAGGATGGAACTACGAGATTCTGCGTGGATTATCGCCAGCTTAACAACGTGACGAAGAAAGACAGCTATCCTCTGCCCCGAATTGACGATACGCTAGACACGTTGGCCGGCAGCAAACTGTTTTCCACTTTGGACCTGAAGTCTGGTTATTGGCAAGTAGAAATGGACCCAGAAGATAAAGAGAAGACTGCTTTTACCACCGGATCTGGATTATGGCAATTCAACGTCATGCCATTCGGGCTCTGTAATGCGCCTGCGACATTTGAAAGACTTATGGAAAATGTCTTGAGAGGGTTGTCTTGGAAGACATGCCTGGTCTATTTGGACGACATCGTAGTACTGGGGAAGACATTTGACGAACATCTGAAAAATTTGGAAGACGTATTCAAACGACTCCAAGCTGCCCAGCTCATGTTAAACCCGAAGAAATGTCAGCTGTTCCAAAACCGAGTAAACTATCTAGGTCATATAGTGAGCAATGAAAGAGTGGCGGTGGATCCAGAGAAAGTTGCTTCCATTCAGCAATGGCCGCAACCAACCGACAAACATCAAATTAGGAGTTTCCTTGGACTTTGCACGTATTACAGAAGATTTATCAGGAAGTTTGGGGATATTGCCAAGCCTCTAACGCGACTTACAGAAGAAGCAAGAGCTTTCCAATGGGACGAAGACTGTCAAACGGCTTTTGAAACTTTGAAGAGGCATATAACCTCGGCGCCGATATTAGGTTATCCATTACCAGAGGGAGACTTTATTCTTGACACTGACGCAAGCAACGTAGGAATTGGTGGAGTGCTCTCACAGATCCAAGGAGGGCAAGAACGAGTGCTGGGATATTCCAGTAAAGTCCTCTCCAAAACCAGAACGAAACTACTGCGTCACAAGAAGAGAACTTTTGGTAGTAGTGAAGTCCGTGGAACACTTTTACCAGTATCTCTATGGTAGGAAGTTTTTAATCCGGACTGATCATGCAGCACTTAAGTGGTTGATGCAGTTCAAGAATCCCGAGGGCCAGATCGCTAGATGGATTGAACGACTTCAAGAATACGATTTCAACATCGAACATCGAGCTGGTGTGAGTCACCGAAATGCCGACTCCCTGTCCAGACGGCCGTGCCCAACAGACTGCTCCCACTGCAACAAGGTGGAATCTAGGGAAGCTGCAGTTTCAAAACTACTGTAGTCAACGAGGAATAGTCACCCACCAGGATCAGGAGAATGATCCTCACCTAAAGATGATCCGGCAATGGAAGAAAGAAAACCGGCGACCTACCTGGCAGGAAGTGTCAAGATTTTCACCGAAACTCAAGGCGTATTGGGCTCAGTGGGACTCCCTTGTCCTGGAAGAAGAGCTGTTGAGAAGAGTCCTTGAAAACGATGATGGTTCTGAGATGAGGAGACAGCTAGTGATCCCGAGAACAAGAGTAGCTGAGGTACTGAAGAAGTTACACGACAGTCCATCGGGAGGTCATCTGGGAGTGAAGAAGACCCTTCAGCGAGTTCGTGAAAGGTTTTATTGGATGAACAGCTCCGACGATGTGAAGGACTGGTGTAAGAAATGTACAACTTGTGCTACGAGTAATGGACCACATCGCAAGAGAAAGGCACCCATGAAACAGTACAATGTTGGAAGCCCTTTCGAAAGGATTGCTTTAGATATCGCTGGACCATTTCCGACGACAGAAAATGGTAGCATGTACATACTGGTTGTAATGGATTATTTTACAAAATGGGTGGAAATTTACGCTATCCCGAACCAAGAGGCCACAACTGTCGCGGATATATTGGTGAAAGGATTCATCAGCCGATATGGAGTGCCCATGGAAGTCCACAGTGACCAGGGAAAAAATTTCGAAAGCCATCTATTCCAGGAGATTTGCGACAAGCTGGGAATGAAGAAGACCAGAACAACAGCATTACATCCACAGTCAGATGGAATGGTCGAGAGAATGAACAGGACTATTGGAAAATACCTGTCCAAAGTAGTATCCAGCCATCAGAGAGATTGGGACCAGTATCTCTCCCTATTTGCATTGGCTTATCGATCTGCCGTCAATGAGTCCACGGGTGAAACACCTGCGAAAATCCTGTTTGGACGTGAAATGAGGCTTCCTTGTGACCTGGAATTTGGCTGTCGGCCTGGAGAAGATATAGCAGGCGAAGACTACGTAATCCAATTGAGAAGAAGGCTGGACGATATTCATGAACTAGTTCGAACAAATCTTCAAGTTGCCAGCGACAGAATGAAAAGGCGGTACGACACGCAGGCCACAGAGGGCGGTTTTAAAGAAGGGGACAAAGTATGGTTACACAACCCGGCGAGGAGAAAAGGATTTTCTCCAAAATTACAGAAATCCTGGGAAGGTCCATACTTGATCAAGAAAAGGATCAATGATGTTTTATATCGCATAAGCAAGATCCCCAACGGAAAACCAAAAGTAGTTCACCGAAACCGACTAGCGCCATTCGAAGGAGACCATGACATAGAGGAAGCAGTAAACCTTATTCGAGATGTGTCTGACCCCACCTTCGATGAATTTATGGGCGCGTATGGAGGTACCGGTAAAGCTAGATATGGAGTCACTTCGGAACAACAACAAGATTTGTTCACTCTCCCAGAAGATTATTCACTGGCATACAACATCCCCGCCCGTATCAAGAACGCACGAGGATTGGCAACCGTCTTTCGAAAGAAGTTCGGGCAATTAGAAAAACTTGAAGACCAGATTCCAGCCCTTGGCAAGACACTGAAACTGAAACATAATTCGCGGTACGTTTTCTACGTGGTAACTAATAATGAATTCCAAGATCGATCTACCTACCGCGATGTGTGGGAAGCACTTCGAAAGCTCCGAGACCACGTGTTGGAATCCAACGTGAAGAAACTGGCTATGCCTAAGATAGCGAGTAACCAGTTGGATTGGCGAATCATCAGGAACATGGTAGAGATTATCTTTCAAGATACCGGTGTCCAGATATTGATTTGCAGCTACAACCCCCGTTATCAGTATCCGATGAAGACGGTGCCCTGCTATTTTCATAAGATCGGAAAGTGTAGAAATGGGGCTAGTTGCCGATTCAAACATCCAGTCTCGGCTACACAAAAGTTTCAGGAGGAACTTTCATTTAAGGAGGGGGTAATGTTACGAACTCGCACACCGAAGCAGATACTAAGTACGGCCCTGTAACCTTATGTTAATAGAGTTAAGAAAAAGGCGAGCGCGCCGAATTCTGAGAAGGTCTATTGGGATCTATTGTGACCGTCCTTTTTAAACATGTTCTCGAAAGGCATTTTAAGAAATATCGCAAAAGGCATGTCCCATCCCGAATGTTCTAGTAAAGAAAGTTTTTGATATAAATACAGGACCGATCAGCGGATGAGTTCAGTTTATAATTCGCCATAGTGAGTTAAACAGTAATTAAGTGAATATAAAAGTGTTATAAATTAATAAGTTAGTGTGCATATAAATTAAATTTAAGTGACTAGTTAAGTACATATAAATTAGTGTTAGTGAGTTAGTGTTTAAATAAATTAGTAAGTAGCAATACCGAGTGTTTAAAATTTATCCCACCCGTTTATTGTTTAAATAAATAACAAAAACATTACATTACTTTAAGGTTGATTTACTTATTGGCATATCTGGGGCCTGAAGATGCGATGACTTCCTTAATATATAAAGCAATACTTTGATCGTCACAAGACCATTGATTAGGATCGTTTTTTTTACAAATATGGAAAGGGAAGATTAGAAATCAGCCTTGTGGCCACAATGATATTGGAGGTTTCCCTAAAAAAATAGCGGCCTTTTTAAAATTAGAAAATGCTCACGAGGTTACGGGACGTTTTAATGCTAAGAAATATCTATACTACTAACCGATTTTGAATAAAATATATGTCAGCTAGATGAGAATGAGTGTCGTTTGGTAATTACAAATTATGTTGTTCTTACATATCTTGTAATAACATTAACCATTTTAATGTCACTATTTATTTTCTTATAACTTGTTGAGATTATAGTGTTGATATTCCCCCAAAAATTGTTGAAATGAGTACTGAATATTCTATTAAATTGAATTAATTAAAATACTCTTTTTACTGTTTTTTGTGCTCAAACGTACTTTTTCTGACCAGCATATTATGCTGAATTGTACTAAGAAATAAAAAGATGAATAATAATTGGTTCTAATGAAATCAGTTATAAAGGCAATTCGAATCATGAACCAAGTTATCAAGGAAGTCGGTGGTAATTCACAACAAGGTTTTTAGTCCCTGAAAGCAGGATTATGAGTGAAATATTAATTCGGTAGCAAAATAATGAAAACATTTTTCTCGAAATCTCAGTTTGTAGTTTTAAATCACTATATATGTATACTTACCTTGGAGTGAAGCGAGTGCTCCTGTTATCCTATTCGTTGTCCTTCTTGTCAATTCTGTTTAAATTTGTGTAGGGTTTTGATAATGATTAGTATGCTAGATTTATTGGTCGCTGAATGGATTCCTATTAACTTAAGGTCAAAGTAATTCTGAGATATCCGCATAAAATCAAGAATTATGTCAGCATGGATATTAGACCAATAATTAGTGTCTCAAAAGTTGGCTTTGGGGTTGGACAATTAGAGAGTTTCACATTTGTTCATATTTCAGAGCTTTATTTTCATGTGGTGTCAAGAGGCGTCCAACAAGGGGACCCTTTGGCACCTCTCCTTTTTGCATATCAATACAGAAACTTATAAGCAACATTGACACATAATTCAATGCTTGGTACCTTAATGATGGTTCTTTAGGTGGTAATACTAACTCCGTGTCCAAGTCTCTTCTATATATCATAAACAATTCCAAGGATATTGGTCTTGAACTCAATTTCAGCAAATGCGAGTTATTTTTCTTAGAATCACCAAATAATCTAACCACTAATAAATTTAATTCTGTAGCAACAGGCATAACAATTACCAACAGACAAAATTTATTTCTATTAGGTGTTCATTTATTAAACGAATCCATTCTATCCGCTTTCAATGAAAAACTAACCATTTTCAAAAAAATGTCATTTCGTTTATCCTGGTTACCGACACATATTGCTTATTATCTGCTCAAGAATTGTGTATTAATTCCAAAATTAACATATATTTTAAGATGTAGTCCGACATGGTTACAAAATGATATCTTAATCAATTTTGACAATACCATTCGTCATTCATTAGAGTCATTAATTAACATTAAATTAGAGGAACTTTCTTGGAAACAAGCTTCACTACTTCAATCGTTTCAGTAGCTCTTGCTTCTTTTTTGTCATCATTAAATAGTTCAAAAAAATTCATTAATTACATTCTGCCTATATTTTTCCACACACGACTCTTTATTAATGGAGGCAGAAAATATTTGTTCATTAAAGTATGACAAAGTTGTACCCGATGAATATAAATCATTTGAAAAATCCTGGGATATACCTTTATTGAACATTGAAAAAGAAAATCTGCTTCAGAAAGCTATCAATTTACCAGACAAGGCTCGTTTGAATGCAGCATTTTCAAAGGAATCAGGAGCATGGTTGAATCCCATACCGTCGGCCCCATTAGGTACGCTTTTAAATGACGAAAGTTTCTGTATTTCTATTGTTGTCCGTTTAGGTTGTCAAATTTGTGTAAAACATCGTTGTCGTTGCGGAGCCGATGTTGATGAATATGGTAGACACGGCCTAAGCTGCAAATTAAGTGCCGGCCGTTTTCCACGTCATTCTGAGGTAAATGACCTAATTAAACGAGGCCAGTTATCTGCAAAGATTCCCTGTTCATTGGAACCGTTCGGTACTTGCCGCGACGACGGCAAACGTCCAGATGGTATGACCCTCATTCCATGGCAACGCGGCAGACCAGTTATATGGGATTTCACTTGCACTGACACCGGAGCTCCGTCCCATGTCTGATCCACATCTACTTCCGCAGGCGCTGCATCATTACAAGGCGAAACTTTTAAAATCCATAAATACAAAAATTTGGAGAACATTTACATTTTTATTCCTGTAGCAATTGAAACCTCTAGTGTTTTCGGTCATGAAGCTTTGAAATTCATTAAAGAAATCGGTAAAAAAATATCAGTAGAAACCAACGATTCAAGAGCAACTTTGTTCTTTATACAACAAATGAGTATTGCAATTCAAAGAGAAAACGCTTCATCTTTACTCGGTACGTTTCCCCGTTCTAAGCCTCTAGAAGAACTTTTTATGAAACCTAATCATAAGAAACCCAAATCTTCTACCACTTTCAAACTTTCTCACATTACCGACCCTAAAACATGTGATCTTTCCTTTTTCCGAAATTCTTATTTAACATCTTCATTCTCTTCTTCAGAATGTGTGCCTTCTGATAATACATGCGTTGACAATTTTATAAATTATGCCTCCAACAAGCTTTTGGGCATCAGTGTACTAAAAAATATAGATAACCACCAGCCAGATGATGTCCCATTCATAGGAATAATGAAGAAGATGACTATGCTAGGGAATGATGCGATTCCCACACGCAATAAATTATCTTTGACCAAAACAAAATATAAAACTGGTTTACCCCCAAAAGAGTTGAAGACATCAAATAAAAAGGTAAACGACCAAATTGACGTTATTTATACTAACAGTGTGGCATACTCTAACAATACTAATATAGACAATTTGTATGATGAAGATGATAACGGAAATCATACATCAGTAGCAATTTGAGTGAAAATTTTAATGACAAACTCTCCAGAACAGTAAAAAATGGTTCTAACCTCGCCAATAAGACAACTGAGGTTAGATCCATATCTGATGTGACCAATGGAGTGAAACCACTAAGTACAAAATCAATATTAATCAGAGTTAAAAAATCTAGTAATAATTTTTCGGTGACCAAAAAAATGACATTGCCTTCAACAAGTTTCAAAATAACCCCAATGTTTTACAGTCAAATTCAAAATTGGAAGAGAATGAAGACGTAGAAAAAAATAATGGTTCAGAAGTGGATAGGGTCGTAGTAACTGCGGAATCAATAAACATCAATTCCCTTTCTTCAAATAATCCTAGAGTTAATAACTTCTCTTCATACATTTCATTTTCGATTAAAGATTTTCAAAAAGTGGATGAAACTCAACAAGAACAAAAGGACACGTCTAAAAATGATGTAGATAACAAGGAATATACTAACAAAGTGAACCAGACCAATGATCTATCGACATCAACTAAACTTTCCAAAACCGCAATATCTCCATCCAATTCAATAGCAAACAACATCAATTCAAATTTCTTATCACGCCGATCAAGTAAGAAAGACAATAATAGAATCCGAAATTATTCGGACAATGATAGTAGTTGCGAAAGAGCTCTTAACAATATCTCCATAATCAGATCCATAAAAGGTATTCCCCAAAATTTTTTGGGTCTCAAAGGCTTCAAAAATATTGGTAACAGATGTTTCATGAATAGTATTATCCAATGCCTATCAAATACAAGATGGCTATCAGAATATCTAAAGAAAGACGCATACATAAGAGATATTAACATAAACATATCTAGCATGAAAGGAGCACTAATTAAAGCATTTGCTGAAGTTATTCAAGAGCTTTGGTCTGAAGATGGTTCATACAATATCATTGAAAAGTCAGATTCAGCGATTTAGTTCAATGTTTCAATGTTCTTGGGATACACTCAACATGATGCACAGGAGTTTCTTCGTTACCTATTAACAGGACCTCACGAAGATGTCAACAAGGTATATGAAAAATGAAAGCCCATATTAACAGAAATTGATGACAAACTTATGACATTGAGACAGCACAAGAATCTTGGTTAAGATATCCGACAATGGACAACTCCAAGATTGGGGATAACTTTGTCGGTCAATTAAATTCAACAATCAAGTGCACACACTGTGCTCACTGTTCAGTTACCTACGATCCCTTTTGGGATGTATTCCTTTCGATACCCCAAAGAAAAGGTCAATTACGACTTTCACAATGTTTAGATTCGCTCACAAGAGACGAAACGCTCGACGGTGATGAGAAACCAACATGTTCGAAATGTAAGGAACGAAGACGATGCACTAAATCATTATCAATTCATAAATTTCCGAAAATATTGGTTATTCACCTGAAGCGCTTTTCGCAAACAGAAAGATTTAGTGGAAAACTTAATGTTGTAGTAGATTTTCCAATAGAAGGGCTTGATATGAGCCATTACGCGGCTGATAGTGTGGCACCTTGTATGTACAACCTCTACGCTATGTAAAATCACTGTGGAACCACTTATAATGGTCACTACACAGCATATTGCCGACATTCCTACACGGGACAGTGGCACGAATATAACGATTCAGTGGAGAAGCATATGTTCTCTTCTATTAACAAGATGACACAAAGTCCCACCTTTAAGTTAAATAATTTTTTTTTTAGTTTTTAAATTGTATATTTTCATTGTGAAACAATGTCTTATTTGGTTTTTTCTGCAAAATTTATTTATATATTCATATATACATTGTATTCTTATTAAATACTCTTTATAATAGAAGAAGTGCTATTTGTAGAATACTGTTAATTTTACAAAAGAACGAAATATTTGAATAGATAGCTTGAGAGTATTATATTAAGCAAGAAATATTTGATTAAATAGACAACAATAGATCGCAGTGTGTTGTTCCAAGAAGAAAAGCACAGCTTCAGAAAGTGATTACTTACAATCCTTGGTTTAATTATACCATGAATATATTGAGGGATAGTTGAGTTGCTTTACAATATGTAGATGAGATTTAGCTCAATTAAAAAGTTCTAGATATTTCAATATAGATATTAACGTAACTGAGAATTTGACATCACGCGAGTGAGACAATCAAGAATTGATCTTATAATTAAGCATAATATTTAGAATTTGGATTAGGCTTTATTACAATCATTACTGATTTATATAACCATTTTTTGGAAATAAAAGAATAAGAGTGGCGTCGATTTGTACATTCTACTTTGTTAAAAAATCACCATTTATCAGTCAATGTATCGCCTTCGAATTGGGTTCCACGAATCAATCAGCATTTTTAGGAATCGTTTTTCTTCTTCTTTCTCTATTGACTGAAAACAGATGCCTTGAAGTGATAATTTGATTTTTGGAATGAGAAAAAGGTTGGCTCGACAACGTATTATCTGAGTGTTCAATAAATCATTTGATATTGTTTCAAAGGGCAGAGAAATGTCTTGATATTAATATACCGGGTTAAATGAGATATGAGCCACCCTTATGAATGGGTTGTTAGATGTTGTTAAAATTTGGGTGGATTATATTAGGCCTAATTTTCTGTTTAATGACATAAAAAAATAATATGGCCCACTTCCGGTTTCACCAATAACGATATGAAAATTAAAAATTCAAATAGAACATTCCGTCTGATAAATGTCAATTCTGACGCCATTTTAGTATTATTTTTAAATATTTTTTTCATCGTTTTCTAAACCATTGCCAACTGACTTAAAATAACTCCCAAAGTATTGTTTTTTCTAAAAATTTATTTTTAAAATCTAGATTTAAAAACTCAGTTTATTAATAGAAACTTATATGGGCCACACTGTATAGTAAATAGTTTCAATAATTGACTTCAAAAGGATGCACACGTTTGTTTCCTTAATTCCTAAATAAAGGAGTAGTATATAGTCTTCTACTTTTTATTAAGTACAGTCTAAAAGCTATTCTACTCCAGAATAAGCCTCTGGACATGTGATAAAATACCAGACTAATGTTTCTCTCGTTATTGCCAAAAATATTGCAGAAATTTCTGAGTTGACATATCAACGATGATGTCGACTGAGTCGTATTACACTGAATGATTATATTTTATTGATAGTTTCAAATGTCCTGAAATATATTATAATTTGAACTCATCAAATCGACAAAAAATGCGAAATAGCTTTCTAGTCTAACATGAAGATGTATTAAAAAACATGGTAATTCTCAACTTAATGATAATAACCTAGGAAATTCTAATTAGTACTAGTAGTAAGAGATATGAAGCTTAGTTTGTTTGAAATAAGTTTGGTTGTTATAAGTTATACCGTCATAAAAGACCTGAATAAAGGATGAATTGAAAAGAAGGTATACATTTGTCTCTTTTATTTAATGACATTGTCCAGTTGAATTAAAATGAATAACTTTGGCTTCATAAAGAAACAAGAAGAGACGCGTTGGATACAAATATATTACATTCATTCCGTTCGATTCCAAACCAACCATGAACACATCAGAAAAAAGACAAAGCCTACGTAATTAAATGATGAAATAGAAACGTCGATACAGCTATTCACAAAAATCTGCATATCCTCTCTTTTCATTCTATACAACACACAACACAACCACGCCTAAAATTTTATATTCTACTAATTCTGCTCCCTGCGCAGAATTACATTTTTGTGTGTGCCTTGCAGATTAAAAAATCTATAATTTTTACTATTTACTACTCCTCTAAAGAGATATAACTCGCCGGTTGCTAAGGCAACGACAGATGAAGATCGTAGCGCGCGGACCAGTAGCAGTCGTTCAGTAAAGTTTTGCACAAGTAATTAATGTAAAAACTGGAAAAAATAATAGTGGAACTATTTCACTGTGCGTAGGTGATTACTACGCATTTAGATTTGGAATGAGAGGGTTGAAAAGCACGTAGGGTGGCGGGTGACATTGGGGGGCGAACGCTGGGGGGTAATAGGGGGTGCAGTTCGCGAAAGAGAGCCCTTCCAGTGTTAAAAAGTTCTCGATCGATATGAATATGCTTTAAAATGTGGATTTTATTTCAACAGGCTGCTGGATGTTTTTATGTCGTTTGGTTATGGACAGAAATATATATATATATATATATATATATATATATATATATATACTATATACATAAACAACAGTTGAATACTGTGGTCAATAAAGTATAGTAGAAATGAAGTTCACAACCACGTGTGTACTTACCTCCGAAGTGAGGTTAGAATCCATAAAGTTGTAAATTCGTAAACTACAGATCGTAAATTGTGAAATGATTTACAGGAATTGAGTTAACGGAAGAGCATGTTTTTCATTTTAGTCTCTCTGATGATGAGGACAAACATCCTCCAAAGCTTGGACATATTCCGCTAAGAGTATAACTTTTCCAATTTTTGCTGCAATCCCCCAATATTCACTAGTTTTATTCCTAACTAGTCAGCAAAGACTATCCTTCTTCTACTTACAGACATGGGGTTTTATTGTAACATCTACCTGAACTACGGAGAAACAGCTGTTCTAAAATACAAAGCATGGTCTAAAACCAAAATGAAACTTACCCGTGAATACAACAGGAAGTGTTTTTTATAGGAATGTAGGAAATCAGGGATTTTACCTAATCATATAACTGCGGCCATTAGACCGATTGACGACCTCCTGATGAGACAGGACATTCACAAGAAAACAGGGATTGATTACAGGTTAGGGGTAAAACTTCTTAATATTGAAATTTTTAATAACCATTCATTGATTAGTAAATTAGAATCAAATTTGTCAACTTTGAAAAGGACAATAGTCTCTTTATCCAGTGAACTTCATTTTCATAACTTTTCAAGTAAACAACAGGTGACCTATAATAATCTGTTTCACAAGATTAAAAATAATAATATACATAAAATTAATAAATTACAAAGTGATCAATTTAAATTATTGTTAAAATCCAAAGCGGGTTGGTTGAGAAATATTTCTAATACCGCTATACCTGATGATATTTCACAGTTTTTAGCTTTGGGTCCCAAGTTTAGTATTGAACCAGTAATTTTAAAAGATATTTCAATCAAATCAATTTTATCTGATGTCGACTATCTCACCTCCACGATCACAGACTCTAAAATGAGAAACATCACGGTAGCTAAAGCCACCAATATTATCACTAATTACATACATCAACCTCACAATAATTCTTTCTTTTACAACCTTTTACTTAAATCTAAAGCCTTCTTGAAGACGAAGCCTCATCTGATTCTCACTCAATCCGATAAGGGTAATGTCACTGTCATTATGGACAAGCAACAATATATTGAGTTGTCTAATGATATTGTTTTGAACAATAGTTCATATGTAGAACTTTCATGTGATCCCACTTCCTCTATACAAAGAAAGAGTAACAACTTAATTAAATCATTATTTAATAAACATCATATAGATATGACAGTAAAGAAGAAACTCATGAGCTACCATGGTGTCCCTCCAAAATTTTATTCTCTTCCGAAAGTTCATAAACCCGTTCTCTCTGTAAGACCTATAGTGGCTTCGATAGGAGCCCCCACAGAAAATATTGCACAATTTTGTACAGGAATACTGACTAAAGCGTATGATTATGATAATTTGTATTTTATTAAAGACTCTTTTGAAGTCTCTGAGAAATTTAATAATTTGGTAATTCCAGAAAATTATGTTCTGGCCAGTTTGGATGTGGTCTCGTTGTTCAGTAATGTTTATCTTGATGTTTGTTTGAGAGCAATCGATAAGAGTTGGGATCGTATCAGTGTCCATTGCTCCATCCCGAAGGAAGCTTTTCTTGAATTAATAGTTTTTCTGTTTGATAGTACTTACTTCACTTTCAATAACAAAATTTACAAACAAACCTTTGGTACTCCAATGGGTGCTTCAATTTCTCCTATCTTAGCAGCATATGTCATGGACGATGTTCTGGATACAGTCATACCTGTTCTTTCTTTTACTCCTTTTTTTATAAAAAAATATGTCGATGACATTATTTTGGCACTTCCTCGAGAAGGCCTAGACGAGGTTCTGGATACATTTAATAGCTTTCATCCTAATATCCAATTCACAATTGAAATGGAAGACTTCGAGAATTCCGTACCTCTCTTAGACACTAAATTTATAAGAAACAACAATACAATTATTATAGATTGGTACAGGAAGCCATGCAGCTCTGGTAGATATCTTAATTATCATTCCTACCATAAACATTCCATGAAAGTGAATTTGGTTAAACAAATGAAGCAGAGAGTACTCAGAATTTCTAATCATGTTTTTCATAATAAAAATCTTAATATTTTGCTTAACCTTTTCTTGGATAACTCTTATCCAAGATCATTATTGAATAAGATATTATTCAGCACATCTAATGCTGTGGACCTGTTGCTTGAAGATAGCCATCCTAACTTAGCCCAGACGGATGTTAGAACTGATGTGTCCCCTTCTCGACCGGTTTTCGCTACTTTGCCATATATTAAGGACATAACTCCGAGACTTGCCAGATTGCTCCGTTCATGTGGTAATTTCAAAATTGCTAATAAAACTGTTCTTTCTATAAGATCGATTTACACTAGAGTAAAAGATAAAAGTCCTTTGACCCCACTTACTAACGTGGTGTATAGTATTCCTTGTAGGGATTGTGATAAGCAGTATATCGGGCAGACTTTAAGATCTCTATCTAACCGTATAGTTTCACATAAGAGTGACTCTAGATTACACCCAGAGAGGTGCGCGTTAGCTTTTCATGTAAATTCTCTCGATCATCAGATGAATTATGAAGCTGTGAAGGTGTTGGCGACTGAGTCTAATAAAACGAAAAGATCATTCGTAGAAATGGCTTTCATTTCACAAAATAACAATGTCATAAACAAAAAAACGGATATTGATCACTTAAGTGAGATCTACTAATTTTTATTGTCCTTAGATACTAATTTTGCTCATCAAGTAGTGTTAAACACCCATGTTGCTCCTAACAGCACCACCCTTATTACATTAATTTAATAATAATAATAAAAAACTAATTTTGGATGTATTGGTGTTGGTAGATACATCCAAATTATATAAAAAATAATATTAAATACTTAATCTTGAGTGTATTGGTGTTGGTAGATACACTCAAATAGTATAATAATTGAAATTTACTTAATTATTATATTATTATTACTACATATATATTATTAGTTTTATTATACTGTTTTCTTTCTCTCTTTCTTCCTCAGTGTTAGTCATATTGAGTTTATGTTCTCTACACGCTCAAATTACAAAAATTGAGAAGGTCCCCCCTCTCTCTGTCTCACACTATTTCTCTCTCTTCATCTCTTCAAGAATGATACATTTTCTTATTAACCATCAATTGTTAGCCCTACAGCAGAATCCATTACTAAAATGGTGGCATTGTCCCACAGCTCACTAGATTGACTGTTGGCAGCACTTGTTGTCTCTTGTTACATCCTTTTTGGAGACAAACTATATTAGTTCCTTGCCGGCGTTCAGCATGGTGACGTGTGAGGATGAAATTATTTATTTTATTTTATAAAATGTTACGACATTTTCGTTTTCTGGTGTGATGCGGTTGGTTTCCTCTTCCGTTAACTCAATTCCTGTAAATCGTTTCACAATTTACGATCTGTAGTTTACGAATTTACAACTTTATGGATTCTAACCTCACTTCGGAGGTAAGTACACACGTGGTTGTGAACTTCATTTCTACTATACTTTATTGAACACAGTATTCAACTGTTGTTTTTCATTTTAGTCTCCCTGATGATGAGGACAAACATTCTCGAAAGCTTGGACATATTCCGCTAAGAGTATGACTTTTCCAGTTTTTGCTGCAATCCCCAATATTCACTAGTTTATATATATATATATATATATATATATATATATATATATATATATATATATAACTGGTGAATATTGGGGAATTGCAGGAAGAGAAACGAAATAAAGTGTACTCTTAACGCAAAATTTCCAAGGATGATTGTCTGCATCATCAGGGAGACTGAAATGAAAAAACAGCATTTAGATACTGTAGTTAACAAAAAAGATACAAAAGGAAACGTCTTCACAACAGGTGTGTACTTACCTCCGAGTTGAGGTTAGATTCCATTATGTTATATAAAATAAAACTACGGATAGTTAAAATATGAACTAGTGAAGCCCAACGATGACTATAGAAAGCCAACATCTAACACCACGAGTGCTTTTTGTTGAAATCCGGCCAGGAAATTATATCGTGTTCCCTCTAAAACGGACGGATTAGTTGACAAACAATGATGCCATCTAATAGTTTAGTAGATTAATATTAGATCAAGTACCTATTTGAAAATGGCCTCTGATGTAATAATTATTATTTGAGATGGAAAAGAAGAATGCAGAGGGGTTGAATATTGCATTCATGAGAAAGAAGAAGAGGAAATAATCTCCCACTAAACAAGAAACATAACAAGTCTTTTTGTGATGTTCTTTTTAGAGACTTTTCGTGATGTTTATTTAAAACGTTAATAAGATATCTCCTAGATGTCTTAATTTTATTACCAACTCTATTAACATCCATGTCATGTAAATAAAACATATTTTTGATGTCCACAGTAATACTTGAATTCGCAGTTACATACACAGCCTATGAACTTCTTTTTAGTAACTTCCTATAGGAAACATTCATACGATGTTAATTTGTATACTTCTCACTAATGTCACATACAGAACGTTACTGTAATATTACGAATTAACATGTTTCTAAGATGATCACATGTTGCAGTTACTTTTACATCTTTCCAAATAATTTTTATTTACATCGTACTTATTACGTCTGTACGACGTTAGTTCATAAAGCTCTCAGTAATATCTCATATGAACCATCACACTAACATAAAAAAGAAGAAAACAGAAGAGGAACTGATGAACGAAACATAAACATACAGTAGTTATCTGTGGAAACAGGCATGAAATGGCGGATGGTTTTCAGTTATGTGTTATATTTTATTTGCTGGAAGCACATATTTTGCAAGTAGTACTTGAATAAAGAGGTCTTCGTTTTCGTTAGTTCCTACTAAGCAACATTTTGTATACTTAGTAAAAATTCTTGTTATAATGGACGAACAACAATTGTTATCGGTAAGTGCCTATTCCAAAATCATAATTATTAAAACTTAAAACTCATTCAATACTTTAATCGGCTATTATACATTGAAATTCCAGGTGGCGGAATTGTACACTAACATTATATAATAGGGGTTTTCTCAATTTTTAAAATATTTTAGTTACCTAGTAAGTATATTTTGAAAACGATTCACAATATTTCAAATACTAGATATGCATTATACCCTACAAAAAACTTGATATTGCAATAGGGTAGATATTATTATTAATAATAAAACGTGCTCATATGTTGGCAGATATTTAAATCTAGAAGAAAATTTTTTCAATGTTCAAGATGTTTCAGAAGATACTTACACAAATAAAATAAAAAACAAATAGTTGGTAATTATGAAATGAAAGGGGAGTAACTATTTCAGAGAGTCTGATATAAACATTGTATTAAACAGTACAAAAAATATTGAATCAAGTATATCTAGTTCTACTTTTTTTAGTAGTAGTGTTAGCCATCAATATAGTTTTGCAGGTTTAAAAATGTTTAACATTATTACTAACAATTCTTGTGAACAATTGGAGACTGTTTAAGACTTTAAAAACAGAAATTTCTGTTTAAAGCTCATTTCCATCTGAAAATTCACTGAATACAATAAATAATCTGTAGATGTCCCTTACAATGGTACCTATATTAATCTAGTTGAAGAATATGTTACTTATGATACTGAATGCTCCAGTCAACAAACAGCATGCAATTATTTATTATTGTAGAAACACAGCTATTGGATACTCAATTGGATACAATTAATTATAAACTCATTTAACTTGATAATGTGTTCATATCTCTTCCTCATAAGTAGGTTTTTTTGTATACAGTGTATTAATAATGCTTAGTTTTAATTAAGTTACAATTCCACGATGTTAATATACAATTTGTTCCATGATGAAAATAACAAGATGAGAATAGTATATTATTTCATACAGAAAAGAAGTATGAATTTTCATAGCACACCTGAATTTACCTGCCAAATGGAGTGAGGCATGGAATAGAAGGTAAATCATGAAAAGTCACTTCTCGAAATAATATATGTTATTATTCCTTTGAAGATCCCCGCACGTATCTTATGGAAAATTGGCCCCAGTCAATTGGCTGAAAATTAAAGTTTGATGTAATTCATGATGATCGATCAAAGGTCTCCATGGGCACAATTTGATCTAAAGTAATTGTTTTATTAGCTGTTGTTCAGAACACCTTTAAATGTTTCACAGATAAGGATTTTGTAGTGTACGTTATGGAATGGTTGAGGTACTCGAAACAACGACTCTTGCGTGAGAGAAAGTAACCGTAAGTAAACGATAGAATTTTCTTAAATCAGATTGGATTTCTGTTGATGTAACGTAATGTTTCATTAAATCTTCATGGTGTAATATTTTTATTAGTTTTAATATAATTAAGAAATTATTCTAATACATTTTCTGTAAAGTAGCTGTAATGTATGTGTATCCGTTAAACTTTATTAATTCAGTTTCAAAGTATGGTATGTTATGGTAACTACGGATTAATATACCCTTTTTTATTTCTTGCTTTCACTGAATGTGTTCAATAGTTTCTTCTTTCCAGACTTGTTATGTAATATGCTTACACAATTTTTTTTTAGGTTGGATTGCTGGACAAGATATTTTTTTTTCTAATTTTGTACCTGTTTTTTTCAAATTTACTGTACTGTTCATTAATAGTGAATAAACGTTTAAATCCTTTATTGCTTTTTGCTATTTTATTTTAGATGTACAGGATGAACAACTAAGAACGACTACTACTACCACTGTAGGCCATCTCTCAGAAAAGAATCATGGTACAACTTTCAAAAAAATTACCTTTAGGTAGGGGATCCTGAAAAATTGCTGGAAAATATTTTGCAGTCTCTAAAATATCCGCTAGGGGCGCAATGAACACTCGAAAACATAACCACTCCAAAAAAACATACTAAAGGTGTCCTAAAAATACAATTTTTGAAATCTTGATGAGATTATGAATAAATTTAATTAAGGAGATTTTTTACCATTATTCTTCAAGTAATGAGTGAGGAAGGTTCAAACTTATGAACAAATGTATAACTTTTTCGTTTTTTAACCGATATTAATGATTTTAGCTGCATTTAAAAGTTTTTCTGTTTAATAAGATTGATAACAAAATTAGATAATTTTGTATCCTCTCGGAAATTTCAAATGTAAATAGAAGCATTTTTTTAATGTTTATATCTGATATTGTAAATCTTATATCTTGGAATAGATTCATATTTTTTTCCCCTTTTCATTAGAATTTAAAAAATGCCTCCTCATTACATTTGAAATTTCTGAGAAAAATGGGAAAATTGTGGACTTTTTCACAAAGCGTTGACAAAATTGTCCAATTTTGTTAAGCATTTCTTATTAAAAAGGAAAAACTTTTCAAATGAAGCCAAAAACATGGATGTCGATTGAAAAAAAAGTGTTACGACATTTGTTGTTTGGGTTGAACTTCCCCCACCCCTTACTTGAAGAATAAAGACAAAAAGTCCCTAACTACATTTTTTCATAATCTCAACAAAATATCAAACATTGTATTTCTTGTACACGTTTAGTATGTCTTTTTTGGAGATAATCACAGTATTATGTTTTTAAGTGTTCATTCCACCCCATAGGAGATATTTTAGGAACACAAAAATATTTTTCAGGGTCATTTTCCTGAAGGTATTTTTTTAAAGTTGTACTATGACTATTTTTTGAAATATGACCGACAGCCGGCGTTCTTAGTTGTTCACCCTGTATTTGCTGATTAGGCACAGAAACATCTATAGGATGTCATCCAGAATGTTTGAGGTATATTATTTAGAGGTTTATGTAATGTCCACACAACATCTACGAGAATACACTGTATTGTTTTTGAAATGTCGCATTTAGATCATTGATAAGATGTTCTTTTTTAGACATTGCATTAACATTGACTAGATGTTAAAAGGCATTTCAGAATATAACAGAAATGTTGTTATTAGTTCGTTATAAAGACTTCCTTTTGAGGAAGTTCTAGTAACATCACAGTAATGTAAAAAGACAGCGCTTTAACATCGCTGAAAAGTTAAGTTGAAACATCACAAATGTTAACAGCCACAAGCTGGGCATGAGCGGTTGTATAGGTGTGCATGTGATGAAAACAAGAGGAAAAAAAGGAAGAACATTATCACAATGTGATGTTGAATTAACATAACTGTAATATTCAATTGCATAGTGGGCTATTTCCAAACAGTGAGAGGTTTATAAACATAAGACCTATACTGTGGAGGATATCGAGACTCAGCCACCAGCAAAACAACAAAGACAAATAACGAATATATTAATAATAATATAGTAGTGTTTTTAAATGAAACTCAAGGTCTCTAGTTAATTCCACAATATAATACAAGTTATTGAAAATTCTAAAAAATTGACAATTGTTTCGATAAATCAATATCATCGTCAGAATGACAGAAGTTACATTTCATTTTATGCCTACCTGATATTTAGTAGTTATTTTTGGCTAGACCAAGAAGTAACCTAACTTGTGATTGGCTTAATATATATGTTTATAGAAAAAAGAAGATGTGATATTACAAATATTGAAGCTTAGATATTATTAGCCCTATGGTGATATCCTGGATATCATTTTTCCAATTAAGATCAGTATAACTGTGCAATGATATAGAAAACCAGGAAAACTATATCTGCTGATCTTTACAATTATCACTTAAGAAGACAGTTTATTAGTGGAGAATTCCCTAGATTCAACTGTTCATTGACAACTTCATATTGTGGGTTTCTTAAATGTCTTCTTATTTCCAGTTCTTCAAGGAAATCCAGTTCTTGTTTCTTTTCACAAATATGCAGTACTTCTAGTTCTGTGTTAGGTGTCAATGAATGATTGGTGTCAAGTAGATGTTTTGCGTAATGGGATTTATCTGGTTGTTTTAATCTGTATGCTCGTAAGTGTTCACTGTATCGGATTTCAAAATTCCTAAGGGTCTGACCCAAATAGACAGCATTACATTCTGGACATTTGAGTTTATATATACCTGACTTCTTTAATAGTGGTATTTTTGTTTTAACATTTAACAATTTTGTACTAACGTTACTTTCTGTTTTAAAAGAAATTGTTGTATTCGTTGCTGAAGATATTATCTTTGAAATATTTTTAGAAATATTCCCTGCATATGTGATGGTTTTATAAGTTTTAATTTCATCAGCTTGTTTAGGATATATTAGTTGTAATGCCACTTTTTCCTCTTTTTTACTAATTAGCTTATTTATCATATCTAATGGATAACCGTTAGATGTTGCTATTTGTCTAATTGTATTAATCTCTCTATCAAAATTACATTTGTTCATAGGAACTGAAAAAGCTCTATGTATCATTGAATTATATGCTGCTAGTCTGTGAGACACAGGGTGGTTAGAATTGAATGGAATTGTTACATCAGTTTGTGTTGGTTTTCGGTAAATTGAATAAT
The DNA here is from genome assembly GCA_963921935.1 of Galeruca laticollis. Taxonomy (NCBI): domain Eukaryota; kingdom Metazoa; phylum Arthropoda; class Insecta; order Coleoptera; family Chrysomelidae; genus Galeruca; species Galeruca laticollis. The sequence goes on from OY998175.1 coordinate 73,442,950, forward strand.
CAAGTACATTATTAACTCTTTGAATTTTTAAATCAAGAAAATTGATTGAGCTATTTTCTTAAATTTCTAATGTAAATTTAATTTTCGTGTGTAAATTATTGATGTGGTTGAAAAATACATCTAATTGTCGTTCACTACCCATAAAACAAGCTAATATGTCATCTACATATCTATACCAAAATGAAATATTTTTCGAAATATTACTTTCAAAGATCTTTCTTTCTAAATTGTCCATAAAAATGTTTGCTAAAATAGGTGATATAGGGCTTCCCATTGGTAAACCTTCATTTTGAATATATATCTTATTGTCAAAAGTGAAATAATTCTGATTAATGCATACATCAAATAAATTAAGTATATCTGATATTATTGCTGGATTAATATTTTTATCTTCTAGTAATTTTCTTACAAGTATTAGACATTCTTCAGGAGGAATTTTAGTAAACATGTTAGGTACATCGAACGATATGAGTTTATAGTTATAGTTATCTTGTAAGTGGATTGCTTTTAACTTTTTGATTAGTTCTATTGAATTTCTAATTGAGTACTGAGATTCATATCCGTAAGTATTGAGTATATTGTTGAGCTTCTTTGCCAATATATTATTAGGAGCATTAACATAAGAGACTACAGGTCTAATTGGTTTCGTTATTTTATGTAATTTAACTGTTCCATATAATTGTGGACAATGAGGATTCTTATGTATGATAGACCTCTTTTCGTAATCATTTAAAAGATAATTTGAATTAATAACAATATCCCTTACATTATCAGAAAACTTCTTTGTTGGGTCTGCTTTAAGAACTTTTACATCGCTGGATTCTATAAAGTTATATAGACCGAAAAAGCTATGACGTCATAAATATAGCCGCTGACCGTTACTGAGGGAAAACAAATATTTATTAACGTTCATTTTACGTTTGTAATATGCTTAAACATGGCTATTGTTAATTTGTCGAGTATTGCGGAGCAGTTTTGTAATGAAATTAAAGTGTTAAAGAAATGTGGAGACAGTTTAAACAGTGGATATTTCGTATATATAGAGTATATGATGGAAGTTTGGGAGCGAAGCCATAAGGCATAATTACTTGATAGTCACTGCAGTGTCACTTTACAAATGATAAAACGAATAAACTTTTAAAATATTACAACGGTCGAGACAAGACATAAGTTAAATAATTGATTTGTTCTCCCTCAGAGGCCATGTTCTGACGTCACACTTTTTCGGTCTATACTTTGGAATTGTAATTTTCAGTCGTCAAAATGACAGTAGCGTTCCCCTTATCAGATTTTGTAACTGTTAGGTTATTATTCTCAATCTTCTTTTTTATTGCGTTTAAAACTGAAATGTCATTTTTTGTTTGACGTTTAACTTTTGAAGGTTCAATATTTTTGATTAAATTGGCAATTTTTAATTTCTCATAAAGAAAATTATTTGAATTAGATTTTAAAGCTATTTCTGACTCTGTTGCTATGATTTGTTTAATATTATTCGTAAATTTAGGTGGTATGCTGTACTTTAAACCTTTATTTAAAAATTCTATTTCACTATTTGTAAAATTAGTGTCTGAAAGGTTTTCAAATCGTGGTGCAAAGTGTGTTGGTATGTAGGTACTTACAGTTTCATGATGTTTTGAGTATTGAATTTTATGTTGTGTGTGTTCAAGATTCTGTAGCTTCTTTTCTTGTTTCTTAAATTTCATATGCTTCATTGTGCTGACATTTTCTCTAATTTTGTCATCCAAACAGTCAAATTCTACTGGATGTAATTGGAGTGTGAGTTCTGAATGTACAACTTTTATGTAGTTGTCCAAGGAGTCTCTAACTTTGAACCATTTCTTACATTCTGATTTTATCCAAACTCGTTGAGCACATTTTATAGCTTTTTGTGCTTGTGGTGTTTTAGTGTGACATTTTATATTCACATAATTTGGTATTACCTTTTTTCTAAGGCATTTTTGGTTAAACCAAATGTTTTGTGATGCTTTGTAACGTTTTTGTAGTAACTTCTGGTACAGTCGGGTCAAATCTTCTCTCGAAGATTTTTTAATGAAATTGACTGTCTCGACCCTTACTTCGTGGAATATGCTCATATTAGTGTTTTTAGATGTTCTAAAAGTTATTGAAAATTCTAAAAAATTGACAATTGTTTCGATAAATCAATATCATCGTCAGAATGACAGAAGTTACATTTCATTTTATGCCTACCTGATGTTTAGTAGTTATTTTTGGCTAGACCAAGAAGTAACCTAACTTGTGATTGGCTTAATATATGTTCAGAGAAAAAAGGAGATGTGATATTACAAATATTGAAGCTTAGATATTATTAGCCCTATGGTGATATCTTGAACACACACAACATAAAATTCAATACTCAAAACATCATGAAACTGTACCTACCTACCAACACACTTGGCACCACGATTTGAAAATCTTTCAGACACTAATTTTACAAATAGTGAAATAGAATTTTTAAAAGTACAGCATACCACCTAAATTTACGAATAATATTAAACAAATTATAGCTACAGAGTCAGAAATAGCTTTAAAATCTAAATCAAATAATTTTCTTTATGAGAAATTAAAAATTGCCAATTTAATCAAAAATATTGAACCTTCAAAAGTTAAACGTCAAACAAAAAATGACATTTCAGTTTTAAACGCATAAAAAAAGAAGATTGAGAATAATAACCTAACAGTTACAAAATCTGATAAGGGGAACGCTACTGTCATTTTGACGACTAAAAATTACAATTCCAAAGTATATAACTTTATAGAATCCAGCAATGTAAAAGTTCTTAAAGCAGACCCAACAAAGAAGTTTTTTAATAATGTAAGGGATATTGTTAATAATTCAAATTATCTTTTAAATGATTACGAAAGAGGTCTATCATACATAAGAATCCTCATTGTCCACAATTATATGGAACAGTTAAATTACATAAAATAACGAAACCAATTAGACCTGTAGTCTCTTATGTTAATGCTCCTAATAATATATTGGCAAAGAAGCTCAACAATATACTCAATACTTACGGATATGAATCTCAGTACTCAATTAGAAATTCAATAGAACTAATCAAAAAGTTGAAAGCAATCCACTTACAAGATAACTATAAACTCATATCGTTCGATGTAACTAACATGTTTACTAAAATTCCTCCTAAAGAATGTCTAATACTTGTAAAAAAATTACTAGAAGATAAAAATATTAATCCAGGAATAATATCAGATATACTTAATCTATTTAATGTATGCATTAATCAGAATTATTTCACTTTTGACAATAAGATATATATTCAAAATGAAGGTTTACCAATGGGAAGCCCTATATCACCTATTTTAGCAAACATTTTTATGGACAATTTAGAAAGAAAGATCTTTGAAAGTAATATTTCGAAAAATATTTTATTTTGGTATAGATATGTAGATGACATATTAGCTTGTTTTATGGGTAGTGAACGACAATTAGATGTATTTTTCAACCACGTCAATAATTTACACCCGAAAATTAAATTTACATTAGAAATTGAAGAAAATAGCTCAATCAATTTTCTTGATTTAAAAATTCAAAGAGTTAATAATGTACTTGATTATTCAATTTACCGAAAACCAACACAAACTGATGTAACAATTCCATTCAATTCTAACCACCCTGTGTCTCACAGACTAGCAGCATATAATTCAATGATACATAGAGCTTTTTCAGTTCCTATAAACAAATGTAATTTTGATAGAGAGATTAATACAATTAGACAAATAGCAACATCTAACGGTTATCCTTTAGATATGATAAATAAGCTAATTAGTAAAAAAGAGGAAAAAGTGGCATTACAACTAATATATCCTAAACAAGCTGATGAAATTAAAACTTATAAAACCATCACATATGCAGGAAATATTTCTAAAAATATTTCAAAGATAATATCTTCAGCAACGAATACAACAATTTCTTTTAAAACAGAAAGTAACGTTAGTACAAAATTGTTAAATGTAAAAACAAAAATACCACTATTAAAGAAGTCAGGTATATATAAACTCGAATGTCCAGAATGTAATGCTGTCTATTTGGGTCAGACCCTTAGGAATTTTGAAATACGATACAGTGAGCACTTACGAGCATACAGATTAAAACAACCAAATAAATCCCACTACGCAAAACATCTACTTGACACCAATCATTCATTGACACCTAACACAGAACTAGAAGTACTGCATATTTGTGAAAAGAAACAAGCACTGGATTTCCTTGAAGAACTGGAAATAAGAAGACATTTAAGAAACCCACAATATGAAGTTGTCAATGAACAGTTAAATCTAGGGAATTCTCCACTAATAAACTGTCTTCTTAAGTGATAATTGTAAAGATCAGCAGATATAGTTTTCATGGTTTTCTATATCATTGCACAGTTATACTGATCTTAATTGGAAAAATGATATCCAGGATATCACTATAGGGCTAATAATATCTAAGCTTCAATATTTGTAATATCACATCTTCTTCTTTTTTCTATAAACATATATTAAGCCAATCACAAGTTAGGTTACTTCTTGGTCTAGCCAAAAATAACTACTAAACATCAGGTAGGCATAAAATGAAATGTAACTTCTGTCATACTGACGATGATATTGATTTATCGAAACAATTGTCAATTTTTTAGAATTTTCAATAACTTGTATTATATTGTGGAATTAACTAGAGACCTTGAGTTTCATTTAAAAACACTAATATGAGCATATTCCACGAAGTAAGGGTCGAGACAGTCAATTTCAATAATATAGTACGTAAGATAACTACTATTACTATTACCATACTACTATATTATTATTATTGAAATGAATATGTTGAAAAATCGATTGAAAAATTCATTTTTGATATCTTTATATTATATAGGTTGTCCCTATAAAAGTTACGGATTGTTAATCATTGGGAATGAGCCGCCCCTGGCATTCAGTAATGTAGAATTATTTATTCCGTCAAACACACTACATGGACATACGTAATCATTCATTGAAAATTCGAAATGTTCCAATGTATAATTTAGAAAATATACTTATACATAAGTTCTGATTTCGCAACATTGAAGGCCTATAACTCAGAAACAAGGGGTCGTATGAGAAAAATTTTTATGTCACAGCATTATTTTCACGTCATCTACTCACTCCCGAATTTTTTGCATCCATTCCCGGAACACCCTGTATACTGATTTCCAGTTAAGAACTTTTGCATGTTGCTTAATAAGACTCAAATCTCTACTGTCTCCTTTCCTGGAAATAACCAATGTTCTGCAAACTATATTATTTCTCTAATTAAATACGTCCCAATCTATATCCACTAGAAACAAAAGAAGCTCTTCGTTATTCGTATTTTAAGGAATTAGTGTAGTAGTTTAGTCGGTACCGATCATACATAGAATGTCAAATCTTGGTAATTTTAGAATTGAGCTGAAATATGGAGATCAAAAATTAAATTTGAAATACATGTGAACTGATCTACCTGATGATACCGAAATGATTATTGATATCATTCAATGTTATGTGATTGATAGATTGTTGTACAAAAAATGCATGTAATTTATATACCTAGTTCAATTTATTTGACAGTATACCAAATACCCTTTACTTTTATTAAATGCAATAGCAGTTCAAATCGTTTTCACATACATATATAACAAACAGATATATCATTTAAATTTCCATACATATTTTCTCTTTTGATATTTCATAATGTTTCACCAATAGAGTAAGTTGGATAGAAAGGGGGGCGGATGAAGGGAGCTCGGTGAATTGGGAGAGATGTAGGTACATCTGCCGCCATTAAAACGTACATTTTATAATCGATTTTATATAAAAGTTTGCTATTTTATAAAAGCCGAACGAACAGCCCAGGCTCACAAAAAGGGTGGAAAATGTTGGAAGGGATGATGAGTTTTACCAACTACACAGCCGGTTCGCTAACAATTAGATTTTCCTGGAAATACCACAGATTTTGGAATATTTACAGCGGGATTAATATCATTATCTAACATAAAACTTGTCGAAAATTGTATTTCTATTTTATTCGACAGTCTATTAAGAATTTGTAAACGTTGTTCCTATTGTTTTCATAAGGAAATAGTAACTTTCAATAATATATAGAAATATAATTTCCCCAAAAAATAAAACATTAATGGAAAACTGAGAAATTTGTAACTCCACCAAAATTTATGACTCCAGATGTACATGGATTATTAATAATATTTTAATTTTTTTCTTGGAGTGTAATTCTTGATGGTATATTAGAAAAGACCCCTCAATTCTTTTATGAAAACGGCAGCACCGTCAGATTGTCTCAATTTTTCATATGTACTGGTATTTGAACTTTATCCTATGGCTATATTTTGAGATACAGGGCGTTGAATTTCAAAATCCCGACTTTTTAAAACGGCCCCCAAAAAGTTCCTCCTAAATATTTTTTAGCATTACTGCCAAATATACCAAGACAAAATACGTACCTATTAGCGACAATGGAATATTTTTTTTACAGGGTGATTCGTGCTTTCATAGACCTGTTTTTGTTAAATTACAAATTTATAAAATGGAAAAAAGCATCAAATATCATTAAGAAAAATCACCGTCAAAGTTTCTCGTTAAAAGTTCTTATTGGTAGAATTAGATCCTATGGCTACTTTTCAAAATATTAAACGCTAAGTCTATTTAGACGTTAGTAGAACAACAATAATTAACTAGAAGTGAATCTGAATTTAATATCAGATATAAATAATAGAAAATATTTCGCCAGATCCGTAGTAAGTTAAACTTAAATCATACTTAAAAGTGGATGACAACAAATCTCAAATAGGCTGTACACCAACTAATAACACAACCCAAAACATATTCCTCATTAGCAAACCAATAAACCAAAACAAACAATAACAAAACGAGGAAAATTCTAAGTGAATGATATTAAAATAAAATTTAATTAGCATGGGTCTCATCCTTGTAGTAGTTCAACTCTCGAATTCCCTTATGGATAAATAAATCTCATTAAAAGAAATCCTTGTCTCTCGAAATCACCTGAAAAATAAATAAAACTTTCAGATATTCAACTACTCATTCAATAATTATAAACAAATAAACTTGACCTTCAATTAGTGTATTCTTGTTATTTGATATAAAAATGGTCTCCATCTATATGGGTAATTAGCTTGCTTAGGAAGCTCCCACTGTCAACAGTGGTACTGGCCTAAAGGAAAAGAAGATATTTTGTGTGACAGATATTTCCGTTTTCCCTTTTTGAAAGCAACGATTGTGGAACAACGTGCTACGCTGTAAGCGGATTTATAAAAAGGATTTTTGTGGTGCAATCAAGGAGGAAGCGGCGTGGATATATGTTTTAAAGCCAGCAACAGATAGTTGGATATATTTCTCTGATAACACTTAGCAAAATTCCAGTTTAAACGAAACTTCTATTGGAAGCCACATGTTAAGGCCCCATACCAACCGAGGTGAGTCGCCAGCTAATTATGACCCAATGAATAAAAATAACTATACGCTTAAAGACTTATTACAATTACCTTTTTAGACCTTTTTCTTTTTTTTTCTTATTAGTTTCACTTTTTCTTGGTTCTCGTTAATTTCTGTTCTCCCAAATTCACGAGTACTTTTCCCTGTGTAAGCTCTACGGGAAACCACTTTGGAACTGGGCATATTCTGGATGATATTTCCCTGACGAAGGATCCCAGGGCATAGCAGATAAGTTTAATTGACCTCTGCACATTTTTTTGGACAGTGTTTCTAGAATTTAGAATATAGGTTTCGTTACACTCAGTAACCTCCAACAGAATAATCTCGGCTTAACTACAAGTCATATATACAGGGTGCGGCATTAGTGCGAGGAAGTCCAATTACTCACTTGTCGTGAGAGATACGAAAAAATTTTATTGAGATAAAAGTTGAGCCATATGTAGGACTATATTTTGAAAATATTTTCAAATATACAGGGTCACCCATATTGGCAGGATGAACCTAACTTATTTTTTTTTAAATGGAACACCCTGTATATTTCCACATTTTTTTATTCCCCTCGATTTTCTTGTTTGTGTGATATGAGGTATTGTAATGTTATACGAGGTAATTTAAAAGATATAAGCACTTTTTTAGTAATTTCCTAGTAACATCAACACCCTGTACCTTTGTATACATTTGACATCAAGAAATCTATTTACGTTCAAAAGATTTTCGATATAGTTTACTATTGTCCAAAATTATCAACATAGCGCAATATTCGTTTTTTGTATACAGGATTGGTCATAAATCGTAATGATCTTTTACTGGGTTTTCTTAAATGGAACACCCTGTATTTTAGTATCGTAATGAAATGGTATTGTATGGCACTTCATTATTTCTTAAGCATTCCCTATACCTAATTGCCTTAATTTGTGAGTTATTGATGATACTTTCAGCCAAACATTATTAGAAACGAATATTGGGTGACATTTTATTAGTTTGACGGTAGAAATATTTAACCAAAAATAATTTTTCAAACAAAAAATCAGAAAATAATCTAGTCTGATCCATAGTTGATTAATATTAGGCGAATTACCAAAATACATGAGTACTTAAGATCGTTGGTATATAAAACATTACTAAAATCACACAATATTTTAGTTGGCTATGACTTTGACAATAAACTGGTTTAGAAATTTGACATTAGATTACTTTGGTTAGTTCCTGTTTACTATTATCAACATGAATTTTTCTCAGGAAGAGTTGATTGATATGGTATTTGTGTTAGGAGAATGTAACAGAAATGTGTTACTAGCAAGAAGAATTTATCATCAGCAATTCCCTGATAGGCGACAACCAAGAACAGAAGCATTTCAAAGATATTAGAACGATTTCAACGGACTGGACACGTAAATTACGAGAGAACTGAACGAACAAAAAATGTTGTAAATGAAGAAAATGAATTAAATGTAATTCTTAGTGTCACTGAGAATCCACATATTAGTACGAGGGAAATTGCAAATGCGTTTGATATTAGTGGTCGCAGTGTAGGGAGAATTTTAAAAAAATAATATGATGCATCCATATCATGCACATTTGCATCAAGAGCTTAAAGAGGATGATTATAATAAAAGAGTAGAATTTTGTCGGTGGGCGCAGGAACAAATTCAGAATGATGCATCTTTTTTTGAATATGTTCTATTTGGAGATGAAGCCACTGTCCATAAGAATGGTACTGTGAACAGACATAATTTCCACTACTATTCAACTTCCAATCCGCACCACATTTTCACACACAGTCAGATAAGATGGTCATTGAATGTTTGGGGTGGAATTATTGGAAATTATGTTATCGGACCTTACTTTTTCGAGGATCACTTGAACGGAGAAATGTATCTACATTTTCTGGACAACGATTTGTCGGAATTATTGGAAATAGTACCGTTAAACATACGTCAGAGAATGTGGATATTACATGACGGCGCTCCAGTCCACCACAATTTTTTAGTGAGTGAGCATCTAAATTATAATTTTCCTGGAAGATGGATTGGAAGGGGAGGACCTATAAGGTGGCCACCACGATCTCCAGAGTTAAACAAGCTAGACTTTTTTTTCTGGGGCTATATAAAAGATAAGGTGAATAAAACACCTCCTACCACTAAAGAAGATATGAAGGAAAGAGTTAGAAATGAATTTATGAACTTAAACAGAAATGTGTTAACAAATGTGAGTCGCTCCTTTGAAGATCGCTTGCAATTATGTATCGACGTCGATGGAGGTTATTTTGAACATCTATTGTAAATTCAACGATTTTCTTGTTATTTTTGTTAGGTAACTATATTAAACGTTAATTCCCATTTTTGTTTATTTCATAATGGGTATCAAGTTTGGGAATATTGGTAATTTGGATTTTGTATAATCATGCTTATGCTTGTGATGCAATAACCCATAACCTATTATTTTCATAGTCAACTAAAATATTGTGTGATTTTAGTAATGTTTTATATATCAACGATCTTAAGTACTCATGTATTTTGGTAATTCGCCTAATATTAATCAACTATGGATCAGACTAGATTATTTTCTGATTTTTTGTTTGAAAAATTATCTTTGGTTAAATATTTCTACCGTCAAACTAATAAAATGTCACCCAATATTCGTTTCTAATAATGTTTGGCTGAAAGTATCATCAATAACTCACAAATTAAGGCAATTAGGTATAGGGAATGCTTAAGAAATAATAAAGTGCCATACAATACCATTTCATTACGATACTAAAATACAGGGTGTTCCATTTAAGAAAACTCAGTAAAAGATCATTACGATTTATGACCAATCCTGTATACAAAAAACGAATATTGCGCTATGTTGATAATTTTGGACAATAGTAAACTATATCGAAAATCTTTTGAACGTAAATAGATTTCTTGATATCAAATGTATACAAAGGTACAGGGTGTTGATGTTACTAGGAAATTACTAGAAAAGTGCTTATATCTTTTAAATTACCTCGTATAACATTAGGATACCTCATATCACACAAACAAGAAAATCGAGGGGAATAAAAAAATGTGGAAATATACAGGGTGTTCCATTTAAAAAAAGATAAGTTAGGTTCATCCTGCCAATATGGGTGGCCCTGTATATTTGAAAATATTTTCAAAATATAGTCCTACATATGGCTCAACTTTTATCTCAATGAAATTTTTTCGTATCTCTCACGACAAGTGAGTAATTGGACTTCCTCGCACTAATGCCGCACCCTGTATATAACATTACCATAGTTGAAAAGTAAATTGTTAGTAGAGTATCAATATTAATTCACTTAAATTTATCAACATAAACATTGTTAGATTGAACCCAATAATATAGGACATAAATTAAAGCTAAAATACTTACTTAAATTTTATTTGTACATATCGGGTATATGCATATAAACGGTATAGTAGATATACTCCTTGTATATAACTGTATGTATACTTTCTTGTAACACACTTGAGTTCTTTTTAAATTCACAATTGATAAAGCTTGCGTCAAATTGATTTGGATTGTTTTCTTTAATAGAACCTACCAACTCGTTGTTTACAGTGGCAGAATTACCCAAAAACTATCCCTGAGATAATTTGTCGTATATTTAATTTTGTTTAATCCCTATCAAATAAAGGGAGTAACATACTATTCGACGCAATCGAAAACACTAGGCTAGAAGACTACCTAAAGGCACTATGCCAAACAATCCAACCAAATAACATAATTTTTTGCTCAAAGCTATCCAACAATAGAATATGTACATATTTGGCAAATGAAAATTTAGTGAACACATTCATCAACAATCACGTTAAAATCCAAATAAACCAACAAATACTACAGGCACGTCGACTAGTCACTCCTAGCCAAAGATTAATATTATCCAATGTCTGTCCCTCTATCCCCCACTCAGTCCTTGAATATGAACTTAAAAAGCTAGGGATTAATCCTCTTTCATCCTTATCCTTCTTGCGAATAGGAATCTCAGACCCGCATTTCAACATATCCTAAGTTTTAGAAGACAAATATTTATATCTCCTTTCAATAACCAGTCCCTTCCCGATTCATTTTTAATCACATATGAACAAACCTCAAATAGGATATTTTTGTCCATTGATAATCAAGAATGCTTACAATGTAAACAAACTACTCATACAACAAAAAACTGCCCAAATAGAACAATCACTCAAACACACTTTAACCCATCAATAGAATCCTCACCAGAAAATCCAGCCGACAATCAATCTGAAGAAGAAACAAACAACATTTCACAATATCAACAGGATCAATCAAATAACCAAAACTCAGAACAAATTTCCGAACCTCAAACAATGAATACCCAAGTAGTTAAACACACCGAAAATAGTAAAGACAGAATACCGACAGTCAACAGAAATGAAATCGAAACAACCAAACCACAAAATAAAAAAACATCAAAAGAACGTTCCCCATCACCTACAACAACTGAACACCTAGAAAACTTGCAATTAATGATTTCAAAATACAAACCCATGCTAATATGCCTACAAGAAACCAATTTTAAAAACAATAGAATCCATAATCTAAAAAATTATAATTGTTTCGCTAAAAATCGAGAAAATGCAAGAATAGCCAGTGGAGGTGTAGCAACATATATTAGAAATACAATAGATGCAACATAAATTCATCTAAAAACTACTATTGAAGCAGTCACCGTTAGAGTGAAAGACCTTTCCATTGTACAACATATACATTCCCCAAATCAGGAACCTACTACAGAAGAACTCACTGAGCTGCTGAGCCAAATTCCGACTTCTCAGATAATAGTGGGAGACTTTAATGCCCACAACTATATATGGGGCTCTACTAAGCAGACACCTTTTGGAAAAAAAATTGAATATCTATTAGAAAAGTACAATCTTAACCTCCTAAATGACGGCCAAAAAACCAGGCGTAAAAATCGCTCCATGTTAGACAATCTTATCGATCTAGAATCTGAGATCCATGAGGCCTTTGCAATAAAGCAGCACTGCATCGGAGAATTTTTTGATATTCGTAAAGCCTACGATACGTCTGGAAATACTCAATAATCAAAACTCTTTACGACTGGTCAATACGGGGTAACATATTGAAATGCATATCGAACTTTCTAGATCAACGACAGTACCAAGTACGAATAGATGGCGTATACTCACAGCTGAATACCCAAGAAAACGGCATTCCACAAGGGTCAAATCTCAGCACGACGTTATTTCTTATAGCAATAAATTTAATTATAGCAAACTGTAAATCACCCGTGAAATGCAGACTATATGCAGATGACCTGGTTATCTATTGCAGAGGGGAAATATGACTAAAATACATAAAACCATCGGACAAACAATAGCTACAATAGAGGATTGGTTAAAAACAAGTGGACTGCGTTTCAACACGACAAAAACCAAAGCTTTATCCCGAAAAGGACTCAACCACAACTTGAAAACTTGTACCTTTATGGACAGAAAATAGAATATGTGGGAGAAATAAGTTTTCTAGGAATGATACTCGACTAAAAACTGACAAGGAAATCACACATTCCGACATTGAACAAAAAATGCAAGTCTGGAATTAATTTACTCAGATCACTCGCATTCAAAAACTGGGGCGCAGATTACTCAAGTTTACTGCACATCTATAAATCATTGATCAGATCAAAACTTGACTACGGAGCGATTGTCTATAACTCTGCCAACAAAAGCCTCCTTCAGTCAGTGGAAGTTATACAAAACACAGCTCTTTGCATCTGTTTGGATACCCATCGTACAAGTCCTATCCAAAGTTTACATTGGGAGACTGGAGAGTTACCGCTTTTTTACCGAAGAGAATATCTAAGCATCTATTATGCTGTCGCTGCAATATCAAACAAAAGAAATCCAGTAGCCCGCAACGTCTTATCTGATCGTTTTAAAGCTAAATTTTTATCCAGCTCAACTACTCCTCCTTTCTATCACAGAGTCAAAACATATTTAAACAAAATAAATTCTCAATTCCTAAATAAGTATGACGTCCCATCAATAAATTATCCTCCTTCATGGACAATAACACCCCCTATCCTAGACCTAAGCATCGCCTACCTTAATAAATCAGAGACTCCAACAGCCAGAATAAAACAAGAATTCCTAAGAGCCCTAAATAAATACGGTAGCATTTATAAGGTATACACAGATGCTTCAAAAAAACAAGATTAAATTGGGGCCGCCTTCTACTCCGAGGACTTTTCGAAATCCTACATACTCCCACCCTTCACATCTATTCATTCAGTTGAATTATTCGCCATCTTAGAAGCACTCAAGAAAATAAAACATAAAAATGTCCTTTTAATATCTGACTCTCAAAGTTCACTAACAGCACTTCGTCAACTGTACTCTAATCACCCTATAGCCATACTGACCAAGAAAGAGCTACATAATTGCAGAAACAGCAGCATACATATTAAATTCATGTGGGTCCCATCCCATACTGGAATAGAAGGAAATGAGAGAGTAGATCAAATAGTAAAAAATGCATGCACCAATCAACAATCAGAAAGGAACGATTTTACCGTACATACTGATTTGAAAGCGTTTTACAAGAGCAAAATCTACGACAAATGGCAGGAGGAAACAAGACATAACCAACACAAATCATACGAAGTCACTACAAATTCTCACGGCTGGAACTGTAAAAACATAAATAGAAGATAACAAGTGATCCCTCTCGTATTTTAATCGGTCATACGTGCATCACACACGACTACTTACTAGCGGGAAAAAATAAACTAATGTGCGAAATGTGTAGTAGTGAGTTCACCGTGAAACACCTGGTAATCGAATGTGCGAAATACGACAAGGAACGGAAAAAGAATCAACTACCATTATCACTAAAGAAACTATTACAAGAAAACCAAGAAACTAAGAAACTTATAAACTACCTAAAAGACTACAAATTAAGTAGAAAAATATAGAGACTATAACCAAGCTACAATAAATGAACTTACATCATTTCAATTCGCTAATAACCCTACGTGGTTGATGCGATTACTAAAAAAAAACGCTAAGTCTGTAAAATATCATTTTTCTGTAATACAACATAAATACAAAATAAAAGTTGTTTTATTGGGTGATAAGCTACGAAAATTCATACTTACAGGGTGATCTGACTTGAGCTTGTAAGATGATAAAATCACCAAATCCAAAAAGCGGCCAAACAATAGAAACAATTTTGCTATTAATTTTTTTGTGTTTGGAATCTAAATTGAGTGTGATTTAATTTAGTTTTTAAGCTCGTTCCCACACCCGTGAGGTACAGTCTTAGGCGTATTTGGTTTTAAGTGGTATACCCTGTATAGGCCTATTCTACTTATATGTTTGTATATTCATTAAATGTTTATTGTAACCGCTAATGTTTTGAGCAAAAACTGATGACATTGTTAAAAATTCATACGTACAGGGTGATCTCATTGTAAGTTGAATAAATCAACAAATCCAAAAGATCAACCAAACAGTCGAAACTAGTTACATATTATTTATTAAGTACAACATTTAAATTTGAGTTATAAGATAATAATAATAATAAGGATAACAATGTGTTCTAGTAATACTAAAATGGGCAATTTATTAGACTGTATAGGGGGGTTTAAAAAGGCAAAATTTGTGAAATAGGTCAAAATATATCATGTGCACTAATATCTATAGGGGAAATCCCTGTAATTTGGACCACCTAAGCAGAAATTAAGATAAGTTTGATATTTGTTATAATAGAATCAAAAAAAAAATTCTCGTTTCTACCCATTAATTACTATTGACATTCCATTTCATAATGACGGAACTAGGAACAATTCGAATGAAAAAAAATTATTGCAAGTTGAACCGTTCGTGTAATTTGGACTGTTAGCTTGTAATTCGGTTTTATTTGTCGTGTAATTTGGTTTTAATATATTTTAGTCTCAAAGTATGTCAACACAATAAAAAAAATAAAACAAATAAAGACATATATTTTTATTATTCTGCCATTAACATAGATAGTTATTGCAGTAATAATAATTGACATCAATTATGGTAGCACAATCTTCATGTGCCCAACCCTCACATGTTTTGCACTGAATCCAATTTGCATCATAGTTTTCATCGCAAACTAGGCAACAAATTTGATGACCAGTGCGGCATTTCTCATTTGTCTTTGGATGACATTTTTCCTCGTTGATATTCGTCTTTTTGCCCTCGTTCTCTTTCTTCTTTTTTTCCTTGTTGCTTTTCCCCTTTGTCGCTACTAACTTACGTTTATGTGTGTTTGTTTTGGGCGTTTGTTGGATTTCCAACTGTTCTTTATAAGGTGTTGCAGTTAGAACCACTCCTGAGACATTGATCCGTTTTTTCTTTCGTGGTCCCATTGATATCCCACTTGATGACGGTAGAGGATGAATTATTTCCACTGGGATATAATACTGGTTCTGTGTAGACTTTTCGGTTTCGAGGTCGCCTAAATTCGTTGTTGATGAGGAAGATTCAGAAATTTTTAAAGGAGTCCAGAATAGATTGTGATGTGGATGGGGCCAATACAGATATATTTGAGAAAGTATCTTCTTGATGCAGAGGATGGGATGTGGAAGGAGAAGATTCAAAACTTTTGATGGGAGTAGCTTTCACGACAGGTTGTGATGTAGTTGGAGCACATGCAGAAGTGTTTGCTTGGTGTACAGGATCTGATTTGAATGGTACAGATGTTGTTATTGAAGAATTTTCTTGCTGGATAGGTTGTGATATGAATGAGATACCTGTAGAAATATTTAAGGAAGTATTTTCCATCAGAACTGATCGTGATGTGGAAGGCTGTGTTTTATTTGTAAGCAAATTTATGTTTTCTAATGAAGGGGAAGTAGCAGAATCAGTTACAGAAATGTTAATGTTATTTTCATCTGAATCAATTGGTCGTTCGGATACTGTCGCAGCTGCAAAATCTACATCGCTGTCGACAAAACGGTCAGGAGGCCATAATCCTGTTTTCCGAAGACTGTTCATAGCTGTCTCCATAGTAGCTGCTCTGGGAAATCATTTGCCTACTAGACCGCTAATACTATCAACACTCAAACATTTACCTGGTGTATCGTATAATTCTGAAGTTATTGCGGAAGCGAAGAAAGTATTTAATAGTTTAAAGAACCCAATATCAAGGGGTTGCATCTTATGTGTGCAATGTGCAGGAAATGAAAGCATGGTAACACCATGATTACGAGCTAAATCTAATGCGCTCATACTCTGAGTATGACTACTGTGTCCATCTAATACGATTAACACCTTGTTCTCTTTAGATGGTTTGGCATACTTTATAAAATGATCCAACCAGTGATAAAATCCATCAGTATCCATCCACCCATTGTCTTGGCACTTAAATAAAGTTCGTGGAGGTGCTCCATACGTTAAACTATCCTTCATACGCTTCCTGGCAAAAATAAGCATTGGAGGAATAAAGCTTCCAGTCGCACTAATTGCATACATGCCAGTAACATTTTGGCCTGTTTCGGATGACGTTATGGTGCCTATCTGATGTTTCCCTTTTTGAGCAATTATTTTCTGTGGTTTCTGGACAACAGTGTGGGATGTCTCATCAGCATTGAAAATACGATCTGCGGAAATAGCGTTTTCCTTTATTATTTTTTTGTAAACGTCAAAAAATTTATAAACAACAGTTTTGTTTAATCCTGCAGCTCGTGCTAATGACGTTGCTTCAGGGAGACGCAGACTTATGTTTGGATGTCGTTTCATGAAGCCTGCGTACCATTCTTTACCAGCTGATTTTTTTTCGTCGTTAAATCTCGTCTTAATATTATTCTTCTCGGCTATTTCGTACGCTAGTTTCATCAGCTTTTCACCTGTTAGTCCATAAAACATCCGCTCCAACTGAAGAATGTGATTAACAAGATCTTTTTCCACTGCCGGAGGTAAATCTGTTTGCCTTCCGATGATATAACTGCTTCCAGTGGAATATTTATTTCTGTTCCCCAATCTTCTTTTTAACGTTGTTTTTGGAATTGAAAATGCTTTTGCAGCTTCATTTATACCCAGTTGTTTTAAATTAACAGCTTTCATTGCAGCATCCATATTTTCTGGTTTCCATTTACCATAAACTCCTTTGCTGTTTCTCTCAGATCTCGTTGACATCCTTAAAAAATCAAAAAAAAATTGTAATTGAATACGTGTAATTCGGACCAGGACCAAATTACACAACAGAGATTGGACCAATTTACACGATAGTAATATTTTCGTCATATTTGTTTTTCTAAGTAAGCTAATAAACCTATCCACTTTTTGATCATAGTATGGCTTTCGTAAATATGTACGAATCAACCTAATATCATTGATATTTCAAAATATATACTCACTTCGTAGAAATTCAGACACAAAAATAACCTAACCTTACAACACAACACGTGCTACAAATGAACTTACTGGCAATCTGTAACTAACTGATTCGATTGACATAGGTTCCTGAGTGCACCTCGGTTAGGCAAGCTTTGTAACGAATTAGTGAGATGTCGCTACATACTCCGTTTTTGGAATTATCGAAATGGTCCGTTTTACACAATGGTCCAAATTACACGGATTTCCCCTAGTAACTTTTGATTTAACGACACGATATTTTTTATCAGGTTCATCAAGCAAAAATAAGCATGTTTTAGGATTTTCATCACACTGTATGTGCATTCTACATCAATGATAGTTTTTGAATCATGTGGTGTAGGGTTGTAATCGAGAGGGATAGGTCAATAAATCCATCGAACTCTGTCATACCAATACACCACCCTGAATATTTAATATATTTCGCCACTTAATTTTCATAAATCCCAATTTTATAAGTTTAGAAGATCATATTTTATTCATTGAAAAAATGCAGATTTAATTTTCAAAAAAAAACGGAAAAACCATGTATATATTCGCAATTTAGGAAGTTGAAACGTTTAATGGAAATTATATTTTTTGTTATATTCTTAACTTCTTTTATACCACAGTATCATATTTGATACGTACCTATTAATAAATAGCTATTTCCTAAAAATCATGGTATTTCTGTTGGAAGATTGTTTCAGAAAATTGTACTGATATTTACCGAATTATCTGAATGCAACCCGTCACACAGATATAGTACACATATCGCCAAAACCACATTTTATTTGACAGAGTAGACATATAGAGCGACTTTCAGTAGTGATATTTTGTAAAATTACACAGAAAATTGCAAGTTTTGTTGTAATAAATATTAGTAGACTTTTTTTGGATGTATCTACTTTAAATATAAGCTATTTTAGTGCCAAAACATCAATTTGTTTTCACGTTTTAGCTATTTTTCAGTAAGTATCATATTGGAGACAACGGTTCATAAAGGGAGTTTTGCTGATTTCCCGCCTATTTCAAATATGATACAATGGATCATAATGGTTCTATGCTTTTGTCTCAAATTTATAAAAAACGTAGGTAATGTAATGAGTTATACATTATTTACAGATGAGTAAAAATAGGAGGAAAACTGAAGCTCTTGTTCCTCCAAGTGACAGCGATGACAGCGTCCATTGCCTTGATAGTGATGGCGATGATTCCAATTTTCATCCAGAATCTGTTTTATCTAGCAATCAGAGTGCAGAAAGTGAGGGTGAGGTTGGTCAGAATTTAGAAGGAGACGCAAACCAAAAACAGAAGAAAAAAGGTTATGACTGAAGGGAAATGAAAAAGGAAGATAGTCCTAAGGATATACCTGTTTGGTGGGACAAATTGCCTAGAGATGATAGAGCTGTTGACACACCAATTACATATTTTGAAGAGGTGTTTGATAGTAATATGATACAAAATCTTGTAGAGCAATCTAACTTATACGCAATACAAAAAAATCCAGAAAAACCACTATCTATCACTTTAACGGAAATGTTAAGGAATGAGACTTGGGAATCAGTGACTGGGGAATCTAATGTTGATACTTTCGTAGACAATTTTTACAAAATTATTAACAATATATTCTCTATCACCGTTCCATTATATGAAACATATAATTCCTATAATATATTTCCTAATTGGTTCACAAATGAAATTAGAATGTGTATCAAACAGAAAAATTTTTTGAACAAAGTTGAACATGAGTCGGATTATTATGCTAACAAATATAAGTAGATAAGAAGACAGTTGAAATCATTAATTGGTATAGAATATAGAAAATACATCAAGAGAGTAGAAAATAGTGATAACGATGATTTGAATACTTTTTGAAATTTTGTTAATAAAACTAAATGTGAAAATAACAATGTCAATTCATACACTTATAAAGGGATGCCAGGGGATAATACAGAGGATAAACTTGCACAAAAAAGCAGCTGGGATCGATGGAAACCCTCCCTACGTTGTTTAATGCTGTCAAGAATGGCTAAGAAGACCGTTAATGCATATATACAATTTAATAATCAAATTTACAATATCTTATATTTTCATGGGTTTCGGTCAGAAATAAAATCACTTGCTTATAGTGGTTACGTTTCGGTCTATTTCATTTAAACCATTTTCAAACGTTTCTAAAAATGTTTTGAAAACACAATACATTTATCAAAATACATATCATTAAATGATGTTTCTTTAAAACTTACTTTTTGATTATGCCTCCGTAGAGGCTCGTCTACTACTGTACAGTAGTATTTCTTAAATTAAAAAAAAGACAATTAATGTACACAAAAACAAATAATACAAACAACGAACTATGTTAAAAATGATTAGAATGTATTCACAGAGTGTCCTAATTAAAATAAAATTAGAATTAGAAATCTATTTTTTTAATTTTTAATAACTAGGTAAGGTGTAGATATTCGTTTATAATAGTAAGTTCGTATATATACCACTTAAGTTGTCTATGTCAGTTCTGAAATTGACTGAGTCAGGATTCTTTTTAATATTTATCATTTCTTTTATTAATCTCTTACTATTATTTTTTTCTGTAGTTAATATTTCTACGTTGTTGAAATTAAAAGAGTGATTTCCATCAAGTGAATGTTTTGATAGTGCAGTACATTCATTGTTATTTCGAACTGCTTGCTGGTGTTGTTGAATTCTTTTATGTAAATATTGGCTAGTTTGACCTATGTAAGTACCATTGCAGTCAGAGCAATTTATTTTATATATTGAGTTTATTGTGTTCTTATTATCTGGTTTGAGTCTAGAAAAAAGCTCATTTCCTGTAATGTTATTTGGTTTATCAGTAATTTTAATATTAAATGGTGTTAGGCATTTTTGTAATGGTTTATTAATATCGGGAATGTACGGAAGTGAAATATATTTTGATGGATTACTTTAGCTATTACATTTTAATTTGTTGTATTAGTTGTCAATTCTCTGTTTAATAATGGGCTCATAAAAATGTTTAGGATAATTATTTATTATATATATTTTTGATTTTTTTAATGTTATTAGGCCTGTGTTTTGGATGTGATAATTGTACCGCTCTATCAGTGAGGCCAGTGACAGTGTCCATTTCTATGGTGAATTGTAATTTTTTATTGAAGTTATTAAAACGTTTTAGAGTATTTTCAGTCTGGTCAATTGGTACACAAAGGATACAGTCGTCGACGTATCTTTTGAAAAAAATTGTTTTTTCTGGTAACTCTGCTAAAACATTAGATTCTAAATATTCAAGTACTAAGTTTGCAATCGGAGCAAAAATTGGAGATTCCATTGCTGTTCCAAAAATTTGTTTATAGAAACAGTCACCAAATTGAAAATAGGTGGAATTCAAACACAAATCAACCGCCTGGCAAAATGCATCTAAGTCTAATGGTGTGAAGTTCTTGATTATATTCCATTTATTTTCAATACATTTGATTGCAAGATCCGTAGGAATGTATGTGTATAAAGATACAACATCAAGTGAAATTATCCGGTGATTTGGAGGAATGTTTTGCTTTTTAATAAAATTACAAAATTCTCACGAATCTTTTATATGATATTCTGTTAGTCCAATTACAGATGATAGTGTATTAGATAAAAAATTTTATAATTTATATGTAGGAGCATTAATGTTACTAACAATTGGTCGCAGTGGAATACCTTGTTTATGTAATTTTGGTAACCCATATATGAAAGGTAGAAGACCATTATGACAACCGATTTGGTTCTGAAATCTATTAAGTTACTTTTAAACCATTTATTACCCAAATTATTGATTTCAACTTGAATAGCATTTGTTGGCTCATTACCAATTTTTTTGTATGTTAGATTGTCGCTTAAAAGATTAGCCATTTTCATAATATATTCCTCTTTCAACATTGAAACTGCCTTATTACAACTTTTACAACAAATTAAAATTTATTAGCCAAAGTAATCCATCAAAATATATTTCACTTCCGTACATTCCCAATATAAATAAACCATTACAAAAATGCCAACACCATTTAATATTGAAATTGCTGATAAACCAAATAACATTACAGGAAATAAGCTTTTTTCTAGACTCAAACCAGATAATAAGAACACAATAAACTCAATATATAAAATAAATTGCTCTGACTTACATAGGTCAAACTAGCCAATATTTACATAAGAGAATTCAACAACACCAGCAATCAGTTCGAAATAACAATGAATGTACTGCACTATCAAAACATTCACTTGATGAAAATTACTCTTTTAATTTCAACAACGTAGAAATAATAACTACAGAAAAAAATAATAGTAAATGATTAATAAAAGAAATGATGAATATTAAGAAGAATCCTGACTCAGTCAATTTCAGAACTGACATAGACAACTTAAGTTGTATATATACGAACTTACTATTATAAACGAATATCTACACCTTACCTAGTTATTAAAAATTAAAAAATAGATTTCTAATTCTAATTTTATTTTAATTAAGACACTCTGTGAATACATTCTAATCATTTTTAACATAGTTCATTGTTTGTATTATTTGTTTTTGTGTACATTAATTGTCTTTTTTTTAATTTAAGAAATACTACTGTACAGTAGTAGACGAGCCTCTACGGAGGCATAATCAAGCAGTAAGTTTTAAAGAAACATCTTCTAATTATATGTATTTTAATAAATGTATTGTGTTTTCAAAACATTTTTAGAAACGTTTGAAAATGGTTTAAATAAAATAGACCGAAACGTAACCACTATAAGCAAGTGATTTTATTTCTGACCGAAACCCATGAAAATATAAAAAATTGAGAATTTACGGTCATTTAAAATATATATGTCAAATTTACAATATTTCCATCCAAATGGAAGATATCTGACTCCCATATATAAAGCAGGCAATAAAACCGATATAGAAAACTACAGGGCTGTTGCGATAATGTGTGTTCCATCTAAGTTATTTGAACAAATTTTATACACACATATATATAATTACGTTAAGAATGTTGTAGTAGATCAACAACATGGTTTTATGTCGGGAAAATCGGTTAACACAAATTTGATTATATTTACTGAATCAGTTATTGCTGTCATAGAAAGTAAATCACAACTGGATGTAATTTATACCGATTTTGCAAAAGCATTCGATCGCGTGAATCACGACATATTAGAAAAGTTACATTGTTTTGGGGCTTCAGAAACAATTATAAAATTACTGGAAAGTTGTTTACAGAATAGAACATTTATAGTGAGACATAACGGAAACACCTCTGGTAAATTTGAAGCAAGCTCTGGAGTGCCACAAGGGTCCAATTTGGGCCCATTATTATTTATTATCTTATTTATTACCTTTATCAATGATATATCTACATGTGTTAAACACTAAAATGTGAGAGACTGTGGGAAACTTCAGAAGGATATTAAGGAAATTGAACTCTGTAATACCCGCAATAAGTTGGAAATTAATGTGAAAAAATGTTGTATAATGTCCATTTGCCGCAAAAAACAATAGAATGTGATTACCAGATAGGAAATAATACTCTAAATAGATGTTCATAAATAAAAGATCTAGGTGTGACTTATAATAATCAGTTATCATTTGCTACACACTGTCGTAACATTAGTAAAAACGCTAATATTACATTAGTTTTATCACAAATACAATATGCATGCGTTATTTGGGGGGGGGGGACTCCCACACATGTACATAGAAGAATTAGAAAAAAATCACAACAAATTTTTACGTTACTTGTTTTACAAAAAAACATTACCATTCGCCGGATTACCACTTCATCAGAACAGAGGGACTAAGAACCAAATTTGGAATGCCATCGTTAATCACAAGAAGGAAATACTATATGATGATATTTTATTCAAAATAATGATTTACCATTAGTTCACCTCTAGACGCCATTTTAAAGCTTGCCAATAATGTAAACATTTTCCATTTATTAGACTTTAGTGTTAAATTGAATAGTTTTAAGGCAACAATATCTAGACAATTAAGAGAACTTAGCATATAAACACTCACTGCTGTTAAACAATCTGCCGTGCAATATTCAGCCTCACACACAGAAAAATTGTTCACAATAAAACTTTGTAAGAGGAGTATAATTAAAATACAATCCGTGTAATTAGATTATTAAAGTTGTATGGATTTTAACTAAATTAACTGTCTCGACCCTTACTGCGTGGAATCTGCTCATATTAGTATTTTAAATGGACCTCACGGTTTCTAGTTAATTCCACAATATAATAAAAGTTATTGAAAATTCTAAAAATTGACAATTGTTTCGATAAATCAATATCATCATGATATTGATTTATCGAAACAATTGTCAATTTTTAGAATTTTCAAATAACTTTTATTATATTGTGGAATTAACTAGAAACCGTGAGTTCCATTTAAAACACTGTATGGATTTTAATAAATAGTTAAATGAATAACCGAAATGAAGCAATTCATAGCATATGTTTATATATGTCTATATTTCGTTTACTACGAACTCATATGTACTGGTCACAAGCAACCAGGGTAGCTCAAGTTTTTTCCATCTTTAAAATGACAGATACACATATGTTAGTTCACCTGAATGGTAAATAATTTTTTTGTTTTTATATAATGCATTATTGGTATTATTTCTTTTCCGTCCAACCCATCTATCATGCGAGAATGCAATACACACTAAATCACAGCCTAATATACTCTATATAAACAGGAAAACGTACCTTTACGTTTGGCACGATTATGCTGTGACTAAACTATATATTTGGGATATTTTTATGGACACAAAACATATGACAACAACATTTGACCCATAGAGAAAGTAATAATTTTATATATCTATGGTTTGACCGTCGTCATCTGTCCTTGAAGTTCTATACAGCGCTATCCATCAAGACGGTGGACCGGTTGAACTAAAGTAAAAAGTTGTTCGTTTGCAAAAATTTGCGTGCTACAAATCTCAAAAAATACAATGATTTGAGATTTCATATTTTCAGAATCGAATTCTCTAGACTTCCTTTTGGGGATCAGGTTTTCGCGTTCAAATTGTTGACCACAAATTCTCAAGACTGTCATAATCACACCATAACTTAATGGCTTATATCTTTTTTATGACAATATCAAACTTAACCAAAATACCTGATCCCCAAGACAAAGGTCCAAGTTATATTGTGTTGAAATGTCAACACTTAATTTCACTGCGTTCTTTAGATTTGTTGTTTACAAATTGACCTAAACTGTTTTCAGGTTCCTAAAACGTGAGGCCCGTCTTAATAAAGACAACCTTCCAGTTTTCTACCACTACTGCACATGTCCATCTGGTACAAGAACTTTAGGCACATGCACACACATTGTAACAATTTTATGGTTTTTTGGATTTATTAGACACAATAATATCACATTTCCACCAACACGTCTATTAAATTGTGTCGACGATGCAGCAAACCGTTTATTGCCAGAAAATATTGTTCTAGGTCCAATAGTTGAAGAAAACTAATAAGTTTTTTGTTCGTTTATCTCCACTTCATTTGGACTTCACCATCATTTTTTAAATATATGCTTGTTCTAGTCGCCTGTGATGACCTTATAAAATATTTACTGTTTTCGCTCGTAACTTTAATAAGTATGTAATAATTATCTAAAAATTTTATAAAAATAAAAGTGGAATAGGCCTACAGGGGATACCACGTGGAAAAAACGCGCCTGTTGGGCTCTACCTCACGGGTGGTGTGGAACCGAGCTTAAAATGGAGCTTAATAGAGTATTGAATGACCCTGTATGTATGCAGTTTTGTTCAAAAGGCACTTAATAACTCAGATTCAAAACGCAAGAAAGGTAGTAATAGCAAAATTGTTTCTATTGTTTGGAGGCTCTTTTGGATCTGTTGATTTTGTCATCTTACAAGTTCAAGTCAGTAAATATAAATTTTTGTAGCCTACCACCCAATAATAAAACGTTGCAATATAATCTAACACAGTGTGTTAACATATTTACTTTACAATATTTCTTTTGATTTGTATTTATGCTATATTACTAAAAAATTATATTTTACAGATTAAGCGTTTAATATTTCGAAAAGTAGCCATAGGATCTAATTCTACCAATAAGAACTTTTAACGAAGACATTCAGATCTACAGTATATCCAATATTCAGAAACTTTCACGGTAATTTTTTTAACCCTAGGATGCATAGATGAAATTCTCGACAAAAATGCATAGCATGATTCTCCAAGACTCTTATTTAAAAAAAAACACCAATTTATATTTTACGTTTATTTATCATATTAATAGGTTAAAAACAAGCGTTAGAAAATGAAATTCATATTAAAATGTTTAATTCAAGCTTATTGTGCATATTAAAACACTGTGTTCTTTGCATGTTGGTTTATTACACTTAGTTCAAGTCAGTTTACTCATTCTTCCAATCCGTGTAGGACATCTTCTTTTCTTTTTCAAAACTGAACCGGCTCTCTTCTTCCGAAAGCGTAATAAAAATTTTCATACTACTTCTTAGAGTATTTGGAAGTTTTGGGTTTTGTGCTCTACTTCTCATAAACGGTAACACTAATTCCATTGCTAAGTGTTTGATGAACATTATTCTCCTGTTAGTTTTTCCATCGTGAAATTTTTTATTTTCATGGGTGTACATAAAATAAGCATTTAGAGCTGCTAAATCTATTATGTTGTACCAACCTGCGACAGGCCATCGTCTTGTTTATCGCTTTGTGGTATAGTTGCCTGTCGTTTTATCCATATGATCAACACCTCCTCTATTTTTATTATAAAATTTAATTAATTCTGGGTTTAGAGCTAAGAAGTAGCACAAATTTATTCTTTTTTGGTACATAGCTCACTAACGTCAAATCTTTATTGAAACCAAAAATAGAGAAACACTTCTTTCATTAGAGGCTTGAAACTCT
Organism: Galeruca laticollis; assembly: GCA_963921935.1. Classification (NCBI taxonomy): domain Eukaryota; kingdom Metazoa; phylum Arthropoda; class Insecta; order Coleoptera; family Chrysomelidae; genus Galeruca; species Galeruca laticollis. The sequence continues at coordinate 73,469,772 of OY998175.1, forward strand.
TTAGGAATTACCTTCTTGTGTTTGCGCAAAGTTCCCACACTAGTTATTTCAAAAAGCAGCAGATGTTGTGTTAGTGGTATACTTGTGAAAAAATTGTCAACTGTTAAGTTCCGTCCTCAGTTTTTTATGGAAACAGTTAGAGCTTTTACAACATTTTCTGCTACGTTGTGCTGTACTGGTTCTCCAGGTTCATCATCATCATACAGCCCATTTCACGTCCATTGTTGGACATAGGCCTCCTCCAAACGTCTCCAGTTCTCTTTGTCCCTGGCTGTTGCAATCCAATTTGTCGCTATCCTCTTTAGGTCATCCGTCCATCGAGTGGGAGGTCTGCCTCGGCTACGCTTATCAGCTCTTGGTCTCCATTCCAACAGTTTTTTGATCCATCGCCCGTCGTCCATTCTAGCAATGTACCCAGCCCATTTCCATTTCCGTGTAGTGATTCATTGTATAATATCATCCACTCCAGTACGTCGGCGTATCTCTTCATTTCTCACTCGATCCCTCAGGGTCAGGCCAAGCATCGATCTCTCCATTCGCCTCGTTATGTATATAGATGCGGGTATTCGCAAGTAATTTCTCCCGGTTTCACTAATTAATAGTTGAGAGTATATCAGAGAATAACTAGACGTAACCTTCCTATACATATCAATTTCGGAAAGTCGTTTTTCAAAATTTTCTAGAATAACCCCATCTAATTTATCTGAATATGTATTTAAATAGTTTGTCCATAAATGTTCACAATCTGCAAAGGTACACCATTCTTTAACTTCAGTGACCCAATTATAATTGTAAAAGTTGCATATAACAGATTTTAGACATTCTAGAATTATCCATTATTTCAAGTTTATTTAACTAACTTAAAGCATGTTTAAAAATAATTAGTGATAAATGAGGCGAATATGTATCAAGGCGTACAATATAATATGGAGTATTCTGGGACAAATTCAACAGTTTTTAAAAAAAATTAACCTGAACCCGCTCAATAACATCAGTATAGCGTAGTCCCCATATGCCAATTCCAAAAGAAAGACGAGATAAAATGATAGAATTATACAATTTGATTCTGGAATCCCATGTATTAATTTTTTATCGGCACATAATATCCATAACTGTTCCAATGGCATGACAAGCTTTAATTTTAGTATTCTTAGCCATGGTACAGAACATAGCTGTAGAAGAGAAGTCGACACCTAGATACGTAAATTGCTTTACTATTTCTAACCTAAAACCATTGTAATAAAACTTTTGATTATAATTATGTTTGTGCCCTCCTTTTGCAAATATTAATACTTTCGTTTTATCAGTGTTAACTGTAAGCTTATTGGTAGAACAATAAGTATAAAGTATTTTCAGTTTGCGTTCTGTCTATTGGGGAGTCCCCAGGAATACTATGTCATCGGCGTATTGAAGCATTAACACATCATTCTTGCCATCAATATTAATTCTGCGTAAGTTACTTGAACGGAAGTGATCTTCAATATCCGATATGAAAATAGAGAAAAGCAGTAGACTCCTAACCTTGGAGAACTCCCTCAGCGATAGCATATTTTTTACTATATAGGTTTTGGTGTCTTAATTAAAAATGTTGTCATATAAGTGTTTAAGTATTCTAATATACTTAGTACTAACCCCAAACTTCAATAGTTTTAACCAAAGAAGTGTATGATCTATGCTGTCAAATGCCCTCCGAAAGTCTACAAAAACAGCATATACTTTACTGCGGGGGAGCCTAAGAGCTATTTGCAAAACAGAAGTCAAAATAAAAATATTATGCGAGCATCCCCTATTCTTTTGAAAGCCAAATTGTGTTTCAGGACGAATGATATTATTTCCACACCAATTAGACAAGCGATTTAATAGAATTAACGAAAACACCTTGGCACAACAATTAATTAGAGATATACCACGATCGTTATTAGGATCCTCTAAGGGTCCTTTTTTGTGATGCATTGTGAGAATTGTTTCATGCCAACCGGAAGGAATAATTTCCGAATCCAAAATTTTATTATATAAATGACAAATATATAAACACCAGTTCCGTGGTAAATGCTTTAAAAACTCGTAAGTAATACCATCCTTACCTGGTGATTTGCCTTCTTTACACAAAATCAAAGATTGATCAAGTTCTAGAAGTGATATGGGGGCATCTAGAAATTCGTCTCCGACCCCGAAAAAACATACTTCATACTGAACTTTAATTGAAGATATGCTATCGTGAAAATATTCCCACTCCCCGATTGATATAGGACAACTTCTATCTTAACGTCTAAATAACATTAAGGTTTTCCAGAACTCCGACGGATTTTTTGTGTTGGAAAGAGTAGTTACAATATCTTTTTCATAATCATTTTTCTACCTTAAAATCAATCGCTTATATTCTTTTTTGTTGGAAATATAAGTTATCTTGTATATTTCGGAGAATCTTTGTTTTCTACATATTTTCAATGAATTTGCTACTGTTCCAAAAGTTGTTTTCTTTGCATTTGAATTTCCTTTGGGAAGTCTTCGTTGACACTCCACTGGGTATTTTTTAAGTTTTTAACCGATTTTAAAATTTCAAGTTTTTTTGTTTTGTTAACAATTTCTATTAGTACTGGTCTACTTGCATTGTCCCTCTTCTTCCCCAATCTTCTGATATTCGTTATATCGTGTTCCATTTTAATTTGCACCCCTAATTTATTTATTACTTATTTTATTTTATTTTGTAGAATGTTATTAGCTTCGTTATGTGCTTCATTTATTCCGTAGATGATTAGGTTTTTACTTCGGAATTCTCTTTCTAAAAATTGGATTTTCTTTTCCTGTTTATCTAGCTCCTTTATAAGTTCTTCATTCTCCTGCTTCCTCTCAAGGTTTTCTAATGTTAGGGCAGTTAGTTCTCGCTGAATTTCGTACAGTTTTTGCTCCTTCCGAACATTTCTCTCATCCATAGTGTTCAATTTCTCCAAGACTTTTTCCATTTTGCTACATATTTAATTTGCTCTGTTATTTCCTAGATACGATCCTGTGTTTTTAGTTTTAACTTCTTGATTTCAGGTAATTAGCTAAATCGCTTTATCGATTTAGAACAGGTTTTGTTACAATTTATAAATTAAAGAATCTGGTTTTCAACTTGCTGTATATTGTATTGATAACGTATTATATGGATATTTGGGTAATCTCTAAGCTTTGACAGATATTCTTTCTACATACCTGTCATTAAGGCATCGATTTCATAGTACTAACTTTTTCACTATTTTATTCAATCGTTTGATAAAGCAAATACGAATTTAATGAGAGCCAATATAATCAAGTCTGGTCTGATATCTCGCCAGGACTGAACTCACTTATCTATTAAATAATCGACTGCCAACCTGTAATGAGCCGTAATATTGAAATGGATACGGAATGCGACTATTACTAAAAGATGCATCGACAGAGAATGTCCGTTCCACGTTCCTTTGACCACTCCATGATGCTAACTAAAACCCTTCCCAGTGCAATTATCCCTCCAGGGCACCAAATTCAAATAAACGAATTGATCAGCCACACCTTTGTTCATTCAAGTGCGAAAATTACTCAATATCATTTCAACTTTGAATTAATCAAAATTTTTTTCGTTCACATTCACATTGATGGTAGGTGGGTAGCCAAAATATGAATTAACATATTCCGGTATAGCAGTAGTACAAGAATTCATACAGTGGCCAACAGAACCACTTGATTTTATGTCGTTAGACTCTTTCTCCCATGAAGATATGTAAAAATTATAGATTACGAACATAAACTTCGAATTATAAAAAATTCCGCTTGTGTTTAAGTCAGCGTTTGGTGGTTTCACGCTGTATATGAAAACCTTGTTGTAAAAGTTGGCATCAGTGTTATTATCAGAAGTATGGTGTGAAACTGAGCTAGAAGTAGTAGAAGTTGTGATACAATTGATTTAATAATAATGAAAGAGATAAAGAAGTACAGATATTTTCTATAGAAAGATGTCTAAATGTAAATGTATATTTATGTTTTCTTTAAAAAAATATTCAACCACACACGTATTGATTTTGATGTAATATAACTCGTATTATGTTCCTCCATATTCCCTTTTTAGAACGCCAAACAAAACAAAATTTAGTTCTCGTAAAAATAAAAAATAAACCGGGAAACCTTCAAGCCCTTTGGCAATTCACTCTCCCTTTTCCCCGGACATCCAAATTCACCAATACGCAATATTCCATCTACACAAAACATAAAAAAATCCATCCACGTGTTTTACCCAGAAACATTAAAACGAGGCCATCTCTAATATTATAAACACATAAATCTAAAAAGTAAAGCATATATCAAGCAAACAAGGGCTGCGAGATATCCCCCGCTCCCCCCTAACGACCTCTCATTCTCCACCACTAAATACTAAGGAAAAAACACAGCGGCGCTTCATTTAAATATTACATGATGAAAATGTAGTTACCCAAATAGATTATACGTCATTACGACCAAACATTTTTCCTATTGAAAACTATTCCTTCAATAGCATATTTATTCAATAAAAGCATTGTATTGAGAGTAGAACGTAACCTTATTATAATATCCGTCTAATGATGACGTATGGTTCCATCTATATATGGATACACACAACGTGGTCACCTTCCATGGCGATACAACATCATTCAAACTTTTTCAGCACTTTCCCTCTTTGCCTTTTTTCTCAACATAGGCTTCAAGGTTATAATTTCGTCATCGGAACTAAATCTCATTTCCTGGAGTATTTTGTTGAGATCTACTAATGAGTAGAATCAGATGGGGTCAAATCCCATGAAAATGATGGCGTGGACCTAATTTGGATTATGGATCGTTCAATTTTATTTCAATATTTTAATATATTTTCGCAAATATTGGTGTAACAGCTGCTCTATATTTGTGAGGCAAAGCCTTTTTTGTTAAATTGAATGATCGTATTGATCCAAGAATGGAATACAGAAATCGCTGTTGATCATCCGGAAAATCTATGCCAGTTCGAAAACAAAAATATTGACCTAGTCCTACACCCTCCATTCGACTAACCCTGCTTTTAACTGGTATGTGGTGATAAATTCACGTTTAATCATTCGTTATGAACTGACGCAAAATAATTAGTTTATCATGCGTAAATATTTTAAATCAGCGTTCAATTCTTTGATGTTTTGTTACATTATGAACAAGTACTCGCCCTTGCAACTTCACTCTATGATCGTACATGACGATTTTCAGAATTATCCACATATCTTCAGGCGAAGCTATCTAGGTAGAATACCTAGATACTCTACCTTTTCGGTGATTGTTAAAACGCGTTTAAAATCTACATACAAACTGGAATTTGTTGTTTTTGATGGGCACTTTTTCTAGATTAGATAAGATTTTAACGGGGTTACATTGCACTGAAACCGAAGGTTTATTGTGCCCCCCCCCTATCAGAGCTGTTCTCGCTACTACTACAGCTCGCCTTCCAGTTCCAAAGTTCTAATGAACTCTAGTATTCGGGACAGCTTCAACGAGGTTAGGTCCTCAATCTTACAAGTTTCTTGTCCGAAGCATTTCTTGCGTTGACTTGCAATGGCGAGGCATTCCAGAGCTAGGTGATCCGGAGCTTCATCCTCCTCCCCACAGAATCTACACTCGTCAATCTCTGCGAGACCTATTCTCATTAAGTGCTTCCTAAGGCGGCAGTATCCTGTAAGAAAGCCCGTGAGGAGATGTAGCTTATCTTTACTGAGGTCCAAATATTTTTTGGATCTGGCAGTGTCAAAGTTCCACAAGAACTTTTTGGAATGTTTCAACCCGGGAAGGCACCGCCAGAGTGCTTCTCTTTCGGTTTCCTCTTTCTTCCGAAACTCTTTCTTGTAGGATCATTTTTCCACCACAGAAAGGCTCCGGGCCAATAAAGGGCATTTGTGCTCCTTTCCTGGCAAGTGTATTGGCCTCTCCATTTCCCGTGATTCCCGAGTAGCCAGGAACCCAGACTAAAGAGACCATGTTATTCTTGCCTAATTCATCAAGTTTTCTTCGGCCCTCCCATGCCAACTTTGAGTCAACGACATGGGAGCTCAATGCTTTGATAGCTTCTTGACTTTCAGAATGGATCGATATGTCACATTTCTGGTAGTTTCTTTCTAGGTTCATTTCCACGCATCTTTCGATCGCAAATATTTCTACCTGAAAGACGCTCGGAAAGGAGCCTAACGATGCCAGGCCCAAATACTCCAGCGCCTGCTCCAATGGTGGTTTTTGAACCATCCGTATACCATCTGATGGTGTTTTATTTGAGAGTTTGGGTGGTGTATTTCCTTTCCCAGTCTCTCCTCGTATTTAGCAACGTGGTGAAATTCTTTTCGATGCTTACTTTCCTGATCATTTCGTCACTGGGAAGATTCGCTAATGAGATATATCTTGTCAGAGAGGACCAAGCTCCCTGATTTTTAATACTCTCATTGCCTGAACCTTCCTTAGATATTCCAAGAATTGCATCTTAGGCAGATCTTTCTATCACCAGATGTAGAGGTGTGAGATTTGTAACGATCTCACGTGCCCTAGCTGAACATGTTCTCATAGCTCCAGTGATGCACACACAAGCAAGCCTTTAAACTTTGTCGAGAGTCGTCCTCGTGCTGTACTGACTTGCTTTTGTGTGCCAAACTATTGCCCCATACGTAATTGCTGGTCTCACAATCATGGTGTACATCGATCGCAGTATTTTTGGGTTACAGCCCCACCTCTTACCAGCTAGATTTCTGCACGCCATCAAAGCTCTTATTGCTTTACTAGCAGTTATTTCAACATGCTTATTCCACAGAAGCTCACCGTCTAGGGTTATCCCTAGATATTTAACCTCTGATTTCCATTCTATGATTTCCCCCTTCAAGGATATGGGTTTCATGGCTGGAAGTGTTCTTTTCCTGGTAAATGGAATAACTATGGTCTTGCTTGGGTTAATGTTTAGCCCCACTGACAAGCACCATTGCTCAATGAATTTGAGGCCCTTTTGTAATAAATCACACAAGGTGCTCTCGAACTTGCCTCTGACTATTAAAACAATGTCATCGGCGTAGCCCATACATTCGAAGCCAAGCTCCGTTAGCCTGTAGAGCAACTCATCTACTACGAGGCTCCATAGAAGGGGAGATATCACTCCCCCTTGAGGTGTCCCCCGAGTGGCTTTAACTGAGGTAGTTTGATTCCCCACCTGTGTCTCAGCTATCCTCGTTGTCAACAACTCATACATCCATTTTACAATGGTTTCATTCACTCCTCGCCTTTTTAGTGCTTCTTTGACAGACATATGAGTTGTGTTGTCAAAGGCCCCTGATATATCCAGGAATGCGCATATTGCGATTTCTTTGTTGTTCAGAGTTCTCTGGATGACTTCGGTCAGCTGATACAGAGCCGTCTCAGTTGATCGACCCGCTCTGTAGGCATGCTGACATTTATGAAGTGGTATATTCTCTAGATTCTCTGTTCTTATGTAGTTATCCACTACTTTCTCCATCTATTTGAGTAGAAACGATGTTAGACAGATGGGTCTAAAAGATCGGGGATCAGGCCCATCTTTTTTCCCTATTTGAGGTATGAAGGTTACCCTTGCCCTTCTCCATTTTTTAGGCATTAGACCCACTGCTAGACTGCTTCTTGTAATCTCCCTTGCTGTAGGAGTGCTGGAAATAATCCATCCCCTCCTGGTGATTTATATGGTTGAAAGGTACTTATTGCCCATTCCAACCGTTGTCTGGTAAATATTTTCTTAGCAATGTCCCAGTCTTCCCTGCGGGATTTTTTGGTGTAGTTCATTGCTATTTCGGTGCTTGTTGCTGGTTCACTACCTGGGAAGTGGGTTCCAAGAAGAAGAATCGATCGTTCCTCTTCCCCTTCCGTGTATGATCCGTCTGGCTTTTTCAGCGACATTGTGGGGATAGTTCCTCCATTTGCCATGACCTTTTGTAGTCTGGCCGCTGTGTGAGTGGAAATGATCTTTTCGCAAAAGGCTTGAAAATTAAGCCTTTAGGCCTTCCTAATCTCTTTATTGTATTGAGTAAGCTTCTCAGTGTACCTCTGCCAATTGCCGTCACGTTTAGCTCTATTAAAGAGCCGACGGACCTCTTTTCTAAGGTTTGACAGGTTCTCATTCCACAAAGGAGCTTTTTCTAATAACACAAGTCATTCATTGCTGCAAGCAATTCTTCCTTTTAGAAAACCGTGTCTGAATAACACAAAACTAGTTTTTCTCAATGGGTTGAACAAAAACAAAAATGGCATCACTTAACCTTTATCTCAACTACTAAAGGTCATGAAAGTTTCATGTATCTTTTGGCACCATCGGAAAACCTGATCGGTATGACATCTGGTTCCAGTATCCTGACTTAATGATCCCTATAACACAGTGGCGAAGCGAGGGGGTAAAAGAACGATTGATCAGGTTTTCAAACCAAAAACTTGAAATATAGATTCGAAATCAAGTGACAACGTGTTAGTTTCACTATTGCTACGAGAGGTAGAAGCAACCACTATTGGCTCGAGGAAGCGTCATTGGTATAACCTCTGTAGATATTGGCATAGTTTCTGACCAATTATTTCACTCCAAAACAGAGTTTTGTAAAACTACAGATTCGAAAAGTAAAGTGCTGAATGATTTATTTTATCAAGATGAGGGTTTTATTTTCCCAGCAACCGTCATTAACAATAAAAAACTAAAGTTTCCGAGTACCTAGCTGAAAAGGTTCAATGGGCTGGCTTATTCTAAGGCTAATGATGGAAATTATTGCAAGTTTTGTGCGTTATTTACCAATGAGTTTACTGGAAAGGCCAACACCAAAAATTGAGGGCCTCATATAAAGTGGAAAGACGCAATAGATAAATTCACCTCTCACAGCAACTGTGATTACCACAAATTTTCTTATGTTGCTGCTGAAAACTTCATGAAGGTCGAATTTGGCCGAGTATAAGACATCAAAATGATCTTGGATTCACATAGGAACAAAAACGAGCTTCACTCAAGCTTATAATTGATACAATTATATTTTGCGGAGAAAACTAAATACCCTTTCGGGGATATCGGTAGAGTGGGCCACTGAATGCCGAAAAATCTTTGGAAAATGAGGGAGAATTCCGAGACTTACTCAGACACCGAGCAGTCATCGATGAAAACTTAAAAAACCACATTCTTAATTGTGCACGAAACGCAACCTGTATTATCCCTGAAGTACAAAATGAAATTATAGACATTTGTGGAGAACTTATATAGAAAAAATTGTTTAATCTATAAACAGTGCAGATTGTTTGTCTGTTTTAGGAGATGGAACGTTAGATGTGCCTGGAGAAGAGAAGTTTTCATTTTGTATTCGAAACATTTCGAATGAAAACAAACCTATCCTGAAAGAAGACTTCATTGCATATACCCACATAACTGATTCGTCTGCTGAAAGCATTTACGAAACTATTTTAACCATTTGTCTAAGTATAGGTTTCGACATGGATAAAGTCATTGGCCAAGGGTACGATCGTTGTTATTATTATAATTAGTTACGCTAATTTAATTGTAGGTTAACTATCTATGTAATTAGGTAGAAAAACCTGTATGGATCTATTTGAAAGAGCTTTTAGCTCCGGACAAACTACAACACTATATTTATGATTATTTGGATAAAACACATCAAAATCCTCTACCTAGTACCCTGTTTTTCATGAATTTTCCCCATAACACCCCTGGTTTTGGAACCTCCACCCCGAACGAAATTCCTGGCTACGGCACTGGGTGTCATGAACTGAAAGTGTCTGCATTTCTTAACTGATTCTAAATAATTCCACAATATATTGAAGCAGTTATAAAACTTCTAAAAAATTGTGGAATTGCGTAGAAACAGTTAGTTTAATTTATAACAGTTTCTCTGGATTTCTATAAGTGATAATAAAGCTATTAGTTATGTAATTACGGTGACATACAATTGTAAGGATATACGGATAGTTTCTTTCTATATTTTAATTGGTTAGTTTTCGCCGGCACTGGTGGAAACGGAATAAAATCGAGAGAGAAAGCTAAAAACGCAAAATAGAGATGCGAAAATATGTACAATGAGATCCCTAGCAAAAATTGTGTGTAGGAGTGGGGGGAAGGGATACGGCATGGCGCGGGGAGGAAGATGAGGATGAAGGGTCGGGGGTAAATGTAAACTGCGGGAAGTCCCGGGGCGGAAGTACCGGGATAGAATGAGGAGCGGAGAGGAGGGAATCGGATTCAGCATTCGGTGGAGTGCCATTTGCACCCTATTTTTTTTAATGAGAATATAGTATACAGATTAGTTCAATCAATGAACGCAATAAAAAAATATTTAAATCGCCTGTGCTATATTATTCATGAAAACCATGCAATTGTTTCAAACTGGCTTCAAATAGGTTTATGGCATATTATACACCAAGGTGGATAATGTTTTGTTATTGTAAAGAGAAGATAACAGTTACGAAACTTCTCTCATACCATTTTATTTACAATCAGCAGTTTCCAAAAATATCAAAATCATTCTAATTTTGTGAGAACCATTTCAATTTCACCAATAAAGAAGTTAACTCTTCAATTTCTATTTTGTTCTCACTAATTGCGTATAATGAAGATTCCGATTTGTGAAACAAAGAAAGGATATGTGGGAGAATAAGCGCTCTTTGTATTACAGTTAGTAGTTTCATTAATAATCGTTGAAAGATAGTTGATGGTTAGAATGAATGTACAAAACTATGGGCTAAAAAATTTAATATAAGATTATGAACCTACCCACATCAACACACAAAAAAGTTACATATTTTTCCAGTGCCTTATAAACTGTATAAATTTGGTAATGGGATAGACATTGCCTGTAATAAGTAGATACACAAACATTGTCTTCGAAATTTTTTATCTCTTGATAGGGGAGCGTCGGGTATTGCCGTACACATAACTTAAAAACGCTATAATTCGAAATATATCTATTTCCGGAGAATTTTTTTTATATGACAGTACTTCAAATGTGTTACAGTTTTACGCAGAAGAAATTAGTAACAAAAGGCCTTCAAGGGCTGTTCGAATTTGATCTAATTACCAAATTCTCCTGTGATTTTATTTTCAACTTCCCTGTATAATACAATTCGAATATTCTGCTCAAAACATATAACTAAATATATCCTTCTTCTCAACATTTAACATTTCCTTACATCAACAAAAAATTCATTTTAACTTTACTACCACATAAGAAACACATATAAATATCGTTTTCTGAAATTCCAATGAATATTTCAAAGTACCCGACACCGTATCGCTTCATAAAAACTCTCTTCCAAACTCTGTTATCTATATCTACGGAACCTTTTCAGGCCATAAAAAATGACCCCAACTGCACATTTGCACTCGCTGTATCTGACCGTTACGTTCCAAACTCTTTTTCCCATTGACCAGATCCTAATATTTTGCTCCTTCCTCACAACTACGTCAACCGACGTATAAATACGCCATCTACCTTACATTTACTCTCTTCATCATTTGACCGTGGTACATAAAGGTACTCAAGTTATAAGAGCACCCGGCGTTTTTTATGCCGGTAACAAACATGTGTACTTAATCTTCAATCATCTATTAAACCATCATATTATGTGCAAAATAATCCAGTTAACGCGTATGTACAAGTGACTTCTTAATTGGCTACGCAAAAATAAATAAAATTATAAATTCATGCAATATATAAAAATGAAAGTGACATAAGTGTTTAATTTCATCATACATTTCATCATTACATCATACATCATTGAAAACAATCGTTTGGTCCTTCGAGTACATCAGATAATAACAAAGAACTTTCATTCCATCTAATAGCCCACGTAAAAAAGGGTTAATCAGAACAAGGGCTTTAATAAAATAAAAATTTAACGCAAGTAAATATTTTATTTTACCTTATTAGTTGCAAAATCCCCACAATGCTAATTATCAGCACTGTCTACTCAAGTACACAAGACGTGAGCCCACATGCCACAATTCACACATCTATACTACAGTTCTTTGTCTTTACCACAATCCCCATACACAAGGCATAGGTCTGTAAGGCCTGATTTGCCACCACCATCAACAACCTTCGTCATCCATGAGCATATTTTCATCTATACGGGAGTTAGAAGAAAAGCTATCTAACTTTTGTTTTTATAGGAAGGCTTTTGTCGTTTCACTTTTGTACAGCCCGTTTTTCCTCCTATAAGTAAGTCTTCATAGGTGTGTTAGTTAGCACAGCCGAAAGCTGCTTCTTACCTTTTCCCTCGCCTTTTTCTTTTACAGTGTGCCGTAATGCCTTCCAGTTCAGAGTCTCTAATCCAAACTCTTGAAGAGACCCAAGAAGGTCCTCCTTGTTCTAGAGATGGGTACAGGGGGATATATATTTATATATATATATATATATATATATATATATATATATATAAACGAAAGCTGAAGGGTAGTGACCGTTGAACACAAAACTGCAAACAATCTAGTAGGGATGCGGTCAATATAGGGCTGATCAAAAGAAAACTATTTTTTGACTAGTTGAGCTTTCGAAAAATGTTTATTTCCTTCATCAGAACATCTACAATGGAACAAAAATTTTTTCAAATTAATAAAGCTGAACAACCTTTACACCAAGGTCAAGTCAAGGTTGGGCTTGAGTGAGATGTCTAATCTAGTTTACAGCATTCCTTGCAACGAATGTGATCAGATTTATATAGGCCAGACTTCTAGATGTCTATCTGGGAGACTGACTTCACATAAGAGTGACTGTAATACTGGAAAGTTGTCTTGTTCTTTGGCGGAACACGTTATTGTTGGTAAGCATACTATGAGTTTTGATAATGCTAAAATACTTGCAAGAGAAAAAAATTACAATAAAAGACTTTTTCTTGAGATGTGCCACATACATAGAAATTTGAATAACTGTCTAAATAAAAAGTCTGATCTAGATGGACTCAGTAAAATCTACACCCTATCTATTAACTTTGTAGAATAACTAAGTTATTTCATTTCTTGACTTCAACATTTATATATCACCCTGTATTTTATTTTACAACACCGATTCACATCATTACTGTATAAATATATTCGATATCTAATCTGCTAATAATATCATTAGAAGCATTAGTCTTCTTTTTGTTTTGTGACAAAAATTACTTTACTTTGAAATGGATACCTTTCTCCCTTGGTATATAGTTTTTAATATTCATTCTGACTGTATTTTATTTTACTTGTTGTGTTAGTTCAAACTTCTTACAGTTCTACAAGATATTGTAGATATGACCATTTTAAACGTTTAGACTGTCAGAAATTTGTTTTTGTCTTGATATTTGTTAATTAATTTCATGCTCCGGTGATGTTCTTGATGGACCGTTTTCAAAACTTATTTTGGTGAGTCAACTGTGTTTTTTTTTTCAAATATATGTTCAGCTTTATTAATTTGAAAAAAAATTTGTTCCATTGTAGATGTTCTGATGAAGTAAATAAACATTTTCCGAAAGCTCAACTAGTCAAAAAATGGTTTTCTTTTGATCAGCCCTATATTGACCGCATCCCTACTAGATTGTTTGATATATATATATATATATATATATATATATATATATATATATATATATATACATATATATATATATATTATTAGCGGAGGTATGTATTGTCCTGTTGAATTCACGCAACAACAAATTGTTATATATTCTCCTCGCTCCCAACTAGTGACGGCGCTTACTTGTTTCATTCCTTTAGGAGAAAGAATTCTACCAGGTTTGTGTACACTACTAATGCCCGTTTCATGTCCAGCAAACTTCTCCAAAACTGACCACATGTTACTGAAAAAAACATTAACTTCGCTGGAATTAAATGCAAGGTTTCTATTTATATTAGTGGGTTCAGGACGCCTGATGCTTATCTCCGGATTTCTTCTGAGAAACCCATACAACCCGTCTTCGTTTTTATCTTGATTGAATAGGTGTTTAATTTTATTGGACTCGGTATAGTCAAATACTGCAGGCTTCAACGATTGCGGTGTCAACCCGTAAAATATTTTTACAAGAAGTAAGATTTGCTTCAGGATTTGCGTTTTTTGTTCTGGGGAGAACGCTGGTTTTCTTCGCATGCGGATAATATAGTAATTAGTACCTCTTTTTACGTAATCCGACAGTGTCATCACAAGTATGTTCTACGTTAAAGCTGTTGGCCTTAATTTCTCTCCATTCCTAACATCTATTACTGCAGCTTTCATTTTTCGAGAAGACCACGAACATTTCTTTATTGAGGACATTTGTAAGGAAATAAGAAAGTTATCTTAATTAATAAGTTCAGTTAATATTATATATAATACCTACCTATCAAAGGTCCCTATTATAGCATTTTTAAGTTTATTCTGTAAAGCAGCATTTTCCAGAAATGACAGTTTTGCATTTGATTCTCAGACCCAATCAGGATGAGCTAATACCAAATAGTTATGGATAAATTTAGTAAGCATAGGTGAATCTCATGGAAAGTGTGCAGCAGCTGCAAGATGTTATGCGTTGATATATCCCATTCGAATATATCAAGCAATATATTATTTTTTTCCGTTATCTTCGTTTATGGTAGACAGATACATTCTCACTGTCACTTACTGAAAATAGTGGATAGCAGCTCCTCAAATAAATCTGCTCTCATCTTGGTTTGGAGAAGATTCAAGCAATAGCAGATTTATTCTTATTATTCAACAACCATTGAATTTTGTCTACCGACGAAGCTATATTCAATAGACATAGCTTCAACGACCATAACGTACACATTTGAGGAGAAGAAAAGCTCTCACTTAAGAAAAGTCATCACCAAATTACTTTACAGTCAATCAGGAGCATCGGATAATTTGATACGGTCAGTACTTGTTTCAATAACAATTCCAACTGAGAGTAAAGGATGGGAGGTAAATGGCACAGTTAATCAAAAAAATGAATGCATGAATGGTGAAGCCTTATTTTCTCCATATAGACATTCATTTAAATTCAAAAAATCTAATCGAGTTGAATCAAATTTAATTTTACGTCTAGTGCGCTTCAAAAATTCACTTAAGGCTGCTCGAATTGACTCACTCTAGTGCACATGGCGGCGTGAGATGTAACTGAATTTGTATGCAAGATAAAGTATTGAGCAGATGGCTTGTGGCTGTTTTAGTATGAAGACAACAAAACAACTAATGATTGATATCATGCCCTGCGATCTTTTATAGCCACTGCTAAACTGCATTTTTAACGCCATCTATTCGCTTGGAAGGTTACTAACGACATCAAAATGTCAGGAGTAAAACAATTACAAATGGATCAGTATATTAGAGACTCTGACAGACTTTTATTGTATTTGTCATTTTTTAAAGAGAAATAATTTTCTTGTAGATGACTTTACTGTAGCACAAAGAAAAGCCAAAAAGGCTTTAATTACAACAGACCTTTCGTCTAGTTCCGTTATTTACAAAGGACGGGGATCAAGGATACGGAAAAAAATACAAGGTATATGTCCCATCACTCTAGTTCTGATTCAGACGAGAGTCCCTCATTAAATCGTAACATTTATCCTGTTTTTAAACCTACACCACAAACAAATTGTAAGTATTTAAAGAAATTAATTAGAATGTTTTGTGCAAATAATATATTTCTCAGTATTCTTTAAAAAGTCGGGGAATTATAAATCGGGTAGTACTTCTCCAGAGATGCAAGTGGAATCTATTGCCAAAACTATGAGGTCTGAAGCTGAAGGAATTTCCCTTAAGAATAAAGAATCAAATGATATGTCGAGATTTGCTGTTCCTAGAGGTAATTTGTTTCTTAAGTTAAATCATAATTTGTAATAACCTGAAGTTTGCATATTAAAGTTGACTTTTAGTATGAAAATACTTAATTTTATATTGTACCTATATTTAATTTTTTTTTAGAAACAAAACCTTGTGGCAGTGGAATCAGATGAACACTTCACAAAAGAGATAAATCATCACCACAAATTGATACACTTGATGATCAAGGTGACTGAAGTAAATAATTTTAGTTAATTTTTATATTTAATCATATTTTAAATTTATTTTAGAATTTAAAAGGTTGATGATAGATGAAATATCTCAATTAAATTTAAAAATCAACACTTTAATTGAAAGCGTTAGCACTCTCTTGAAAACACAAAGAATTCCGAGTAACCTGCAAGTAACATCGTTTGAAAATAATGTGAAAACGTTATATGAAAAAATTCCAGTAATTCGACATTCGACGCTAGTGTTGCCGCGACACGAGACGAGACGAGAGAAAGCCTTCTCTGGTCTCGTCTCGCCAGACGAGAGAAAATGTGTATCTCGTCTCGTCGAGAGAGGGCGAGACGAGACAAGACCTTCTCTCGTCTCGTCTCGCTTCTCTCGTGATTTAAACCAAATATAGTAAAAACCAAGCTTAATTTTAACGCGTTGATGTTAGGTTCTACTATATTTGACATAAATTGTGTGCAGTATATGTCGAATAAAACAGAACCTAACCTAAATGAGATACAACTTTGCTTGGTATTTATTACAGGGTAGCCCATTAGTGCGACAACGGTCAATATCTCCTGCACCAATAAAGATAGCAGGAAAACGTTTGACGAAGCTTGTAAGGGTTAAGAGGTGCCTGTTATTAAATTATTTTTGTCTATACAGGGTGCTCCATAAAACTCGCACGAATCAACATTCCTTTTTATTTCAGGTTCCTGTAAAAGACGAAGATATCGTCGAGTGGGAGTCTTTGCAATACCTACCATTTAGCTTTTTTGACGATGAACATACTCAAGCTTTCTTCAAAAAACTAAAACCCAGGGCAGTACTCCCAAAACGAACGGCCCTTAGAGAAAAGGTAATGAAAACATATACTTTGGTTTAGAAACAGATATTAGAAGTTTCAAAAGAGAATAAATCGCAAATATCTTTCACAATCGATGGATGAACTTCTATAAACTATAAGTCCTATTATGGAATAACAGCACATTTTATTGATGAATTTTGGAATCTGAATTCAGTAGTAATAGAATTTTTGCCATCTAATGGTAATCATACTGGAAAAGATAATCCAGAAATATTTTACAAATGTGCACAGGATTATGGAATTGTTGATAAATTGCACGGAATCTTGGTGGATAATGCAGCAGCAAATACAACTTTTTTAAAGGAACTGGACAATATAATTAAAAACGATTGTCCAGATCACTTATTCAACACAAAAGATTGTCATTATAGATGTTTTGCGCATATTTTAAACTTCAGTGTTCAAGAAACATTAAAAAAAACTATTAAAATTGGAAAATGAATCCATTGAAGAGGGCGACGATGATGATTTGGCCGAAATTAACCAAGAGTCAGAATGACCGCCTTTGACGATGTTTGATTAAAAAAATTGAAAAATCTGAACAAATGGGGAATCTGTTGAAAACGTTATGTGATGCTGCCAACATAAAATATGTGTCAGTAAATATAGATGTGTCTACAAGATGGAATTCTACTTGCGATATGTTAAATGTAGCGATTCGTTTAAAAAAGGCCCTAAACAGTTTAGTTCAAAGTAACGAAGATTTCAGTCACTTACTTTTAACAGAAGCGCAATGGAAATTAATTGGCATTATGTCAATTTTTAAAATATTTCAAATCACTTAGTACTACACTTTGTGGAGAAACCTACTCAACATTACCCTTAGTTATAGTTGGTTTTAACATATTGCTAGACAAATTGGAATCTTTATTAATTTCTTTCAATGATATAGAAGCCACTAACGTGGAAAACATCTTAATGGAAGCATTTCAAGCATGGAGAGACAAAATGCTGAAGCATTATCATAAAACCAATTGGGTTTATTGTGCGGCGTCAGTATTAGATCCGAGGCACAAAATAGAGACATTTAATTTGACCCCGTGGGGAAGACAAATTAAAGAAGGATCTTTGAAGAAATTTGACGAAATCTTCTATTAATTTTAAGTAAAACCAACTGCTACTATCGCCACGGCGACGGAAACAGAAACAGAGAAAGATTCATCATCAACAACTAGTGACGAATTTATGGCTGGCTTATATAAAAAACCGAACATTAACATCAACAATATTTTAAAATGGTGGGGTGACCATGAGGATATATTTCCAAATCTTGAAGGAATGGCTAGGGATATATTAGCCATACCTGCTACCAGTGTTCCTACCGAAAGAATGTTTTTAAAAGCATGGCTCGTAATAAGAAAACATAGGAACCGTCTTAACGCAGAATCAGTGAGAACATTAACTCTTGGTATTCGTGTAGCCTTAAGAATAATATATTTGTTAAAAAATTATTATTTTAAATTTCCAAAGTTTTTAGTGTTCCTAATATATGTATAAGTATTAACTAAATATAGGTAATATCGGTGTTTTTTTTTAGCCTAAGTTACTTTTTATACATCATTATATAAACCTTTTTTGTTTCTAGGTACCTATCTGTAATGTATTTTTTAGTTCATTAGTGAATTTTATGTTAACTGTTGCAATATTTTTTCTGACTCTTCAGAATGAAAATTAATTATTAAAATTGGCGTTTTATTATTTCCGATAAGATTGCATTTTTCACCGTACTCTTATTTCGCATTTATACAGTGTGGTCATTTGAGTGTGCAACTACAATTATGTACGTTTCAACACATAGATAGTCAGGAAATTTTTTTATATATTTTTAATACCTATGCTTCAAATATTATATTTTTCCTGTTTTCTACCTCAATTTTATTCTATCTCAAGCAAAAATTGAGGTAATATTTAAAAAAGCCATAAGTCTACTGAGAATATTTTTAAAAAATTCCTGACAATGTATAATTTGTGTCGAAACGTACATCATTGTGTTTGAGGTATTGTGTACTCAAAAATTAATATGAAAAAATCGTATTTAAAAATATGAAGTTATCCATGATATATCAGAGACTTATAACAAGTGATATGAAAAAAGGTGACGATAGTTTACAAAAATTAAAAGAATACAATGATTTTATTTCAAGAACGTTGTCCTGAAATTAAAACCTTTGCAGTTGAAAGGATTTAATTTTAGAGGTTTTTAATCAATCACCGTATCTCAGGAACTGAAAACAATTTTACAACGCGGTTAGTGAATATACAAACATTTTTATTCTGTTAATAATAATATGTTTGCAGTCGAATAACTCCAAAACCGCTGGTCCAAATATAGACATTATATATATTTTTGCAAAGACGAATTCAAGAAGATTTCAAAAATCTCAAAAAATATTACGTTTTTTGCTCGAGAGTGATCGAGAGAGACGAGAATTTCTCGACGAGAGAGGGTACTTCTCTCGTCTCGTCTCGTCAGACGAGAGAAAATTTGTCTTCTCTCGTCTCGTCGAGAGAGGGCGAGACGAGACGAGAGACGAGAATCTCTCGTCTCGGCGGCAACACTATTCGACGCATATTTTGAAAATCCAAATTCAACGTACTCGATCAAATACTGTCCCTAGTATTGCAAACCGACATTACAGATCATTTCTCAACAAAACCATAGATAGTACTGGAAAACACCGAATGCCCCAAGGAACGAGGAATAGTGAAATACATAGATGAACCAAAACTTAAAAATACAATCAGACAAAAATCTTGGGATTTCCTATACTTGAATCCAGATCCTAGCTATACAACAAATACTTTCATTGAAACACTTCAAAAATATATAGACGACTATACATATACAAAAAAAATTAAAAGGAAAAACACGAAGATCGCCCCTTAGATGACAAATACACTACAAAATACACAATGTATATCGGAAAAAAATTAGTGTTTGAAAAACATTGGAATCCATTATATTGTATCATATGTGTAATATTTGTCAGCACATGCTATTATCAATAAATTATTCTTATCTTAAGTCTGAGAAGAAAATAAAAAAAATCACCTGTACTAATTTATAAACAAAATTTTATATTAAATTTTTGAAATTATTTATCGACATTCGTCTTTTAATAAACTATCCTGGTTAATAAAAACAGATAAAAGCTTTAAACAACTTTTTGAAGCAACCTATCCTACTTTTAAGCCAAAATAAAATAACAGGTTGTTTTAAAAAGTGTTTAAACTTTGTGTGACTGTTTTTATTTGTTTATTTGAGAAAAAAACAATATAATCATAATTTAAAAAACCTTCAGTATTTGCTTGGCTTGCCATCTAGTAGTAGCTAGTAAACTGTGACTAATCATGCAGGTCACTACCTTTATTTTATCCCTGTTGGTGTATATTAATCTTCCACCACAATAGATGGCGCAGCACTCGACAAAACTTTGTGGCTTCGGACTTAATACAGGAGATTCCATTCTTTCCCGTATTAAAAGTATTTATCTATGATTAATATCATCGATGCTCCCGTCACATTCAGATGTATAAATTATTCACTTCAATCAATTTTGAAGAAATATTTTTAGTTGGTAGCTGGTACGCTTTTGAAGCATATGGTAAATATTTTAATATGGAAAAGAACATTCTACACATTGTATATATATTCAATACGAATTTGGTTACCACTTAAACACTAATGAATAGCAGATCCATGAAAGAAAAACTATTCCAGAGATGAAACTAAAATAAATCTAACTAACTTTATAATGTACCTTGTAGATACATACATAACAGAAATAACATGAATTCCAACTATTTAAAAGAAAACTTCGAAACATCACCTGTTATAAATTGTAAGAATCCATTTTTCAAATGGGATAGTCAAAAGTTTATGAATTGTCTTAAATATTCTATTAGATAGCGTAAAAAACTATTCAAAAACACTAGGAAATTCTTTTATAATATATCAAGGGATAAAAGTCAAAATAATAAAACATTAGGGTTATAATGTCTGACATTTGTTAAATTAATTGTCATCTTGAATAGAGCAAGGTAAAGGAAATTGTAGCTGTCAGCTTAAAATATTTAGGAATTAATATAAAGGAAAAGGAATGTATGAATTGACTATTTAGAAGTGTAAAACAGGATGTTTTATAATAAATAAATAAATAATTTGAAAAATGAAATGAAATCTACCAACTGAAAAATTATAACTTATTTGATTGGTAAATAGTATTTATAATATTTCAATGAGCAGACGGGTATTTCTTAGAGAAAAAATGAAAGAAAATGTTTGTTGAAAATGATAACTAGGGACTAGAAAAAAGAAATTTTTTTTTGATGGGGAGGAAGATTCGTTTTTGAACAAAAAAAGATGGGGTATTAAAAAGAAAAAGTGTGAACGTCAATAGTAGAAATAAAAAATAAATACATTATTCTTTACGTAAATTAATAAGATTTGTGAAAGAAAATAATGAATTAAAGAGAAGAAGGAAATTGTAAGTAGGGGATTACTAACCTCTAAAATTTATCCTGGAAGAAAATAAAGCATCCTGTCGTGGAAATAATATCTCCACGATCCCTCAGAAAGAATTAGACACTGGAAGCCCATCGATAATGTATTGATATAAATGGATTTTAAATCGTCTTTGGGTTCTCCTGAAGAAGGAGGAAGTTTTCTGTGATATATTCAGAAAGAAACCTAATAGGAAATAAAACAAGGTGTATTGGACATTTATGAAAGGTATTTAGAACTATTTCATTTAAAAATTAAATAAACTCACTTGCATATATATAACGTTAAACATTGAAACGAACATTGTTGTTTGACAATCCTCCATTTTGTAACTTAAGTTTGATGAACCTTGAACGATTTGTTTTTGAGTGTACAATATGTTGCACACTTGTATATGTATTTAATATTAGTTCATTTGTGTGAATGTGTTTGGAGTGAAAGATCATTGTAGATAAGTTCATATTCAAATTTATAATCGAATGATGTATTTTTTTGATGATTTTTATATTAAACAACGTTTCTCTATTTGAAAAGATTCAACAAAATTGTTAGTAGACTTCATTTCAAAGCGTTTATTTATTTTTATCCGTTGGCAGAATTGGTGAAGTTCAACGTAATCCAAAAGGGGGTTTTGAACAGAATGTACAGGACCGTTCTGTGAAAATTTATAAAAAAGAAAACAAGAATTTCATTTCATATTTTTTTTATTTTTTTTAAAGTTGAATATAAACGATTTTGCGCTTATAGAAACAATTATGAAATTATTAAACTTTGTGAACCCAAGATCCAGAGGTTTTGAGTACTCATATTAAAAAAATTAAGGATATAAAGACATACAAAGGTGAGTGTAGCATTATTGAGATCAGTAAAATGTTTTAAATATACCGGGCAGAGAAAAATTAACATAAATAAAATAGAATTCAAACCATAAATAAAAATTACGGCACAACAAGAGTCTAAACCATAAAAAGTACCTGTTATAATGGCTTCGATCGGTAAGTGTGCTACTTAATTTTGCAATGTGTAGTATTACTATTATTATACAAGGAGATTGAATCAACTGTCTATTTATGTTTAGAAGATGCTCTCTTTGGACGATAACGTCATTCCAAGATACTTATTTATATTCGTCTCCGCCAACTGCCCCGTTCGACTGATACAATACGTTTGGAACTGCAACCGCTAGAGTTTGAGTTGTTTTGTTTTGCCACCGTTTATTTGGCAGGTTAATGCTAGATAATTGACATGCCACATAATTCCTTTTACGTGCAATTGTGGTTAGTTAGATTCCGCTAAAAGAATTGGTATTCATTTTTCTCATTACTAAATACTTGATGAACTCATAATTGTACTCTACCCTGTTAAAAGCGGTTAGTATTAACAAGTGCCACAAAATTTCTGGCACAAATGAGGAGCGTTCATTCAAAACCAGACATGTCCTCATAACCTAATTTTGAGAAAAACACGAATATGTTTGTGCTCTTACAGTCTTAAAAGTGAAATTTCCCAAATTGTGAAATATAATAGTGCATGTAAGTTGGATATGTCTGATTTTGTGTGAAAATATACGACAGTATATTCTGCAAACATTGTATTACCCAAAAAAATACAATAGTAAATTTCTTCAAGTAAATTTTTTTTAAATCTTTAATTCCATTTATTTTATTATAGGTTGTAGACAAGTTTTTTATGTTATGTAACTGCCAGTCTTTCCCTAGTATACGAACTCGGCCAACATTTCTGTAATATTCTTGATATTCTTCAGGGTTATGAATGATGGAATGTTTTTTCAGAATGTTTTCGACTCGACCGAAAACGCGGTCAGCTGGTAGGTAAGAATGGCCCCTCACTGGAAAATGAAGAACCAAGTGCTTAAGAGAAGGGGGAGCTACAATTCTAAGCCAAAGTGCTAAGCAGTGGACAATATGAGCGTTCATATTTTGGCCCCCATATCCATCGCAGAATAACCGAAGAGTTTCTATATTTTCCAAAACTAATGATCTGAGGTGTGCCAGGAGGGCTGAACCAATTTCCGTGGAGCCACAATTTACCTGATCCTCCGTCCAGGTGTGAAATACAGGATTTTTAGATTTTATATCCACACAACAGAAAGAATAGAAACGAATTTGCCTCAGGTAGAAGGCATCTTGAATTGGTGTC
This sequence comes from Galeruca laticollis, assembly GCA_963921935.1. Lineage (NCBI taxonomy): Eukaryota > Metazoa > Arthropoda > Insecta > Coleoptera > Chrysomelidae > Galeruca > Galeruca laticollis. The sequence goes on from OY998175.1 coordinate 73,493,305, forward strand.
TTTGGTAAAGTGTGTATCTGTTGCATGTTAAAACAAAACGAGTAGGTATTCGTAGGATTTTCTTTTAAAAGGGTGTAAAACGCATTTGCACGCATTCTATGAATTCTTAGTGTTGTCGACAATGCTGCTTTCCAGATTGTTCTGTAAGTTTGATTGCATTCTCAAGGTTAAGGCATGTACCGCACACATCCGATGCCGGAGAGGAAAATCCAATATTAAATTTATTGTAGAATACTCTCTTAAGCATTGATAGGGATGAACGGAAACCGGGATTTTTTTAATTGTACATTTTAAATAAAGTTGCTATGTTTAGGTCACTTGAGAGGTATACCCTACATGATTTTTTCCTCTCATAGTGGCTTTTAGATGCTAGCAAATCATTTAGAAAATTCCTTATCTTTTCTTTGACGGACCAGATCGTTGGCCATATATATCACCACCTCTTTTATCTTTAGGAATATTTCCCTCTTTAATGGCCTTAAAAATCGGAATTATTCTATTTTTTGTTATTCCAAAAGTAACTAGAAACAGTGCTCGGCAAACTGGGACCATCGATTTTTTTCTTTTAACCCGAAAAAAATAAGTTGCCTGTAAGGATTTTGGCTTCTTTTTGTTTGCTGGAACATCATGCTTCGGTCTCTTCTTTTTGGGTCACTTACTGATATAAGGTCACAGAGTTTTTGGTCTTGTAAAGTCTTCACAGGCTTCTCATGAAATTTTTCCCTCGCCTTCATGATATCCCCTCTTTTCACTAAATTGCATCTAAACGCTTTCGTATTATGGTCACAACCCAGATAGCACCAGATATCCATGAGATGGTCTGACAGTGTTCGATTTGGAAGATATATATTCAAATATTATAAGGTTATTCTGGGGATATCTAGAATATCTGTGGGTACACCTAAATCGAATATTCAATGTAAGTCCAGTTGGAATATCCCCAGATTATTCTTTTTAGAATATTCGAATCAAATAGTTCTAAGAATATTCTATGATTATTGATTTTTGTTCAAACGCTCTTTCTGTTCCATGGGCATCTGTCAGTAGTTGCAGTTGACAGTTGACGGTAACGACCAGTGAAAAATGGCGGTTCGACAATCTTATCGACCGAAAAAGCTATGACGTCAAAAACATAGCCGCTGACAGTTACTGAGGGAAAACAAATATTTATTTACGTTCATTTTACGTTTGTAATATGCTTAAACATGGCTATTGTTAATTTGTCGAGCATTGCAAGCAGTTTCGTAATGAAATTAATGTGTTAATGAAATGTGGAGACAGTTTAAACAGTGGATATGTCGTAGATATAGAGTATATGATGGAAATTTAGGAGCGAAGCAATAATACATAATTACTTGATAGTCGCTGCTGTGTCACTTTACAAATGAAAAAACGAATAACCATTTAAAATATTACAACGGTCAAGACAAGACGTAAGTTAAATAATTGATTTGTTTTCCCTCAGCGGCCATGTTCTGACGTCACACTTTTTCGGTCTATATAGGTTATTGTTATTGGTGAAATAGTAGTAGTATGATTAATTATTTTTGATCGTTAATTATTAGTCAGTTTTTTGCCACTGCGAAGTTGTTTGAATATGTTTCTACGGTGTATTATATGCTACGGGTGAAACTAATACATCCGACCTTACCCATCAAAACATTGTATTTTTTTAATGCTTATTGATTTATCAATGCATTTTTCAGAAAATTATCGATTGGCTACTAAAACTTCCAATAAATGATGAGGCAGTTTGAAGAAATTGAGTCAGCCTTGCTGAAGAATCCTATGAATATTTTGTAAGTTGAACATTCAATATTATATCTAAATCAAAATGAAGCTGCCTCGAAATATTGGAGTATTTATGTGTTACTTTTTATATTTTAGTGCATGAAAATATTGAAATAATTGTTGATTTCATAAATTTTTGCAACAAAATTAATGGATAAATGTTTTCAATTGTAAGTAGAGTAGAAATTCACCTCGTTGCTAAAGGTACAACAACATTTTATTCACTCAGGTAGTTTCATGTAATTATGTTATCGAGATGTATGCTATGAGTTCCTTAATCAAATTGCCTATAGTTACCTCTATTCCTTTTATTAATTGGGATTGACTAGAAAGCTCTACACAACTGGTGATCTGATAATTAAAAGTTAAATTAGTTCTGACATTTGGTAAATAAAAGTTATTGCTGGTCAATTGTACAAGTGTCTAGTTTCAGGCATATGTATACTGTTCACATAGATGAAAGCGCTCTTATATTTTTGTTCGTTTGTTATAACTTTGCTTATAAACTGTAATTGTTCAATTTTTAAAACTTTTGATATTAACTTTCAAATAATACAATTTTAGATTGTACCTCTGGCAAGATTGGAAGGTTCTTATTTGCAACAATTTATTAAAAGTTTCTTGCAAAAAATCCTGATTAATGGAGGGCTACAGTATGCATGGATAAAAAGGGAAAAATGCTTTGGAAAAACAAAGCTCTTTGAAGCAGTAGTAGGTATAATCATATTATTTTATTTTGGAATGTACATGTAAATTAAATTAATACATCATGTACAAGAAACAAATAGCTTCTAATCACTATTTTGTTTGGCATATTTTGCTCTTTATTTGTCTCCTATAAGACTTATTTTTTAAATTACATATTTGATGTTTAACTTCATCTTCTAAGTTTCAGTTTTTGGAATCATATTTTGATTGTTATACATTCATACATAAAAATCACAGTAGAATAGAAATTGCTTATTAACAAAAAATATAATTATTTTATTGTTTCGGATGCCGTCCAAAAGTTGGACAAGAACATAACAAACAAAGAAGTTGAATTGAAAACAGGAATTTTCTTAGCCGAATGTGAGGAACGGCAGAAATCGATTTCAAAAAGTGCGTTGAGTATGGAGGAAGTCAGTGAATTCTGGAATCTCGGATTTGAAAATTATATTAGTTTCAGGTATGTTATGAGGTACATCTTATATTTATGTATAAATAAACTAAATTGAACTCAGTGTTTTCCGTGCTTGAATTTTTTCAATTATAAATATTTTATCCTATATATACAATTCGAAATTTTGAAAGATTCCTTAGATATTTGTAAGATATATACCAGGGAACACTGGATCATTGTACTCCCCCGTTTCTCCTTTAGTTTCAAAGAATATTTATTTAAATTTGGGACATGCCGTTTGCTTACTGAATAAGTGCGAGGGAGAAGCTTTCCCTGGCGGGAAATTCTATTCTCTCTCACACGAATGGAGCTTATGGATAAAATAATTGGCGATATTGAACGAAAGTTGCTATCATTCCTGGTGGAACAAGAAGTTGGAAAAGAATTGATATGTACATTATTGTCGTTCATTAAGTATACAGGATCTTCCAAATAAATATTTATAGAATATTCATAGAATATTTAAAAAATTTCCCATTTCGTGGTCTATAGAATATTCTAGAAAGGATATACATATATATATATATATATATATATATATATACTTATATATACTTATAGTTGATCTATAGAATAATACAATATCCAAAAACGAATATTTTTAGTACGTCCATTGAATATCTAGTGCTATCTGGGAAGGACACTGGAAACCACATAAGTTGGGATCTACATTGGAATACCTACAAAAGAAAAAAGAATAGTGGGGCAAATTGCTATTAAAAAAAGCGTTTTTACATTTGCCTTTTTAAAATATAGCCTTGTGAAGATCTAGATTATTTCTTTCTAGATCCCCAATTGATAGCACCAACGGTAGTATACATCATTCACAACAAAATGCAGCAAATAACAATGATTAAACAATAATATTCAAAGTGGCTACCGATAAAACAGTAAATTCTGCGGTCGCATTAAACCGAAGCTAACTGTTCTCTCCGCTCTAGTACAAAATAAATACAAAAAATAAGACCCCAGACACCACACAACCGAAATAATGTGTAGATGCAGTCACTCCCACCATACCTGTATTCCAAGGCCACTAGTATTATTAGTAATGAAAACAATATGAGCCTGATTAATGAAAACATGGTTTATTTGATATGGATATGTCTTGTTCTGTTCTATTTCTTGTAGATGTAGTATTAAAGTATGAATGGATATGTCTAGTTTTAACGGTTTGGTAAAAGTCGGTTTAAAATTGGATATGTCTGATTTTGACTGAACTACTGATATTTACATGCAAATTTAAATGTAATTTGTTTGTTTTTGAATGATTTTTAGATAACGAATCCATAAAACCTTGAAAAAATATTCTAAATCTATTTTAATCGTATTTTGCGAATTAGTGGATTTGTCTGGTTTTGAATGAACGCTCCTCAAATAGAATCAACTTCCATATTCCTTACTATAGATTTGGCGGTAAAATGGGTGAATACAGTTCTCAACTAGAGATCAAAGTCATTCACCCTAGCACCTTTCTCATTATGTGAGCAGTTCCCATGAGTGCAATTATTTGCACTTCATACATGGATGGTTTACCTGGGATCATCTCTAAGTATGTTTTCAAACTATCCCGCATCATTCCCAATGCTCCTACAATAACGGGTACCACTTTAGTTTTTGTATTACACATCCGGCTTATCTCGATTTCTAGATCTTTATACTTGCTTATTTTTTCGTTTTCTTTGTTCACTATATTGCTATCATCTGGGACAGATATTTCGATCAAAAGACATGTATTTATGTTCTTTTCATATAGTACTATGTCCGGTCTATTTGCCAGGATTGTTTTATCAGTAATTACAGCCATATCCCACATAACATCGACGTTGTTGTTGCTTACGACTTTTTCTGGGACTTGATTATAATACTTTTCTGCTACACGCAATCCTATTGTTATTATTATTATTCTTTTCTTCTCACATAGTTGTGGTTTTATTTTGCACTGACGGGCTACGCCAAGTTAGTGCAAAATCCATTGTTACTATTGTGCATTGAGGAATGATCTGACTATATGGCATGTTTTTAAAATGACTGCCTTCTGAAAGTTTCTTTGTATGTTTGTGCCGAGTTCTAGCTGTTTCAGGTGTGATTTGAATGTTTTTGGTGTGAGGCCAGTCACTGACATAATAATAGGGATAATAGTTACCCTTTCCTGCTTCCAAATCCTTTTCATTTCCATTGCCAGGTCTATGTATTTGGCGACTTTTTCATCATATTTCGTTTGGATGTTTGTATCACGGGAAATAGCTATGTCAATTAACTACGTGATTTTTTCTTTCTTTAACTGAAAAGTGATATCTGGTCTATTGGCGGGTATTTGTTTTATCTGTTTGAATATTATTATCCCAGTACAGTTTAAAGTCTTTGTTTCCAAGTATAGAAGCTGGTGTGTATTTGTAGTATGGCTCGGTGTTTTCTACGAGTTTATACGTTGTGGCTAAAGCTTGATGAACTACTTTTGCTGCTGCATTGTGTCTTGCTGTGTATTCTGAGTCAGCTAGGATTTTACATCCACTTGTAATATGCTCGATTGTTTCTTTCTGGGGGTGGCATTTCTGCATAGGTCATCTACAGTAGCTGGGTCCTTGATTATATGTTTTATATAATTCCTAGTTGCAATGACTTGGTCTTGGATAGCAAGTAGGAATCCTTCTGTTTCGGGAAAGAGCTGACCATCTTCTAACCAGGTGAATGATGATTTTTTATCAATAAAATTTTGTTTCATGCGGTATCTGTGCTGTCCATGTAGTACTTTTTCTGACCAAGTATTCATTTTTTCTTGTTGTAGTTGCGCATCATTGTATGTGTCTGCCGGATGGTTTGTTTGGGATAGGTTGAGGGGTGTATAATTTTTATCTGCATTACTTATCGCTATATGTAGACTGGTCTGCTTAGTATGAAAGAATTCTCGGAGTTTTTGTATTTGCCTTGTGTGTAGTGATGTTATGTCTATAATTCCCCTTCCTCCTTCATTTATTTTGATTGCATGAGTTATTATTATTATTATTATTACTATTATTATTATTTTTATTTTTATTATTTTTTTTTATTTTTATGTTTGTTCTCACAGCGATAGTCGGCCTCAGCGGCAAGACTTTCGTTGGGTGTACTTATTCCAGAAAAGATCTCACGATGTTTGTCGCATCTAAGACTACAGATTTTTGCATCGTTCGATATGCTGACTCAGGAATACCGATGTTTTTGAGGGTACTACTCAGTTTCTTTGGAATTATTATTATTATTATTATGGATCGTTACACAGTAAATTACTGGTTTCGTATAATGACCAGGTGTCCTCCCGACACCTCAGGTTAAGTCGTACTCAAAGTACTTTTCTTAAAATATGTGCTGTGCAATTCAATGCTATACTTTGGATCAGTTCTACATTTAGTGTCGTTGTGATTTTCTTCGTGAGATTGAAGAAGTTACTCGTCACAGTCCCCAATGCTCCGACTACTACCGGTATTATTTCTACCTTGAGATGCCACATTCAATTAATTTCGATGGACAGGTCTTTATATTTCAAAAGTTTTTCGGCTTCTTTGTGAACAACATTGTTATCACAAGGTACAGCCACATCTATTATTAAACATGTTTTAGTTTCTTGATTTTTGTCTGTGTGAACCTGTTGGTCATATAGTATTGTTATGTGCTCCTTGTTAACAACGTCTGGAGGTTGGTGTTTATACCAGTTTTCCACGCACTCAACTTCTATTGAGTTGATCAGTTTCCAGTGTATGTATCGGCAAATGTTGTTATGTCTTTCGATATACTCTTTTTTGGCCAATTCACGGCAGCATCCCACTATATGTGTTATGTGTTCTTCTTATTCATTACATAGACGACATTTGCTATTGATATTTAATTTCAATATATGTTTTTCGTAATATCTGGTTCTAAGTGCTTGATCTTGAGCCGCTATTATTAATGCTTCCGTTTCGCCCTTCAATTTTCCTTTTTTCAACCAAGACCATGTTTGTTCACTACTTATAGTTGGCTTTTGAATATTTTGTGGAAATTGTCCATGTAGAGGTTTATTTATCTCTTAGTATTCTCAGTGCTTTCTTTTTTATTAAATTTTGTTGTTGATTTTCATGATTTGCTTCTTCACTTGATATTTGTAAGTCTTCCATTATACGCTTTACTTTATATTTGATAGTCTTTGTTGTTGGTAATTGCCCATCTATATATTTTATCATTCTTATAAATATATTATCATTTTTCGAGATATACTTGTTTATTGTGATGTGTGCCATATTATACGCAGTTTCTATTTGCCTTAGACACCTACCTCCTTCTGATCTGGGTACGTAAATACGATCTACATCTGATCTTGGGTGAAGTAAACCATTCGATGTTAGTATTTTACGGGTCTTACTGTCAATTTTTTTATCTCTTCAGTGTGCCATTCTACAATACCGAAGCTATATTCTAAGGTAGGTATTGCTAGGGATGAAATGGCCAGAAATTTGTTTTTGTCAGTGAGCTCGGTTTGTAATATTTTCCTGACTCTTCTGAAGTATTCTTTTTTGAGAATATCCTTCATCCGTTGATGTTCGATTTGAGCTCTTTCTTGTATCCCAAGGTATTTATATGTGTTCCCTGGCTCTAAACTTTGTATTTCTAATTCATCTGTGATTTTAATATTCATTTTGTTAGTTATTTCACCTCGGAGATATGTTACTGTAGCACATTTATCTAGTCCAAACTCCATTTTTATTGTTTTGCTGAATTCATGGACCGTTGCGATGAGATTTTGCAGACCTTTTTCGTTTCTCGCAAATAATTCAAGATCATCCATATAAAACATGTGAGAGATTCTATTTAAATTTGCAGCAGTGTAGCCAAACTTCATGTGACTTAGTTCATTGGTTAGAGGGATCAAACACATGCAGAATATCAAAGGCGAAAGAGAGTCCCCCTGGAATATCCCTCGTCTTATACAGATGGTCTCTGTTTCCATTGTCTCTCCTGGTGAAGCTAGAATTATATAATTCGCCATACCTTATAATATTTCAGGTCCGCAACAAAAAAGATTTTTTGCAAAGTCTAAAAAATTACAGATTTAAGGACGCTTTGGTACAATTTTGGCAAATTATTGGGAAAACAATCACTTAGTGGGAATAATCAAGAATAAAAAAATATTCATTACCGTACAAGATCTATGCTATTCTTACAAAGTACACCAGGATAAAATTGTTAAAACGGTAGACATTGATTATCAATGTTATCATGAAGAGGCTGACACAAGAATAATTTTTCACGCCCACAAAATAGCATCAGGATCCAGAATCTTAATCAAAGCCTCTGATACAGACGTTTTAATTATTCTACTTGGTAATATACAAAAAATTTTACATTCAGTAATTTTTCTAGAATAGTCAGCAACAAAAAAAACAAAACATAAGCACCTGGACTGTATAAACTGCACTGATTTGGCATTGAAGCTGGGTCCAAAATTATGCCAAAGTCTACCAGCTTTTCATGCATAGACTGGGTGTGATTGCACATCAACTTTTTATAATAAAGGAAAGATGAAGCCATTTAAATTATTTTCTCAAAATTAAAGCTACCAAAGCACTTTTATGCCCTTAAAGGATGAAGCCGACATTTTTATAAATGAAAAAATGGATATAGTAGAAGAGTTTACTTCTGCTATGTATGGAATTAAACACTGCACTAGTCTGAATGAAGCCAGGTATCGTATTTTTATGAAAACATATGCAGCAAATGCAACAGAATCTAATTGCTTAAAACTTAGTCCTGAAAATTGTGGTTGGATTCTCGAGGATTACTTACAGTCTGTTGGATTTATTGGAGATCAAACACCATTAAGTGTAGAAGATATAGTACAAATGAATTATGAAGAAGAAAATGAAGGAGAACTATCAGAATCAGAAAATTCTTTACATGAATCTGATCTAGAATAATAATCTTTTATATAAATATACTTGTAACTGTTTATTTTTTTATTGTAACTTTTTTTTGTAATAAAATTTCTATTTAAAAATTATGATATTTTTGTTTACTGTCCATGTTAATGAACGGATGATCAATAAACAAGATTTTCTTATTTTTAAAATGAATTAAAAGAATGCCGAAATTATTTTAATATAATTCATTAACATTAATTATTGAAATATAATTTTAATTGTTTCAATGTAATAAAAAGATATTATTTTAAAATAATTAAAAGTGATCAAAAGATAAAAACGAATGCGCACAACGCGTGCTTTTACTACTATGCAGCTCGTATAGTTCTGTTTCACTCTACCACACAGAACAGTACACACTTAACGTCCTTGTCGGACACCTCGAGTAGAGTATGGGACGGTTGAGCGTGGGAACTTTTTGTGACGTCACATGACCACACCCTTTGACCTTGACCTATTTTTGGGGATTTGGCCCGGGCCAATTGCCAAAATTTTTGGGGGTACATGACCACGCCCTGGGTGGCGGGGGGCCCGGGCCAATTGCCAAAATTTTTGGGGGTTAGCGACCACGCCCTTTAGGGTGGCCCAGGCCGGTAGCGTCTACGGGGGATGGGGGTTTGGCCCGGGGGTCGCGGCTACGGATTTTTGGGGGTTTGGCCCGGGCCGCCAAAGAAGAAGCGAAGAGGGAAGGGTAGCGTCTACGGGGATTACGCAAGGGTGTGAAGCGAGTAGGGAAGGGTAGCACGGGGTATGGGGGGGCCCAATGGGGTAGCGGCTACGGCCCGGGCGGGGTCGCTCTTTGCGTCTACGGGGGTTATGCAATGATTTAGAAGAAGCGAAGAGGGTTTTAAGGGTAGCGTCTACGGTACGGGGGTTATCAGGTGTCGCTTGCCATCATTGCCATAACGGCGCTAACTATTTGTTACCAGAGTGCCAAAACGGCCGTGGGTAGCTGGGGTAGCGAGGCTACTTTTCCCGTATACTGCGCATGTTATCCGTTACATATAGATCTAAAAAGACACATTTCGACGATCTGCGCAAGTGTTAAGGGGCTTTCTTCATATCTCTGTTATTATTTGTCGGATTGGAGTCTAATAAACGCCAATATGATTGTTCGAATATTATCGTATACAGGATGTACAAAGATGCCATTAGGGCACTAGCACATATCTCTGCTATTGGTCAGATTGAAGTCAAATAAACGATATTATATTTGTTAGAATATTATCGTATACAGGATGTGCAAAGATGCCAATACTACCACATACTAGCAAGTAATGACGGTAGCGTCTATGGGGGTTATGCAAAAAGTGTGTATGTTGTTACGAGTATAAGATAGAGGGTGGTTAGGGCACTAGCACATATCTCTGCTATTGGTCAGATTTTTATGGAACAAAAGACATTATGATTGTTAGACTATTATCGTATACAGGATGTGCAAAAAGATGCAATTAGGGCACTAGCACATATTTCTGCTATTGGTCAGATTTTTATGGAACAAAAGACATTATGATTATTAGATTATTATCGTATTTACGATTTTACGCAACTTTAAAGCCCGGCAACCATGTTTTGTGACTGTTTTTTTGTAGGCAACCTTATACCATTGTGTTCACAATAAAATTATATAATTATAATAATAATTGATATAAAAGCTTACTCATGTGGTTGTCCGATGGGTGAAGGTCGACCTATATACGTATCTCCTACTATCGGATAAATTTGTGAAAATTAAGTCCCATTCAAGTCGGGAAAGCTGTGAATCAACTTCAGAAAAATCAGTAGTAGCATTTTGCCCGGTAATGTCTGGATAAACTGAACGTGGGCAGTTATGACTGCATGGTCTAATTATCCAACAGGAGAGTTTATTTCAAGAGATGATATTAGCTGTTCATCATTAGTGAGTATGAGATCTAGAATGGATGGTAGATTATGAATTCTGAATCTTGTGGGTTCTGTAATAAGTTGAGAGAGGTTCGAATTTGCAACAAAGTTTTCAAATAAGTTGTGTGAATTTACAACATCTGACAATGAGGTTATCGGCCCGGATATTTCTGGGAAGTTAAAATCTCCAGCAATGATGAGATTATCAAGAAGTGATAACTCTTCGAGATTTTCAAACAATATGTTGTCCATCGCAAGTTGTGTATCAGGGGGACGAATATACATACCAGGTTAAGAGAAAATAAATTTTTAGCAATATTTACGTGTATACTATCTATCCCAGGTATGTATAATTGCTTAATTTTAGTAGAAAAAGTTGCGGTAATATCGTCGGATAAATAAATGCATACACCTCCACCGACACGATTTTCTCTATCTTTACGATAAATTGTATAGCCAGTAACGTTAATTAAGGAGTCTGGAGTTGAACGTTTAAGTCAAGTTTCGGTAATAAAAATAATGTGTGCTTTAAGAAGTTGCACTGTGCATGTGAATTCGCCAAGTTTAGCGTAAAGTGAGCTTAAATTTGTGTATAAAAAGAGCCAGTCATTGAATTTGCGGGTAGAAAAGTTATGAACGAAATTTCGAGATTTTTAGGATGCCGTTGGTGTACCTGATTGTCAGATCATGTTCGCCATTATTTTTACGGGTATCTAGTTCACTTCTTGTCATCTATTATAGAAAATTTTTCAGTACGCTTCTCCTCGAGAAGTTTGGATTTATTTCTCAATATGTTTTTGGCATGGTGTTCTGAAGGCATTACTACTTTGATCATGTGAGGAAACTTCTGGTTGGTTTTGCCGACTCTGTAGAAGGTAATGGGGGTTTCATGACATCCGACAGTATTCAAGACAAGCTTAGTTTTATTCGTGTCATCATCCTTTCTAAGTTGAGCATCCCCAGAGGAGGGTTTAGGTACGCCTCTGATTATAATATTTTTGGCTCGCACTATGCGATCTACCGCCTCATTTGCGATGTAGTCAGTGAATTCGGTCGAATTAACTGCATCGAACTGACTCAGTTTATTATTTAATTGAGTTAAATTATCATCAAATTCGTTTATTTTCTTGTGAATTTCTGTTTTAAAATCAAGCAGAAAAGCTTTTAATTCCGAGAAATTTAAAACATTTGAACTGCAATTGTTGCAGAGGATAGACAACCCACGAACCCTCTGCCGAGTAACCCGGTCGTCGGCAGAAACATCGGTGTTTGCTTTGTGTATTTGTCGCTTACAACCATCACACTGGAGTTTGCGATCAGTTGTGTTTACCGGTTTCAAACAATTGGAGCAAGTTGACATAGTAGGCATACTAGTTTCAGTTGTAATTAGTATTGTAAAATGGTGAATGGTACTCACAGTTTGAAATATTATTTTTATATTGTTTTACTGCACTGGCACTGCACTTTTTCAAAGACCTATCACTGCTTACTTGGAATATACAGAGATTGCTATTTGAAAGTTTATTTACAAAATATACATCTTATACAGTGTAAACATGAAAATTAAGCAGGAGCACAAAATTATACGTGTGTATTCGACTACTACTAGCACTATGTTACATGTATCTTTTTATCCGTTATATCAATGTATCTGTGCGGGGCAACAGCTACCTAGTATTAAATTCTGATGATATCAAAGGAAACGACCTTTCTCTTTTGATGATTATTTTAGTTCTAAAGTAATTTTATAGGCTTCTTATAAGTAATAACCTGGAGTTTATAATTCTACAGTATCTTTTGGTAACTTAAACTATTTTTTAGTTATTATATGATGTGACAACGATTTTTTATAAACAACCTGGTGTTTGAGAGCCTACATCAAAATTGTATATAGAATACAAACCCGGTTTATAAATCGCAACTTCCCTTCCCATCCAAACTAAATATTTTCTCTAATCAGAACAGAGAACGCTGCACAAAGCAAATTAAAACGTTTTAATCATTTTTCCATATAGCGATATTAAAATGAAAATGACAGTGTATAACAAATTTGAATAAAATTTGTGGGTATTTAATTAAAACGATTTGGTGGAGGAAAAGGGGAGGAGTTCGAGTAGAAAGGGGAAGATGAATGAGTTGGCAGTCATTTTGATGTTTTATACAGTCAAAGTAAATTTACATTTCAAATGTAGAATATGCCGTAATGAGATATTTTTTGAGAAAATTAAATGGAAAAATATTTATCTTAAAACAGTTGCTCCTCGAATGTATTTCACATAAATACTAAGAGAAATCTATGAAATTTTCGGAATAAAATATTTACAAACTGATGAGTTACCTTTTGAAGTTCTCATATTTAGTTTTCATTGTTATACCGACGACAATCAATGGAATAACAAGTTAAACTGTTCCTTGTCAGATATTTGTTTGATTATAAAAAGCTTATAAGCAGAGAACTTAACAAGCCAATGGAAAATTACTGAAAACATTCAATTAGGGACTATGATCAAGACTGTATAATCAATGTCAAGGCATATAAACACAGAATCACCAACTGCTACCAAACAACTCTTCTAAACGACACACAAATGGGTTTAATTACCTATAAATGCTCGTATAAACATGTAATGGTGTATGGGAGTTATTCAATGTAATCATGAAGAAACAATAAGATCAAATGTATGGCTTATTTTTGTCGTTTAAAGAGAGGTAATTATGGTTATTAGTTAATAACAGTCTTTTATTAGATAGATAACCTAAAAAAAATGAAAATTCAAAAAAAACGTTTTAGGAAATTATGAAAGAATGTAAAAATACAATTCTTTAGAAGTAACTCATTTTACTTAGAAGATAGTGATATATACAAATAAAAATTTGAAAATTTTATAAATCATCAAATTGTAATAGTTATAAGAGGGTAGTGAAGTTGGCGTTTCTAGTGCACCAATAGAGACAGAGACAAAAAACCATTGAAGGCGGATTTATAAAAAATGAGATGGATTGAAAAGTAGAGGTGGAAATTTTGGGAATATTTGGCATTTAGAAGTCAATAAAAAGATATAATTGAGAATAGAAAATTACCAAGTAGAAATCAAACTAAAATCTATAATTTGAAAACTACAACACGTACCATGTAAGCAGAATTTTGGTAAGAAAATTAAATTGAAATTTATTGAGGCAGAATGCAATACTAATTTGACTGCCAAAGATGTGTATGAACTTTATGATTATCTCATATTAAATAGACTGAATAGGTGAATTATACGGCAGATGAAAATACTTTACGATACAATTAGATGTTGCTTATCTTATTTTTGAGCTGGCATTTATAGACGTTTTCAATTTCATAGACATTTAGTTTGAATTTCAATATTAAAGGAAAGCCTACCTTTAAAATAAATTTATATAAATATTAACAACTATTTTTATGAAATTCACAGGTAGATGTTGTGTTTGTGTATTTAAAAATTGATTTTACCGATGTATATGTCGTATTCAAATTATAAAAAATTGCTAAATTGAATTGATTAGCTTTTGTAAAAAATTTATTTAATTATTAAAAATTATTATATTTTCTAAATTTATTATGTTTAGGCACGAACCGCAAACGAGGTTACGAGTCTTGTAATTGATTAACTACATGCAGCTAGCTAACAACATAATCAATAAAGAAGGAAACCAATTTTAAGAATAAAATTATATTTATCATAAATTATAATTATTATTACACAACGTAGGACATTTTAATTATGTTAAATGACCTAATTTTATTTTTATTAACCCTGTAAAAGTAGTATTCTACAATATATAATGTTATGTTTTATAAGGGTGGTGTTAATGTTTGTTTTTAAAAAATTATTTTATATTGTAATTAATTATTATTATTATTTTTATACACCCTTTGATTATATGAAACCCTTTGTATACTTACTCTTATTATTTCTAAATCCGGCTAACTATTAAAAGGGGTTCGACTCTTTATCTCAGGTTGCGGTTTCCTCAATTAAAATTTTTTCTAATAAAATAACTTAGATTGTTTATTATATAAATGTTTCATGAAATGAATATTGGAGCTATTTGAAAAAATTTGAATGTAAACCTTAATAAGAAAAAATTTTACCTTTATAAACCTCTTTATTAATAATTTGCAAATTTCCACTGCAATCGAATATTCTCCTTATTTCTTCTCATTATTTTTATTTATTCATGATTTAATTATTGCATTCTCTGTTTAAGTATTTAAAGTTACTCGTCGTGTTCCCCTCGTAACACAAATATGAATCTGCTAAATAATGTGGTTTGGGGGCATGCGCGTAACTGTTTCTAATTTCGACCGTAATTCGGCGACGTTATTCAACTACACGATGGATGTGATTTATTTATTTAAAGAAGTGTTATTGAATTGCTTTGGAATATTTGTTTTAATAAGGTAAGTTTTCCTTTAATTTATAACTATTGATATCAACAATCTTAGCTAACTTAATGAATAAGAAATACACAATTGAGTAATAAATGTTTTTACGATGAGCAAATTTATAGGTTATCTGCTTTCAGGAACTTTGACCAAATATATTCGTTTTTCTGCTATGTGGGATATAAATTAAACCGAATTGCATGCTGATTTTATACACACTATTATAGAAAGTAAAATGAATCTTCTCTGGAATAAACTGCATACGGTATCCGTTGAAATGCTGGAGCCTTATCTACAGTCAAGGTTAATATATAGTATAAACAAAGCCTACCGCTTTCTAGTCGATAACAAATGGAGAAATCTCTTACAAGGTTAGTGCCTTTGATTTTTCAGCATATCTGGTACGAATTTTGGTACTTTTCTTTCGATTTTACGTTTTTTTTTACTTTTTATCATCTCCAAAAATTTGTACCTCCTTTTCCCGTTTCAAAATCCACAACCCATCACCTTCCTTTTGTTTATTTTTTTTCCAAGACCACTTTCCCTATGATGCAATCGTTTTAATGTCATTTTTTTGACTTCCATTGATATTTTAAGGTCCTTTCACATGTTTTAATATCAATGTTCTCTATCAACTGCACTTTCTTTTAATCGGTTGATTCAATTCGCGATTAAACACTGTCACTTCACAAAATTTTAAAATTAATAACAGATGGGTTTGGAATACAATATCTATCACACTCTATAAATAATGTGTCAGTTCTAAAATTATTTACTGAGATTTGTAAAGATATTTTATAATTATCATTATTTTTACTCTAACTTGTTCTCATTCTGTTTATTACTAAATTTTAATTGAATTTATTCTAAGGTAATTTCTATACAGGGTGTTTCAAATTAATTAATGTTATGATATTTTTGATAATAACTAATAATAATTGTTTTATTACATAAAACTTTCTTTAGTCATTCACATTAAGTTGGATCCACCTATTTTAAATCATCATATATATATATATATATATATATATATATATATATATATATATATGTATATATATGTATATATATATATTAACCTGATGCCGAATTTATATATATATATATTTAAAAAATATATATATATATATATATATATATATATATATATATATAAAGAGATGTAGGAATATCGCGTGATATGTTAACAACAACAACAAAGATATTCATGGGTAATTCACGCAAAATAAAGGGCTACTGAAATAGAGTGGTAACCGTGGACATGCATGTTTCTGGCTCATTTTGCCTCATCAGCACGGCATAACCAAATAAGGATGTGAAATTTGGGAGCAAAGATGTTAATCGAAACATTGGAAAACACAAAATAACGGATTTCAGCAGGGAAACCAAACGCTCATTTGTGTCTTCAATTGGAAGATCCCGAGTTTTCAGGACATCAACCAAGATCGACACGGAGGCGCATATAGCCCCCCCGCCATGAACCTTCCGACCCATAGTAAATAACAAAGAGATGTAGGAATATCGCGTGATATGTTAACAACAACAACAAAGATATTCACGGGTAATTCACGCAAAATAAAGGGCTACTGAAATAGAGTGGTAACCGTGGACATGCATGTTTCTGGCTCATTTTGCCTCATCAGCACGGCATAACCAAATAAGGATGTGAAATTTGGGAGCAAAGATGTTAATCGAAACATTGGAAAACACAAAATAACGGATTTCAGCAGGGAAACCAAACGCTCATTTGTGTCTTCAATTGGAAGATCCCGAGTTTTCAGGACATCAACCAACATCGACACGGAGGCGCATATAGCCCCCCCGCCATGAACCTTTCAGTAGCCCTTTATTTTGCGTGAATTACCCATGAATATCTTTGTTGTTGTTGTTAACATATCACGCGATATTCCTACATCTCTTTGTTATTTACTATGGGTCGGAAGGTTCATGGCGGGGGGGCTATATGCGCCTCCGTGTCGATGTTGGTTGATGTCCTGAAAACTCGGGATCTTCCAATTGAAGACACAAATGAGCGTTTGGCTTCCCTGCTGAAATCCGTTATTTTGTGTTTTCCAATGTTTCGATTAACATCTTTGCTCCCAAATTTCACATCCTTATTTGGTTATGCCGTGCTGATGAGGCAAAATGAGCCAGAAACATGCATGTCCACGGTTACCACTCTATTTCAGTAGCCCTTTATTTTGCGTGAATTACCCATGAATATCTTTGTTGTTATATATATATATATATATATATATATATATATATATATATATATATATATATATAAACAAAAAAGATGTAGGAATATCGCGTGATATGTTAACAACAACAACAAAGAGATTCATGGGTAATTCACGCAAAATGAAGGGTTACTGAAGCAGAGTGGTAACCGCGGACATGCATGTTTCTAGCTCATTTGCCTTCATCCTTATTTGGTTATACCGTGCTGATGAAGGCAAATGAGCTAGAAACATGCATGTCCGCGGTTACCACTCTGTTTCAGTAACCCTTCATTTTGCGTGAATTACCCATGAATCTCTTTGTTGTTGTTATATATATATATATATATATATATATATATATATATATATATATATATACATCCGAATAGCATAATTGTAATGAACATAGCCAAGCTACCAGTGTAGGCAGTAGATTTAAACTGTATCCTTAAAAGATACAATACCTATTCAACACGACTTGAGTGATAATGACATTCATTTCGACGAAGACTAAATCAAAAGGTAAATAATTGAAGTTTTGAAACATTTGAAATGAGAAGGAATACGTCTGTGAAAATCAGTTGCCTGTTGTATTTGAAGATATCTCCTTACAAACAAGAAGATATGTGATATTACATCATGACGGTGTCCTGCGCGCACTTTTCCAGATGAGTTAGAGATTATTTGAATGTAAGTTATCCAAATAAATGGATTGGAAGAGGAAGCATATTTTCATGGACAGCTAGATCTCCAGACTTAATATGTCTGGACTTTTATCTGTGGGGAAGATTGAAGGATTTAGTGTACCAAACTCGACCAACCATGCGACACGACATGAAACAGCGCATTAGAAACGCAATAAATAGTTTATCAACAGCTGAGATTGAAGCAGCTGTTATGTCTAAGCCCGATAGATTGCATCTTCGCGTGGACAACGATGGAAAATAATTTGAACATCTAATTGGACATTAAGTTTTAATGATCGAGATATTTATTTCACATATTTAATTTTAAGTTATAATACAGGGTGAGTCAATACTATACTTACTTATGTTTATGCGTTTTTATTTATATCTCGAGTTCAACAAAAGCTATCAACATGCGGTTTACGCTATTTTGTTACGAATTTAATCCAGTTCTATTATAATTTACAATAAGTATGTGTTTCTGTTAAACATTTTTAAGAAAACAAATTTTAACTTTTT
This sequence comes from Galeruca laticollis, assembly GCA_963921935.1. Classification (NCBI taxonomy): domain Eukaryota; kingdom Metazoa; phylum Arthropoda; class Insecta; order Coleoptera; family Chrysomelidae; genus Galeruca; species Galeruca laticollis. Next base: position 73,511,919 of record OY998175.1, read on the forward strand.
TCATTCGAAAGTACCCTCTACCTATGACAATTAAAACTAAATGCAATTGTTTTATAGTAGATGTAATTCATTCATTTACATTCTTTCTATTGACGCTAGTTTCGTTAAAATCGATTGATCCAAACCAAAGTTATAGGTATATATCCACATTCACTTCCCCACTCTCTCCCACCCTTTATAAGAGAAAATGAAAAAAAGGCAAACTAAATGCAATTGTTTCATAGTAGATGTAATTAATTCATCTACACTCTTCCTAATGACACTAATTTCGGTAAAATCGGTTGATCCAAACCAAAGTTATAGGTATTTATCCACAAACACTTCCCCGCTCTCCCCCACCCTTTATTTGAGAAAATAAAGAAAAAGTACTTCAACAAATTTTTGCGGAATTTAGGCCTCTTACTAGTTTACTTATTTAACACTTGGTATAATTGGGCATATTTTACAAAAAACTGGTTATTAAATTTTTTTACCGGTTAACCTAGAAACTTATTTCCGGCGATTTTTCTTGGCCACTTTTAATAAGGAATTTTTTCTCGTAAATTTATATCATAAATAGTTTCTACCGCTGGTACATATATTCAATCTTACAGCAATGCTAGTTAACGGCTTGGATCAAAGTAACTAACAAGAAATAACGCTCATGCGGGTTTCAGGACGTTGAAGGAATGCATAATACGATTCTGGAATAGCTTGTACAGAAAAAAGCGAGAGACAAAAGTGCAACAATGGAATCACATGAAAAGGGAATAAATAGACTCTACCATAAGCCTAAAATACAAAAAATTTTAGAGTAGCCAAGATGTTCCAGCAATAATCTAGTTCAGTCCAATGCCACCTAAATATTTTCGTATGCTTGTACCTACTGTTCATTCGTTGATCAATACCACGTGATCTGCTTGTTAGCCTATGATTATTCTACTTTATTGGTGGTTTATGTCATACAATGTTTCCAATAGATCAACAATCAGTAACGGAATTGAGACTATCTACCTGATAAATAAAAATTAAGATTGACTCCCTTCTTTCGAGCGAATAATCGATCCAAGATGAAGAATATAGACAAGAACTGGATATCCCTCAAGAATTGTAAATTGTAAAGACACTTAAGAAATCCACAATATGTTATCGTCCATGAACATATAAAACTTGGGAGTCCTCCACTTTCAAACTGTCTTCTTAAGTTATCATTGTAAAGATCAGCAGTTTTCCTGGTTTCCTATATCATTGCACAGTTATACTGATCTTAAATGGGGAAAAAGATATCCATAATATCCCTATAGGGCTAATAAATAATATTTAAGCTTTGATAGTATATTATATATCTTCTTCATTTTTCTATTAATATATATATATATATATATATATATATATATATATATATATATATATATTGTACACTCGGCTTAAAGCAACGTTTGTTATTATATTGTATACACGGCTTAAAGCGCCGATGTTATCTATTTCAAAAATTCCCGGCTATGAAAATTTAAATTTATTTTACAAATATTCCTATCACTCTTATCTTAGGGTGGGTTCAATGCGCTATCAAAATAATTTATATAATTTTTAAGTATTGTTAAATGTTAATTTATATTTTTGTTTAGATTTTCAATGCAGTAATATCTTGAGGTTGTATATCCAAGATTATAAATACCATTCAATTGCTTTCTGACATTTACACTTTATAAATGACTTGTCCGTCACCAATAATTCACAAATTGTCACAGTTGAAATAAAATTTCTCTTTATTTAAATATATTTAATTTCTATCAGCGTTCCCAAACAATTTAATTGACTTCCAATGTAAGTAAAATTAAAAGTTTATATACAATTATCAAATTGACAAATTCAGATTTGAGTTTTCCTTTTTTATGACAAATACCAAAATATTATCTTCCCCAATACAGATTAAGATTAAACAACCTAATAACTAATTCACATTTTTTTTAAATTTAGAGCAGTCACTTGACTTGTCAAATATCCAATAATTGCTCACAATCCAAAATGTTTTTTGATTATATCTTGATTATTCACTACGTATTGTTAAATTTAGATGCATCTAATTAAATTTATTTAAGGCCTGAATGTATCAATAAAAATATTAATCTGGAACGGACACACCGGTTCTAGATGGTATCAGCAGACCCGTACTATTCTAAATAATTTAGAATTCTGGATATTTCACTATCCTCGAATAGTGAACCACTTGCCGAAAAAACACACGCATAGTATTTGAATGGGGTACCGAATGAAGCTTTCTATTACTAATCACTATTCAACCTCTTATACTAATTTACAAATCTTTGGAGAAATCTGGAGAGAGATTGTTCTTCCTTTAGATTCTCAAATTCAACTCGCTTATTTTTCTAAATAATATAACCACATTACATTGTGGTTACAAACTTTCTCTTCAAAAAAAATCTAAATTTGTTATATATGCTAAAGAGAGATTTGCATTCTTTTATTCATCAATAAATTGCTCACCGTGATATCTGTTTTTAATTTTAAATAAATTTTTCAATTGTGACATATAAATGTCATCGGAAATTAAATAGTAGCAACTCCTACATATACTGGGTTTTTCAACTATATTGATTACATAGATAATACTGGGTTGTTCAAAAAAGTATTGCATATAAAAATATTGAAATGAAATTCTTTAAAATTTGAAATAGAGGAACTGTATTCATATATTAAGTCAATCACAATGTAGGTCACTTTTTGTTCCAGCTAAAAATAATTATTAACCCTTTATTTCATATGGTAGCTAATTTGCAAGAAACACCTTGATCAGCATTAACATTACATAACATACATTCACTTGATTCAAGTGTCTATTTCATAGTGTAGCATGTTCGATCCGCTCCGCCTAACATGATAGCTATGAAAATGCCTTTAAATTTTTTCCATTCCCCGGCTTGGTGTTGGTTTATACATAACCCCAAAATTCTTGACTGTCACATATTTCCTACGCCGGTTGTTTAAGTGCCCGAAAAACTGGAAATTGTTGTGTTTTTAGTGGAAATTTCTGTAACTTGGCTGAAATAGGTAGGTTCAGTTGTTTTACAATGTATTTTGCCAATATGAAGATTGCTATGGCCCCTCCAAAATGTTTGTAGCAAATTTGCTGCATTATGAAACTTTCGGTTGAGGCGGTATGTACAACTGCGTATTGGTACCTCAATTTTTTACTTCTTTCGAAAAATTTTACTATTTTATATAAAATAACTGAATATTTGTTTTTTCAGTTGGCCATGTCGTATAAAAGGAGAGGTCATGCACTTTCAGATGCTGAGTTGGCAGAAATTATAGATAACTTGGACAATAGCGAAGATGATTTTGAAGATTTTTCAGACGATAGTATTGCGGATCCGGATTTTGATCCCGAAGGGGAAAATTCCCCATATTACCAAGAGGTCATTGATGAAGAATACGTGAAGGGTGAACAACCATCTATTTCTACTGCAAATAGCTCAGCAACTGCCAAAGTCGGTAAAAAGGTAACTCCAATCTCGTGGCATAAAAAATATTTGCAAATTGGTGAAGATGCCCTAAGATTCAAAGGCATTATAGATCTGGAGACTCCATATGACTTTTTCAAGTTCTTTTTTCTGATAACCTAATAGACAATATCACCAGTGAAACAAACTTATACAGCGTTCAAAAAAATCCGAATCAACCTGACAATATTCCTTCAATAGATATTCGAAAATTCTTAGGTGTATGTGTGTATATGTCTGCATTAAAACTACCAAGAACTCGCTGCTACTGGCGACCAGACATAAGAATACCCAGTGTTCGCAGTGCTTTGAGCATAGATGAGTTTGAACGTTTGAAATCCATACTTCATTTCAACGACAACACATTTATGCTTCCAAAAGATGATCCTCAATATGACAATCTTCACAAAATCAGACCACTAATAAGAGAACTCAATAAGCAGTTTTCTGATATACCAATGGAAAGTAAGCTTTAACAAATATGTGCTACATAAATAAGGCATCATTTGAATCCCAATGAAGCCTCACAAATGGAGTTTCAAATTGTTCATGCTTTGTGATACATCAGGATATTCCTCTGGATTCGAAATTTACAATGGAGCCTTCAACTTCTAATGAAAGTGATTTGGGAACAAGCTCCAATATTGTTACTATACTTGCGACAGAAATACTTAGAAATATGAATTATCAACTTTATTGTTCTGTTCCATTATTTACATCACTAACAAAACAAGGAATTTATATGTTAGGAACAATCCGTCGAAACAGAATTCCCAATAACCCTTTACCACCAGACAACATTTTCAAGAAAAACCCATGAGAGAGTGCAGAAGAATTGATGGGGTTGATTTGAGCATAACGACTTGGAAAGATAATAATAATATTTATTCACATCAGCATAATACAAATACAAAGTAAAAAATATAAAGTTCAGCTGTGAATAAAAAAATACTCGATAAGCGTAAAACACATGTTTCGAGAAGTAATTAAATTAAACAATGTATCACAATGAATATTAAAAAGTTTCAATCAATGATCGACATATCTCAATGTAAAATGTAAAACACAGTCTTATACAAATAGACGAGCAAATACACATTTACATACATAGATACACATGCACACACACGGAAAGCTAAAAAGTAATAGTTACTAGTTACACGAGAAAACAACAATAAATACAGATGCACCTCGTTATCAAACAGATAAACATTATAATTAGTCCAGGAGGAATCGGCGCATGAGTACCGAAAACTATTCCACCTCAATTTTTTTATGCGATCCTCTTTGAATTGCCCTACTGATGATATAAATAATGCATGTTGCCATGGGGCAACCTAGTGCCATATTGTTTAAACCGAAATTGTTTAAGCAATTGGAAGGAATTGATATTTTTCAACCTGACCAATTTTTTTTATATTCTTTATTGAAATACAAATAAAAAAGGTCCTATGACTTTTCACGATAAAGTTAATATTTTTAGAGATATGAATTTTTAAAGGTTCGAAAAATCTCAAATTTGAGTACTTTTGACCAATGAAAAATATATTAAAAAAATAAAATAAAATATAAATAATAATTTTTTTAAATTCTTTATACATATAATAGTTAATAATATTCTTAATAGAGATTTAAAAAAATTTCATTGTTTATACCTGTTTTTTAATTGTTAATTTCGCGCGCTCACAAGTATGCTTCGCTACCTTTAAGTATCGCCGTCTCTCTCTGACTCATGCGCTACATCGACCTATCTGTGTACTGAATCATTATTTATCATTTTTCTAAGAAACCATTAACTTCATCTAGATTGGTAAAGAGAGCAATGTTATTATTAATTAAATTGTCTACAATTTGTTTTTAACAAAAGTAATTTAAGTATCAATCAGAACATGTAATTAAAATTACTTTTTTGTTATTATCATAGTAATTTATGCATTTTTATCAACAATAATAAGATATAATGGTATTTGAAAAATTTTTGGAATCACAATTATATATAAATAATAAGCTTTTGCTTAAAACATACATTTGGGATAAATGCATTGAATCCGGAATATAAAACATTAGATTTTACGAATTTCGGATACAAACTAGAGAATGATACTTTGCTAATACCTTTATTTATAAACAAAAAGCCCATTTCCAACTGATCAAAATCTAATGTTTTATATTCCGGATTCAATGCATTTTTCCAAATGTATGTTTGAGCAAAAGCTTATTATTTATATATAATTGTGATTCCAAAAATTTTTCAAATACTATTATATCTTATTATTGTTAATAAAAATAAATAAATCACTATGATAATAACAAAAAAGTAATTTCAATTACATGTTCCGATTCATACTTAAATTACTTTTGTTAAAAACAAATTGTAGACAATTTAATTATTAATAACATTGCTCTCTTTACCAATCTTGATAAAGTTAATGGTTTTTTATATAAATGATTAATATTGATTCAGGACACAGAGAAACCGTATGCAGCGCATGAGTCAGAGAGAGACGGCGATACTTAAAGGTAGCTACGCATACTTGTGAGCGCGCGAAATTAACAATTAAAAAACAGGTATAAACAATGCAATTTTCCTAAATCTCTATTAAGAATATTATTAACTATTGTATAAAGAATTTAAAAAAATTATTATATATATTTTATTATATTTTTTTAATATAGTTTTCATGGGTCAAAAGTACCCAAATTTGAGGTTTTTCGAACCTTTTAAAATTCATATCTCTAAAAATATTAACTTTATCGGGAAAAGTCATAGAACCTTTTATATTTGTATTTCAATAAAGAATATAAAAAAATTTGTCCGGTTGAAAAATAACAATTTCTTCCAATTGTTTAAACAATTTCGATTTAAACAATATGGCACTAGGTTGCCCCATGGCAACATGCATTTATATAATCAGTAGGGCAATTCAAAGAGGATTGCATAAAAAATTGAGGTGGAATAGTTTTCGGTACTCATGCGCCGATTCCTCCTGGACTAAATAGGAAAACCAGCACAATTCGACATAAGAAATCTCAAAACACCAAGCCGACGATTTAGCAAAGGTACGTAATTTTTGTATTATCTTGAGTTTCTATATTATCTAATGGAATATTCGCCGAAGTTCAATTCTCTTACTTTGAAGTATGTGTTTTTTCAGTTCTTTTTAAAGTGGTTATTGTCTTTTATTGATTTTATTGTTTCAGGAATAATATTATACAGTTTTGGAGCAAAGAAAGAGTATGATCTCTGAGCAGCGACCTTAACCATCAGGGGAGTAACGTAATGATCTTTTTGGCGAGTGTTGTATTGATGGAAGGGAAGTAAAGCTGTATGCTTATTTGCGTGATATTTGATACTTGTGCACAGAAAATACAACTGTCTTATAGCTAGAATTTGAGTTTCAGTGTACAGAATATCAGAAGAACATCTGCTGCTTCTAGAAAATATTAATTTAAGGAAGCGCCTTTGCATAACTTCGATAAAATGTATGTGAGTATTCAAAGTTCCCCCCCCCCACACCGCTATGCCGTAACGAATATGACTTTCTACTAGTGAATAATATAAAGTTTTCAAGTGCTTCAGTGGCAGGATTTCTTTGAGTTTCCTGAATTTATATAAAATAGTTCTCAATTTATTGACAGTATACTTTATATGTAAATCTCATTTCATATGCATATCAATTATTATTCCTAAATATTAAATTTTTTTTCGGGGAGGATGTGGAAGGGTGTTTCATTCCTGACTACCAAGTGATCAAATGGAGGCATTCCAGCTGAGGTACAACAAAATGGTATATAATGTGTTTTATCTATATTAACCGTTAATAATCTTTTATCCAACCAACATTTTATAGTAGAAAACTCTCTTTCAACCGTATCATTCAATGAGTCTCAGTCATCTGCTTTATAGAAGATGGCTCTATTATCTGCAAATCCAATTATATTTCCGTTGTTACTCAATGAGAAAAGTTCGTTCACATATATATTAAACAATGTTGGTCCCAGCACTGTACCTTGAAGTACTCCTCATTCCATCACCCTCTCACTGCCTAGTACATCACCGATTCTCACCGCCTGGCATCTTCTTGTTAAATAACTTTCGAATAGCTTCAATATGTTACCTCGCATTCCAATATCTTCCAGCGGCTGAAGGAGAAGGTGATGACTGAGAGTGTCGAAGGCTTTGGATAGGTCTATGAACACACATAAGGACGGTATACCCTCATTCAAAGTTTCGGCAACTTTTGAATTCAATGACAGAACAGCATCCTGAGTTGAAATTTTCTCTCTGAATCCAAATTGATAATCTGAAATTAGTTTGTACTTATTGAGAAAATTAACAACCCTCCCCTTAATGATCTTTTCGAATACTTTCGATAGAAGGGTAACTAGAGAGATCGGACGATAGTTGGTGATGATGGATGTATCCCCTTTTTCAAACAGTGGTGTAATAATTGATTTCTTAAACTTAGCAGGGTAAACACCTTCCTCCGCACATCTATTCAATAAATAAGTCAAGGGTTCTAGAATATAGACCGACATTTGTTTTATGGTTTCTGCCTTCAAGTCATCATAACCCACTGCCTTGTTATTTTTTAATTCTAAAATTATGTTTTTCGTCTCCATGGTATTAATTGGTTCGAACACAAATGAATTAAGAATAGGTGATCTTTTTATTTTGTAATTTCTGTTGTTTTTTATCCGACCAGCAAGAGTTCTACCCACTTCAACAAGGGTTCCATTAAATACATTCGCAATCTCTGTTTTGTCAATCAAAATTTTGTTTTCTGTAGGATGTTTAATTTTATCTATGACGTATTTTTGTTTTTTTGTCCTCGATATTTGTTGAATAACATCCCACAGAGTTTTTGAATTGTTTTGATTTTTTTCTATTAATTGGTTATAGATGTTGGATTTAGTTTTGTGGATCAGTGAAGTTAACTTGTTTCGATAGCTTTTGTATTCTTTTTTCAGATCATCATTGTGTGGCTGCTTTTGCATAAGACGAAACATCTTATTTTTTTTATTAATAGAATTTAGTAATCCATTCGTAACCCAGGGAGATATTTTCTTGTTTTTCCTACGAATCTGACGTACCTCTGTGCATGCTTCCAACGTATTTGTGGTTATATTGATAAATTTTTTGGTTGCAGCGTCTGGAGTGGGTGCAGTATAGACGTCGCTCCAGGAGATATTGCGGAACATATTGTGCATTTTGATGATATTTATACACTTTATTATTTTGTTATTGTGTTCTTGTACCTTATTTTTTTCCGGAATTACAACTTGGAGGAGAGTAGTGTAGTGGTCAGTAACTGTGGTTTTCAATATAATGGGTAGGATGTTTTCGATCAATTTAGGGTCTTTGGAGTTGATAAAAATATGGTCTAGGCAGGTTTCACTCCTGCCTTGTACTCTTGTAGGTGCGTTTATTGTCGATAGGTACCCAAACTCATTTAGCGTGTTCAGATATTCAATTGTATCCCTGTTATCCGAATTACACAGGTTAATATTGATATCTCCCAAAAACAGAGATATATCAGTGTTATCATGTAGGTTCTCAAAAAATTTGAAAAGGTTTTTATTAAACTCGTGAAGGCTGGAGTTTGGTGATCGGTATAAGGCTGTAATGAGAAGTGTGTTCCCCATGTTTACATCAAGGTTGATTTGAAGCGCCTTCAGCTCATTAGAAATCTGTTTTGTTTCGTAACTAAAATTAAAACACGATTTCATATATGCAACTATCCCATCATTCTGGTTATAACGGCTTTCGTTATATATCATATTGTATCCATTTATGCAAAAAATTCTCTGATCGATTACCTCTCTTGTTTCGCTTCGAATTATACAGTCAATATCAGTATTAAAAGTTTGTAACATCACTAAAAATTCATCAAAGTTTTTATAAATGCTACGGATATTAATTTGCAGAACCTTCAAATTAGTGGAGCTCCTATTGATATCAAGGATTTGATTGCATTCTTCGGTGGTACCTATGCTATACGTTTCGACACAATCAATTCTGAAATCCCTTACATTCTGATCCATCATATATATATATATATATATATATATATATATATATATATATATATATTATTGTATTTTCTAATAATAATAAATTGATATAAGTCGTGTTATATTGTCAAATATTCATGAAGTGATTAGTTGATTGATAAGTAGATTAATGTTGTGGTTATTGTAATTGATATTATTATTATGGATTACTTAATTCAATTAATTATAATGTACGTTTTAATGGATTCTAAAAGAAACACAGATTTATAACAGATATATTTCATACATCAAATGTAACTCATTTCTTCATATGCATGAAGAGGTGATAATCGCTTGGCGCCAGATCTGGGCTGTAAGGTGGATGGTTGAAAACGTCCCACTTGAAGGACTCAAGAAGGGCTGTTGTTCTGCGAGCAGAGTGAGGACGGGTGTTATCGTGCAAAAAAACGATACCGGAAGTCAGCATACCACGGCGTTTGTTCTGTATAGCCCGTCGTAATGTTTTTAGTGTTTCACAGTACACGTCTTGATTAATGGTCGTCCCACGTTCCATGAATTCAACCAACAACACCCCTTTGGCATCCCAAAACACCGTTGCCATCAGTTTTCTGGCAGAAAAATCTTGCCGGGCTTTTTTTGGTTTGGTAGGCGAATCTGAATGTGCCCACATCTTTGATTGTTCTTTTGTCTCAGGGTTCACGTACTTAATCCAGGTTTCGTCACCGGTCACGATTCTGTTTAACAATGGTTCTCCTTCGTCCTCATAACGTGACAGAAAGTCTAATGCAGAGGCCATTCTTTGACTTTTGTGGTGGTCGGTAAGAATTTTGGGCACCCATCGTGCACAGAACTTACGGTAACCCAATCTTGCTGTCACTATCTCGTACAAAAGAGTCTTAGAAATCTGTGGAAAATCAGTAGACAACTCCGCCATTGTGAAACGTCGATTTTCACGAACTTTTGCATCAACTGTCTGAACGAGTTCGTCAGTCACCAAGGATGGTCTACTACTCCTCTCTTCATCATGAACGTTTTCTCGTCCACTTTTAAATAAACGTACCCATTCACGGACAACTCCTTCACTCATAACTTTTGGTCCGTACACGGCACAAAGCTCACGATGAATAGCTGCTGCAGAGTATCCTTTGGCTGTAAAAAACCTTATAACAGCACGCACTTCACATTTGGCGGGATTTTATATTGCAGCACACATTTCAAACTGCCACAAAAACTAAACTAGCTCAGGTACGATGTTCACTCGACTACGGCTTGATGCCGACTGACCTGCTGAGCGTGTGAATGCACAGATGGCGCGCTACTTCCCCCACTACCCGCACTGTGACCAATCGGAGGTTAGTTTCTGAATTGCCCTCGTATAAATAATATATTTGACTTTTCCATAAAAAGAATTATTGTAAAAAAAATCAATAACAAAATGGATAAAATGAACCTAAGAGATGTGAAGAAAATAAAAGGAAGAGAAGAGGAAGAAAAAGAGATAATGGAATTAGGGCAAGGTGAAGAAGTTGAAATGAAAATGGAAAGGGACAATAATGATTCGGAAGAAAATCTAAACACAAAACAAAAGGAAGCAGCAAAGAAAGAAGAAGAAAACAATACAATTATAAAAATGTTAATGGAAATGCAGATGAAAGCGGAAAAAATGCAAGAAAGTACACATAATGAAATAAAGAAATTGGAGAAAAATATGAAGGAAAGTATACAGAATGAAATGAAGATACAGGAGGAAAATATGAAAGAAATCAAAGAAAGCATACAGAATGAAATAAAGATGCAGGAAGAAAATATGATGAATAAAATGGAGAAAATGGATGAAAAATTAGAAAACGTAAATAGACAAATAGAAGAATCGAGACTTCACACAGAAAATCGTATAAGAGAAACAAAACAAGAAATAAGAGAAGAAATGATAGGAAGATTATTAGAAATTGAAAAAATACAATCAACTGAAATAGAAAAATTGAAAGAAAATGAAAATGATATGAAAAATGGAATAAAAGAGAATTCAAGAAAGATAGATAGTGAAATAATTAAAACAAATGAAAGTATAAAAAAAAATAAGTCAAGAAATGGAAACTAATATCGAAACACAAAAGATAGAAAAAGAGAAAACCAAAGGAAAATTAGAAGAAATTGAAGAAGAAGTCAAGAACTTGAAAGAAGACCAACGAGAAGAGACATTGAAAGTGAGGAGTGAATTAGAAAAAACACAAAACGAGCCAAGAATAATAACAGTAGGCACAACAAATATAATAAAATTTGATGGAGATTTGAAGAAAATACATCCACAAGTATTTATGAGGATGATGAGAAATAAAGTAGGGACACACACCAATATTCAAGGATTAAGAGAAATAATTAGGGAACATTTGGAACACCATGCATTGGTATGGTATACAACAAAGGAAGAGGAAATGGAAAAGTTTGAGGATTTTCAAAGAATGTTTATGGGTTACTTTTGGAGTGAACAATCTCAATCCAGAATAAGGGATAGACTTTGTTTTGGAAAATATGAGGAAAACAGAGAAAACAGTATGAATGCATATGCCATTCAAATATGTGCAATGGTTCAACATTTAAATCCTAAAATTAGAGAAGAAGAAATAGTTATGTACATCTCCCGACATTTCAAATATCAGATTACAGAAACGATAGCTATACAAAATATTAAAACTATGGAAAATTTAAGTAATTATTTAATTAGAATCGACCGGAATAGAAACAGTAACAGTAATGAACATTTTAATAAGTATTATTCTAATAATAATAATCGAAATAGATATAATAATAATAATAACAACAATAACTATAGAAATAGACAAAATAATAACGTGAATAATAATATTCAATTCAATAACAACAATAATAATAACCAAAGATATGGCAATAACAATTCACAGCATAATAATCGTAGTACTCGTGCAAACAATAGTTATCAAAATAGAAACCAAGATAGACATATTAATTATACTAGACAAAATAGGGAAAATAATAGATCAGGAAGCTTAGATAGGGAACAACAAAATCAGTATCAAGAAACAACAAGTATGGAAGCAGGAAGATCGAGTAGTGTAGATCGAATTCCCAGGATAAACAGGGAAGTCGAATTAACAGATGATAGAGAAAATCAAAATTTTTAAAATGTTGCTCCTTGCGCCAAAATGTAGCTATTTGTCATCCTCGTGAATTCATAAATTTAACAGATGATATTAATCAAGAACATATGTATGGTATAATTATAATAAGGGGGAAAATAAATTCTCAAGAAATTCAATTAATAATTGACACAGGGAGCGAAGCATCACTCATAAATTTAAATCTTGTAAATAAACTGGAAATAAATGATGAAGATGAAAAAATTATTAAAATACCTAAGGTAACATTGTTAGGTGCAAATAATAAGAAACTATGTGAGGTAAATAAAATGTATGACACAATTTTAGAGATAAAAGGAGGAAAATTCAATTGTCAACTAATGGTAACACCAAATTTAGATACAGATGTAGTAATAGGAACAGATGTACTAGAAAAGTTTGGAACCATAATAAATTATGAAGAGAAGAAATTAAGATTAGATGGATATTGGATAGACTTTGGAAGTAAAGATAGAGAAGAAGGAAAAAGGATATTGTTCAGTATAATGGAAAGAAATGATAATAAAAATAAAATGAATTTTGAAGAAGAAGAAGAAGAATCGAATGGATTTATGGATTGTGAGGATAGATATTATAAATAATTTAATAAATAGGTATGAGAAGTTAGTGTCGAAGGAATCTAGAGTGGCAGAAAATTATGTGCATAGAATGGAAGTAAGAGGAATTGAAGATTTTAAGGCAAAGACATATCCAGTACCATATAAACTAAAAGATAAAGTAAGAAAAGAAGTAGAAAAATTATTAGAAGAAGGAATCATAGAAAAAGCTAATACACCGTACATCAATCCATTAGTTGTAGTACAAAAGAAAGATGGAGATATAAGGCTATGTTTGGATGCACGAATTATAAATAAATACACGATACCTCAATATAAAGCACCAATGTCAGTGGAGAATATATTAGGTAGGATAACCAATGCAAACATTTTTACTAAACTAGATTTGATACACAGTTTTTGGCTTATTCCTCTACACAAGGATTCAACGGACTTCACAGGTTTTTCGATAGATGGTGTAGTGTACCGATTTTGTGTAGTACCATATGGACTCCAAGGAGCATGTTCGGCATTAGTAAGAGCTCTTCATCATATTTTAAAAAAATATGAAGATTTTATTTTACATTACATAGATGATATTTTAATTTATTCCAATAGTATAGAAGAACATCAGATTCATTTGGAAACGGCATTCATGGAATTAGATAAGGCAGGTTTCAAATTAAATTCAAAAAAATGTAATTTTTATAAAAAAGAAATAACATATATAGGATTCAAATTAGATCAAACTGGAATAAAAATGGATCCTGAAAGAACTAAAACTATTAGGGAATATAAAAGACCTAACAATTTAAAAACTTTGAGAGGGTTTTTGGGAATAATCAATTATTATAAAAGACTGGTACCTGACATAACAGATGAAGAAATACCGTTAATAGAACTCTTGAAGAAATGAATACCTTGGAAATGGACAGAAGAAAGACAGAAAGCATTCGAAAACATAAAACAAATATTTGAAGAAAATCTTAAAATTTATTATCCAAATTACAGCATGCCATTTATTTTAAGAACTGATGCATATATAAATAGATATGCAGGTGTATTGGTACAATTTCAAAATGGTATAGAAGTTCCGATAAGTTTTGTTTCAAGAACAACCAAGAAACACGAAAGAAGATATAGAGTAAGTGAACTGGAACTAGGCAGTATCATGTTCTGTATAACCAAATTGAGGTTCTACCTGTTAGGTAATAAATTCATCATAGAAACAGACAACCAAGCACTGACATCAATTTTGAATAATAAATATGGTAATAACAGATTACATCGATGGGCATTGCTATTACAAGAATACTCGTTGGAAATTAAATATATTCCAGGGAATACTAACATAATATCAGATGCTATAACAAGAATGGATGGAGAAAGTAAAAATAAGAACAAAGAAATTAGAACTGGACTAAACATATTTAAAAATAATGATGGTCTATTTTCATATCAATCTATAATAGAACATCAAATTTTTTTAACAGATAAAGAAAAGAAGAAGGCTAAATTAAAAGATAATATTTGGTATAAGGAAGATGGAAATAAAGAATTATATTTAATATCAAAGGACTTGGCTAAAAATATAATTAAATAATTACATAATGAATATGGACATCCAGGCATAAGAAAATGTTGGATACTTTTTAGAGAGAATTATATTAGTAAGAATGATCTATCAATAATAAAAGAAATTATAAAACATTATACTAAATGCCAATTAAGAGAAAAATTTTCATAATCAGTATATACCTAAATCTATAAAATCAGAAGGACCGTTACAATTAATAGCAATAGATTTTATTTGAAATCTAATAACAAGTTACCAGGGAAACAAACATGTATTTGTAATATTGGACATTTTTCCCAAGTATATTTATTTAAAACCATGTGAAAGGACAAGTACAAAAAATGTAATAACAATATTCCAGGATTATTTTAAACTAGTAGGAAAACCACGAACATGCATATTGGACAATGCAACATATTTTAATAACAATAGATTTAAAAAATTCATGCAAAATAATAATATTCAAATTAATTTCACCAGTATAAGACATCCAGCATCGAATCCAACAAAAAGATATATTAAGGAAATAATTAAATATTTAAGAATTTTAACTGGACATGAACAGCAAGAGTGGGAAAATAAGTTGGAAGAAGTAGAAATGTTCATGAATTCATTGCCCAATACAGTAACGTTAGAAACTCCAATGTTCATAATGAAAAGGGAAAATCCACAAAGACCATGGAAGATAGAAAATTTAGAAGAATATGAAAATATTGTTGAAAATGTAAATAAAAGGTTACATAAAAATGCTGATAATTATATTAAAAAAAGAAGTAAGAAGATAAAAAAGCCAGTTAATTATAAAAAAGGAGAATTTGTAATATTAAGAGCACATAGAATAGCAAATACAAAAGACAAAAAATGTGCAAAATTAATCCTACCATTTGAGGGCCCATATATAATTGATAACGAGGAAGCGAAGAATAGCTATGTTTTGAAAGATCCATATACACCAAGAATTAGGGGAATTTTCAATATAAATCAAATTTATAAATTTTGGCAAAGCAATAATTAAAAAAAAATTGATAAAAAAAAGTTGTAAATATGATGTTATATTTTATTAAAATTCAAAAAATTTACCATTCAACATTTTCCTGAACTACGTAAGAAAAATGCTGAATGTAAATTTGGGAAATTATTGTATTTTCTAATAATAATAAATTGATATAAGTCGTGTTATATTGTCAAATATTCATGAAGTGATTAGTTGATTGATAAGTAGATTAATGTTGTGGTTATTGTAATTGATATTATTATTATGCATTACTTAATTCAATTAATTATAATGTACGTTTTAATGGATTCTTAAAGAAACACAGATTTATAACAGATATATTTCATACATCAAATGTAACTCTCAACGTTATTAATCTGTCTATGAAACGTCATCTCAGAAGTATCTCGATGAGTATTGTCCTAATAGATAACAAACTGTCAGAGAGAGAAAAATTATGACTTTTGAATAATTACGAATTGACGGAAGGAGAGATCTTTTTAAGTTTAGCTCCGCAAAGTTTAGTTTAAATTGGTAATAAATTTGCAAGTTTGATATTGAGAAAGTAATTATTATAATCCAAGTAAAGTCAACAACAAAGAAAAATTAGAAACATGTTAAGCAATTGAAAGTGTTTTAGAAGAAATTTTTATATATGGAAAAATTAAGAAGTTAGTAATGATGGAGATACTTAGAAGAAATTGGAATTGTGAACGATTAGTAGACTTTTAAATTCAAAACTGTTGGATTAATTATATACTAAAAAGGGAAAGTATAAGTAATAGATTGAACTAAGAAAATTTAAATATGGACAAATATTAGTGAGATCATGGACTAAGCAAGTGTGAATACGGACAATAAAGAAAAAGTATTAGTAAAAGAATGAACTAATGAAATTTAAATGAGGACAATAGAATACAGAGTAAGTTTTTCTTTTAGATAAGTAATTTGATAGATATAGATATAACACTGAGTAAGTTTTTCTTTTAGTTAAGTGATTCAATAGATATAGGTTTTTTTTATTAATTTGTTGAATTTGTAAATTTCTTAAATTGAAAAGAATAATAATTAAATTAACTAAAGTTACTTTGTCTATTTCTATATAATAAAAAGAGCCCCACAGATCCACACTAGAGAAAGGGTCAAATAAAAAAATAAAAATAAATATTGTATTATTATTACATGAAAATAAAAAAACTAAAAATTGATGAATATATAAAACATTACAATATATATATATATATATATATATATATATACAAAGAAAGATATAAAACATTAAAAAGAGATTTAGAAAAAATGCTGTAGATGTGAACACAAATAATTCAGAACTTACAAAGAAAAAAACGTAATTGTTGAACACCCAAAATAAACTGTTAATAAATATGAACAATTACTGACCAATATATATAAAAACAACTAAAATAATATGGAACCAAAACAGTCTTATAACTGTGGTGTCTCACTTCAGATTGGTTAATTCTTATTAACTGAGCGGGTTCTTGGTTTCCCCTCCAGAGCTTTAACCGGTTTATTAGAAGCAGGAATCCGTGGAGTAACAGTAACTTTTTGCGACTCCGATGGGAACTTCTCTTTATTATCGACTGTTGGGGTAGATGGTGCACTGTGCGGTTGGTCTACAGAAGTAGCATCTTTTTCCAAGTCATCAACTCCAAAATATACTCCATCCACGATGAGTTTATTTCTCCTTATATAATATTTTTTATAGGTACCTTCTTGTTTGGCTAGGTAGAGATGTTTTCTAAGAATTTTGCTATCGCTCCTTTATGTCGGTGTGAGATCATAAACAATAGAAATATTTGTTCCCTTCAACCTGCTACAATTCTTCAGAACTTCCCTTTTTTTGATGTTTGAAGCAAACTCAATTTTGATGGACAATTGTCCGACTTACCTAGTAGATAAATGTCAGCAAAATCATTTGTAGCCAGATCCACAACAAGCAAGCCTCTGAAATCCTTGCACAATATTTCTGCTTCAACCTCCTCTCTCTTTTTTTTTAGTCCAAATACTATAATATTCTTCCTGTTCTGGGCTCTTTCCAGATATTCTAATTCTTCTTTGAGTTCACTATTTTCCTTTTCCAAATTTGCTACACTATTTTTCAAATCTCCAATTTTTAGTAGAAGTCTTGCTTCGCTGGCCACAATGCAGTTTTTTATTTCAGTACGGTTGGTCAGGATCTCTTCACGAATAATTTTAATCGCTTTGTCCAATTCTGTCATTTTTACTAGGCATACGAGACACTACAATAATTAAAATAGAAATAAAATAACAATGAAACGAACGTAAACACTTACAGATTTTAAGAGTCAATAAAATTCGATGTACACCATGTCAAGCCACAACTAGACTAATAGACTAATTACTAATTTACAAACACGGTTCTAGTGTGAATAGGTAAAAACAATATAATTTAAATTAAAAGGGGGAACAATAAAATGAGTAATCGGAGCATAAAAATACAAATTAATATTAAAATGAATTTAACAGGTGACAATAAATATCACTGAGTTTATTAGTTTCAGATTTTAGATTAATAGTATCCTTTTGCTTGTTGATGTGATACATTTCAAAAAATAAACGATTCTTGTAATGGTCAACATTCTGCAGAATTTCTGTTCCGTCATAATTGAATGTATGTCCTGTTTTTATAAAATGATCAACTATTGCACAGTTATTCTTACCTACTCGGCAATCACTTCTGTGTTGGGTAATACGGTTTTTAACCATTGAGACGTTTGACCAACGTAGCATCCTGAACACTGCGAGCAATTTATTTTGTAAATAACGTTGGTTTGGTACATTAAAGGTGTTTTATCTTTGACTTTAGAAAAGAGAAGAGAATTAGTAGTTGAACTGTATTTGGCAACTCTGAAATTGGTGAACTGTCTAAACAGTGGCAGAATCAATTGAGTTAAACCATTAATATATGGAAGTCTTTTAAATTGAATGACCTGTTGATTAGATTTGTCAACCTGACCATCGTAAAAGTCTGTGTTATAGATTCATTTTTTAAAATGTGCTTGGGGTAACCGTTGTTAACAAAAATATCAAATAACGATTTTAAGTTATTATTAACAAATTTTTCATCGCTAACGTGTAAGATTCTATTTTTCATAGTTAAAACCAAGTTGTACTTCTGACTCTTAGGATGATCAGAGTAGAAATTCAAAAACCTACCAGATGATGTTGGCTTCTGATACCAATCGAACAAGATAATGTTATTATCGGATCTTATAACTCTGGTGTCGAAGAATGGTAAGCTAGCCCCAATCTCTAGTTCCATAGTGAATTGTGAATGCTTATTAAAAGAATTGAAAACATTAAGTGTAAAATCGGTCTTATCAAAAGGAACAGCACAAATTATATCATCATCATATTTATATAGAAAAGGTAATTTGAAAGGCAATCATCACCTTTTGCTTAGATTAATAGTACGGTCGATAATTACCACAGACACATCTGTATTGATTTTCTGATTTAAAAATATATATATATATATTTTTGTAAATAGAACATATACAGAACCCATATAGAATCCTGATAAAGGATATAAAATTAAAATTTTGTCAATAAAAATAATTTTTAAAAAAATGATGTATCAAAAAAATAAAATACCTCGTATAACAATATAACTAAGTACGACCAATGGTTATAATCAAAAAGATAGTAAATAAATATAAAAAGAAATCATAAACAAACATCAGAAAAACAGTTGTAAAAATTAATTCTTCAACTTAATAAAAACAACCTTAGACAGAACCTCACAAGTAAACGCAGATCAAGAAATAATGTAACGCTGCATGGAATCTTAGACACCCAGAGCATCTGTTTATATTTTAAAAATAAATAGAAACTTCTAACAAATGTAACTAAAACTATAATGATTAAACAATAAAAAGACAATTAGAAGTAATAAAATATATAGAATAAGATATTTTGTTAATGATTAATCATAAAAGTAGGTATGGGAAATATTATGATAGGTAGGAATCTGTAATATGGGCAAGGTCAAATTTATACCAAAATAAAACAGTTGAGACAAATTATACCAACATAAATTATTTTGAGTGTGAAAAACAATAATGAAATAAATGATTACCGACATAGTTTATGTATATAGGTGTAATAATATCAAACATAATGAGAAATGAATTGTATATATGTATAATAAGTGAATATGTAGATTGTAGAAAACGTAGAATTAATGAAATTGCATTGACCAATCAAAACAGCGCAAATAAACAGTGATATGGAAAAAGACAATAATAATAAGGTGTGAGTGAATAAGTCAATGACAATAAGTATATTAGGTATAAAAAACTATAGTTTGCAATAAGTTTAAGTCAGAAAAACAATAAAAACAACAATAAACAAAGTGACAGGTGAAATTTTCAATCGAACTTTCGAGAACAAAAACCACTTCCGGTGACAGACGATAAAAAGGGTTGTGTTCGATGTAAAAGGCGGGAAATTGGTAGTTGAGAGTCAGTGGTCAGATAGGTAACACTAATAAAGTTATCTTAGTTTTATTTAATGTAACAAATTTATAATTAGTCAAAGGAAAAGTATATAAATCAACATAAAATCTAATCAATTTTAAAATAAATCAAGTGTAACAAACGTTTGTGAGACTACAAGTAGCAGAGGAAGAAAATTATCACCCAGATAATGAAAAGCAAAGGCATTCAACATCAAAGGCGGGAAGATATATGGGAAGCGTCTCCTCCGATGTCGCATCATTTCAAGAAAAAGGAACAAAAGGTCGGTTGTGTGTTTATTAAATATATTTGGTACCAAATAAATGAAACTTTCAAATAAGAACGTATAAATAATAATTTTAAAATAATAATTTCAAGTGATATAAAAATTTTAAGAGCTCATATACCTGGTTTAAAGTTCTGTTATCTTTACATGAATATAATATACCAGAGAAAAGTAATATTAAAACTTACCATTATAAAGTGTAGATAAATGTATAATTTCTTTCATGTCGAACTTCACCAAAAATATATATAAAAATTTCCACTAGTAACAGACCACAACTAACTCCAGTTTATATCAATACACAATTATTACCATACAGTAAAATAATATTTAAAAACGTAAATTTTGAATCGATAAAATATCAAATATGTTTCCAAGTTCACGTCCCGAAGAAAACTAAAATTTAACATTTTAAAATCATTTCATAAATCCTCTTAGTTAAAAGAAAAGGAAACACTTTAAAAAGTTTTTTTTTGTTTAACATAGAAGCAAAGTTAGAAAGAGCAGGTGTTTGCAAATTTCTAAGAATTTCAACGCTCACAAGATTTCGACCAAGTTATGCAAATGAGCCAGAAAAAGTCGTGGTTAAAAAGAAAGGTACAATTTTTTTGGAGTATAAAGAAAGTCATATTCAAAGTGGAAATTTAGATATATATAAAATAACTCATTATTTATGTATAACGTAAGAATTGGTAGAACAAAAAGGTTAATCATTTATTTTATTAATAAATAGTTTCATCAGTCTAACTGTATAATAAGCTGTAACAAATAGTTTGTATATGAATCAATTTTTTATATGTGTTTTCAAAAGTTTTATTTTTCACAAAATTTTTTATCAGTCACATAAATATATCACATTAATAAGCAAGGTTGATTTTATTATCATAATATGCCCAGAACCCTACTGATTTTAAGAGTCGTAAACGAATAAGAGCAGCCGAGGTAAGAAAACATAAGAATTAAATAAACTACATGTTCATAAATAGCATAATAAATAAAAGGAAGCATGGAATAAAAAAATATGTAATTTGGCGAACCCAACAATAGTATAAAAAGTTTGAAATTTGCAATAAATATAATATCATTTCATATTCACATATCCATATATTCAAATCATACATTGATATATATTAATACTTAAAGTCCAATCATATTCAACTTGTATAAAGTATATTAATAAATATAGAGTACTTAAAAAAAAATCAAATCATTACACACATATTTAACTGTACCACAACGTAAAAGACATATATATATATATATAGAACGTAAAGGTAAAAGTTAAATCACATATAACTTGCTTACCCCAAAGTGGGGCATTATAAAAATATAAAATAAAGTAACAATCCAATTTAACTGTCTCCAAACGTGGGGCATTTAAAAAATAAAGCAATCAATTCAAATATAATATATATAACCTTTGGAACGTAGGGTGATTTTGGCATCTAGGAACACCAAAACGAAAAACTGCATTGAAATTTTTCCGAAGTCGCGTCATGCTACTCTCTACAATAGCCCTATTTCATTCTGAAATAAGCCTAAAAACGGACTTACGTAAAAAGTACGTACGGTCTGTATGTTACAACTGGTGGAAAAATGGCATTCAACATAAGGTAGACACTTTGTGGATTCAAACAACTGATTTTCAACTTAAATCGGAGATGACACACAAATATGTGTGTATTGCTAAAGCTTCACACACACTAACAAAGTAGTTACGCTAATTTCAACTTGTTTCGGTGAATTACCTTATCATGGTGTAAATCGGTATGACCGAAAAGCAAAGGAGAAAATAACAATACCATCTCCTCGTGTGGTACAAGAATAAATCTAGCATACATATGGGAGGAGTTGACCAGCTAGATAGTCACATAGGCCGTTACAAAATACCTCTCAGGTGCAAGAATTGGTATTTGAGACTTTTTTCCATCTACTTGATGTTACGATAATAAACGTTTTTTTGTTGTATAAAAGGGCAAAAAGGGCGAAAAAAATTCCCGATCAAATGAACCTTTGACAATTTAGGATCGAAATTGCAGAAACTCTTTGCCTGTGTGGAACACCTACAACAACAAAAACGTGGAAGGCCTTCTACGAACCAAGTAGAAGATGAAATAGACGCAAAAAAACATAGAGGCCCTACAACACATATTCCTCCCAAACATGTTCGGTTAGACGAAACGGCTCATTGGATAAAATATGATCATACACGTCAAAGATGCAAATTGCCCCACTGCAAAGGATTCACCCACTTCAAATGTGACAAATGTGGTGTACATTTATGTCTTACGAAGGACAAAAGCTGTTTTTCAACTTTTCATTTGAATTAGACTTTCTGTTTCTCATTTAGATTTTTTTCATGGAGCTGCAAATTTGCTACAAAGTGTTTTTTGTGAAAAAATTTCAAAAAAAAATGTTTTGAGTATGAAATCAGTTCACCATTAAAAAGGTTAATTTTTTATCGGAACATTTAAAATAATATTTTGTTACCTATATGACCAAAAGGTAACAAATAAATGTTTGTTGATTATACTCATATATATAACCAGTTTGATGACCAGCTAGTTACAGTGGAGAAAGGGGGGGGAGGTAAATCAATATTATTCACATTTAGTTACCATGAAAGGTACTGTGTAACAGTTCCTTACGTTTTATTTTGCGATAAGATTGTGGAGGAAACAAGATGTTTAAGGAAAGTTGAAATTGTTTACGGTTTAACACTATACGCAATTCCCCTATTAGTACTAATAAGTTCACAAGGTAAGTAGGTAGTAGATGTTATTTTATGAACACATTTAAAATATTAGTTCTGCGGAGTCCTCTACTATGGTGGGGTGGAATTCAGTGTCTCGCTAGTCGCTATGCAATTGATGCGATACAAAAAATAATAAACTATACTCAGATGGTTACAGCAACTGTACTACTGTTAGTAACTAATGATCCTATAGTAGAAAAAAAAGCCTAAAAGAATTAAAAGAGTATGGTGGTTAGTTGAATCGTGGTTAGGCTAGGCTAGGTAGACTTACCGAAGGTGGAGTGACTAATTTATAAAATATCCCCTTGCGGGCATTTCAATACGTGAAATTATAATGAATAGTCTCTGAAAGTATTTCCTTTTTTTCCTTTTTGGCGTCAAAAATCCGTAAAGTTCGGTTTACCTCATGCAGGTAAAATTCAGCCATAAAAAGACAAAAAAAGTGGGAGGGAAAATAAAAGAATAATGACAGATAGATAAGTCGAAGTACCAACCTTAATTACTTACTGGTCATCAACTAGCCAGCTTGACTCTTTGGTAGGGATAGCTCTTTATGTTTAGACCGTTTAAAGTGAGGGAACAATAAAAGAAGAATTTCTTATATTATTTAGTAAACAAACAATGTGATGACTAAGTAATTGAAATTGAAATTTTTAATTTAGTATTAACTAACTTCAATCAGTTCGAACCCATAACAATTTCTTAGAAATTCATGAAACGAAGGGTTAAACATCAGATATGCATCGAATGAAATGTAGCTTCTGTCATTCTGATGATGATATTTAGTATCGAAACAATTGTCACATTTCTTAGAATTTTTAATATTTTATCAATATATTGTGGAATTATATAGAAACAGTTAGTTTCATTTGTAGCAGTAATATAGACTATCAATTAACTTCGGAATGAAAACCATTCCGAACGAATGTATTTTCAGAAGAGAGTCGGTTAAGATGGAAAGACCAAGTCATAAGTGATTTACGAATTCTGAAAATTCATAACTGAACCGATGGGATCAGAAAAGGAAGAAATGGATAAATATAGTAGATAGAGCAGAGACTGACCAGAGATTATATAACTGTATAAAAGGAACTGTGAACTGTATAACCTATATATAATTACAAAAACGATGTATTTAATTTGAGTGAGAATCAATTCTAGAAAATATAATCAATATCCTCGTAAAAAATATTACTTGGAAACTCATAAGGATATCATCGGTTATTTTAAACTGTATACATTAGAATACATTTATGGGAACAATGCTGGCCGCAAAGAATTTTTGGGAGGTGTAGATAAATGCATATGTTAACCTAAACATTTGGGTACATTGTACCCGAGCGTCGATAAAAATAATTTTAAAAATAGCAAATCCTGCTTAGAGTGCATATAACATATATATTTTTAAAACGTATTTAGAATTTTAAATTTAGTTTGCCAAACATTTTGTACATAGAACGATGTGCAATAATAAAAAAGCGATGCCATCGGCGTATTAAGGATATGGATAAAAGGTGACAATAATTCCAGCATTAATTTAGTTGTAGAAAGTTTATTAGCGAAATTGTCATATTTCTTATGATAAACAGAATCTACCTACTTGATTATAGCTCAAGGGAATAGAGTTTACTATAACTGGTATATAGTTTTTTTTCATAACGTCGATACCATAGTTTAGATTAATGTGTATGTTTATAGTTGGAAAACTAGTTCTATATTGAATTATTTGTTGTCATGAATTTGTCATAGATATTTGAGTCAAAGTTGTGTAAAACTGGAGCTTAAATCTGAAGAAATGCTGATTGTTAAAACGTTTTAAAAGTGTTGATGAGTATCTTTAATCACAAATACCGTCATTTGGGGTGAAATTGATCATCCGGGACGGGATTGTTCACTAAAACATCCGTTTACATATTTGAATTTAGCGCCTAAATCAACTATGCGAACACGCTACTTTCGACCAATATTGACAGTACAAAGATGACATACGGCAATATGTGCAAGTGCAACGGCTGCCTGTATAGTGAGAAAACTGCAAGTCATTAATAGTTATTGTTTTTCTGTGAAAGTGAACGTTCAGAAATTTGTCCGGTAAGTCAGAATTCAACTAGTTTTTGTTAATTTCCAGTAAATATACATGTGTATTTATGCTTTGTAACCCTCGTGTGTTCTGATGTTAACAGTCGGCTCAACCAATTTCATAATATTTGCCATTTTATTATGTGAGGTCGGATTGATCATGTATATGGGGTGAGATTTATCATTCTCGTTGATCAATTTCACGCCACATAATAGAATATATCTATTAATTTTTTGTAACTTAAAATTTACTTCATTCGTCTTATATTTTTTGTTTGTTTCAACGATGCCTAGAAAGTACCAAAGATAGTTAGGGGCACGTTCATACATGGATTATCCAGACGCCAACCTTCAATTGGCACTTCAAAAAATCACTGAAGAAGATTGGTCTATTCGTCGTGCTTCCGTTGAATATAAAATTCCATTTGACACGCAACGCAATAAGTACATTGGCGGCCGTATTAAGAAAAGCGGTTGTCGAACAGTTTCTATACTCAATGAAGAAAAAGCATTTATAAGGGGAGCAATCGGCTGTGGAGAGTTGGGATTCCCTTTTACACTTATCGATTTACAATACTTGGCCAAAAATTACTTAGATAGCCAAGGTCGTAATATCAGCAAGTTTAAATCAAATGTGCCTGGGATAGATTAGGCCCGTTTTTTGTTAGAAAGACACAAAGAAGAGATAAGTCAAAAAGTGTCGGCTAATATTAGAAGATCTCGAGCTAATATTTCAAAAGATATCATGGTAGAAGACTTTAATAATCTGAGGGAAACGCTTGTGAATGTACCAGCCTGTAACTTGTTTAACTACGATGAAACAAATATGCAAGATGACACTGGCAAACAAAAAATGTTGTTTCATCGTGGAACCAAATATCCAGAGCGAATATGCAACTTTACCAAGACATCAGTATCAGTCTCCTATTGCCTCCTTACGTCATCTACAAGGCAGAGTAAATGTGGCAGCAATGGATAGAATTGGGTCCAAAAGGAGAGCCTGATTGCAAGAACAGGTGTTGTAGTTCAGGTTCTCGTTACAATTGTACCCACTATGGTTGGATGGATGCCCAGACTTTCACCGATTGGTTTGTGTCGACATTCTTACCTCACGTGAAACGTTCGCCAGGTCGCAAAGTGCTGTTGGGCGATAACCTCTCGTCATTTTTCACGTACGCTGTCTTAAAACAATGCCAAGAAAATGACATTGCCTTTGTTTGCCTTCCAAAAAATTCGACACACCTCACCCAACCTCTTGATGTTGGATTTTTCCGCCCATTTAAAATGGCTTGGAGGTCGGTGTTACTGAATTGGAAGAAGAACCATTCAGAACAAACATGTATTGACAAAAAAGATTTTCCCCATTTACTGGCTTCCACTCTTCTTGAAATGAATATCAAATTGGAAAATGCTATCAAAAAAGATCTGATAGCTTCATTTAAAGCAACAGGAATTGTACCTTTTGATCCCGAACGAGTCTTGCAGAAAATCCCGACTTAATATATTGGCAATGATACTGATGGCTCTGTGAATAACATTGTCAATTACTTGCAGCAGCAACGTTTTACAGCAGGACCATCAAGAAGGAATATTAGAAGACAAAAACTATCTGTACAGCCTGGCAAAAGCGTTACAGCAAGTACTGATGCAGATTCTAGTGATTCAGATGTAGATAATCCATCAACCAATGACAACTCCGACAACGAACCCCTGGAAGATGAGAGTGATGACGTGCGAGCGTAAACCTAGTATTTCGAACCAGATGACAATGAAGTTACGGCGGGAAAATTTGTATTGGTTAAGGTGTACGGTGGATCAAGGAAAAAAACTATCTAACGGTACACAGCTATTGTACAGCAGGTGAGAGTAGACGAAGAAGGAAGAAAGGAAATTGATTCATTGGGTATAAAGTCTTTGGACACATCCAAGAAGATTTTTGCAGTTGAAGACGGTGACGAATTCATGTCAGATGTATCTGGTGTGTTAAGAATTTTACCAAATCCGACAATAAAACAACTTGATGGTACTGACAAGTACTTCTTCGAAATAGTAATTGACGTTTTTGAGATGAATAAGTGATTTTTAATTAGGTTTACAAGTTCAGTTTTCTTTTGCAATACAGGTGAAACAGTTTTTTTTAAGTTTATGTATTTTCATTTTTATAATGAAATAAAAGATTTCATAGCAATGATAAATCTATCTTGATTTGTTAAAAAAGGGTAATGTATGATAAATAATTCTCATAATCAATCTGACCCTCACTGAACAATTTCACCCCCCCCCCCCCAGTATGAACAGCTATAACTTCGAAAGTAGTTGACGTAGAGCAGCGTGGTTGGGATTAATCATTTATGCTCTAGCCTTCTTGCAGCCCGTGCAATATAGTGTGTGTGAACAATCTCACCCCAAGACGTGTATGATATTGTGCACAACTTTATTTCTGTATCATTTCTATATTTCAAAGTTCGTTCGTGATATTTTACAATTTCATTCCTATCAACATCTATTAGATATCCACAACTTCTTTGGCCTATTTTTTCTAATAACGAGCGCAGAGTATAAAAAACTAACTAATTTGTTATCAAAATATATATAAAGCACAGATCAATAAATATTGCGCTCCAGCACCAACAAATTCCCAACTAAGTAGTTCGACTTATTGTTTGAATTGTCATGCGCAGTAAAACAATCCAAAATATGTGCTAGAACTATCCTACAACTCATTGCTGGAACAAACCTATTATTACCTCATAAGTTTTTGTTCTAATTTTAAGTGATGTAGCCTTCATTTGGATACTTTGGTTACCCAATTCTTGATTGTGATTGTGTCCTTTATTATACTTGCGCTTCCGCCTTTTGCTGCATTATCTGGGTGAATAATATGATACACATTATAACCATTAAATTTGATAAAGAATTGTATCAATTGTAAAATGCGTTTATGCAATGAGACAAACATAAATTTTTCTAGCTCTAGAATTGTTTGTAGCTCTTGCTTGTGTGGTACCCGTTTGTATTCTATTGAAGGACGTTAGTGTGATCAATAATTTAAGAATATAGGGATCGATCCTTACGCGCGGTACTCTAAATTTGAGATGCGAGGAGTATGATATTAATAGAAGAAAGTATCATGAACGAAAAAGAACAATGTCCATGTCATCAAAGGCAGAATAAGTAGATAAACATTCTCATCTTGTTTTCAATTTTATTAGTAATGATTTAAATATTACATATTTCAACCTACATAGGGCTGAGTTTTTATCGTGATTTCAAATTTATTTTCCATCGCTCTAGCGCCCAGAACCGTCCCTTGAAATACCTTGAGTGCCAAGGGATTATTTTGAATAATTTTATTTCTAAAAATACGAAATTCTTTCAGGATCATAGGGATTTTTAAAATTGTCAATCCTGAACATTCTCATTCAAAATTTTAACAAGTTTTTGTTATGGACGGTAAAACATGTTCTTATCTACACTAATTGTTGTTTTTAGTTTTACAAATAACAAAAAAATTAGGTTGGAGGAGATAAATGGTAAAATTCCCATGTTTATTCACAGTTTTTCTTGATCAATAACTCTGTTATTATTGAAATCTCAATTTTTAGAATGGTTCGTTGTGCATAAGAAAGAGTTGAATTAGTAAAACTGTATTATCAAAATAATGAGTGTGCTAGTGTCGCTGCTAAACTCTTTATCCAAAACCATGCGAAACAGTAAGTGGCTCTGAATGGTGAAGTGAACAGATATAATTGAATGTTGAATAGGCATTCTGGCGACCACATTATCGGGCCATTTTTTATTGTTGGGAATTTGACTGGTGACATTTATTTGTACTTGTATGAGGACCTCATTGATCGTTTAATAACCCAAACACTGGAAGATGATGTAAATCTCCATGAAAATGAATTTTTTTCAACAGGATGGAACGCGTTTACTCTATGATGTACGACTTCGCAAGTTCTTAGAAGCTCGTTTTCTCGGATAACATGGATAGGCCGTAGAGGTTCTATCGAATGGCCAACTAACTCGACTGATTTAACCCCTAGGGATTTTTTGTGAGGCTACTTAAAGTCAAAAGTTTATGCTAGACCACCTAAATCTCTTCAAGATCTTCGACAAAGAATTGTGACAGAATGTTGTTTAGTTACACCAGAAATGTTGCGTAAAGTTAGAGAAGCATTTGAAAATAGGCTGTACCATTGTATGATAGTTGGAGGTAGGCACTTTGAATAGTACATCCGTTAACTTAAATTGTTTTTTGGAAATATGTTCTTTTCTTTCTCACAATAATCTTTTCTTAAAAAAAATCATTCAAAATGAAAATAAATAACGGGTTTACCTAGATGATGAAAGAAGCATCAAAAAAGGAGTTTGAAACTACTATAAAAATTGAGCTCCCCTGGTTTAAAATTGACCTCTCATGGCATTTTTCCCAAATCTGAACATAACTCGAGATATTGGGGTGTGTAAATTGTGCTTGGGACATCCTGTACAAATTGCTTTTTCATTGTAGTGAATCCACTATCAATAATATGGATATAACATAAATAAATATAATTGTTAACTGTCTCGACCCTTACTTCGTGGAATCTGCTCATATTAGTGTTTTAAATCAAACTCACGGTTTCTAGTTAATTCACCAGTATAATAAAAATTATTAGAATTTTCAATAATTTTTATTACATTGTGGAATTAACTAGAAACCGTGAGTTTCATTTAAAACACAAATATAATTGTAATCATATACATAATACAGGCATCAAAATACCTATTGAATCATCTGAGCACCTATATAAATAAAACACCATGCAACTTGTGTAAACCACTCAAATTAATAGCCATCATGTATTTTATATTTTGATATTATCGACATAAACAGGTTACTATCAACAATTATATAAGTAATTGTTGTTGAAGGAACTTTTTTTTAGCGTGATCGCCTGTTGTAATATTTATCAGTACGCCCCTAAAGACAAAACTGACTTATTTTTTTGTGCACTTAAAATACATCGAACA
The DNA here is from genome assembly GCA_963921935.1 of Galeruca laticollis. Taxonomy (NCBI): domain Eukaryota; kingdom Metazoa; phylum Arthropoda; class Insecta; order Coleoptera; family Chrysomelidae; genus Galeruca; species Galeruca laticollis. The sequence continues at coordinate 73,542,357 of OY998175.1, forward strand.
CTAACAGTCATTTTTATTTTTGTGTAGGCAGTAGAAGTGCATGTTTGAACGTTAACCTATTTTTCCGTTTATTTTAACTATACATCTCTGGGGTCACACACAGGATATTATGACTAACAGTCTGGCTGCTTATCAGATTCACACACAGAAACAATTTCTAAGAACGTCATCAATATAATATAAGTTGTACTTTATTTGCGCAATTATTATCAGAAATATGAATAACTAGTTTTTTTCTCATATAATTAAATGAATAAAATTAAATATACAATAAGATATTACAGGATTAACTTTAGAAGCTATTGTGTGGCTTTGGTTAGGAACTACTACTACTCTTTTTTTAACAAAAGTATGAGTAGCTTAATAAAATATTTCAAAATTGTTTGTTTTGCCATTTGTATCAATGTTTGATCAGTTTCGGTCTGTTTCTTCATTCAGAAATTTATGAACCATTGAAACATTAAATTATTGAAATATTTTCAAAGAATCGTTTTATTAATATTGTTGATTATTTATTATAGATATTAACACTTGGATTTTCTATCGTATTTTTATCGCTTTCACGAATCTATTATTTATTAGAAACATTCTAAAGAATCAAGAAAAGCATAAAATGCATTGGATCAGATTTAAAAAAATAGTCGTTGCGTAAAAATTCATTTACTAAGACGAAATAAAATGATTTTTCACAATGCGCTGCAGATGACCCTGTCTGTGGTAGAGACGAAATAAAAATTCTTGTGGCGCCCTCTAAATGTCACGATTCATTTGGCAGAAAGAAAAAATAGGCGTGTTCCGTTTTCTACACCAGCTGCACTACGCAGAGTAAAATTAGTGCAGAAATCTCAAAATGTATGAAAAATCCTCTAAAGTGAACGTAAATTGACTAATATATATGGTCGTTGAGTATTAATTATTAGATTGAGTGAATGAAAACGACGAATACTCAGTGTGTATTAGTTTATTACTTTCAGGCTAAGCGCTTTCGGCTGTTAAGCCATTATCAAAGCCGTCGTCATTTAAAAAAGTAGTTGTCAAAGCCATCAAGTTGATTAAAAACAATACTCAAGATAGAATCATCGTTATGATTGAGTCATTGGAACAAAACATTAAAATACCCTATTGTAAGGGTGTAAAATTATAATTCACATGATGTAAATTCACTCAAAATTAAAAAACTGAATTAAACTGTTTTAATTCAGTTTTTTAGAGTTTGGGAGTGTCCGGCAGGGGGTTGAAACCATACTAAGTGTCCGGCAATGGATGACGTCATTTCAAATATCATTCTAAAGAAAATATCAAAAAACCGAACTTTATATCTTAATGTCTTTAAGGTGCTGTTTTTTTACACCTTTGTTACTTGTTACCTGTCAAAGTAACCACTACCCAAACTATATAGTCGCTCATCGTTCTTACCTGTGTTGATGACGTGCGCAGACAAACTTTCAGGTTTTATGAAATGATGTGCGCCTAGCCAAAGAGGGCTCTTGCTCTACCAGGTTCGGTACTAAATCTATGCTGAAAAGCAGAGAAAATGGAAGGCCGATACAGCCGGACTGGCCTTCAGACAAGGACGCGTGTTTTGGCAAAAATTATACCGCCTTGTCGGCCTCAGGAGGAAGATGGAATCATATCTCGTATCTCGAAGTGCAAGGACAGAAGATCTACACCACCGCCTTCAAAAATAACCTACAAAGCATCTTTGAACGGAAAACGCAATGTGAACTATATCTTTGATAGCGGATAAGAACCCTACACCAGCTTATTCATTCTTTATCGTTATGTTCAAAATAAAAGATACATATTCCCAATCACTCGACGAGAAAAAAATATGTTCAGTTTGTTCTCACTTAAAATAAACAATATAAAGTTGAAAATGTAACAATTTTCTGATACAACGTCAAAGATATTCGTGTCATATCCGGTGAAAATTAAAACATTAAAGCATTTATAATAGGTGTGTTTGTCGAAACGTTATTTTATTTACATAAATTTTATTATAATCAATAATGGGCGAGTTGTAAACAACTACAAAAGTTGCAGCTAATTCCGAATTCCGAATGCATCAAAATATCATTATTGTATTTTTTATGTTTAAATGTTCTATTGTCAAGAATGACCTCTAGAATAATAATATTCTTTCAAAGTGTTACGATTTATTCAAAAGTATTTATTGAAAACTTCTTTAATCTACCAGTGAAATCATCTTTTGTGATAAATTCAGCGTGAGGGAATTTACAATTTTGATATGATCGATGAAAAAATATCCAATGAAATGCGGCTATTAGGTTTAGATACAAACCATCCTCATCACAGAACAAGTCTATCTTTTCGATTTACAAACACTAGCATCGACAGTACCACTAATCGATTGTCACTACCAAAAATTGACCATCATTATCTGTTGAGGTCAAATTAGGGTTTAGTAAACAACTCAAAAGTGGTCTTATATTATTATCATTAATTGCTACTAATTATTCCACATCTCTAGTCCCTGAGCTCTTATCTAACTCCAAACCTTGATCGAAAAGTATAAATATTTTTTTAGTGAACTGAAAATTAGTTAATTGGTCTGAAATGGCAGGTAATCAATTAGATCCCTGCCGCTTAACGTGATAATCTACGAGGCATGCTGTTTTATAAAAAAACAAAGTTTCATGGTCGAAATTGGTTTCATTTTTATCAAAATATTTTTCGTGCAGATCAACACACTTTTGCATGTGTTTAAACCAATTTTGGAATCGTTTTTTCTACTCCGTGTGAGAAAGTTCCAAAGCATGCATTTGAATATTTTGACTCACTTATGAGCTTCACTTATCTCATTTTTATTAAAAAATAATTATTCAGTCGTTTCCTCTCAAGTACTTTATTTTGATTACTGAACACAGAATTTCATATTTGTACTTGTTTCGGCTACAGAGAAGATAACACGTAAATTTGTGAAGAGTTCCACATGTTTTTTTAATTAAATTAGGTTTGCTTCCCGGCGGACCTACACAGATTTTGTTTGTTTTGAAAAAGTTATACCTAATTCAATTAAATGGATTCCAGCTATCCGAATATATTTCAAAGGTAACGTCAACAAATAATAAACCTACCACAGTAAAGGAGCTAGGCGGGTTCTAGAGGTTCATGAGGCGGCCGTGACGACGCGTCGTCGTCACGGCCGCCTCATGATTGACGCATGCGCAGATCGAAATTGCGTCAAAAATTACCACGTTGGACCTTGTCATTTCCCATGTTAATTTACATAAGGAATGGTCTAGAACCCGCCTAGCTCCTTTACTTACCACTTTCTACGATGGAATTCATAAAAAATAATATTATATTATATGGGTATTTATGTGTATTTTAGGCCACGTTCAGATGACAAGCGCTCAACGCGCTTTTTGATAACGCGCGCTTACAACTACATACATTTTATTCTGGCCGAACACATACTAACGCGCGTTTTAATAAAGCGAAAAATAATGTTTGTAGTTATAATACATAGAACCCGAGTGATCAGGCTGGATTAACCGTATATGTTTCCCGTCCAAGGCTCCCAAACAATTGGGAAAATTTGAGTTCATTTCAAATATCGTGATATTTCATACCACTTTTCTTTCGTTGGTGCACTCATGACAATGGGCCTCAATTTTTTCCAAATAGTTTCACATACATGTGGTTTTATAGTAGCCACAGTAGATTTGCCAATTCTAGAATCGTAGCTTAATGTCCCAAGTGAACATCCTACGGCCAAATATCTGAAAAAAATAACATAAACTATTACTAAATACTGTTTTTTTCTCAGCGTCATCCCTGCAAAAGAAGTGGAAGAGTTTACTGGATAATTATATGAGAGATGAAGGAAATGAAGACGGTCAAATCTAGATCAGGAGCTTCCAAAACTTCGACACATATTCATTATAATAGACTACGATTTCTACTGGCATCAATAGCCAATAAAGATACAGAAAATAGTTTCGATGCAGATAATGCATCAGCTTCGTCAGAAGTTGCTGAAGTAGGAATAAGTTCTGCCTTCAAGAGTCCTAAATCTACTTAAAAAAAAACAAAAAATAAGTGCTGCTGACGGAAGATTTGCAAAAATATTAGAGCAGAGTTTAGGACAAAAAATGTTTCGCACCCAAAAGACGATGAAGACAAGCTATTTTGTTTGTCACTCGTTAAAGAGACTTAAAAAATCCCGGAATATAGACGACTTCGTACTAAAATTGACATTTATAATTTAATCTTGCAAAACCAAAATGACTTTCAAGGACCACGACATCAGACATTTGAAAATGGAAGTTATCGTTACCCGGTACCCCAACGAAGAAATTATTTGTCACAAGAGCAGCGTAATCAAGCTTTTGTTGAAGGTTTTCAATATCATGATTATAGATTACAGCAATCTAGTGTGCGAAATAATTTAGCACACTATGGTTATACTACAGCAACAGGGTCTTCATCGCCAGTAACACGGAGTTATAGCTATTTTGCGAGTAACAAAATATTATTTTTTCTTTAAAAAATATTCCTAAACAAGTTGATGTGAAGTGAAGTAAATCACTTGATTTATAGATTATGTTGATTATTAAAAAACTTACCTCAATGTAATTATGAGTTTTTCTTCTGGTGAAATGGTATATCGCATAGCGTTTTTATCTGCTCCGAGATCATCGTTTATGAGAGTCAGTAAGTCATCAAATGACTTGATGAACATTCTGAAGTATTTAAAGAATTTTGACTCAAATTCCCTTAACTGGGGATACAAAATAATGTACTGGCTTTCAGTCAGCCTGTGTGACAAAACTGGGTGGACCCAAAATATCCGTATTCTGTCGCGGGGCTTCTGCCATCGGTATAAAATCACCGTTCAAACTGTTTCTACATCCATCTTCGACAAATGTAGAACTCAAGCTGAAACAGGGCGGCGCGCATTTTACGCCTGACAAACGCGTACCATGTGAACACTACGTTGAGCGTTTGTCATCTGAACGTGGCCTTATGTTAGAATTAGAATACGACAACGGTGAAAATCATCCTCCATAATACATATACACATTTTTTTAACAAATTAAAGTATTTATTTGCATAGTTGTAAAGATGCTTTAACCTAATTATACCTAATTTGACCACCTGCGATTATCTTGAAATGAGTAAGGCCCTGTACACATGTAGGCGTTAGATGCCGTATTTGTCAAACGCGTATTAGCCAAGTACCTAGAAGCAAATTGGATCGTTCACATGCAAGCGCGCGCTTTCAAGCAACGTCGCCAAAACGCGACCCTTGAAGTTGTCACTTCGACCGCTACGTATGCAGCCCGCTTCGAGTTACTAAAATGGGCATGGGATAGACAAATAATATAAGAGACAGTTTGATGCATAGGCGGCAAGTGGCACAACGTTTCTGCGCCGCCGCCTGCGCATGGAGTCTCTGCAGTCGCGCGAACTACAAGACTGTTTTACATAAACAAAATAGAATAAAACAATTTAAAATATTATAAATGACAATGAATTTCAACATATTGCCTTTATTGTGATTAAATATTATAAAATATCATAGTGTATTAACTTTTAAGTCATTATAAATGAAAATATACAAAATCTATCTTACATTGGTTTGTCTGAGTACGGCTTGTGTTTGTCAAAACTAAAAATATGGTTATATTGGTTATGGTTGCAAGTTCTAAGGATGAGTAAAATTAGTATGGTTTTGTTCAATTTATTTAGGTTTTCCGTTCTAATAAAGTAAATAAAAGTAAGTGAACCTTTAAAATGTTATTACCAGATATAATTCGTCATAGTTGTATTGCAAAAAATTGTTAATATTTTTTGCCACTTCGCAATTTGGGTTTAAGAACAAAACATTTTCCAAATTTTCATCTGACATTAATCAAAGAGAACAGTGGTACAAAATTTCAGAACTTATACATCTAATGATCGAAGGTTGTGTGAAGATCATTTTGATGATGATGCACTTGCAAGTACGTGTCGCAAAAGACTTAAGTTTGGTTTACCATTTCAATCCTTACATCATACACCACCACATGGTAATAATATCCAAGCTTTTTAAAGTACAGTATTTTCTGTAAAAAAAAACTTATTTTTTGTGACATTGATAGCCGAGAACTACAAAACAAATTGTGAAGCAGATGATGTAATTTATTAAATAACTTAATGTCTTTGAAATCTTCATAATTAACCAAAACCATTCACTTCTAAAACTATTAATGAATTGGAAAAAATTGAATTCCCGTTCTTAGATACATAACGTTATTCAAATGTTGACACTCAAACAATAAGCTATGTTTCTGGTTTCATACAACTTTTAATTGCGAAGAATGTAAGGCTAATTTGCAGACAGATATTTTTGTTGTTCACCATAGTTTTACTTCCTTCAAAGAAGATGATGATAAAATACGTCTGATTTATGTACAGGGAAGCCGTTAAATTTCTTTCAATACTGCATGACATTGTTATCATATTTACCACTTTTAGTTCATGTAGAAAAATCACTGAAAAAAATTAACACTTTGCAAAAGGTCATATAAATTTTGATTGATTTTGATTGGATTCAACAAAAATATTTTTTTGTAGCTTAAAACGTACTACTTTTAATTTACTTTTTTTTGTCTCAGACCTGTTCCTGTCTTCATGGATATGGAGAATCTAGTTTTTAACTTCTTATTGTTAAAATGTTTGTTGGTTTTGTTGTCAATAATTTTAAAATAACAATTTGCAATTTGAAGTGATATTGGATTAATTTTCTTAAATATAATCTAATGTAATTTTAGTAGAAATATGTAATAGTGATTAATAATTTTTTTATATTATGTGTAGGTTATTAAAAAATTTAAATGTTTGCTGTTTTCTTATTTATCAAAATTATTTGTCTCAAACTTGTTTATTATAATTATTTCATTACTAAAAATGAAATATAATTTTTTGGAATGAAATAATTATATAATGAACAATTTTATGACAAACTGTAAAATTTACCTACCCATAATGCAAACTACCAAATTTAAAAATCCCGCTTTTAATAATTAGTTCTGCACACCGCGAGGGGTGGGCTCAGATCGACTCAACTCAGCTCTCTTATTACTTTTTCTATGTTGGATCGTACACACAATCAGTCGAGCGCAGCTAACCCATGCTTTTGCCCAGTTCTGACGTTAAGTCATCAGTGTGTTCACAACGTCTGTATACAATAGAAGCGAAATCTTTTGAAACAGAATTGTTTATTGATGAAATAGAAAAAAGAAGATGCATCTGGGACATGAAGTGTCCAAGTTACACAAAAGAGTTTTAAGTTTTCTAGGCAGGAGATTGTGGACATATTTGCAGCAGAAAACAGTACAGAGGAACAGAAGACAGCTTTAAGTAAATATAAGTAGCGTATATAGTGTTAAAAATTTATTAAAATCACAATAACATAATAAAATTAAGACAATATCTTCGTACTAGTATCACACATTTCTAATAAAAATATTTTTTGTCACCGTACTTAACCTAAAAAGCAGTCCTAATCTGCAAATATTGTTATAGAACACTGTACACTTATGAAAAATGTGAGTGTTTTGTGTACACAACATAGTAACACTTACTATTGTACTTTTCACATAGACACACCATACGATCTTGCCATGGAAGTTTCCCGTCCTTAACGAAGCAGGGTGCTAACTTATCCCTCGCAGTTCTTGCGTAGTTACTTGCACGAGGTATTTGTCCTGCACTTTCAAACAGTGCTTGATAATAAGTCTCTTCTTCCCTGAAGCCATCTTGACGTCCGACGTAATTTTGTAGAACGCAGCACGCCAAAATAATTGACGTTCCCGAATTCCAGTTACTCGATAATTATTACTTCTCGAAGCACGCAAATCACCACCACCATTTCTTATCAAAAAACTCTAAGAATCACTTCTAAATTCATTTTTAATCACCTTCTCATAATCAAAATTCGACCTTTCTTCTATTCACATACTCAACCCTCCAACGAGCCCGCAAAGAACGAAAAATCCCCAGCCTAAAAACTCCCAACCCTTGCACTGCAGAGGCACTATACCCTATATCAGGGCCCAATTCTCTAAATATCTCACAATTAATAAAACATACAAACTCAAAAACTAAAATCTTCTAACATCTGTCGTTAGATAATATCTTGAGGATAAGATCATTGAGAAAGTTATTGACAGATATTCAGATGTATTTTGGCCTGCCTCTTGACTTAATCCCTTACACCATTTCTATGAGGTTACTTAAAACAGTAGATTACTCAATGAGAGCTCCTTCAAGATATTGATCACGTGGAGAGGAATATTCCTGAAGAATACTAGAAAATAATATCAGAATATGTCGAAATACGTTTGTTTAAAAAATTTCAATATTGTTGAAAATAAAGCAAAAGTTATCTTTTTCGTAGAAACTTTTATACGCTGGAATGCATTTATATTTTTTTGGGTTTCAGATTTTGAAACTGCCGAGGATTTTTTTCATAAAACATCAATTTTTTCGTGGATTTCAGCTTTTTCACTTCTCCAGAAAATCAAAACTCACATCGTTTTCCAGGAAAAATCCTTTTCAATGTTATAATAATTTCTATCATCTAACCTACGCTTTTTCCATAATTTCTTTGGGTGTTTCAGAATGACAGAACGGAGCGTGTATTTGTTGTCTCAAATTAATATCAAACTAATTTGCCAACATTACTGAAAGTAAGATTTTCGTTATTACCAATACGTGAATGTTAGGACAATATTGTTTTTCAAATCGAGACGAAAACCACTCCCGTTTGTCTGTAATTGCAAAATGGTAACTTTAATCATTTTCATTAATTACACTGGCACCTTTCCTTCTCTTCAAATGATGTGAAAGTAGAAAACTTAGAGAAAAAAGAAATATTTTCTGAATAGAGACGCCTTTGAATGTACTTTCCTTTTAATATTTCCAATTAAATATTAAAAAGCATACACCGCGCCAATTAGAGCATTTGTTATATAATTGAGTTCTCAATTGCGAAGGGTTGAAAATCAATCGAACGAACGAATGATTGAGATGCAGTGAAAAGGGCAAAACCCCAGATGAAGGTTTATTCAAAATACGATAAGGGTTTCATTAGGAAACTATTTAAGATTTTATAATTTGCTCCGGCGGAGATGTTTAATTATCTGTACGTCCAGCGACAGTTTGCGTGTTAGTGTTTAATTTTAATTGAAGGTTTTTATTTTTACATTAATTCAGTTTACTATTAATCCATGTTGAGTTTATTTTGTCTGGAATCTAGATCACCACATTCTACACAGACGAAGTACCTTATCACCCTCCTAACCGCTGAAATGTTACGTAGGAAATTTATCAGTATTTCAATGTTCTTGTAAAATTTTCCTTTATTCACTCACATATACTATTTGTAGCTAGATGCCATCTGTTCTATTATTTTTTTAACAGTGAATGCAATTTTTACAATTATGTTATGTTTTATGAATACTTGGATAACTGTTCTTTAGTCAATTTATTCGTAATCTGTCTTCTTATAAATCCCCATATACACGATGTCCCAACGAAAGGTACCCACCTTAAATAACTGCGGAGGTGAAAAGTGATGAAATACATCATCTTGATTTCAAGAAAGATTTTACCATAATATTTGTATATGTAAAGACTCCCGACTCCCCTTCACAGCCGCCCCCTTAAAAATTTCAATTGCTCGGAGGTCGAGTGATACCTCTTTTTAAAGATCTATGAATTTTATTTACAATCGTCTATCATTTTTCATGAAATTTATCAATGGGTGTGTGGAAATGACTGTTTTAATAATTTTAGATTTTAAAATCACGAAATAAAATGATCGCTTATTTCTTCAACAGATGTTTGTTGGAATTGCCCAAATTCACGACACTGGATAGCACACCAACTAATAATGGTTATCATGTTAAACTACTTTTTTGTCAAAAAACTTATCTTTTTCGTTTGGTTGTCGATCAATAAATTATTAACACAAATCCATTCCGTGCACGTACAACGAAATTTGTGGTACATTTACACACTAAATTGCGATGTTAAAATGGTGTATACCGTTCAGGGGAGAATAGAAATTGTGGGAATTTATTTTAAAAATGATTAACGTGCTAAAGGGCTAGAGCCGCAGCACGCATATTCAATAATAATCATCAAAATAAAAACATTCATTATATCGGTATTTTTCAAAGTTGATGAATACATTTATGGAAACGGATTCTTTGGAAAACAGACTAGTGGAAGCAGACTACACGAACCTCAGCGACCGATCAGGAACGAAGCAGTCAAAATTAATCATATTAGGGAGGAATTTTATAAAAAAAAATATGTAATGGTTACCATCGACATACAAGAAGCATTCGATACTGTATGGCACGAGGGGCTATTGTATAAATTAATAAAACTTAAACTTCCAGAATACTTAGTAAAAATAATTTAATCATATATAACTAATAGAAAATGTTACTCCTGTGTGAACGATGGCTTAGTGGGGCCATTCTCCACTCAAGTCGGAGTTCCGCAAGGGTCAGTTCTTTCGCCTTTGTTATAATCCCTATTCACCCACAAATCCTAACAGCCATGTATGCAGACGACACTTATTTTGTATCATTTGCATCAACACAGACAACGCACTACAAAATATTCAAACAAACATTAATACACAAATACTCACATATATGAGAGACAATAAAATTACAATCAACCCCTCCAAGATATAGTACTTGTTACTAAGGAGGACAGCGAGGAACACTGGCTCATTGCAATCGCTGCTATGTGTAGATGGGGAGACTATCACTCCCAGTAGCACATTAAAGTATTTGGGCTACACAGTGCATGGCACTTATTGAACGTAGATATCAGAATAGTGTAACAAGGGTGGCTGCATATCCAGGAGCAGATATTGGATCGGACCATACTCCTCTAATAGCCAATTTCAAAGTGAACCTCAAAATTACCTCAAGATCAAAGACCCACGTAAAATGGGACACTCGGAAGCTAAAACGCCCAATCATCTATGAAAACATGAAACTAGAACTAGATAGACTGTGTACTGAATGAAACCCTGGCAGCAAAAGTGAACCAGAGGATGTATGGAGGGAGATCAAAGAAAATGTTCAAAGTGCATGCGAGGGAATCTTCGGCAAACAAAAACGTGAGGCAGTCAGACCCTGGATGACAGACGAGATTCTTGATATGATGGAAAAACGACGATGTGCCAAAAACCTTCAGCAACAGGAAAAATATGATGAATTAGACCATACGATAAGGCAAAAATATAAAGAAGCTCGAGAGCAATGGATAAATGCTGAATGTGAAGAGGCTGAGAGAATGCACGCGTTAGACGACTCATTCAATTTCCATAAGAAGGTCAAACAGATTACTGGCTTCCTCAGGAGGGAATCAATTCCGTCCCTTAGAGGAGAAAATGGAAAAATAATTTTCGAACCAGATGATCTCTGTGCAGAATGGAAGCAATATACGGAAGCACTATTCGAGGACCAACGCGGCAGTAGACCTACCTCAGAGGAAATAACTGGTCCTGAAATTCTAGAATCAGAAGTACAACGAGCCCTAAAAAATATGAAAAATGGAAGGAGTCCAGGTGAAGATAACGTCTGCGCTGAAGTCCTGAAAATAATAAATACGAAATATCTAAGAGGTGTGAAGATTATATACTCATAAGTCTCATGAGTCATGCTCTCAAGGTGTTACTTCGAGTCATCCACTCCCGAATATATGACAAATGCGAGGCAATGAGTGGAGAAACCCAATTCGGTTTCATCAGGGGTTTGGGTACAAGAGAGGCCCTGTTCTCAATGAAATTACTTGTACAAAAATGTTATGACCAACAAAGAGACGTTTATATATGTTTCATAGATTATGAGAAGGCTTTTGATAACATTAAACATGATCTTCTTCTGGAAAGACTATATGAGATTGGCATCGATTCTAAGGACATACGAATAATTCAGCAACTGTATTGGCATCATACCGCAGAGGTGAGAATTAACAACGACTTAACCACAGAGACATTTAAAAGATCCAAGGGAGTACGACAAGGATGTATCCTATCGCCAATGCTATTCAACATATATGTCGAAAAAGTTTTTCAAATAGCATTGGAAAAGAAAAACTGAGGAATTAAAGTTAATGGAATTCCAATAAGCAACATCAGATATGCGGATGATACTGCTATATTGGCAATGCCCTTGTCTGCCACAGAATAAACATTTCGCGTTCTGCCTACATTCTTCCGAAGTGTGATTCGACCTTCCGCACGTTGTGCACCTCAGTTGTTCGCTCATAAATGCGACTTTTTGGCTACTGTTTCTGCCGCTTGTCATAGTTACCGCTGTTTCTTGACAACTAACTATTTTTTCCGCTTCTTCTAGTGTCATGTCGTCTTTGTGTAAAATGTAAAAACCTACCTCCCTTAATAAGTCTTTTCTCAACCCTACTTTGAATTAGTTTATTAATACCGAATTATGTTTTTTTTGTATGTTTGGTATTTGTTCCCTACTTGCGCCCTTTATATCCTCTTCTAGTATCTTGTTTCCGATTAATTTTAGTCTAGTGCAGAACGACGCTACGTCCTCATCGTGTCTTTGGTAGCATTGCACCAGTTGCATCCACCAATCTGCTATCGATTTTTTTGGTACAAATTTCCTTAGTAATTTTTCTCTAAATTCTGAATATGACACTGTGTCTACCCTAGGATCCACCTTGAAAAAATCGTGTGCTACGTCCGCATATTTGAATTTCAATAATGTTAGTGTTTCTGATTCCGTCCACCCGTCTAATTTAGCCCTTAATTCGAGTTTCTCTATGTATCTAGCCGCATCTCTACCTGTGAAATCGGCTAAAGTCGCCGCTATGACCCCTAATGGTTGTGCCTGTGCTACCCTCAATGTAGGCGGTATACTACTTGTGTCTCCCATAGTTTCTGAGCCTCCTTGACTGCCTGTACCTAACCTATTTTGTAAATCGAGTGGCATATCGCTGTCTGAACTTGGTTCCTGTTTTTATATTTATTAAATGAAATTTTTTTTTAACTTTATAACCTTATATTACTCCTACCTTTCTGGCTTCTACGACGCCTGAAATGGATAGCTTTTGGTGCACGGATAGGATGTTTTAGGATGGGTTAACTTCCCCCTTTGTAAAATTGAAGCTTAAGTCTTTTGAGAGTCTGATTTATTCTAACGAATGGAACTGAAGACGAAAGGACAAAACAAAAAAAAATCAGTTGTATGCCGGAGTGACCAAATAGACTAATTTGCAGCAGAATGCTGTATTATTGTTCTCATAGAGGACAGTTGTACCTATAGATAACTGCGATGGTGGTGGAGGAATCTCGGCTAATTCTCGATATTTTCCCGCCTTTCTACCCTCCTGTATGCCCCGTTTACTGCCCATTGCAGCCTCTGGTTACAGGCCGTACAGCTTCACCGTTCCCTGTATTCTCTTGTGCTGTAGCAAGATTGGCATATAATCTTGGCCTGACAGGAATATCTTGTGTGAAGATCTGACGTCCCTGCTGACTTACAACCTTGTATTGTAGATTGGCGATTTGACGACTAATCGTTTTCTTCCTGTGTATGTAAAGTCGCTTTCTGAAAAATAATCGATTCAGCCCTGTGTCGGGAAAACTGCCGTGAAACCCAGACATATCAAACCTGTAACGAAAACCCTCTGTGACGAAGTAACCAAGCAACCCCGTATCGGACAACCGCTGTGAAGGACTTAACGGAACAACCCTGTATCGGAAAACCGCTGTCACCAAATGAAACAACACCTAGACCTTGTTTTACACTCTTATGGTGAAGCAGAAATCAACTCAGTCGATGTTTGCTGAGTAGGATTATTTTTCGACCTTGACTGATCTAGATCCAGTGTGATTTGCAGGAGCTGTGCTACCCGTTTGGCAGGGTGTGATTTTTCATCACGCACACTGATCTTGGTCTAGTGGAAGCTATGTTTTGCGCAATTACTAGACCCTGGTTAGAAAAACTCCGTTGTCAATACTTAGTTGACCGAAGTATTCCACCTTACGCCGTTTGGCATGTTCACCTCAGATCGGTATTTCGCCTTTTATCTGATGTATGGATTTTTTCTCGACATTCTCTGGTCTAGATCCAGTGTGTTCTGCGCCCGCAGTGACACCTCGTGTAGGTTGTGGCTCTTCACCACGCACACTGGTCTTGATCTAGCGGAAGCTATGGTCCCGTAGGCTCTATGTTGCGCTATACTAGATCCTGGTTGCGACCATCGATTTTTCTCCCTCCTAGGTAGGTAGCTGAACCGCTTGTCACCGCTCGTGGGGTGTGGTTCCAGACAACCGGATATACCTCTCGGAGAGAAATGGTTTTGGACAACCGCTGTCACCTTCCCTGGGTGAGCTTGTTCCAATAGGGGATGGTACGCTAACCGCTGTCACCACTCTAATAATCGCTGTCACTAGTTGTACAACTCTACCCTTGTTACCGAGTTGTTTCTCAACAAAAAAAAACCGCTGTCACCAGCGTAATGTAATCCCGACCTGATTCGTCTGTCACCACCTGAAAACCAAAATACCCCTACCTTTTTGGTCACTCTATATTGATCCCGTCCTTCGAGTCCACCAAATTCTGTCTCCAATGAGCGGCTGAGCGTGTAAGGCAGATCCAGACCGATTTTTGAGCTAGGTTCGCCTGGTCTTAAAACGGATTAATCTTCCTTTGCCAGGACAGGGTTGTTCTCCTCGTTTCTGACACACTTCCGCGGTTGTTACACTCTCCAGAGGGGAAATTATGGGGTAGGGATGATAGGTAAAATAAGGTAGAACCACAACGTTATACAAAAATTATATAATAAAAAAATAAATTCTCTGAGTACACATATATAGATATATATATATATATATATATATATATATATATAACCTTAACCCCAAAATAAAATCCCGTATGACCCAAGTAACTAGAGTTCCCTGGTATAAGTCTACCTATACATCTACCTATCTATAAATGGTTTTTTTAATCCTACCCCTGTATATCATATAACTATTCAAAAAAAAAAAACAAAGTTATGACCGAGGTCTCGTTTGTGCGATGGTGCGGCAAAACTATCCCTCTTATGGGCTTGGTCTTTTTCAAAGTGCATGAGAGGCGTATGGTTTATTATTTTCGTTTCACAACTTTCTAGTCACCGGTGTCGAGACAATAAATAAATATTATGTGTAAATAACTTTAATCGCAATAACGTTTCAGCTTACGTCGTTTTAGGTCGCCATTGACCTTGAGGGAATGAAAATGAAATTTTTGTTCTATAAAATTTTGCTGAGCTAAGGAAAACAATTAAATTATTTATTGACACTGGCGTTACAAGTTGCGAAATTCCCCAGTAATTAAATTACCTACGATAATTTATGCATTTACACTGGCAAAATAAGAAAAAATTTTATTTTATAATCACGGCTGAACAAAAGAATGATAACAATGTTTCTCTATAATAAATTTACTTATCAGCGCAAGTTCGCTGAAACCCACGAAAAATGGAAAACATACGCTCCGGCCTTTGAGTTACCAAGTACAAAATTAACCTCGCCTAACTTTCTATCTCTTTCCTGTATACGAGGTGGAAGAGAATATGTGACCCAACAAAATGATAACTCCTACTTAACAAAATGAAACCTAACTTGTGTCAGGTTGGCGAAACTCTGCAAAGTTTAATTATTCCAGCACACGCGGTAAATTATATATTTATCAGGACGAAAAACTTAACTGAGAGTGAGCAGATGTGTCCAGTCTCTTTGAAAATAAACAAAAACAAATAAATATATTTGCTATCGCTACGCCTTGTATATAACAATTGACTTATACTCCCAAGTTCAGAATCCAGCGCAAATAATAACGAGTAAATATCTCACTAGTGAAAAAAAAATCATCCCAATCTAAATTTAGTTCAACAACTTACTGCGTTGTCAAACTTCCTCCGTCTCGCCGGGATATTTCTTGATTTTCGCTATCTGCTTGTCACCACGAGTCGTGCCAATAAAACGGTATCGTGCTATGTCGAAAAGAAATTAGCGTAGAGGGTAATTCTACCGTTTGTGTATCGAAACAGGGGACAGTGTTCACCGTCAAGGAATAATCTCAGTATCCCTATCACCTCCTAACACAACGGAGAGAACTTTTACCTCTCGTACCGCTAACACTAAAAACAAACTAGTACCGTTACCGTGGCAAGGGAAGGACCTTTCCCTTCGCGTGTTCGACCCCCGGTACACACTGCCGCTCCTGCTCTGTGTACACCCGTTTTTGCTGTTCCCCCGACTTCGGTTTTGAGGTTTTTGTCGAATTGCAAAAACAACTTTTTGTTTTTTGAATCGTGCTAATTTTCGTTATCGAAATAATTGTATTCAAAACAATTATTTTGCTTTGACCCAGTAAGATGTTTTATTTTTTCTATTTTGTTTCGACTTCGTATTATTTTATTAAACAAAATGTGGGCCGCATTCCAGTTTTTTATTATGATTTAAAATAAAATATGTTTTACCGTGTGTTCTGAAATTTTCTACAATAGAATTATTTTTTAGGTGTTCGTATTTATTACACCGCTGATTTGTAAGAAAAGTTGTCTCTCTACACCCAACAAACTGTTGATATATCGGAAAATCATAAGACCTATATTAACATACACCGCACCAGATTACTACATTGCTTCTAAACATAACTTTCACACACTTCAAGTGGTGCAAAACAAGTGCCTACGCATGATAATACCCTACAAAACAGAATATGCAAAACTTCCTAAAAACTCGTGGTTACATGAACAAACAGACATGCCCACTATCAACGACTCCATAACAACAGTCGCGCAGAAGACACCCGTGATAGTGGGTGTAGGCTTCTGGATGGTAATTTATTCACATAACAAGTTGTTTAAATTTCAAAAACCAAATACATCGATTTAGAGGCTAACCTAGTTACCCCTAAAAAATTTCAACACACAAAACATATTTTTTCTCATTATTAGAAACATCTGTTATGTTGCTGCCTCTCACAATCTAATCACTCTGTTCGTTTTGAAACCCTGTTTTGCAGCTGCTTTTCAGGGATATACAAGTCGAAATAGCTGTGGAGTCATATTTATGAATACGGGACATAATGAATGGATAATGCATAAAAGAAAGGTGCCATATATACACACACACTTCCAACGATTGTACCAGGATTACCAGAACATCGGCTTTACTTTATCTCTGAATACAATTGTAAATTATATATCATAAAATATTGGTAATAAAGGCATTTTAAAACAAAAAAAAACTTGCCAGTACCAAGACCCATAGGTGTTTCGAGTGAAGGATATGCTGGTACAAAATCAGAAGAACCAAGTGTCGCGTTATCGACCAGCGAAGATGAATATTTGCCATCTCAAGAGGACGGGCCACACCTAATAGGTAAATCAGTTAGAATTAAATGATCTTATTCGAGATCTGAACTTGTCAGAAACTAAAGAAGAAAAACTAGGATCTAGACTCCAAGGATGGAAACTATTAGCTCCAGGTACACTTAAAATACGGTTTTATGAAAAATTTCGTCAAAGCTATGGATAAAGATGGTCGTGGATTCCAACACAACAATTTCATGAACGATTGTAGATCAACTTTATAGATATTGGAGTTATTTATTAGTAATCTATATTGATTCTCCTAGCCCGGAATTTTCTTGTAATAAAAGAAGAATAATATATTGCAGAATTATTGAATTGATATGAAGTAATATTTATCTTAACAGTTATCCATTGATCCGATTACCAATTAAAAATCTAGTTGAACTGTTGTTCTTACTTTGGTTCTATAATCATATATTGCTACAAAAAATTCTTTTTACAGGTAGGTATTCCGCGGACCGCCTTAAAACATTTTGTCCCATTCACTCTGTGAATGCTTCGAATCGATTTCAATTTTTGCTAGTTTTATCAAAGAACTAAATTTACATTTTCCTTAATTTTAACTCTGCTTAATCACAGCAGAAATGTTGACATATGTGAATGGAGAAAAGAAATTGTGTTAAATGCGTTATCTATACATCAGAACAAAATTTTCCAATATCCAATATCCTTTTATGCTTTGTTCTAATGAAATTATGAATCCAATGTATAGAAACGCGTAAATTTTTTACGTCAACAAAATAGAACAATTATTCATAAGATCAATTTTTTGTTGAATGAAATTCTTACGAGAATTCATGTGTATATCGCTGTAGTGTAATTATAGTCCCTGCATTTGAACATCATGTTAATGTAAGAATTTATTATCTTCCACTCCTTTTTATTCAATATTTATTTATCATAGTCTATTAACAATCGTTCACATTGCATCTTTTTCGTGTTCAGGAAAACTTCTCATGTCAATCACACTTTCTAACAAGTTTCATTTTCCAAAGTGTATAAATTATCCAAAAATATGGTGATGATTCGACCTGATTTATGTACAGACGGCCAAATAATAAATGTGATTTTGGGGGTTGATTATAGGGTAAGTTGTGTCGGTCACACCTTTAATCCCCTAAGGTTAGACCAAACAACTTTACACATTCTATAGACGAGACGTTTTGTTTCCTCAATGAAATCCATCCCTACCTCAATTACGGTTTTGGGTTCAGAAGGCAAATTGTTTCCGGGGTCATTTACATATCGGAGAAATTAGACCGTCTGCATTCCTTCCGTCAGACAGATTGACGTTTGAGAAATATATTGCTATCTAAGATTTTGTTTTATTATTTCGAATGTGTATCAAAATATTTTGTGAATTGCAATAAGCTGTTGTTAATCATTGCATGCAAATTATTTTAATGGGGATGGATATCCAAATTTATTATCTCCTGGCGTTTTGAAATATTTTTCATTTCGTAAGTAGAGAAACTACAATATGCTTAAGTTTCATTTTGGAAAGTATGTAATTTTGTTTGAGTAAGTGGTTAGAATAGTCGATACCTCCGGCTATGTTCGATGTTTTTCATATTGAGGAGAACAATGGAATAAACAAGCAAGTGCACAGTACAGTAATCACATTGGCAATAGGTTCCGTTTGGAATAGCTTGTTAATTTTCACTTGACGTTTTCTGAATGATGGTAATTCTAGATTTGTATATATTTCAAGATTGAGAGTTTGATTTCGAAGCTTCATTATCCCCCAACCTAACCTAACCTAACCATTTTGTCTGGAGTGAATTAATTTTTGACTTATGGTGACTGTCTGGAATTTTATCAACTCATTTAACGATAATATTTTTGGACAGATAGTTGTAATTTCATCCACGTTCTCATTCTAATAGTAGCAATGATGGTATACACTGCGCGTCATAGTTCAGTTCGAAAATTGTAGGCACTAAATTCTCAGAAATATTGCATGGAATCGACAACAATTGTAGTATCATTTCTGAGAATTAAGTGCCTCTTATTTTGGAATTGTACTATATAATAATCGAAAATAGTGCTTATCTAGCTGTGTAAATGGATCTTTTAAAATATGTCATTGCTAAACTAATTGTTATGGTACAATTTCTAGGTCAGTGATGCCAGCTCAACAAAAATGTTAGTAGATGTAATGATAAAATTAATATAACATTGTTACTGGTTCAAATAATTTCTAAAATAGAAGATGGAAGACCAGGTTTAACTAGAATAGACAAAACTTCAACTGATATACCTTTAATACGGCAAGAGATGTAAAAGTTGCAGTAAACTTTAATGCTTCAGTAACAATAGCATTAAGAAAAATTAGAAAACCTGATCTAAAGAATTGTTCATATGTAGCCATAAAATTTCAATAATAGCAACAACATTTTAATAAAAGAGTAGAAACTTTACAGCTGAACAAAATTTGGAGAATTAAAGCAGTTCAAACAAATAAACTGATGAATAGACCATAGCAGAAACAGAAGACATCAAATAAAATTATGAATTTTTTTTCTTGCCAAATGATTTATTAGAGCAGCTTAAAATAAGTTGGAAAATAACTGTGTATATATAAAAAATTTATCTGAATAAATTTCAGTCAATAAATTGAGAATTATTTGGAAGAATTTTTCTTGGTGAGTATTAATTGAAAATAGAAAAAGGTGGATAAATTTAATATACGACATGGTATTTTACGTGATTTCAAAAAAAAATTTGATTTAAATTTGATCAGGTACTTTAATTGTTTATTAAATGGAAATTTTATTCTTTCTAGAGTGACTTGAGACGTGTACATGGCGCCAAGTTTTACTGACATCCGTAGATCGCAGCAAAGATGAAAATTTGTAGAAATGACTTCAAACCTTTCAAGTGAAAAGCTAGTGAAACTGCAATAAAATGTGCTATAGATTCCCATTTCGTAGAAAAAAGGCTGCGACATTTATCTCTAATATTCGAAAACAAAGCTGTATCAAAATCTAGATTAGGCTGATGTCATTGATTTTTGCTCAGAAAATGAGGCTAGAAGACTGGTTATTTTTTTAATACATAAGTTAACCTTTGTACAAGAGAAATATATCCGGTAATATATATATATATATATATATATATATATATATATATATATATATAAATATAAATATATATATATATATATATATATAATATATATATATATATATATATATATATATATATATATATATTTATATATATATATATATATATATATTTATATTTATATATATATATATATATATATATATATATATATATATATATATATATAAATATAAATATATATAATATATATATATATATAAATATATATATATATATATATATATATATATATATATATATATATATATATATATATATATATATATATATATATATATATATATATATATATATATATATATATATATATATAAAATATATATATATATATATATATTTATATATATATATATATAAATATATATATATTTATATATATTTATATTATATATATATATATATATATATATATATATATATAAAATATATATATATATATATATCATTGAATCTGGAAAGAACATAAATTATTATCAGACAATAATAAATATAATATTTGATAACAATATATAAACAAAATTGCAATGTTTATCTAAAAGAAATAACAGAAGTGTCAATTAGCAAAGAACACTGATAGCAGAAATATATTCAACCATAGAATTATTTATGTCTGTGAACTATTGATTATTTGAAAAGCAATGAGGATATTTGAAAAATATGATGTCTGAATTAAATAAAAGGCCAAGTTTATATTAGATAAATATGGAATAATGAATAAGAATTTAATTGAAAGGCATTATAAAAGGTATTTAAATGTTTGAGATTGTATATGTATTGATATTGGAATTTAAAGTCGGACAGATATAATTTTTGTTTATTAAAATAAGGTAGATTTGTGAAGGATTGCATATGTAAATAGGAATAGTGAATTATTTTGAAATTTTACATGAACAATAAATAACAATAGTAATATGCAAAGACATTAAACGAAGTATCAAACATTAGATAAAACAGATTGTATTATATCTAATAAGTTGTTAGTGTTTTGTTTAAAAATAACAAAGCTAGCAACAAAAGTTTGTTGATTTGAGATGGACGCATGTAAGCAATTTTTATAAAATTTATGTAAAATATTTGGAAATTATTAGAAATCAGAGTGAAAACATATTGCAAACGTTGAATAACAACATATTAAACATTGTAAGAAGAAAATATTGGGAATTAGTAGTAATTTATAAGAAATATATGCAGTTGAAATTTGAGAAGGGACGCTATAGGAATTTTAAGAAAGTAATCACTTTATAGTGATAAAATACTTCATTAAATCATTGATTATCGCAATAAAAACATGATGAGTCAATTGTAACTAAACGATTTAATAATAATACATGAACTTACCTGCTGTACAAACTATAGAGTTTGTTCTACAAGATTGAAGGAGATCCAGCTTCATTCCAGGGGATAACACAGGAGTAGAGTGAACAAAAAACTTCCCAGTGTTGTGATCAGGTCAGTGTTTCAATAATTTATTTGGTTAACCATATTAAATTCAGACAAAAATCAATAATTTGGCCAAATTACTCGTTGATAATTTTAGATGTATAATAATATTTGGTATATGTAATTTGGATTGTATTAGGTTTGTTTAACATAAGTTTTCTTTACAGTTTATAATGCTTCTCGATTTTATGTTTGTTGATAATTATAGTAACTAAATTTTGAGTCATTGATTTTTATTTGCATGTCATCTGCTAAATATAGGAAAAGGCTTGATACTATAGAAGTCGCATTGATGTGTTCCACATAATTTATTCACAGCTTTTGGAGGAGATGATTTCAACAGGATATTTATAAGGTGCAAATTTCATATATTTTTTGTTTAATTCAATCCGGAACCCAACGGGAGTAAAGACTTCTCATGCTCTCCACTAAACCAATAAATCAAATGAATAACCAAATATAAATCAGTTTACCCTGAGCTAGCTATTCAATTTAAACCATAGAGAAATATAAAACATGGATAAATAAACATAACTGGGTTTTACTTAAATAAATCATAATAAATATAATAAATAAAATAAAAATTATATTATAATATATATATATATATATATATATATATATATATATATAAATATATATATATATATATATATATATATATATATATATATATATATAAATATATATATATATATATATATATATATATATTGTTGGCAATGTTTTATTTTTATCCACAATTGAATATAGAAATACATAAATAAACCTATCGATTCATTTTGTTTCATGACCTAATAATATTATTTATTCAAGTATATTCCTGAACTGCTCAACTGTAGAACTATGCTCAGGTAAGACACTCATGCACATACTTACAGTAAGTAGCATTGCTGTGCCCTGCGCTGCGGTGCATGATAAAGAAATGATGATAAAGTAGCTATGCTTTTTCGAAGTATTTATATTTCGAGTTGATAAAAACAATTTATTAGAGGGCCCCACCTATTTTTCGCACCAGGGCCTCCGACTATCTAGTTGATTACTGGAGCAATAATGGGTATTGTTGGGGCAGTAATGGGCATTCTTGGGTCAATACTGGGTATTACCGGGTCAGTAGTGCTCATTACTGCGTCAGTAGTGGGCATTACTAGGCAATGGTGTACAACATTTTGTTAGAGGTTTACCTCTCGGGTATCACCTTATGTTGAATTATCTGAAACAAGTATTTTTCATTGATAAAATGGTAGAGTGATAATGATATTGTTTTTATTTTTCCAATACAAATATATATGAGCAGTTTAACATTATCTCACTAAAAAATATTTCACTGTCTTCAGTCTCAAGTAGGCAGCTTTTCTCTGAAGTAGACCATGCTTTGATGTACTTGGTCCAAATTTATTATTTAGCATAGAACCATGTGTAAAACTTTTATAGAGAGGTATTATAATAGCATCATTTTCATCAAAGTTATGTTCAACTACAAATAGAAATTTTTGTTAGTTGCAGATTTTTGTTTTCCGACTACTAATTTTTAAACGGGTGCTACGTTTATAAAAACTATAAAAAAATTTAATGTATTGAATATCACATAAGTTGTTTTATGTTATTAACATTGTTGTGTCATAACAATTTGTTTCACATACATCATAGGCCATTGATGACAATGTATTAAAAAAAGCAAATATATTCAGCGAAGAGATGCTTTGTTTCAATAAATAGACATGTATAATAACAATTTTAGGTGAAAAGATTAACGTGATTGATATAATTCATTGTAATACTAGTAATTGTTATCATCTTTCATTCAAAAACAAATGTAACTACTTTAACCTTACCTGCTAAATTGTGTATCGGTAATGAACCTAATTTTAGAGGCCTATGCTGTAATCAGTAACGATCTCTTTCATGGACGATTATCATTACTGAACGACTTTGTATATTCAGTATCATAACGACTGCTGTTAGATAACGACAAAATGGCTGATATTATGTCGTTGTCAAACGTCAGCTCTCCAGCAGTCGTTATCGGATTAGTAAGTCGTTGATTAAGATGTTTATTAGATTGTAATACTAGTAATTGTTATCATCTTTTATTCTAAAACAAATGTAACTACTCTAACCTTACCTGCTAAATTGTATATCGGTAATTAACCTAATTTTAAACTTCTTGTGCTGTTGGGCTAAATACACCCTTCATAAAAATGTTCCAAATGAATAAATTATTATTATTAGTGTGCCTCTTCAATTTGGGTTTAATGCTGATTGTAGAATTCATTATATTAGAAGAAATTGATAAACATATTTGGAAAGCTTCTTTATATTTGCCATAACAAAATGACAAATGATATTTTTATTGTAACGTCAACTGACACTGTTGTGAGAACGATACAATTCGATGATTTTAAGAACGGTGCTCGAGAATATCATTTTTAGGAACTATTCCCCAATAGAGCATTCACAGGCTTGCGTATACATGACGTTGGGAACGATGTCAAGAATAACGCCCCGGTTCGAGATTCAGGGCGGATGAAATTCAATTATCGACCACCACATCTGCAAGAAATGAATCACCGGTGGCGACAGTGATTTCCTTACCGAAATATCGAAACCGCCAAACGGTCAGCTTTAGAAATATTTTTACAGAAGTTACAACTTTTATTTTTTAGAACTGAATATCTTTTTAATAAATACATGAAAAATCATCATTGATGCGGCAAATGGAAGATCATATATGAATTATATGGAAAATGTATGCATAATTTGCCCGAGGATAATATACTTTTTAATTAATTGAAAAAAATAGAATTGCGGGGAGAGGAAAAAGACGAAATTTTCGGTATTAGAGTGTCTGCCTTCTAACGCAAAAATATATAGAAGAGGGCGGAGTCGAGACGTGACATGGCGCGAGTGACAAGCAGTCACTCTTGATAACTTTATGTTCAAATCATTTACTAAAGTATACAGTTTTGGATAGCACGTTGACATGTATTTCAGAACCGCCACTGGCTCTCAGTAAAACTAATTTGTTATGGAAAATTGCCGAATTCACTAACTTCATGACTGGTAAACAAATAGTAAAATTATTGAATTATTCAAAAAACCTTTAAATGTTCCCTAAAAAATCCATACTTCCGTTTCAACTTATTACTTACCACAACTGTCAGTGGAGCTGTGGAAATATGTCAGTCTAAAACTGTTACGTTTCCGAATTGTTGAAAAGTATCGTCAATTTTCAATGGAATGAAAGTTTATGACCACACTGAATAATTTAACGTTGCGTTTGTTTCTTAATTTTTCTCTAAATAATATTAAAAAGTGCAGTCTTAAATACAATATCGCACAATCGTGTCCTTAATTTATAATTCCAACGCATTAATTTCATGTATACCATAAATCCAAATCATACTCCGACTAATATATTCAATTTTGTGCCATTAACCCCAAAAAACAAGTAATAAAATGCATATGGTAACCTTACTACGATTTTAAAGTTGTTACTGATAATACATTTTTTATTATTCATAATTAAAAACCTATAATTGCACTTTTTATCTAGAAACCTTTTAGAAAGTTGAGATGAATATTTATGTTGTTTATCTGTTGTAATATAATGCAGCATAATAATATGAAAAATGTTATTTTAAAAAATGTTAAACACTCTATTTACAATTTGTAATTTGTCGTTATAAATATTACATGTGTTCAACAAAATAATTTTAGCACATTGATAGTAAAATTAAATGTATACGATATGCCCATTCGTCATAAAAGGCATGGTGAGTTTAACACTATATTCCACACGATTAGTTTATTCGCATATAAAACTAATTGGAAGGGATCAATTAGGTACTTAATTAATTTGTCGTCATATTCAGAACTATTGTTCCATTGAAGATGCTCTAATCCGATATCAGGAATTTTCATGATAATAATTAATTCGTTATTAATAAAACACAATATAATTATAACAAATACGGATGTGTCATATGACAGGCTATCGAATAAAATAATTATGATTCTAGTAAAATATGATACCCCTAGTAAAATATGATACCCTGTACAATATAATATCCTCGCACAAATACAGAAAACAAATATATAGGGAGATGATCCTCGAACATACGATATCTCCCGTATTTGCCTATAAATTTTAAACTAGAATGGTAGGTGAGGGGCGCAGATGTAAATAGTATACTCAATATGACCGAAAATATGGGGTTCCTTACCCTTTGGGACAATCAGTTAGGTCAAAAATAAATAATAAAACATGTCAATACAGTATATAAAATTTAATTATACGTTAAAAACTTACGTTTTGGAATATCACCAACAACAACTACACAATATTACTGTTGACGGTAAAGGGGCCGTCCGTACTTAGACTGGCCACTTAGGGAGAGTTACTGCCTCTGTCTGTAGCCTCAAAAATTCCTGTTATTTATTCTAAAATTACCTCGTCTATGCCCTTGTGCGAAGGTTAATTTTATATTTCATTATTTCAATTTGTAACGTATTGATTAGATTTATTGATAAACAAAGCATGGCAAAACCATCAGCTGTGATGTTTATTGACCTTGTTAATTATAACAAAGTTGTTTGTATCATTTTCTATCCTGGAGGTCAACATTTATTAATTATTTCGAATTAAGAAAAATTTATCTATATAGGGCGTTCTCAAAATTTCCTATGTCATATCTCGTGTTTATTACAGTTTCCAACCCGATATTAAATTGAATAGGACAAGTATTAGGAGATCCATAGAGAGCTGTGATTGATATGTTATAATTCCGATCTTCAATGATTATCTGTAAAGCTTTTATTTCTGAAATATCTTTTATACTATATGAAAGGTCAAGTGTTTTCCTAATAAATACTATAGCCCCTTCGTTTCTATTTAATTTCCCCCCCTTATATAATGTTTGGTAACCTTTCATACGAATAATTCAAGATCATTCACTATGTATGTTTCCGTCAAAATGATAACCTCAAGTTTTTTGAGGAATTTCATTTAATAATACAGACATTTGATCAATATTTTTCATGATACTGCGAATGTTCATGTGGAGGATTTTCATATTATTTCCAAGATATTCACTGAATTCATTAATATTACTAACATGTTTCGCATCTATCAGGTCGTTTATATATTCCCTGACTTACGGATCATTCATAAAAACAAGTATTCCGATTAGGGTAAGAAACAGAGATTAAAATAGGTGCGATAAAATATTTCCGTGAAATCACCACAAACAATCATAAAATACAGTAAAATAAAGTAAAATACAGGTCTAGTATTTTTGTTCATCAAAATTTAGAATATGCAATAAATAATAAAAATGTATAATGATAAAAATTTTGTAGATGATATTAAATATAAAAATGTATAATAAAAGAGAAAAAATAAATTGTTTCAGACTTATTTGACAGAGCGTGTTCTTGGTTTGGTTAATTCATTTCGTTTAGATACTATCGTTTTGTTAACTGTAGATTTTGGGGTACTTGGAGGTTTTTCAGTTAAGGACAACGGCTTTTCTAATGCAGCGGGCGGCTTTTTCATTTGAGATGTTGGAGTAGCAACATGCTTTTATTATCGAAAACTATTGATGAAAACATAAATGAATATTCTCTAATATACAAATATTAAGATTCAGACCTACGACATATGATGTATCGTAATAATCAATAAAACAGCTCTCTGCTTATATTAACTTTATTTAGTTGTTTTATTTGTGAATTCCCTTCTCCTATTACAAATCTAATAAATGCGTTGTTCTACTTTCGGTTTCGTGTATGTTAGTATGGATACCAATAAAAGCCGTCGTAAGTTGATGGCGAACGTTATAGTATTTGGAAATTTGGCTATACTCACAGAACCTGATAGAAAATGGGAAAGACTCGAGCGCCTAGCTAAAAGTTGATACGTTCCAATTTTGTCGTTGTGCGAATTCAGTTACAGAAACTTTAAAATATGCGTCTTAATTCAAATTAACAGTATTTCGAATTCCAATGTATATTAGGAAGTCAAGTGTACCTAAACTGATTCATTACTTTTACAGTAACCTGCTAAAGTGTCAAGAAGAATGTGAGAATCTTTCATTTGTTAGAGAATTCAGCATCGGCTATTTTGTGAAGATATGTACTATCCAATATTTCTTAACGCTTCTTTATAAATCATGCTTAAAATGGTAATGAATCGCCAGTGAGGTTGAATATGGAAGACCCAAAAATCCAATTCACGGAAAAAGTTTGTTTTCGATAAAGAAACAGAATTAATGCAAGTATCTGTAAACTATACGTTAAATAGCCAAGAATGGGCCTCATGTACGCAAGAAGCGATGTGATAGGGGATATTTCAAACTAGATGTGTGTGTGATAAAATTATCAAAAACCACCATATATGACTGTTAGAAAAGTAATGAGTTACCTACGATTGAAATAATAAGAAATATTGACAAATGCCGGCCGTAATGTAAATGGCTGTAAGAAAACTGGATTAAAAAATTGGGATTCTAATTAAAAACGATTAATAAACGTCAAACAGTCATGGAAACAAGAAGAATAGTGGATATGCGGTATACATACTTGGAACAAGTAACTATGTATAGAGAAGAGAACCAGCCAATTGTCTATTTGGACAAAACTTGGTATGAAACACACGACACGGTTAAGAAAGAATGGACTGATGGGTCAAACATTTGTATGCCAACAATGCCTGCAAACAAAGGATCCAGACTTATTATTGTGCATTGCGGAGGAAATGAAAGATGGGTTCCAAACGCCTTAAAAATATGTGGAAAAAAATGAAATATTGCAACGTTGACTATCATAAGAACATGGTTTTAATTCACATTGATCCCAAACTTAGAGCCAAATAATGTTGTAGCTCTTGACAACGCTTCTTATCATTCACGACAGCTCAATAAATTACCAAATAAAAGCTACAAGAAGACCGAAATAAAAAATTTTTAATGGATAATAATATTATACAAAACAATAACTGATTGAAGTTTCACAGTCAAAGAAATGTAAAAACTTATACGCCCTAGAGAGTATTGCTGGAAAACATGGACACTCAATAGTGAGACTTTCTCCTTATTATTGTATTTTCAATCCCATCGCGTTAATTTAGGCACAATTAAAACAGAGATTGAAGAAGTAATCGGAATTGAAGATGAGTATCAGAATATTGGTCCATATTAATGGGCGAAATAAATTTATTATTAATTTACAAGACGACGATAGTGATAGTGAAGTAGATGATATGGAAGAAGGATTAATAGAATTTTTGGAAGGAGAAAATAATTAAGTTTAATATATTTTTCATGATACTTTTATAGTAGTGACAACCAGGAGTTAGACAATATTTATTTTTAAAGAATTCTTTTATTCATTATTATAAAATTTCTTTTTTTTGTTATTTTTTCATAGAATTTTGTTTTGTCCATAAAAAATCGAATGGGATACCAAAAAAGGCTCAGTTCATGTCTGGTATCCCGATTAAACCGAACGCCCTTTCAATAATACCGTACCAAATTGGTAAGTAAACAAAATATTAATACCTTTCAGAGTTTAGCTCCGCAACATAATTTAAAGGGGATATACGGTCACACTGCTACACTATATGATTTACGCCAACTATACCGTGATCCGAGATTGTTAACCAAATATAACTTTTTCTCAACACTTACAGATGGATTTGGTTTGGATGTGGAATTATGTGATGTTAAAATTTTCCCTGTGGTTTCCAAGACTTTAAAAATATACTGTTATTGTATAATTGGATTAAATTATTATGATTCTATATTTATAAAAAAATTACAATTATAAGACCTATACTATTCTAAAAACATTCTCTGAATTCAATAACTCTTTTATAGTCCTAGAACATACTCAGACATTCTGTAATCTACTATATATACATAAGAACCATTATCCAATATACTAATATCAATTTTAAAATAAATTCTTTACACTTCAGTTTATGATTTTTTAATATTTTCTATTCTTCAAAATCTTCACTCTGGCTTGTATAAGGAATGTACCTTTCTCACAAAACTTCATTACTAATTTGATTAATGGTTAATTGGCAGTGAAAATCTTCAGTTTAAAAGATTTAATGGTTCCTCGCCAAACTTCCTTTCATTACAATTAAAAATCACTTAGATGCCAACATTTAGATTCTTTTATTTTGGACCATCGTTACAATCTGCAACAAAATCTTGAAGAATTGATATATCTAATTATAGGTCTGTTCCAACCAACACAAAAGCCGTACAATCACGATGCAAACCCAGTTGACCTGCTGATTAGTGAATATAATAAGTTTGTGTAATTTACATCAAATTTGCTGCGTTACTGAGATTGTACGGTACTAGAACGGTATTTATTTCGGTTGGAACAAACCTTATAATATTTCTTACAAGAAAGGAGGAAAAGTGTGACCTACTAATTAACACTAAACACTAATTACAAATAATTAAAATCAAAACACTTACTAGCTATACTAATACATCTAATTTAGGAGTCTAAAGACAATTATGATGAAACGTATACAAAAGATAAAGACAGTCCTCCAAAAACGATTCCAATTATTTGTAGTGTATATTGTAATTTTTTTTTCAATTCACATGTGTTCTTAATAGCTGAAAAATATTTTATAGTAGGTAGTGGTAGCAAGCGTTATGCCTTCTTGAATAGTAAAAAGTGGTAAAGCATAGTTTGTCACAGTATAGTTATAATTGATTCGTTAAAACAGTAAAATGAAAATGTTAGGAAATTGAAATTAAATGAAATTTAATAGATTTTAATATGAGAGAATTGCAATTTTTTATATGAATAATTTCTTTGGTACATCTTTTATGGGAATTTCAAGTCGAATTTATAGCCTTTTCCGAAAAAATGATAGGAGAGAGCTGTTGTATTTTTTAAATTTATAAGATCGTTTGGGTGATTGCTTAATCTATTTCTTAAGTATTGTGAAGATTGTCCTACATATGATTGGTTGCAATTGTGATAGTTAATCTTATAAACGTATTAAGGGTATTCAATTTTGGGTTTTAGTTCTGTGAAAAATTGCATTGTTTGATTTAGTGGTTTGTCGGCAATTTGTATATTATACGGTTTGTAAATGTTTTCAATTTTTCTGTTGACATTAGGGATGTCAGGTAAAGAAATATATTCGTTATTATCATTATTATGATGATTATTATCATTATTATGATTATTATTATTATTATTATGGATAATTACACAGTAAATTACTGGTTTCGTATAATTGACCACAATACCTCAGGTCAAGTCCATTTAATGCTACTCTTTGAATCAGCTCTGCAGTTTATGTCGTTGTTATTTTCGGCGTGTATTGGACGTTGTTGTTTTAAAATGTCACCTTTTACAGTGGTTGGCAGTATTTTATTGAATGATTATACAGAATATATGTACAAAGTTTCCTGTGTTCTGGCAATTTCTGCTACCCTTGTGTTGGTATGTAGGCAAACAGCTCCTTGCTTTACGCATTATTCATTTGATATCATTAGTTAACGTTACTTTGTCCCTTCTATAAAAATATGACTCCCCAGCTTCTTCGAACAGTATGTCCTTGAAATGCAGCTAAAAAATAGAGTTTCAAAATCGAACAGAGAGATTAGGTTGTGAGAGACAGCAACATGGCAGATGTTCATTATAATAGGAAATCTGTTTTGTATGTTGACAATGTATGATTTGAATAGGGGTAACTAAGCTAGCCCCTAATTCGATGTATCTGTTGTTAGGAGACAAACAGCATATTACGTGAATAGTGTACCATGCAGAAACGTACACCCACGGGTGTCTTCTGCGCGACTAGCGGCTCTGAGAGTATCACAAAGATTTTTGGGAAGACAATAATTGTAAAAGTTACTGGATAGTTTTGTTATAAAGTCGTTTGTTTTTCCTCGAAACAGAGAAAGTCCCGCGCTGCTTGATGATGCACCAGCGGAAAGCTTCGCTCAATATCACCCTTCTGGATGGATGCAAATAGACATTTTCCTGTATTGGTTTCGAAGATTTATTGAGTTTTCTAAACCAACGTCTGAAAAAACAGTCTTGTTTTGGACGGCCATACTACCCACACAAAGAGTCTCGAACTTATGAACATGGTCAGAGAAAACAATGTTGTGTTGTTGTGCTTGCCACCATCGACTCCAGCCACTGGGCGTGACCTTCATGGCTCCATTGAGCACCTATTATCAACAGGAGGTGCACCAGTGGCTTGCAACACATCCTGGTAGAGCTATTACAATTCAACAAGTAGCCAAACTGTATTGTGCAGCTTTTCTTGAGGCAGCAGGAATGCGAACAGCAGTAAATGGATTCAAGCAAACAGGAGTTTATCCTTTGAACCGAAATATTTTCCTGATAACCTGTTTGCTCACTCAACAACCTCAGATAGACCTGTTCCTGTAGAGCCAAATGATGTTCAAGAAAGAGACCCACACGCAGAAGCAGATGCTGTTCCACAAGTGGACCCAGCAACAAAAGAAAAACCTGCACAAAGAACGTTTGAAATGGTAGTTGAGATTAAAAAACTAATACAAACCAATATTGACAAACCATTTCCAAATGGACCCTGCTATTCTAAAAATTTAGGGCCACAAATTTTTACGGATGAAAAGCCCGCTGCATCAATAGTACCATAGTTTGGATAAATCTGCCTTCGAGTAGCGGACTGCGTCTTCGTAGTAGCCGGTTCTGGGCAAAAATAAATACACTGTAATATCGTCAACAATCCAGTAATATTTAATAAACTTTAACTGACAGGAATATATACAGTTGAAACAATAAATGGGGACAAGCCTTTTAGTCTGATCTAAGAATAAAAGAACAATCTTACTTTTTTCTCCTTTTAGTTTCCAAAACACTATGGACACTATAAAAATAACTTACCTTCAACTTTTAACTTTAAACAAAGAAATGCACTTGTGCAGGAAGGACGGAATGTATTAATTTCTGTAAATACTTAAACATTTAGGTCTTAACTGAGAGACCGTTCTGCTTGGAAAAAAATTGGTTGACACTGACACTGACATTTATTTATATATCTAAAACAAGTTGCCTAGAAACAAGCCCGGCCTATTCAATTTTAAATAAAATAATTATTCGGATGTGTTCTGAACACTATACATGAAAATAACATATTGTTGAACGTGTGGTTTCAACAAATAGCTTTTGCTATATCACCCAAACATCTAATGCCACGATCAGTTGCTGAAAGAAAGAAAACAAAAAGAACAGATAAATGAAAAGGGGAATGTGCAATATTAACTTCTTTACCATACAAAACAGAACTCGAATCTCAGTTAGAGGAAAAGAAAAAAGAAAATGAAAGAAAAATATCGTCACAGAATAGAAAATTGGTTATTGATGACTCAAACAAACCGAATAAGAAGACAACATCAAAACCAAACAATCAAAAACACAAGCGTACCAAGGCCCAGAGGAAGAAAAAAGTCTCCTCAAAAATTCTTGTAGCCTCGACCTCGATCTCGACTGATGATTCTTCCGATGGGGGAGATAACAAGTCCGACGATCATTGTTTATACTGCAACGAATCTTTTTCCACCTCAAAACAAGGAGAAGGGTGGATCCAATATGGAATGTGTCTTGACTGGGCTCACGAAGGCTGCAGTGGAGCGGGCGAAGAAGATATCTTCTTTCATTGTTATTTTTGTTTGTAAGATTCATATTTTTTGTTAAAGTTAAAGTTCTTTTAATTAAAATATTGTTTTTATAGTTTTCCATATAGTTAATATATATGCACCCGATCTTACCCCACTAGTTGGATTGACATTTTGAGAAAAACATATTTTTCTGGAAAAAGTAATGAATCTACGACTTTTCTGAAACATTATATTGTGATACGATAAACAATACGTCAGTTCGTTCGATCAAGCAAGCTCTAGTTGGAGTAGTTGGTCTTCAACATGCCGAAAACTGTTAACTACCCGGTCTTACCCCTCTTTCCTCTATAGAAACGCTAGAATATCTTTATGTTGATTATATTGAGCTAGCAGGAAATTATTTCTAAATAATTGTTTGAATTGTTCTCATTTTGAAAAAAGACATGAACCTTGAAGTCCAGATTGATGTTCTTGAGGAAAATTGGAAATTAAACTCGAAGTTACACCAAAGAGTGAAAAAATTGCAGAAGCAGTTGGTTTGGGCATTTATGTAGACTGCTCTTAAAAAGAGTACGTAAGATTATACAATCTACATAACCTATTATAACTACAGCGGATGAATTCCAGAAACATGGATTAAAAATGTTACAGAGCTGTCAGAGAAACCGGGTATACATTGGAAGGTTACAAGATCGAACATTTGTCAAGTACCATTTGACACTCCGGCCTTGAATTAAATGCAACTCCCCAGAAAATTGCTATAATTCCTCAATTCAATAGCTCCAGAGGTTCCAATTCGGTAAAGTATCTCTTCGTTATTCATTCGTTTTAAGATTGACGAATTGGAATTTATTTGGTTAATATTCACACCCCATGTTCAATTATACCATCTGGTAATCATACTATTGAATTGAAATGTTAATACAGCTGAATTATTGGATCTTTACCCGTGCGTCATTAATATCTGATAACATAACTGACAAATGTCAAATTATTTTGTTCTATTCTTCACTATTATAAGAAACTTAATAATTTTGTCGGATATTAATGAAGCACGGGTAACTATCCAATAATTCAACTGTAGAATCATCTGACAAATAAAATCAAAATTGAAAAGTCACAATTTGATTAAAATTCAAAATTGCTGCCGTTTTGTGTCAGAAAAATGAGGTGATTTTTTTAACTCTCACACATATCATTAGAGTCAGGACGAAAGTAATTTTTTCTGTAATTTGTTATTTTGATTCATATTCAATATTACTTGACTGCTTTTATTGGTAACATTACTTTTCTCAGACTACAAAGACATTGCTCTCAATTATGAATTATTTATTCCAAATTATCTTAAAATGCGTCTATTAATTGAATAGTTTTATTGTCATACATGCATCCAACAAATAAATTTTACGACTTTTCGTGTAGAATTTAGTTTGATGATCTGGTAAAGTTCGATAACAAATCAACCTCCGTCAACATTATAGAGGTAATTAAGAAGATTACCCTTTTGGTCTCGTTTTCCATTCCACTGATCCCGTTCCAGGTTTCCCGTTTATTCCAGACGTGTGGATGGGGCGACGAAAAGGACGATCGTGTCTTGTTATGTTCCCTATACCTATCGTTTAGTTTGAGAAACGCTTCTGGTGAAAGTAAGAGGTTATATAAAACAGGTGTCTACACTGCAAAAAGTTTTTTAAATGCATCCACAACACTAAAACTTTTCAATTATTCCAATAATGTATAATTTACTTCACTTTGATAAAACTAGAATCAAGAAAAATCTTCTGAACAGTTCAGGAGCTATGAAGAGTCTTTGAAACAAACAATAATTCATCACCACCTACAATCAAGTGGTAGGTATGAAAATTTTAGGTGCAAACTAACTAAGATTTATTCTGAAAAAACACATCTGTGAAGATTAGCAGCGAAGCAAACAAACCGACATAAAAATATATAACTCAATTGTTGGAGAACGAGTCGCTCTAATATTGTAAAAATCATATAATTTTTCAGTTCCTCCTAATGCTAATTGTCATCATGACATTTATAGAAAAGTCAATAATCTAACCTCATTTGAATATTGTTTTGGGCATCTGTCAAATTATGAATCTCCACGGGTAGTATATTTTTCATTAGAACAAAGTTGTCTATGTGTGACATTGTCCCTTTTTGAAGAGCTCAAAATAGTAATTGAACATCTATATATATATAAAAGAAACTCGTGTTAGTTACTCCACTTATAACTCAAGAACGGCTGAACCGGTTTAGCTGAAAATTGGCAGGGAGGTAGTTTAGAGCCAGTAGAAGGACATAGGATACTTTTTATCCCGTTCGACAGCATTCCCATAGGATACTTTTTATCCCGTTCGACAGCATTCCCGTGTGACTTGACATGAAACGTCAGTCACTATAAAACGTGGTATAACAAAAAAGAATCAGACTTGGAATAACAAAACGCGAATGACAGCTATGTAATTGACGTATAATGACAGCTATGTAATGACGTATGGATGACAATTTGATATTTGTAAGAAATCAATAATAAAACTATTTCTATTAAATAAATAATTAACAATTATAATGTGATGATAGTGCCATTGCCCATTCGTATAAACAGTGAAGTGAACTATAAAACTCGGTATGGTTGAAAATTTGAGTTTTTAGGTGAAGTGAAGTTTAATTAATAATGCCGCGACCAAGACGATCGAATCTTTCCCGACAAAGCCGTGATGCAAGAAGAATACGAAATACTGCTAATGAAAGGAGTGAAGAAGAACAAGAAATTGCACGTGAACAGCGCTGCGATAGTATGGCTCGACTTCGTGCTTCTCAATCACGAGAGCAAATTGAAGCAGCCCGTGAAACAGCTCGGTTGGCAATGCAGAATCGTCGAGCGAACAACAGAGGTCAATAAATAGATAATTTGCGACGCAGAACAAGATATTTATCAAGTGCTGATTTGAATCGAGCAGCGTTTCAATACGATTGCAGCAATGATTACAGCTTGTATCCTAGCGTTTGCATTGGGCAAATGGACGTAGTTTGCGAGTATTGTGGTGCATTAAAGTTTTCCGGAGAAACGCCTGGATTATGCTGCCTTGATGGTAAAGTGAAATTGCCATTGTTGACTCCGCCACCTGAGCCATTGTATTCATTGCTTTGTGGCGAAACACAAGAATCACGCCACTTTCTTGCAAATACTCAAAAATACAATGGTTGTTTCCAGATGACGTCATTTGGGGCAGATATTATCAAAGAACGAGGATTTAATCCGACATTTAAGGTATTTATTTTTGTACTTATATAGAATGTAGTTAAAGAATAACTTTCTTTATCTATTGGTTAGAGGTGCTAACAAATTTACAAGATAAGTAAATTTATAATTTGGTTTCCTGTCTTTATTACCAACAAACAAGACCTTCATAGCTTTTCCTCATTTCAATTTCTCTGTATATTTTTGGTGAATGTAAAATAATTTCTTTGTTGTATTTCTCAATTAGGGGTGAATGACAGCCCTGTGGATTATAAATGTGTGTTTGAGCATAAATATATTGTAAAGTCATAGTTATTGTTTGTGTAATTTAAAGGTAGTTTCAGAAGTTTTAAGTAATATTTGTTATTAAATATATTAAATTCAGATTAATGTGTTTAATTGTGTGCAAAATTATAGAAACAATAATAATTTTAACCGGCACCAATGAGTTTATGGTCAATTAAATTCCGACAACTGATAGGTGGACCCTACTTTATTGTTGGAATCAAAGAGTGATTGTAACACCAATATACTTAGTCGAAATTAAGCCTCAGCATAAATGTTGAATTCTGACATTCTGGAAGCTGTACCAATGTAATGAATAATTCCGATAGCACTAAGCCTCTAATTGAGAAATCCAAAAATATACATTTAGTGACCTCAGAACGGCTTGTGAGCTGAAGGAAATCTGCAGCTTCCAGTGTCGCGGTGATATAGAAAAACAAAGGTTGGAGAATGTCAGGTAACAATAATTGTTGCTTTTGAGATTGGTGAATAAATTAGGTATTATTTAATGAAACTTGAGTCATTGACTCCGAAATCTAGCAACACCGCATGGGGATGTCTGGGGATATTTCCCATTTACGAAGTCTCAATCCCCTAGGGCTTCAATCAAAGGAGATACCCATTAAAACCCATGTAATTTCAGATTTCATCGTACCCCATAGCCCATAGCCATACACGAGTGTATAATTTTGAATTCCACCCGTGTTTTAGACTATACTTTTTCTACGACTATCAAATAAAAAGCAAAACAACATATATTGAATTGCTAACTCCTTAAGGTGCGATTACATTCAAATTGGAAGTGAAAATTTTGAGCTTCACAAATGACATGTATTATCGTTTATTTTCAAGGTCACGCTCACTTCCAATTTAAATTAGTGCAAGCAGCTTTACATTGTCAAGAAAAAATTCGTAAAATTAATAAATTTGACATTTAAAGGTTAGTTTTCTGTTTAGTTGTAGTGCAGGTTCTTGTGTTCTTGTCAACTTATTTTGATCGGACTGAGATCCTGAGTTTACTGGAGCTCGAATTCGGACATATTCACCACCTATTGCTCCTAGGGCAACTGTCATATTTGATAAAAATCATTAGCAATTCTTCTTGTGTTGATTTTTTAAGATAAATTGGTGACAACATTTCCCTCAAAACGTTACAAGTTTCTATCATAATATTACAAATTGTCCATTTGTGAATTATAAATGCATGGGAAAAACTTGCATAAGAATATCCTGTAGCCAGAAACCTTAATGTGAATGTAAGTCGTACACTCGGTTGTATAGCCTCTCTTGGTGAGTTTTTTTAAATGGGGTCCACAAA
This sequence comes from Galeruca laticollis, assembly GCA_963921935.1. Taxonomy (NCBI): domain Eukaryota; kingdom Metazoa; phylum Arthropoda; class Insecta; order Coleoptera; family Chrysomelidae; genus Galeruca; species Galeruca laticollis. The sequence continues at coordinate 73,580,881 of OY998175.1, forward strand.
TTAAAAGTAAATAGTTAAGAGATGAAATACTGGTCCTAGTAAATTTAAAAGATAGTTCAGGTTCACTACTGTAGCTACTAAATTATGAAAAAATCCTAACTGGTTTCGTTTTAAATAAATGTCTTTTACCCAAACTCGTCTACTGCGAGTGATGTTTTTTGAATTTTTTTTTTCAATCTAAATCGCATTAAAATCATAGCACTAAGAGTCCCTAATATACAAACTTTAAAAGTATCTCTAGTATCCATTTTTACAAAACATTAAAAATAATTATATTTTTATTTTGTTTACATTTCATTCATACATAACCTAAAAAAAAACAATTCAATTTTCAATGTAAACGGTCAACTATTTAGCTGCCAAAAATTTTCAATTACAATTCAAATTGGAAGTGATTGTAAACGTACCTTTAATTTCGGGAGTAGTTGTGGTGAAATCATCACTACTGTCAGTATCAAATACTAAAAATTATTGAAGCCATCTAATAGCATGACTTAAATAAAATTATATAAATTTACATACTTTTTATGAAGTCTTAATCAATTTTAATTAAAAAAGATATATAATTAAACCACTTAGAAAATCGACATTTTTGACAGCCGACAATTGTTGCTAAATAGCGTTTTCTATTTTTTTCTTAAAAATTGTCACAAAATGCATGCTTCTGGTTTATGGAGGGTAGAAAGTAAGGAGGACCAACTCAGTATATGAAAAAGTGTCCGCTGACAGGGAGCAAAATAAGGTGGCGCTATAGTAGCAAGTGGAAAGATTTTAAAAGCAGCGCCATAAATTATTCCAGCTCGGCGCACTTCACTCCGTTTACAACTGCTAATTTCATATGTCCTTTCCACTCGCTACGCTAGCGTTATTGTGGTCGGTTATTGAACTATAATTTGCTGCTTACAGCTGGACACTTTTTCAACTTGTCCCCTATACAAGACGGTCCTCCTTAGTTCTACCCTACATATTCTGGTTCTAACAATTAATATTCAACGACCAATAAGTGATTTCACGTTCACTTTAGAGGATTTTCATTCCATTAGATATTTCTGCATTTCTACTCTGCGTAGTGCAGCAGGTGTAGAAATCGAAACACGCCCATTTTCTCTTTCTGTCAAATGATCCGTCAGATTTAGAGGGCGCCGCAAGTATACATTCCATACCAAGGGCGAGAATGAACATTCCTTCCCTAGGGTTAGAATTAAGCTATTCTATAATCAAAAACTACATTGGTATATAGAAATTCTATAATAGTCGTAGAAAAAATATATGCCCGTTCTTAGATTTTGATATATTTCAATCTGCTTTTATTAGATGGTTCTGTATACTTATACTCTTTAGAATCAATTATCAAATGCAAGACCTGCAAGATTCTTGCAGCAAGACCATGACGAAGACCGTACTATGCAAGACCAAGACCAATGCTAAGCCGGTCTTGGTGTTGGTCTTGCATTTGCTCATCACTAGTATCTTCCACTCAAGTTTAGATGCCGTGTCGTATCGAGAACTGCGAGGCATTAGGGTAGCTAAAATGATATGTCGTTAGCGTTTTCCCCTCAAGACTTGAGCAAATCTCGTTATATAGAAGCCTTGCCCTTCTATTCACCTACTCTCCTCATCAATCTAGGGCATTAATCAGTGTTCACTGGTACCTAAGACCTACCGAATTATTTGTTAGCGTTTAGTAAATTATTCACATCATTATTATCAATTTTTCAATAAAACCGTTTAACTAAAAAATTTTTTTGCTTTTTTTCATTTACTGGTATTCAAATTTTTGTTTCTTTATTTCAAATGCTGGTTACTTTGAATTTTGAATGTTAAATTTCCATTTATTCCGACGTTTCTTCAAATTAATGTATGTATGTATATATTTTGCATAGATTCACTTTGTAGATAATATTTGTTGGGTTAATTATAAGAAAAATCTTGTTTTTGATTGATTATTCACTGCTATCAGCTTTATATCTAAAATGTGTCTTTAATTTTATTTCTATTAATTATAAAATTGATATTTCCTAGAAAATTATACTATGTATTTAATTTGAAAAACCAACCATATCAATTAGTCAACGTTTGAATGGATTAACTCTGTGCAATCGCAAATACATTTAAGAACTCTATTTATGAAAACGTGCGCCACTGCATTCACCTAGCAATGTGTGTGCGTGCAAGTGCGCGGGTGTGGGGGGAGAACTGGTCTCCAAATCGGTCGAATCGAAAGAGCCTCATCCTATACAAATTTCGGCAAGCAGGAACTCAAAATTAAAACTCTTGGTAGTTACCTACAGTGTTGCCAGAATGTGTGGAATATTGTAAATTGTAGAATTTTCCCACAAATAATATATTATATAGATTACTGGTTGACATTAAAGCAGTGGTAAAAGTAACGTAGACTTACCAGAGGAGGATATGTTACGAAAATTTAATCAAACGCAATAACACACAGGCAGAAAATACAGTATATCAGATATCTTTAACCATGAAAATTTGTTGCATGTTTCTTTGAAATGTATCGTATTTATTTGAAAACTCGTATGTTCATAATCCAAAACCTGCATCTTGGATCAAAAAAAATTAGCGATTAAGGAAAATGTGAACACAATGATAAGTTATTCATTAAATAATTAGAGGACCGCAGCAATAGGATAAATTATGTATGAGAGGGTGTAATTATTACGTAAAATAATTTTTTCTACACCCTATCTTTAAAGTACCTTGTATTTCATCGGTTTGCAGCGCTTAAAGTGGTTGTTTATGACTAGAGTGAAAAAAAGTAAAAAAGCGTTAAAAAAAGTGCGATAACGGTAACTTTATTTTACGCTTCCCATAAGCTAACACAATGAATCTTGGCTGGGCATCGAGGATGGACTTTCATGAAACTTGGAATACGTATAATTGTAATTTACCGAAGGAGCTTAATTAAAATATCCCAAATTTCTATTTGAATTTTATTTTTTTGTATAGGGCTGTAGAAAAAATAATGTATGCAATATGTGCATAAAGTGTTTTTTTCACTCATGGAATTGCCGCACTCGCCTTTTTCCATTCGTGAAAAAAAGTACCACTTTATGCACTTGTTACATAAATTACTATTACAGTACTACCTTCCAGACAATATTAGCTGTGCGTCGGCCGCAGTATTTGGAGAAAATTGAAAGTAAAGTTGATTGTGCACACATAACTTTCCTGAAACTTAAAGAATTTAAACAGTTAATAGCTCAAAAGAAAGGGCTTGATCGACTGAGTGTTCTTAGACTTGTGTCAATAGCCTACGTTAATTAGAACTGTAGTTATAGAGGTTTGAGTGAAGGAAAATCTTGAAAAAATTGGATGTAAAGTTGATTGTGCGTGCATAACTTTCCTCAAAGTCAGCGAATTCAAGCACTTAATAGATCAAAAGAAAGAGCTTGATTAACTGAGTATTTTGAGAGTGAGACGATCAATATCTGTTCACTAGAAGAGGAGCTATGAGAATTGGAATTGCTTGAGTGAATGTGTCCCATAAGAAATGTACAGGGAAAAATCGCGATTGAGTGTAACTTGAGTAAGGTGGGAGTTGAGTAAAGTTCAATGATTGATGACATCTGTGTCTAAATACCTTCCATTTAAAAAAAATGAAGGAAATCGGCCGGATGGAACGGTTTTCATAAGTTTTTTTAATATATAAGATTAGTAAAGAGAAGAAATTAATATTGGATAACATATAAGCAAAGACGGATAGTTTGATGGCTATGAAACGTCTAGAAATTGACCAGTTGAAGTGCTATAAACTATTATTCATATTTAGCCACGGGAAAAAGTAGATAGTTGCTAACGAAATATATTTCTACAAAGAGAGATCCGAGATTTTGGAATTTGACTCATGTGAGATGTTGTAAAGCCCAACAAACAAAATTGATATTCACATTTATATAGAAGAGAACTACAAATAAATAGCAAACAGGGAACTAAAGATAAATGAGTGAATGAATTAGAAAAGACATCAATTACCAAGAAAAGGATTGAACAAAAATGGAAGTGTGATGAAATAACAAATTAGGTATATGAAGTTGACTATTGATACTTATTAATATTTCATACATTGCAGTAAGGGCTAGCGAATACATACAATTTGTAATTGAACAACTATTTAATTGTGTATCATAAGTGTATAGGAATAGATTGAAGCGCCCATACTCTCAACGCGATAGTTGCTCGACAAAAAAGTCCAAAAGTTGGATAGATCTCCTTTTGATTGAAAAGTTGGAAATATATCGATCAAACCTCAATTTGTATTGCATTGTATTGATGTGCCACTAGACAATCCATCCGCGAATCTCTTCTGCTTATTATGACTCAACTCTATGTAGTATATAAGAACTCACTAATGACATTATTACATCAAAAGTGTCTCATCTGGGCATTGTTTTAGCTTAGAATGTGATGTGTGAAATATTCCAGATGATAATCTGTCTCTGAGTATAGGAGGTACACAAAATCATCTTTTTTATCTTTTAAAAAGCTTATAAAACAAAACACAAACTAAAACTTTCTTATTAATTGACATTAAGTTTATTCCAATTCAAGCAATGATCGTACAATGCATCGTAAGGATTTTGCGCAGTGAATAAAAATTGTGTCAACTGAAAAGGTATCGTATAGGAACAGTTCCGTTTCTGTTCCATCTTACGTTGGGATCGTACTCACAAATCATTAAACAACTATAGGTTTGTTCCAACACATCTTGGAACGGTGACGCGCATGTGCAATAGCGAAAATGGGTTTCAACCACGAGAGAACCGTTTAGCGAACGATAATTGTTTTGTTCCAACCCGATTTGGTACCGTTATTGAATCGGTTCAACAACGATGATTTCGATACTTGACTAAAAGCAGGTATCAAGGGAACCGACTTGGGCATATCGAGTTTTTGGTTAGTTGGCTTGATGTTTTGTTTATGTATTAGTTGTATTTTGTGGGAGCGATCTTATTTATATTTGTTTCTGCTATTTGTTGATATTTTCCAATATGAGTGATAACGAGGTGGAGGACATTATTGACTCGTTCCAGTGATTTAAGACTCGGTCATTAACCAAACCGTTCTAACCACGATCTATTTTGGAACCGTTATTAGAACGGTACACACTTGGCGCCTGCGTAACTAATCCTTAAGAACAATTAAAATTTGTGTGTTGGAACAAACCTTATGGTTCCAACTCTTCCAAACATCTTACTCGATTATTACGCGATCAAGATTATGACATGTGCATGAGTTTCATTACTAACAGTTTCATGATCGTCAAATTTCGATACAAAATCACAAATTGGAACAAACCTATAGTTTGTAGCATCTTGACTCGAGCGTTGCTGAAAGGAGATTAGTGGTTTGGCAGGAGATAAAAAAATCGACGATCGAATGCATCGATTGTATGCGCACCTCCATCAACTAAACGGTTTAGTTGTGTGGAAATCACGAGAAGTACACAAATCGACAAAAAAGTTTAGCAGATGAAAAAGTTGTAGAGTTGAATTATTGGATCTTTACCCGTGCTTCATTAATATCTGATAATATAACCGACATAATTATCAAGTGGCAATTTTTTCTATTAATAGTGAAAAACAGAACAAAATAATTTGACATTTGTCGGTTATGTTATCAGATATTAATGACATCAGGGTAAGGCTCACCGCATATTGAACCCAGCACACCCACAGCCCACGGACAACCCACGCGTGTGTTATTCTGTAAACAATAGTTTGAAGTAGGGTACCGCATATTGAGCCCAACCCACGCAGAGCACACGCCCAACCCCGCTTGGGTCAGTTTGAGTGTGTCGCACAGTTTTCGTGGATCGAGGGTCGTAAGCACAGCTTGATTTATCGAAAATGGAGAAGTTAATATAGTTAGTCCGAAGTTTTTCAGTTCTTAATGACACCAGCCATGAAGATTGTATAAGATTTAAAGATGAGTTGTGGGCACAGATTGTCCAAAGGAGATAAATTATTAGGTTTATGTCGTATATCGTAAGTAGGTATGTATAAATAAGTATGTATGTGGACCATTTAAAAGGTATCTTATGTTACGTATAAAATTTCTTTGTTTCAAGGTAAAGTATTATATAAGGTGTCCCATTTCAATCCGACCGGCAAAATAAAATAAGAACATTTCGGAAAACAGTTATAGAGATTATAGGCAAATATTCGATGCCACCAATACTTTTAACCTTAAGTAGAAGGTTTAAGGTCAAATTTGTTCCTTCTGATTCAGAATCCATGTCAATAAATGTACGTTGATCGTTCGTAATCATTGTGGAACTGGGTCTGGGTTGGGTATGGCGTCGGTTCAATATACGGTAGATACGAGACACGTGGACGTGGGTTGCGCGTGTGTTGTGTGTGGGTTGTGCGTGGGCTGTGCGTGGGCTGTGCGTGTGCTAGGTTCAATATGCGGCAGGCCTTAAGGTCAATAATTTTAAGTGTATGTATGCGCTAGCCCTAACGATGGTTTTTATGAGGCTTCAAATCTTTGGAAGAAAACCTGGACCGTTCTTTCTAAGGTATCCCAAAAATTGTTTATTCCTTATTTTAAGCATATCTGAGTAGTATTTCAAACCTTAGAAAAATGTATGAGTTGAACGGGTTGGTTCATGTCACCACATATATAAAAATATGTTTAAGAGTTATCAAACCTCATGAAGTATTTTTCAAAACAAATCTAAAATCCTACGATACTCCCTTATATCAAATATTAATTACTACTAGTGACTCCATCATATTGATATATAAATCCCTATTCAAATCCCTTCTATCGTATAATTCAAACAAACATCGGAGTAGTGCCTTTTTTTGGGTGTGTGGTATACAAATCTTCTACAAGCCGATACCGATCTGATGCTATGGCGTCCGGCCATGTGTCGGATTCAACCCCTTTCGAGGTCGCCAGCCGACTAAAAAAACTTCCACACTCTGTACGGATAGCGTACTGGAACCACCTTCGCATTACTTCAGCATGCTGCGGTGGCCTCTTAGCTAGTCTGGTTTTCTCTCTCTTCCTTTTTTTTCGTCTCGATTATACACCTAATCGCGTTGTATCCATTTTGCCATCCTTGTTCTGACCTTACTAGGCTTTCAATCATATTTGTTTGGTTGAATAGTTTTCCTCCTACTCTTTCATTTCAGCTATTCAGTTCTTGCTTCTATCCACCTTTAGCATTGGAATAGGGGATGTTCGGCATCATCTAATTGTAAACAATACACACATAGATTGCTAGTTGCCTCTGGCCTATTATACAGATAGTTCTTAAAGCATCCGTGTCCCGATAAGGCTTGGGTGATAAAGTAGTCCACTTCCCCATAAGCTGTTTCAACCCATATCCTGATGTTTGGAATTAGCCTGTATGTCCAGCGCTCATAAGTGCTATTTTGTCATCTGTCTTGCCATTCGGTAAGCAGATTTTCTCTTGCATTTTTCCATCATATTTTTCGCACTGTTCTTTCGCCATTAGATATATGGGTGAGACACCAGATATTACTCCAACTGCTTCTGCAGATACGATTCTGTAGGCAGAGCTTACTCGAATTAGCATAAGTCTCTGTATGCTTGTCAGTTTTTGACTAAGTTTATGTCTGTTTGCTAATGCTGGATTCCAAACAGGCGCAGCGTAGGGTAATTGCGAATGCACTACACCTGACAGTATACGGCGATTTGATGATGCAGCACCACCCATATTCAGAAGCAGTCTCGACAGTGCACTGACGGTCTTCTCAGCTTTTTCTATCGTCTTCCTAATATATATAGAGAATGTTACTTCCGTATCCAACCACACTCCCAGGTATTTAATGGAGTTATTTTGAAGGATAGGGACTCCTTGTACTGTGAATTGGATTGAAGGCATATTCCTTTTTTACGATGTTATGACACTGATTAGGGCTTCGTCGATTTTTCCACTCCTTAGCTCCTATCTCTTCTTTAAGCCTTAACAACATTAGATGCTCAAACAATTTACCTTCTACATCTAAGAGACATATAGGTTGATAGGAAGACGGGCTATCAAGCGGTTTGTCTTATTTTCTTAACAAGACAAGTTTTGCGCGTTTCCATTGTTCAGGAAACTTCGCCTTCCCTGCCAGTTCGTTATACATCTTCAGAACGTAAGCTAATTTGTGAAGACTAACGAACTTCAGAATTTCAGGTGGTATATTTCCCAGACCAGGAGTTTTATTGTTTTTAATTTTTCCACAAGACTTTCTTAAGCCTTTTTCTGTAAATGGTGCAAACATTTAAACCGCATTAGAGTAGTGCCTGCTATATAACAATGGAATGTTCTTGAGTTTTGGAAATACCATGAATAATTAACGGGATTTCATCGTCCAGCAATGATTCAAAAATTAATATTATTTTTCAAAGCTTATGAAATGAAATATTATATACCAGTTATTCGACCTTGCTTCTTCGAGAAAGGATTACTTTTGATGATTTGAAATAGTCTGGAGTTTTTGTATACTAGATGCTTTAGGATTACAAAAGGGGGAACTAATTTTATAGAATGTTTTGAATTATGGTCTGTGAAATCTCTATTTATATTCACAATATTATGATAGATTGTTAATAAGCTTGAGCAATTAGACACTGGAAAGAAAAGACACAGAGGAGGATGTAATGGCTACAAACAATGGAAAAAATATAAAAAGGAAAATGGGGACTGATCCACCCCTACAAAAGGATCTAAAAAGCTATACAGTGTGTAAAAGCCAAATGGACTAAATTCATTATTGTGGTAACTGTACATTGTACATATTTATAAAAAATCCTGGAACACGTCATTTAAATTATAAATTGACATTCTTCAACGTGAAAATGCGATCCCTACCTTCAACCCCCTTAGAATGGCAGTACATCTCCCAATTTTTTAATTGGGAAGTATAGGCTTGTGATATATCGTTTAGAAGTTCTCTTCATTCTCTATTCAAAAATGTTATCGTTTTCATGTTTATTGCAAAGATAGAATAAAATAAAATCTCATATGATTAAAGAAAGTCGCTACAATACAATTAAAAACTAAAATTACCGCAACATGTAATAAACTGTATAACGCTAAAAAGAACTATGACTGTCAATGAAGTAGATGTTCAAAATGTTCACCACGAACGTCTTGGTAACATCCCAATCTTAAATAAAACTGTCTTCTCACATTATTTAACATATTAGGCGTGAATGACCTAATCGCAAGCGTTATTCGTTCTTTTAAGTCATTCAAATAAAAGGGTTTAGTTTTATACTCGTCAAATATCCCCATAAAAAGTAATCTAATAATGTACGATCAGGAGATCGCGCTCGCCATTCTATCGATCCTCGCATCCCTATCCACAGATAATTTTTAATACAGAATGAAGAAACATTTCAAACGACATATCACAAGCCTATACTTCCCATTAAAAAATCGGGGGCTGTACCTGTCATTCGAAGGGGGTTGAAGGTGAGGATCACATTTTCGCGTTGAAGAATGTCAATTTATAATTCAAATTTGACGTGTTTCTGGATTTTTTATCAACGTTTTTCTGGTTGAGTGCTGTGTACTTTGGACTTGTTAAGATGCATCTATCATATTGTCGAATTAAAGCAGAAACAAACTAGATAAGATATTAAGGTTGAAGCAATAATCCTTAAACGTTATACATGTTTTTGTGTCACAGTTTTATCAACTTTTGCCTTGTTTATGTTTTAATAGCGACAGATTTAAATGAAAACAAGCAGATTTGAATAAAATAAAAGAAGGCAGGTTTTTATATTGTATAGAACTTCCTTTACTGATAAAAATAATTTGAAATGTATTATTTTACATTGGCAACGCTGGTATCGAGTTGGATCGAGGCGCGGCGTGCGGCCATGTAAGGAGGGGAAGGGGTACAAGGTAAAGAGTTGCATAGTCCGCGGCGAAAGTGCACCCATGCGTTCCTAGCAGACGGCCGAATTGCAATCGAGGTCCATGAACTTGCAATGTGCCTCTGCCCCTCTACCCACCGCCAGCATTTTGTCGGCCGATGGATGGCCCTCCTAACGAATGGCCCCATCGTTTGGAGAATAGAGATGTTACTGGTGCAAGTTTTCCGGTCGCTCATACTTAATATTTAAAATCAACATTAAAAACAAAATTATTTTGTAGACACTGATAAAACTAGCTCATGAAACCCAAAGGAATTTGTTAAATCGTGTCAACTACTTTAAAATTACAAAAATAAATATACTTTTGGGTCATGAAAGCTTAAAAAGAAAGTAAAAACCAAATAAAGTTGCGTTTACGTCTTCATTGGGAACATTTGTAGCGTTGTCAGAGTGTTCACGAAATATGGAAATTAACAGAAAATAACTGAAGTCAACAAAAAACGTAAATTTGGAAAATTTCACAATATTATAAATGAAAACTACAAAATTATCCATAGTTTGATAGTTTTCGTTTAATATAGTGTGGAGTTTTTTCATTTACGTTTTTTGTTAATTAAATTTATGTATAGATTTCACAAAGTGAGGTATTCTAGTGGTCGGGTTATTACTGACTTACCAAATCTTTTAATAAATAAATATAAAAATACAAGCAATAAGATAAAACATGTTTAATAATGAACGTATTATCAAAGACAAAAACTAACATTAAACAAATCAACATATTGTGAAATGAAACTAGGCAGATTCAAATTCTTGTTCATTTTCTTCATCTGATTCAACATCAGTGTCACTCTCTTCACTATTAAAATTTATAACTATCGGACTAATTTCTGGATGATCAAATATTCTTTCCCTCTCTTACCATTTAAATACCTCTCTTCCAGTATGTTGTATAGAATTTTTCCACATATCAGGAGTTATCATGTGCAGTGCCTCGTGCCAAATGTTCAGGCAGTTATTCGCACTATTAACATCCCTACCAGTATGCCTATTGTAGTAATTTTTTGCTATGCCCCAAATTAATTCGATAGAGTTGAATATGCAATGCTAAAGAGGAAGACGTAAAACTTTGTGTCCATACTGTTCTGCCATATCGTTCACTATATACTTGATTGGTGGCTTATTTCAAAAAAAAACAAAAAAAATGTTTAAAATGAATGGCAATAAGTAAGAATATATCTGTATATTTACCGAGAAACGATTTGCAATAGTTCTGTTTTGAACATCATGTGAGAATAGGGAATGTTTTTTTCTGTCATTTTCCCATGATAATCATTAAGTTGGGTTTTTGAACAAAATATTGCTTCAGCACCTTCAATAAATCCGTTTTCATTTTCAGCATGGAGTATAATATATATGTAATAATATTATTTAAATAATGTTTAAGTAACCACTTATGTTTTGCAATACAACAAACCTTTTGCCATCCGTTTTAGTGGTTTTAACACTTTTGATATTTTCATTTTGCCATGAATGACCTATGATGCCATTTTGAAATATCCAGGTTTCATCGATGAACACAAATTGGTATATACCTTCGTCCTTTGCTTCTTTATAATATCTTAAGAATTCTACTCTCTTCAAAACAACATTAGGTAATTCCATAAGTCCTCGTCGTGGATTATCCTTCATCCACTTAAACCCAAGTTCTTTGAGCAATCTATTTAAAGAAGTTAAATAATTATTTTTCTCTTAGTTGGGACCACAATGATTGAATCGTTATGTGCTGTTCTAAAAGCGTACAGAAATAAAAATATGTTAAATATACAATTGTCGCAATTATACTCACTTCTCTGGTACATGTTGTAAATGGTATCACGAATAGAGCTTGTATTTAAAGTTTCTGTATTGGTTGCTCGTTTATGAGCGCAACGTTTTTTCTTTGGTGACTCAAACTCTTCATCTTTTTTCTTTGTTTGACAAATTTTGCTTACTGTTCTTACACTGATTTTTAAAGCCGCAGCTACACGCTAAAATAATAGAAATTTTCGTAAAGTAAAGTAAGGATATTTTATTCACGTATTACCTACCTCTTGTACAGCATTTAAGGGCAACAAAGGACCATTATTATTCCTTTCTTGTTCAAAATAGTTTACTAATGAAGCCACAAGTTCTTTGCATCGGCTATTCAGCTGTTTGGGCATTTTAACAATCACAGAAGAAAATGCTTTGTTGTTTTGAAAACAAAAACAGTTTTGATTATTAATATTTCTCACAAGAAAATTTTATAAAGCACGTAACTATAACTTCAAAAATCGATGACAGTACACGAGTAGAAAAGTCACAAATAACGCGGCAACATGACATTATTTCTGGCAGTGACTATTTTACCGTCAATAATTGGAGGCTTCTTTATGAAAATTTTAACACAAATGTTTACATCGAGGGACGTCTAAACCCAATAAAGCTATATTGCTTATACATTATTTTGGTACAAAAGTTTTTTTATTGATTGGGTTATCTTTAGAACCGATTAATTGACAAATTTAAGTATATGCACTTTTCGATAGAAATGTAGTCACACATGCGATAGAAATACGCCCTTGGTGACGTAAACGCAACTTTATTTGGTTTTTACTATACATGTTCTTTCTACTTATACCGATGATTATCTGTTGACATATATTTCTTAAAGACAGTGTTGAATATCGTTGTTAAAACCCGAAAAATGTGTAACTCCCAATTTAATCAAAAAAGAGATTTTGATGCCATCTCTTCCGAACAGTTAAATATTTTCCCCGCGCAAAATAGAATAATGTGTATCTCCGTGCTTGAAATTGTTAAGAAGAAATATGTGTATCTCCCTTACACTAGCACGGCGTCAGTGCGTAACCACATCACATCAGTGGATAACATAAAAAGTAGTGGTAAAATAGTGCTACATTGCTGTGAAAACAAAGGAAAATTAATTGTTTGATAGAACGCAGCTTAAGTTAGTAGAGGGAATTATTACTGTTTTTTCAAAATTCCATACTGAATTTGAGGTTGGAGATACACAAATTACAGCATTTTGTGTTTTTGGGCTAAGCTATGAGCATTCAGTGAGAAATGTGTCTTTCCATAAAATATTATCCATGGTAATGAAGATTCAGGGACAAATCTGGCAATTCTGTATTATCCGTTAAAATTCAAATGCCTTTAAAATAAGTGGAAAGAGTATGGTTGAAATGGCCACCAACGAGAAAACTACGAAGGTTTTAGTTTTGTCTGCGGATGCATACCAAAACAGTGTTGAAGAATATTTTGTCGGAGATGGCGGCCTACTTCAACTACGGAATGTTGACAATACCAAACAAAACAAAGAATCTGTCGATAAAACTGAAAAAGAAGGTCTCACTGCAAAGTATCAAGTCGAAAACTGTCATCACTCTGATGTCTTTGTCGAAATTAATAATAATGACCTTCCAGGAGAAAGTGGTACCTATCACATAGAAGAGATCAATGGAGAATTAATTGTAGAACTAACTGAATATGAGAATGAAGAAGATTGGATTGAAAATGAAACTGAACAGGACACTGATGAGTACATACCTGAAGCTGCGGACGACAAAAGTGGATCTGAAGGAGATAATCCGGTTAACACGGATGAAACAATAGAAGGTGCTGAAAAATTATGCAGGAAGAAAAGAAAACGGATACATGTAAAATATGATCAAACCTATAGCAAAAACAAAGAAAACCGACAATTTGGACTGGCTTACAGTGGTAAAAGGAAGATAGACAATAGATGAAATTATGCAGTGGCAAAACCAAAAAAAATGCTCAAGGATCCATGTGCATGTAAACTTGCAAATTCCGGTACTGCTGTACAGTGTAGAAAGCTCTCTGCAGAAGATAGAACAGGAATCTTCAATAAGTTCAGGCAAATGACATGATCTGAAAAAAGACAGTATGCTACAGGTCTTGTTAGGATGCAAAAAGTTAAAAGAAGACGAGGAATCAACGAGAAAAGTAGTAGTATTCATTCAAATACCACCTCAAATGTAATATGGCCGAATACAGAGTTTGTAAAAAAATGTTCATTGCCACACTGGGTGTATCTGAGAATGTGATCCTACTTTGGGTGAAAACAGATGGTGATGGACAATATCTTGAAAATGGCGTAGAAAGGTGCAAGCGAAGAAAACAGGATGATAGAATTAACAATCTTAAAAGGTTTTTGAACTCCTTAGTGAAGATGGAGTCGCACTATTACCGCGCCCCGTCGACGATATTATATTTGGAACCAATCTGGCAAAGTAAAACAGAGCTGCATCGTTTTTACAAGGATTCATGGTGCACGGAACAACAAGTTGAACCTGTTAATCTTACAACATTTTATTCAGTTTTTGATCAACAAAATTTATCACTGTACAGACCAAAGAAGGATCAATGCGTTGTTTGCGTGGGACATAAAAGTAAGAATATCAGTGAAGAGGAAAACATTTAGAATTAAAAAAAGAAGCAAGGAACGAAAAGGAACATGACAAAATGTCAAGCAATAACGATTTAGTCCTAACAATGGACTTGTAGTCAGTGTTACTGGCACCCAGTTCGAAAGTTTCCCTGATGTATTATAAAACAAAATTGGCCGTTCACAATTTCACCATTTATAACGTGAAAACAAACGATGAGTATTGCAATCTGTGGAGTGAACTAGATGGGTTCGTGGGCGCTAATGAATTATTTTCTTCCATTCTCGTTTCATTCATGGAGGAAAATTTAATTGCAAACATTTCTTCGAATCCGGGAAATATTACTTTTTAGAACGATGGTTGTGGAGCACAGAATCGCAACAACGTCTTATCAAACGCTTTGCTATCTACCGCTCTGAAGAATAACATTACCATCATACAGAAATATTTATATAAAGGGCATACGCAAATTGAGGCAGATCATATGCATTCTGCCATAGAACGACGGTTGAGAAACCGTGACATAAACGTTCCTGCTGATTATATCCAGTATTGAAAAACAGCACGTTCTAAGCCTCGACCCTATAATGTACAATTTCTCACTTACAGGTTTTTCAAAGATTTCTTCACTATTAAATATTATAACTCTATACGACCCGGACGTAGAATTGGGGATCCTGTTGTAAATGATTCAAAGCAACTAAAGTACAGACCGGATGGAATTATTGAGTACAAAGTAAGACATAGTGGAGGTTGGAAGGAAATGGTGGTCCGGAAAAATAAAGTTCAACAAGCTTATAATTTTGCTGAACTTCCTAGTCTGTACATGGAGAGAAGGAAAGTAAAGGAAGAGAAATTTGAGCACCTTCAACAGTTGAAAAATAGCTTGGAACTCGACTACCATGATTTTTATAACAACATCGCTTACCAATAGAACTATTTACTATTTACCCATCTTAATTATGTTTCTTTGCATAAATATTTCTTTTTTTTTAATAATTATTTTCAATTTTGATCAATTTTTTCATTGTTTTTTAATAAAGCAAATTGTTTAACTCCAGTTTTTTGTACAATTGAACCTAGAAAAATGTCCCTTAAAATATTTCAAACTTGTGGTGTAAATGTTGCTTTCTATCATTATTGTTAGTTTCTGCAATTAATGTAATAATAATTATAGTTTTGAAAAATATTAAGGGAGTATGGGTAATAAAAAAAAGTTTTTTGTCTCTCCTGTAATATTAGCTAGAATGGAGTTACAGATTTTTCCGGTTTTAACGACGATATACAATCCAACATTCATGCAAAGCTAGTGTAGTAAACTAAAGTTGGCAACTGTACACGCCATATGTCAATTCGTTTTGTGCTTTTTATGTTAAAAGTTGTCCATGTTCCATGTTGATATATGCTTTCAACTTATTAATCTCGAGGTTTATTTCAAAAGATTCTCTTCAAATTTATATTTTTTATTGCGTTGGACTCAAGAAGTTGTGTATGTTTGTTGAATTGAATTGAGTGGGTACGTTGAATATACTCTCTTTCCTTTTAATGTTAGAAGTTGTCCATGTTCCAGTTGTTGTGCACGCCATGTTTTAGTTAAAAATTGTTACTAAATAAAGTAATTAGTTCAGAAAGAGTTATTTCTTTTGGATTCTGATATGCCATAAACAATGATCTCATTCTTTTCATGAGTACTATTCATCTCCTAGGTAACCTAAGAACGATGCAAAAATAGCATTTTACCAAGTATTGATTGGAATATTCGTAAACTACATAATGGAATTACAGGAGTATAGCGATATTATATGAACAGCTCAATTTCTTCATCGATTACAGAATTTGACCCCCGAATAAATTAAATATCAATTTGATGTAAGATAGTGTAAGTAACAGTTACTGAAGTGCTCATCTCTAAATGCATCGCGAGAGGACCACTGCTGAATTCGACCTAAGCCTACTTGTTGCTGATGAACACATTCCGTCAAGGTCTTATCGGCTAATGGTAATGTGTTATAGGATTGGAGAGTTGCAAGATCTCTCTAGTACAGTCACGTACTTTTTCCAAATTGGAAGTGAAGCAAAAAAAAATACTTTTTATTTTTAAATTGGGGATAACTATATCGATGTTATTTTGTTCTTGATACTGGAATCGGCCATATAAACATTAAATTAAAAATATATAATATCCAGTGAAAATGATAGAATATTTTTCTAGACGCAAAATCATATTAAAAAAATTATAGTGAGCACTGTGAAGGTTTCAGAAACAGTATTATATTAATCTATTTATTGAAGCATTTTCGACAAATATTGGCAGACGATAAAACTATTTCGAAATTCAAAGATATACATTGTGGAAATTTTATTTTGGAGATGAAATTATAATGAAGAAATTTGGCAATAAAAATGGGAATATATTATGAATATTAATTACACAAAAAGAAAGTTACCCAGTCTGATAAATGTGGCAACCATCTTCTGAAAAAGAAAAAGAATTATTCATAGTTACCCATATTATTGGAACATATTTCTTGAAAAAATTGTTACGAAGGTATGAATGCTTATGTGTTTGAGGCCTCTTCCACAAAAATCATAAATTGGTCCGGTTCATCAATTGTTTTCTATAACGTTCCATGCTTCGAGAGGATGTGTTTAGCAATTTTTGTTAAAAAATGTTCTTCAATTTGTACAAATACCAGTGCAGTTATGAATGAAACTAAATATGAGAGATCATCCATACATTTTCCAATACCAGACAGAGCTGTAGTATTGCAGAAGAGGACGAATAGAAGTAGAAAAAATTTTCAAAAAAGATGAATGTGGTAAATAACTGAAGCCGCTTCTTAAAATTCATGGTTGCGAACTACATTGTTTGCGGACTGAGAATATATGTTCGTGACAGTAACACCGAGATTACACTGTGATATCCTCGTTTTTAGAATTAGATTATTTATGTGAAACAAGATGTTGGGATTATTTTTATTATTTATCAGCTTTTAATTAATTTAGAATACGACGCATGTGTATAGAAAATGAAATCAAAGCAGAGAAGTTACTGTGAACTGTTGACATATTTGTTTAAAAGGCTATAATTTTTTTACTTGACTGATATTGATATTCTGTTTCATTTCTCTCATTTAACATCGTGTCTATGTGGAGGTATCACCTGAAAGTATGATTAGGTGTACTATTAAAATACGAAGGATCGTTAAGAAATTATACTTTAAATTAGATTTTAACACTGAAACCTAAGGTTTACTGTGCCCCATCTATACGCTAAGAGTTAATGTGTTGACCGCCCGACGAGGATAATAAATTCTAAATTCGAATTTTCCAATATAGTGAAGGTAAATTTTATTTTTTGTTTTGTTATGGAATCACTTTCTCATTAATTTGTTGCAACCTATATTTATCATTTTGCTATCTGTTAACTATTTTTTTCCTCATAATTGTTTGTAGGCTTGATTACAATTACAAATAATATCCGTTGCCTAATTTATTTATTATGGAAACCGTAAGTCGAAAATATTAGCTTTCATTATCAATAAAATTTCCTCCAGAACGTACTCATTGAATTATGTCCAGCTCTCATTTACTCAAAAGATTTTTAGATATTTTTAAACATTCCCAATAGCCTCCAATGTTGGTACAAATGAAGTTGTTGAAGTTTATACAAGGCACTGGCGAGTTATACCCCGTAATACTGTTAAAAATGAATGATTTTCTCATTTCTGAGGTAACAGTGATAACGTTGTTTGACCAAGGCCGTACCGAGGCATACTTTGGGGGGGGGGGATAAAAACCAACAAAATTTTTGTATATGTATTAATATAAACAAGTATAGGCTCTAACATATTAAAAATGCAACCTACTAGCAAAATCTTGAAAATCCAAATTTAAACTATTAGATTATAATAGTTACAAAATATACCTGTTTGGAAAATAGGAACAAAAACACCTTCCCAGATAGCACAAGTTATCCATGGGATGTTCTGACAGTCTTCGATTTGGAAGATATATATCCAAATATTATAGGGTTATTCTGGCAATATCTAGAATATCTGTGGGTATACCTAAATCGAATATTCATTGTAAGTCCAGTTGGAATATCCTCAGATTATTCTTCATAGAAAATTCGAATCAAATAGTTCTAAGAATATTCGGGGGTAATACCACAAGAGCTCAGATTTAGCCGGATATTTTTTGTGGTTGATTTCGAATACTTACTTTCATTGGCAATTTAACGAGAGCTGTTCTGGCAAAATCACGAGAGCGTATCTCGAGTGATTTTGCCTGAACAGATCGAGTTAAATTGCCAATGAAAGTAAGTATGAGAAAACCACCGGAAAAAATATCCTGCTTAATCTGAGCTCGCGTGGTATTTGGTAAGACAATCCCATGAATAAAAAACTCAATTCAATTAAACTTTATTTAACAAACTATTTTCTGGAGTTGATTTTTCAATCTCCCTTACTATTTCTGCCTTGCAAATATTTCCAAATCTCGACATACTTTTTGGAATTGTTATATGCTGTTTAATTCATTCTGTTTTTGACATTTATAATTGTCAAATTGACGTGCATTGCTTGGTAAACAGACAGTACCTAAATGCTAGGCTTGCTACGGTAACGTAATTTATCCGATATTTTTATCCACTTGCAAACTCTCTTCCTTCCTATTTAGCCGACAGCAAACTACGATTTTTGTATTCACAAATGGGAATTATTATACATGAATGGGATTGTCTATGATTATTGATTTTTGTTCAATCGCTCTTTTTGTTCCATGCGCACGCGTCAGTAGTTGCAGTCTGGGGTTGCAGTTGACAGTTGACGGTAACGACCAGTGAAAAATGGCGGTTCGACCATCTTATATAGGTTATTGTTATTGTTATTGGTGAAATTGTAATAGTATGATTAATTATTTTTGAACGTTAATCAATCAGTCAATTTTCTGCCAGTGAGAAGAATATTTAAAAAATTTCCCATTTCGTGGTCCATAGAATATTCGAGAAAGGATATAAATATTTAAAGTGGGTCCATGGAATATTACAATATCCGAAGTCGAATATTTTTAGTACGTTCATTGAATATCTAGTGCTATCTGGGTTACTTAAGAAATATAAACGAAAACAGTTCAAAAATATACATACCGTAAAACGGGGCGACTTGATAACATTTTTGGAATATTCGATACCCTACCGCCGTTTATTTACCGTTCTAATTAAAATAAGAATTATTTTAGATTACTTTGAGGTAGTGGCTATTGGACACAACGCTTTAAAAAGTTGTACCTTCCTCCACTCCCTAGGAAAAAAATATAGAAGGTCTTTTTTCAAGTGTTGGGGCGACTTGAAATTTGCCTTTATTTTACATTGTAGTAGCTAGTAGGAACGCAATTGGGGCGACATGAGAATCGCAATAACTGATTTTGTAGGTCCAACATAAAACAAATAATTTTTTTTATATTTCTTCATTATTTTACAAACAAAAAAATATTTTTTTCAAAATTGGCTTGATTGCTATCACATATTTATTATATAAATAAAAAACAATATTCTACAAAATAACCCAAAACCTTTGGTATAGTAGAGACTAAAAAAAATAAATAAAAGCAAATTCGTTTGACAGTTTACAATCAAATTATTAATTAAGATCACATATTTTTAAATTTTAGCTGCCCTCGTCGTAATGTTTCCAATTCTAAAAGCTTTTGCTTAATTTCTTTTTGCTCGACAAGTCCAATGTCTTCTGCCGGGGAAAAAACATATGCATTAGTTAGTTATTTTATCACTCAATCTTAAGAATGAGCATATATAAAATCCATTTTTTTCGCAATTTATTATTTTTGCCACATATTGCTTATTGGTACCAGCTTCAGTTTTCATGTCAACGTGAGTGAAATCACCTTGTTTAAAATCTGTCGAGACAGAAGAATCTTGCATAGGTGACATGTTATCATCAATTTTATTGGTGTCTGTGTCGGAAAACGCTTCTGGGTCCACATCTTTGTCGCTGTCGACGGTTAAATCTTCTTCATCCACGTCACTTTCGGAAGAAGGTGATAACCTTGGGCGTAATTTTTTATTCATGCTTTTATTTTTATTTGGCTTGAACGGCGCTGATGTTGATGGTAGCTGTAGGTCTTCCTGTGAAATGCTTTTACCTGCATTAACAAACAATTTTTTCTTCCTACCAACAGAGGTTGGTGCTCCAAACCTAGATTTTTCACTTCTTTTGGTAAATCGAAAATTGCAATGATACGCCACTGGCAAGTAAGAAGGGAAAGTAAGGCTTTTAGGTTAGAGAACGATTGCCTGATATATAAATACTCTTGAAAATAATACGGCGATATTCCAGTCTTTTTAGGGATCTCTGTACAATAGGAAGTTTGCAGGTTAAAAAAAATCAAGCTTCTTACCTTTTTTTTGGAGATGCACAACACAATAACAGTGAGTAAATAAATAGTACCACAACATAAACTCAACTAAGAACCATGGTAGGCATAGATGCAGACTCAATTTGAGATTAAAATTTCGACCGCCAGAGCGCAGCATCGGTTTTAACTGGAAAAAGCAAAATTTTTCAATTCACCTCGGTGTTTTTAAGTAGCCCCATTTTACGGTACTTAAAAAGTGAAAAGAAAGTAACGAAAAAAATATTAAAATCAACTGTCTCGACCCTTACTACTCACGGTTTCTAGTTAATTCCACAATATAATAAAAATTATTGAAAATTCTAAAAAATTGGCAATTGCTTTATCGAAACATTTGTCATTTTTTTAGAATTTTCAATAATTTTTATTATATTGTGGAATTAACAAGAAACCGTGAGTTTCATTTAAAACACTAATATGAAAAAAATATTATTTGTAGCCAACTGTGTTTGGATTTGGAACTAACTGCCTGCGCTTTCGAGGCGGTGGCTCCCCCCCCCCCTTGGTCTCGGCCCTGTGTTTGACATAATGAGCCGTTATAATGTATTTTTAATGTTGAACTCAGTGTTCTACGTAATTCAAATGTCTGTCATGTGAAATGTTGGGGAAATTCTAACTCGAATCTAGGATTGATAACAATGATTTGCAATTTTTTCATAACATTAAGGCTTTTAATCAGAGTATATGCTTTAATAAGAAAATAAGCTTACTAATCATAATTAAACAAAGTTTTACTATCAACTTGAATTTTGAATTCCTGTTTATACTAAAACATACTTGTTTGTCACATAACTGAGTAACAAACATACTTTGAACTTAAAAACGTAATTTTCGTCAAATACGTTTTTCAAATTCGCTACATGATACGTAATCCTTGAAAAAAAATGTTCATAATAGTACGTATTTAGTGCCGTTCTCCGGCACTGCTTTCCAACAGCACTATCAACCTAATGCTCTGAATGAATTAGTCGAGTGCACTTGCTGAATGTAGGTAGGAATGTCTAGGAGTCGGCTAGACAAGCTGTAGGCGGTCGACTAAAATGAGAGTCAGGGTCTCGTTTGTTGAACTTGAATGTGCAGTAGTAGTCGTAGTTTTATTTGTTTACTAGTTTGTTAGTCATTCTTTAATCAAATGTGATAGATGGAGATCATCGTCACGCTTCGTTGGCATCATTTTGGAATTTTTTCTTTCTTTGTTCACTGTTTTATTGAGCATAAAGGATACTGTAGTTATTATTTTAAACAGAAAATAACTTTAAATGGGAAAATCGAAGTGTAGTCGACTTTTTTCAATACGATTTGGGATCTTGGGAGTGTAGGCTGTAGAAATATTCCTCCGAAATTTATCAGTGCTCATGGCTACATTTTTTTATGATTTTGTTACACCACAGCGGAAGAAATAATTTTCAACAATTGTAGAAAATGATCCCAGTCACTTTTAAGTTTATATGATTGTTCTAAACATTTGAAATATGCAGTTTCTGCTGGTAAGGGACCGTTCAAGTATTACGTAAGCACTTATAGGGGATGAGGGATCTTTGCTTTGCTTATTTTTGATGACATGGGGTTGAGGGGTCTAGATGGTGATTACGTCAGTAGAAGTTATTTACTGCAGAGGATAGCTATCTTTCTTCGTCACGTTGTTTAGCTGGCGATAATCCACGCAGAATCTCGTAGTTCCATCCTTTTTCTTGACGAGCACTACTGGAGACACCCATGGACTAGTAGATGGTTCTATTACTTTTTCTTCAGCCAGCTCTCGAATTATTCTTTCAGCTTCCTCTCTCTTCGCTCGCGGTAGTCGTTGAGCTGATTGCCTAATTGGCTTGGCATTACCAGTATGGATTTTGTGTTTGACGGCTGATGTTCTACCAGTCTTTCCTCCTTTTGGTACGAATAAGTCTCGATACTGCAAGAGAAATTCTCTCATTCTCTTTTTGTCAGCTCGATCCAAAGATTGACCAGCTACTTATAACATATGTTCGAATCTGGCATTAGAATTGTCGGTGGGCATTGTTTGACGAACTATAGACGTCACTGGTACGCAAGATCCTATCTTAGTTTCCTTCTTCATGGTAATTGGGTAATCGTTCACGTTTATCAATCGTACAGGGATCTCCTTCGCCGACGTAACAAATCCTTCTCCAATTAGTACTCCTTTGCCAACCTCTTTGTCGTGGTTCCTTGGCTCTATCATAACCGGTGTACTTTCCTCCATGATTCCCTGTAGCCATGCTACTATCATGGTTTCGCTTCATGCAGGTAGAACGGTATCTTCCTGTACAGCTGCCAACACCGCGCTGCCTTCATGTAGATGAAGGAATACCTCCTCGGAGCCCACTTTAATGGTTCTGTTTCTAAAGTCTAATTGGAAACCATGTACATTCATTACGTCCATTCCCAGAATCACGTCTTCTTCAATGTCGGCTACGATTACCGTATTCCCAATTGGATATGTGTTTCCCTGTGAACTTTGGCACTCTCGCCTGTGGCGGTCCGCAGTCGCAGTCTCGTTGGTAGAAGCTTCTTCTGGGGGTTTATTATTTCTGGTCGTATAATGTTCTAGATGCTCCAGTGTCTACTAGCAGAGTATACCTCTTGCCATGCACTTCGCCATATACTTATACACTGTCGTTGCGAGATCTGAGCGAAGCTATCAGTATTAGTGGGTCTTTGGAACAATCATGGGTCGGTGCTGACCCCTTGTGGCCGACCCGTTCTAGTTTTCCGGTGACTGGGGTTCGTGGTTTGCAGGAGTCTTGGAGCGCTTACACGAACTACGTACATGCCCTAGCTCGCCACAATTCCAGCATCTGATCTTTCGCGGCTTCTTGTCCATCATATTTTTTATTAAACTGACGAACTGTTCAAATCTGTCTTCGTCACCTTCTTCTTGGATGGTCCTAATTTTGTTATATCCTGAAGCCTTCGTTGCTGCTACATAATCAAGAGCAGCTGTCAATGCATCGACTAATGTTTTCGGATGGGCTAAACGAAGCGTCCTCTGCATATCGGGGTCACGTAAGCCATCAATAAAGGCCTGGATGCCCAGATATGCCAACATGTTCTCTGGTGCTGACGGATAAGCAAATCGAACGAGTCTGGCAATATCCACTTCATACTCTTGAAGGGCTTAGTCACGTTTCTGCCTTCGGTTCTTCAGCTGGGACTGGTACAAATGTTCTAGATGTTCATGACCATATCGCATGTCCAACCTCTTCTTCAGCTGCACGAAGTCATCCGTTTCTTCCAAAGGTATCGTCTGAAGTACATCTAAGGCATCTCCCCGAAGCGCTATAGTTAAGTTCACTGCTTTCTCCTTATCGGACCAATTATGCACTATAGCGGCTGCTTCAAACTGTTTCACATAATTGGTCCACGACATTTTTCCATCGAACGTTGGGGCCTTGACTCGGGTAGAACTGCCAATGTTTCCTAACTTAGGGCGTGTTTCTGTCTTGCAAGGTTTCGTTTGCTCGGTCTTCTTTTCTTCCGCTGGCGTGTCTTGAGTTCTTATATCTGTCATCTTTCTTTCTAATTCCTTGATTTTCTCGCCCATCGTTGTCATCTTATTCTCAATCTTCTCGTCCATCGTTGACATCTCATTCTTGATTTCAGATTTTAGAGGCGAAATTTCATTTTCAACGTCAGCGGCAATGTCGTTTTTCATTAATAAGATATCGGCAGATATATCGTTCTTCAAAGTAGAAATCTTGTCGTCAATATTAGCAGAAATGTCGATCTTCATAGCAGAAATATCGTTTTTCACATTCGTTGCAATTTTTTATCCCATGGCAGAAATCTTCTCGTCCATGTTAGCAGAAATGTCGTTCTTCATAGCAGAAATCTTCTCATCCATGTTTTCTTCCATGGAAGAAATCTTCTCGTCCATGTTAGCAGAAATTGACGGGATTAAGGTGGAAGCCTCGTCATTAAATAAAACCGTTTCTGGATCAAAGCCGTCATTTTCCAATGCCACTTTAAGTCTTTCTACTAATTCACTTTTCTTATCGGACGTTTCCAACTCACGATCTTCCAATTCTGCTATTAACTCAGCCACTTTCAAGTCCCTTAGTCTCTTGGCCATTTTTACGTAGATATTTATTTATATTATCCCACTTCTGACACCAATGTAATGTTTTTCTAATTTATTTAAACAGTAAACGGGCGGGATAAATTTTAAACACACGGTATGGCTACTTACTAATTTATTTAAACATTAACTCACTAACACTTAATTTATATACACACAACCTTAACTACTAATTTATATCAACACTTTACTATTAGCTATTTCTTTCACGAGATCACTTTATCAACTAACTAACTTCTCCGCTGATCGGTCGTTATATATATATATATATATATATATATATATATATATATATATATATATATATATATATATTAGTGCCTTTTTAATAGATAATTCTAGATTGCGGCTTACACAAAGACAATTGACTCTCGCATATTCTAGATAAGACAGGTCACAAAAACAATGTCTAGATAAGATAGTCACAATCGTAAGTAAACAATTCTAAGAAATCCCTGCGCATCCGCCATAATTTTAACTTTCATACATGGTTTAGACCAGTGGCTCCCAACCCTTTCTGGACCACCGCCCCCTATAGAAGAGAACAAAAATTAACCCCCCCCCCCCAGTCGCTGGTTAGTCCAAAGTAGTTAATTTTAATTGATTATCATCTGTACCGTCCCAATTGTTCTGTATTTAGCTTTAATTTCAGTTAATCTCTAAATTTTATTTTAGAGGAACGATGAAGTAGAAATTTATTAAACGACTACCAAATGTACAATAAAATTGTTTATTAAACTTTTAAATATAAACACAGAATCAATAAGAAATACAATCACAATAGAAATAAGAAATGCAATACAATAAGAAATACAAAATTATTAATAAAGAAAAAATCAATGAGACGGTTGAGGCTTGTGGAGTGTTACCAGTTTTTAAATATCGGGTTCCAATTTCGTTAACATCAATCTCAGATCGCCACGTTCAGTGATGTGTAGTCTGTTCCTCTTCTTTGACAGCAAATTAGTTACTGCATTGAATGCACGCTCAGCCATATAGAACGAAAGAAATGCAATTAACAACTTCTGTACTATTGTCCACAATCCAAGATAGAGAACTGGTATTGGTTTTTGAAGCCAGAACTCTTGATATCCACGTTTGAATTTTACTTTCTGTTCTTCGTTAGTTGTGAGTTCTAATAGCTCCTCTTCCAAATTTGATGAGCCTTCATCATCTGTGTTTGCGAAAGGATCTATAACCCAACTTGGTATTTCCATGTTCAAAATATCTTGGAAACGGTCTGTAAAATCAACATGAAGAACTTCCAAGTGGTGGCAGTAAGTAAGTAAATCCTCCGGTTTTGCAGACACTGTTGATAATGTGGGAAAATGGTTGTACTCACCTCGACCAAGATTTCTTTTGAATATAAGAAGTTTTCTTGCAAAAGCAGCTATGACGTATTTAGTTTTAATTAAATTTGAATCATCACCTTGCAATTGTAGATTAACTTGATTAAATACTTTAAACAGGTCCGTCAAATAAGCGATGTCATTTTTTGACGTAATCAGGTTTTCGCGCAATTGTTCGTTTTCTTCAAGAAATTCCAACACTGAGTCAAATAGATTTAAAAAACGATTCAGACAAACACCTTTAGAGAGCCAACGTACTTCTGTGTGCAGCAGCAAGCGATTGTAGTCTTCATCATTTCCATTGCAAAGCTTATGAAACAAACGGTCATTCAATGAATTGCTTCTAATGATATTGATTGCTTTAATAACGTTATTAAGGGACGCATGCAGACGTTCATTTAATTTATTTGCAACCAAATGCTGACGGTGAATAATACAATGTACAGCGAGTACATTTGGCACTGCTTTTCTCAAATGTGCTATAAAACCCTTATGACGCCCGGTCATTGCTGGAGCACCATCAGTAGCAGCAGACAAAATATTGCTAATAGGAATTTCTTCCTCTTGAAAAAATTTTTGCATGATATTAAATATAGAATAAGCAAACCATACTCAGCATTCAAAACAAAACTTCCTGTGGCATTGATGGGTTATCAGCTAACATGTTTTTGAATATTCCAGATGCGGTGATTAACGTTTTATGTTCTCTAATCAATGAATCCTTTAAAAATGGTCTCTTTCCCAACTGTCTAAAAACAGCTATAATTGTTCCCCTCCACAAGGGTGGCGAAAAACAGAATACTAGTAACTCTCGTCATATTGCCTTATTACCAATCTTATCGAAGATGATCGAAAGACTAATGAAAAACCGTCTACTGCCTATTATTTTCAAATATAAAATCTTGATATCCCAACAATTCGGTTCCCTACCTAATAAATGTACTAATGACGCAATGTTTTCTGTTCTTAATGAAATATATACTTCTTTTAATAATAAAATTTTCACGTCTTTGGTTTTTTGTGACTTCGCAAAGGCCTTCGATTGTGTTGATCATGAAATGTTGATGGACAAACTGGAATATTATGGCATCCGTGGTATTCCTTTAAAATGGTTTGAATCTTACCTGGAATGTAGAGCAAATGGAAAAGTTCCGAATAATTCACCAGTTAGCAGTGGTGTACCCCAGGGCTCAGTTTTGGGTCCAATTCTTTTCTTGGTATCCATTAACGATGTCACAGACTTACGAATTAATGGTAAATTCACTTTATTTGCCGATGACACTAGTGTAACCTGGAGCAGTTGAGATATACGAACTTTACATTCTACCATAGGCAAAGATCTCATTACTATTAAGTCCTGGTCTGACTCGAACGGGCTTTGTTTTAGTACTGAGAAAACTTTAGTTTTATCTTACAAAGGAGTTTTGCAACGTCTCAAACTTAACAATGACGTAATAAGATCTTCAAATTCGATTAAGTTTCTTGGTCTCCATATTGACAGTGCCCTTAAATGGTCTGTACATGTAGACATTTTGGCGAAAAAATTATTCTCTGCTTGTTTTGCCATTAAATCTGTATCTAAACAGCTTGATTCTTGTACTGCTTTAACAACTTACTACTCTTTGTTCGAATCGCACCTTCGCTATGGATTGCCTTTCTGGGAGTTTAGTAGCTTACACCTCTTCACATCTATTTTCTAACTACAAAAAAGAGCTATTCGTTACATTTATGGTTTGAGTCGTAGGACGCATTGCGAATTCTATTTTAAAAAATATAAAATTTTAACTTTTCCTGCTCTATTCATTTTGGAATCCGTGTGTTTGGTTCGCAAACACTTTCACAATTTAACTGAGACGCCAATTCATAGTTACCCCACTAGAAGAAAAAATTTCGATATCTACTTAACAATATCCACCTCTGATCTGGTAAAAAATTCCATCATCTTCAATGACAAAAAACTATTCAATCAGCTACTTTTAGAATTAAAAGTGGCAAATACATTTAATAGGCTCCGGAAATTGACAACGGCGTTTCTGCTTGAGAGACCTTATTATTCAGTGGCAGGATTCTGCATTCTACCCTAGACTTTTGAGTTACATCGGCGTAGATCAATATTTGGTATGAGGTACGATGGTATCATTGTATTATAATTATTAATTTAAATTTGTATTTTTATATAATATGTTTTGTATCGTTAGTATTGTCAGTATATTTATATTATTTTTTATATACTTTTTTTATATTTAGCTATTTTTAGATTATTTCGCTTTGTCCATAAAATTGTGAAATTTTTCATGACAATAAAGCTTATCTCTCTCTCCCTCTCTCTCTCTCTGCTTTGCATCAGATTCCAAATTCTTAGCAAATAATAACTCTTGATGAATTTTTTCTTCTTTTATAAATCATTTTTTGACGTAATCAGGTTTTCGCGCAATTGTTCATTTTCTTCAAGAAATTCCAACACTGAGTCAAATAGATTTAAAAACGATTCAGACAAACACCTTTAGAGAGCCAACGTACTTCTGTGTGCAGCAGCAAGCGATTGTAGTCTTCATCATTTTCATTGCAAATCTTATGAAACAAACGGTCATTCAATGAATTGCTTCTAATGATATTGATTGCTTTAATAACGTTATTGAGGGACGCATGCAGACGTTCATTTAATTTTTTTGCAACCAAATGCTGACGGTGAATAATACAATGTACAGCGAGTACATTTGGCACTGCTTTTCTCAAATGTGCTATAAAACCCTTATGACGCCCGGTAATTGCTGGAGCACCATCAATAGCAGCCGACAAAATATTGCTAATAGGAATTTCTTTCTCTTGAAAAAATTCTTGCATAATAATTAATATAGAATGTCCCTTTGTATCAGATTCCAAATTCTTAGCAAATAATAACTCTTGATAATTTTTTCTTCTTCTATAAATCGTACGTATGATAAGAGTAGAGCTTCGTTACTTGGTAGAGTTGATTCATCGAGTTGAATGGAAAATTTGCAAGTCTTTAGGTAATCGCATAATGATATTTCAACGTCATTTGCCATTTCATATATTCTTCATAGCACTGAATTGTTACTGAGAGGAATTTTTTTAATGATATCAAATGGTGTCTTATGATGGAGAACTGTTTTTAATATCTTTTCGACTACCGGCAAAATTAATTCCTCGCCAATTGTGTGTGGTTTTTCTGACTTTGCGATTAACAATGAAACGTTATATGAGGATCGTAGCCCATCATCGTCTCGTTTAGAAGACGATGCAAAAAGGTTTGATATAGTTGGCATGATTCAACTTGTCTGTGTGCGAACATGTCGAAACATGTTATTTTG
Source organism: Galeruca laticollis (assembly GCA_963921935.1). NCBI lineage: Eukaryota > Metazoa > Arthropoda > Insecta > Coleoptera > Chrysomelidae > Galeruca > Galeruca laticollis. The sequence continues at coordinate 73,610,405 of OY998175.1, forward strand.
TATGAACATCGCGCGTTCGCTTATCAACTTGCGAGGACAAGTCATATACTTCTATTCTGAACTAAAAGAAATTATTAGTATTATTATTAATGCTAATTTAAAACTGCTTATTAACCCTTAACAAATCATTTTTATTTCACCATTCCTCTTGACTGCTTATTATTTGCTTCTGAATACGCTACCGCCCCCCTAAAAGGCTACAGCGTCCACAGGGGGGCGGTATCGCCCCCGTTGGGAACCATTGGCTTAGACAGAGTCGGATTCGGGGACTATACCAGTGTGCTGTTTCGTAACATTACTTTTTCACACATATGGCAATCCACATATTGTCTATGCATGAAAACTAAACGCGTTTTCGGGGATTCCCACAAATAATGTATACGTTTAGGTACTCGCTTAGAACCGAGAAGGGGAATTACCGTGCAAATTTCTTCCGTCAACCTATTGTTTCGTTTCGGTACGACTGACGATTTGACGTATTGTTATCAAAGCAAAACATTGTTTGGGTTAACCTTGATCCACTTTCGCCAAAGTTTAATTGTTTAACCAAAGTTTAATTGTTTAATTAAGATATTTCAAATGACAAATCCAAGTTATACCAAAAATTGTTCGAAATTTTTGAAAAACCTCATATAAATATGAAAGTACAAAATGTACAGAAGTTAATTAACAAAGGGTGGCGTAATTATAACTTACAAGCAAAGTCCGACAAGGAACATATTATTGTCTCTTAGAGGATTGAAGAAGAATTGCAAGCAGTGATTAAGAATTAATGCAATCTACTACGTTTTTTTCCAAGGTGAGTGATGAAACCATTTTAGGTATGAGTACTAGAAATGTTCCACTACACTAGAAGTATTAGAAATCGCCAAAAACTTTCTCTTTATATTTTGTAAAGAAAACAACAATATAGTCGTTCAATCATTGGCAGATATTATGGCCTATCTCAAATTTTAGAGGTAATGTTCGTTAGATAGATTTATTCCTTATGATTGACCGATAAGCAAAAAAGTATTCTGAGTTGATTAATCGTTTTTCTCTTACAAAATGTATAGAATTTTTTTCAAAAATTTAGGAAAGGTCTCTTATAACTATAACGGTACCATACCCTTACTGACTCGACTCAATAATCGACCATGTATTTGATCGGATAAATGTATGAAACTCCGGATTCAGTTTCGCCATATTAAATGTACTCACTATATTCTATATGTAATGACCATTTTTGGCCACACCTTTATATTTTCGTAGCTTAATAAGAGAGTCATTAGTAGTACCTATAGATTGTTTAAATTTTTAGACAACGGAGAAACACAAATTGCACAGTCAGCTTCAAATACTAAAGAACAGGAAGAAGACGACATAAAACCTGGAACATCAATGCGAAAACACAGATAAGCTATGAAAGCTATGAAAAATAAAATTGCTCTTCTCGGAAAAAATCTCAATGGTTCGTATTCTGCCCAAGATACTATGCCAAGCCGTGTTGAAATTGGTAAACAGGTCATTATGTTGCGCGAAGAATTAAAAATAGTGGAACAGTTTTTAAACAGAAAGATTCAAAACGCAGTTACACAGAAGAAACACAGAGATGGTATGAAAAGAAAGAAGATATTTGTCATTAAAATCCAGAAATAAAAACAAACTATCGCCGAGGGATCAAGTGGGACGTCCTAGCCTAGAAAACAATCAACCATTACTATTGAAAACAATTGTGGATATAGCTTTATTTGGAAGTGCAGCAAATGATAAAAGACGACCAAAATCTACTCGCACTGTAAAAACTCTTGAAGAACTCACACAAGAATTACGTAAAAAGACAAGTATCGACAGTCCCTGTTAAACTCACTCGGGCTCAGACTAATCACCACAAAAGCCACTTAAATAGAAATTTCGTTGAAACATCAACCCATTATTTGGAGAACATAGCATCCATGCTTGGACTAGACCAAGTATTTTTCATATCTCAAGATGATAAAGCTCGGGTCCCTATTCCCTATTGGTGTTACTGCGGCAGAGAAGCAAGCACCTCTTATAATGCACATGGAATATATAATCAAATTGACTGATCACGACTGGGTAATCGCCGAAGGGCATAAATTAATACAATCAGTTTATACTGGTATCAAAATCGCTTCCAGTATGCTAAGACAACCACAAACCAACACACTTCCTATCCGAAGTGGAAAACATAGTTCATCTACTGCTAATACTCATGCTCCAGATTTTGAGACGCTTATCGAACTTGAAGAGTTTCAAGCATTAGATAAAACTGACCATGGATTGATAAACCAGTGGTAATCATGACGGTTGATGGAGAGCCAGTTGAAAATCCGCGTTATCAAAAAGATATAGCGTTTGCTACACCAAACTTTAAGCGACATGATCTCGATGCATTGTTTTTAGTTACCAATGCTCCTGGCAAATGTGCTTATAACATAGTAGAGCGCAGATGGGCTCCTCTTAGTAGGGAACTGGCTGGTTTGATATTGCCTCATGACCATTTCAGGTCCCATTTGAATAAACCTGTGGCGTTACAATTAATGAACATTTAGAAAGATACAATTTCAAGTTTGCAGGAAATGTGTAAGCTGAAGTATAGAGTTAAATGGAAATTGATGGCTATCATGTTACTGCAAAATATGTTGTGCCGGGCGAACAAGATCTTCCTGATTACCCAGACATCAAAGATATTCAGAAAATGTGCATGAAAGCCAAAACTTGCTTCAAATTGTAAAATGCAGACACATAAAATGCTGTCACAAGATAGCCGCGGAGAAGCGCGCGCGTTTACATCCAAATTTGAATCCCTATTCATGTTTTATTTATTACTGAGTGAAATATTCCTAATGGTTTCACCTAATTGCAAAGAAATGAATGATGTACGATGTAGAATAACATATATTTTTTTCGGAAGATATGCAAGTTGCTCATCGTCAAAAAAGTTTTTCAATTGACGTTTTACCACTCGATAATATCTTGAATTTTTAGTTTACTTATTGCTTAAGGAGACGTTTAAGTATATACATAAACAAAATGGTACATGCTCTAGCTGACAAAGTAACAGCTATCTCAATTATTGGTGAAAGTGGAAATAATTTTCATGCGGCGGAACAAATTTTTACCACGATCGCCCTATATCGAGGACTTATTTGAGGGAGCTTTTCCATAAGCTTCAACAAACAGGTAGTGTTCATGATGCCAAACGATCGGGTCGACCAAATATTGATAAATAAATTGATATATTTGCAAAAATTGTAGTAAACCCTTTTTCTTCCACAGCCCAAGTAACGTCTACCTGTGGAGTCAGTCATAATATAGTACACAGAGTACTGACCAAAAACAAATTTTATCCATACAAGTTGAAAATGGTGCATCAACTAAAAAGATGATGACCCCAACCGAAGGCTGCAATTCTGTGAAAATATGTCCACTAAAATGCTCCAACAACCAGACTATGTAAGAACAATTTGTTTTAGTGATGAAAGTACTTTCTTCCTCAATGGAAATGTTAATACTCAAATGTGAGGTATGAGAGTGACATAAATCCTCATATGTTTCGTGAAAAACATACACAGTTTCCGTTAAATGTACGACGCCATCCTCTTTATTTGCATGTTGCTATTTAAATATTTGTTACGATACCACTGTATATAAACTAAAGTTTAAGATGACATTGCATTTATTTAGTTTTTTGTTATGATAACCTAGATCTAACTTGAAATATTGTTGACATGGATTGTTGGTAATATGGAATACTAGTATTCGATATTTATATCACGTTTTTTTTTATTTGTTTAGGATCCCACGAAAAACTGAACGTCCATCTTGCAATAATGAAAGAAATAATTACAAGGAAGAGGACATGACTAGGGCCATCCAGGTTGTGAGAGAAAAATCATTAGGATATCTCAAGGCATCCAAAGGGCTCCTCATACAACGCTCGTTCGTCTGAGTCAAATTAAAACAGTTCCCCCAGGTAAGGCTGCAGCAACCAAACTTGGGAGAAAATGTGTTTTGGAATCAGAGCTAGAGACGCTACTAGATGATTACATTTTAAAAATGGAGTCCAAAGTTTACGGACTCACAATGGCTTATCAGTTGGCCATAAGGAATAAAATCAAATAATCATTTTCTACATATGGATTAGCAGGCAGAGCCTGGATTGATTTGTTTTTAAAGCGACATCAAAAATTGTCAATAACGAAGCCAACGGGGACATCATTTGCAAGATCTGCAGATTTTTGTAAAGAAAAAGTTGCCGGCTTTTTTGACCTCCTTGAAAAGCTAATGCCCTATTCCCCGAACAACGTTTATAATGTAGACGAATCAGTGGTAACTATTGTCCAAAGTAAAGTACCGTCAGTAATAGGGTTGAAAGGCAATCGTCAAGTTGCTTTATGAACATCAGCAGAGAGAGGGGCTCTGATTACAGTTATTTGTTGCATGAGTGCGGCTGGAAACTTTGTCCCTCCCAAGTTTATTTTTCCTAAGAAAAATATGAACATTCAGCTTATGAAGGGAGCACCTCCTGGGTCCGCAGGAGCTGCAAATACATCCGTTTGGGTACAGTCCCATATTTTCACCCAGTGGTTCCGTTACTTTATCCAGTACACTAAACCAACTGAAGAAACCTCCCTCCTGCTAATCCTTGACGGCCATTACAGCCACACTCGCAATATAGACGTTATCGACCTTGCAAGAGAAAACCATGTTAACATTTTATGTCTGCCTCCTCACTCGACGCATAAGCTCCAGCCTTCAGATAAGTTATTTATGGGGCCATGGAAAGTTTATTATACCTAGTAAAGAAATTCGTATTTGGATCCGTCAAAATCAACGGGCTCTTAGTCCTTTTGATATAATAGAGTTATTTGGTAGAGCTTACGAAAAAGTTCAGACATACACAATAGCGGCCTATTGTTTTTCGCACCACTGGTATATACCCTTTTAACAGGGGTGTTTTTTTCGAATCTGACTTCATTGCTGCGGAACAAGAAGCAGCGAAAAGAGGAATTTCCATTAACATTCAAGAAGTCGAAACAACAAAAGCTTCTACTACCCCTATCCATAAACCTTCGTGCTCTAAAGCGTCATGCGAAGACAATGCATCTGGTCGAATTGAAGCTTTGGCCAAGATCAAGATGTAGATGAGCAAGACCAAGATGAGGACGTGGATTCAACCCAGAAGTGTGTTTCACCGTTCGGAATATCTCCAGTCCCAGACACAATCCGCAAAAAACAAATAGAGGACGCAAGACAATTGGATCTATTGTAATTACCTCATCACCTTACAAAGACGAACTAAATGAGTCAATAAATAAAAAAACTGAAAAGGAGGTAAAAGCACGTGGCGTAAAAAGAAAATTGCCTTCGGGAAAATCCTTTGAAACAAAAAGATTCTCAAAAACAGGAGAAGTCAAAGTACAAAATGAAAAGTCAAAAGAATGCAGCTTCAGCTGATGAATCTCAGAATTTAAGCGAAGATGTAAAACTTGACGATTCTGACAACGATTTAGATAAATTGGGCTTAATTCTCTTCACTTACCCAACTTTTTTTATATACCAAACATAATGGTATTCCATATTTGCTCCTTCTCCTCTTATTTATTTCTTGCTTTCGCTGAATGCGTGCAGCAGTTGCACACATACATATTCAATTTTTGTTAAGATGTGTATCACTTTCCACACTTGTTATCTAATATGCTTACAGAATTTTATTTTTTTTTAGGTTGAATTCCAGGACAAGATACTTTTTTCTAATTTTGTACCTGTTTTTTTCAAATTGACTGCACTGCTTATTAATGGTGAATAAACTATTTAAATCCTTTATTGTTTTTTTTATATTAAATGTACAGAGGGTGAACAACTAAGAGCAGCTGTAGGCCATATCTCAGAAAAGAATCATGGTACAACTTTTAAAAAATACCTAAAGGAAACTGGCCCTGAAAAATCGCTAGACCATATTTTTTAGTCTCTAAAATATCCGCTAGGGGTGGAATGAATCCTCGAAAGCATAATACTGTGATTATCTCCAAAAAAACATACTAAAGGTGTCCTAAAAATACAATTTTTGAAATCTTTTTAACCGATTTTGGCGTCATTTAAAAGATTTTTTTTCTGTTTAATGAGATTGATAAGAAAATTGAATAATTCTGTATCCGCTAGTAAATATCAAATGTGAATTGGAGCATTTTTTAAATTTTTAAATCTGGTATTGTAAATCTTATATCTTGGAATAGTATTAAAATTTAGACTTGCTAATTTCACTAAATTCCAATTTTTTAATCCCTTTTCATTAGAATTTGAAAAATGCCTCATCACATTTGAAATTTCCAAGAAAAATGTGAAAATTTTCGATTTTTTGACATAGCGTTGACAAAATTGTCCAATTTTGTTATTTTTGTTAAGCATATCTTATTAAAGAGGAAAAACTCTTTTAAATAACTCCAAAAACATTAATATTGGTTTAAAAACAAAAAAGTGTTATGATATTTGTTATAACAAGTTTAAACCTTCCCCACCCCTTACTAGAAGAATAAGGACAAAAAGTCCCTAACTAAATTTTTTCATCAATATTTTAAAAATTGTATATTTAGGATACCTTTAGTATGTCTTTTTTTGGAGATAATCACAGTATTACCTGTTTTTAAATTATCATTCCACCCCATAGCAGATATTTTAGGAACTCAAAAATATTTTCCAGCTATTTTTCTGTGTAGGTATTTCCAGGTATTTTTTGTTGTACTATGACTATTTTTTGAAATATGGCCGACAGCCGGCATTATTAGTTGTTCTCCCTGTATTTGCTGATTAGACACAGAACCATCTATAGGATGTCATCTAAAATGTTTGACGTACATTATTTAGAGGTTTGAGAAATGTCCATACAACATATAAGAGAATATACTGTGAAATGTTGCATTTAGTTCATTGGTAAGATGTTATTTTATAAACATTGCATTAACATCTACAAAATGTTAAAATGCATTTCTGAATGTAACGAAAATGTTGCTTTTAGTTAATTATAAGGACTTCCTTTTGGGGAAGTTCTAGTAACATCTCAGTAATGTAAAAAGGCAGCGCTTTAACATCGCTGAGAAGTTAAGTTGAAACATCACAAAAGTTAACAGCCACAAGCTGGGCATAAGCGGTTGTATAGATGTGCATGTGAGGAAAACAAGAAGAAAAAAAGGAATAACATTATCACAATGTGATATTGAATTAACGTGAGTGTAACATTTATTTATTAGTGGATGGTACTACGGAGGCTGTGTCGTGATAATAATCCGAAATTTCTTCAAATATTACCAAAAACGTGGTATCATGTACTGGTTCTGGTTACCTGAAAATTCTAGAGTTCTTCTGTGAGATGTTCTGATTAATACTCAATCATGAAATTGGTATCTTGTTGCACTCCAGAAGCTGTATCGTACTAACAAGATATGTTACAAAAAGTGACCGACAACGACGACGACATACACACAGGATTTTTTCAAAAAACCCTTTTTTCGTGTTTCTCTCGGTGAAAAATGAAAAAACAAAAATTTCTACTGTTTTTGGGGTAAACCAATACTTTTCGTGCATATTAGATATGGTTGGGCGGAAAAGTAATAACTTATACGTGCTACGGTTCGTCGAGATTCATTATTAAGAAGCTTTCGGTGAATTAATTAAAAATAGGAAGTACTAAATATGCTATACATTCAAGTTCATTATTTGACTGCGCACAATAGAATTCAAAAGCTGATGTGTCCCGGCGATTTTAAATTTTTACTAAAATAAAGACAGAAACAATTTCATTCCATAAGTAAGTTGCCCACTACATCTCTTGATAATAATGTAAAGGACGCAATTAATCGTAATATTCTGGTAGACACAAGACAAATACTGGTAATATTGAAAAGAGCTGGATCAGAAAGTGAGGATAACATTGCTAGCTTCACCATTGACATATTTTCAAGGATCCGACGGACTAACGACAAACATTTTCAAATATTTATTAAAATATGCATGATATATTGATTGAAATTCGATAGAAAATTCCAGATGAGAATACGGACATTTTCTTACTATATGTCGGAGATTCTCAATGTGAAGTAGAGAGTAACAACTTTTGAATAATCCTGTAAAAAACTATTATCTTTGTCTATATTTAGTTTTTATGTATATTATCATACCCAAATAAAGAGCAGTCAATCTCTTTCATTATCAGATTATGAATGCATACTTTTGAAATCAACCTAACGCTTTTATGACTACATACTATTGCATTATTTATATTTGTGCATTTTTTTATAATCGCTCCTCTATGACCTCGAAAAAGTTTAACTACCTCCACTTCGTAGAAAAAAAAACTTTATTTTTATACACACATACGATAAGAAAAACCAAACCTAACCATGGTAATATCATTTCTAGACCGGTCTATCTCGCTTCCGTCCGCACAAGTATACAAAGACATCGTTTGTTCTGTTAGAGAATGACTAATTCGCTAACTAATCATACCAACAAAATAAAATTGTTAAAAAATCGTTTTGCTGCAGTTTACTGTCAAGTTCAACAAACGAGACGTGAAGGTCGGTGTCTGTCTAGAACTAGCTAGCCTAATTATAAAAAAGTCAACTAATTTACAGGGTTAGTAAATAAATGTGAAAATATTTGTCTAACTAAATATTTTTTACGTTAATCATCAACTACTTAATTCTCATTTTAACTTCATGGTGTTTTAATAGCACTTTGAATAAATCCAATAATTAAAATTTGAACATAAATAGTGCCGTATAATATACCAGTCTCTACGAAGGATCTCATATATGTTCGAACGGGATCAAATGAGGAGTGGAAACTGGCTACTCAAGAGCGGATCGTAAATTTGCGGGGTCCTGACTAAAATTAATTGACACTTTATTGAAAAAAATTGTTTTCTATAGTGATTTTGTTGGAGTTTGAAGTTCTCACTTCTGTTGACAGTCCCCATGACTGCTAATTTATTTTCACAGGATCCTCTATTGTTTTTAATGGAGGCTGTGGGCCTTTTGTATCAACGGAGCCTTGGGGTGCATTCCAAAAAGCACTTAATTAGATCAGTTCGTGTGGATACTTGTTTAAACGGATAACTTAAATATTTACTAAATATTCATTAACAGACCTACCATACTAAGGACTTACGTAAACGTCCGTAAAAATTAAATTGAAATATCGTCAAAAAAGGTATAAAACCACCTGAATTTTGGTTATGTATTACTTTTCCTTCCAATCCTATCTAATATGCGAAAAAAAGTTGTAATTTTGTAGTTTTTTGTTATTTTTTCGTTTTTTGGCAAGAAAAACCCGAAAAAACAGTTTTTAGAAAAAAAATTCCTGTGTATATGTCGTCGTCGTAGTTGTCGTCGGCCACTTTTCGTAACATGTCTTGTTAGCAGGATACAGCATACGGAGTGCAATAAGTCACCAATTTTATAGTTGAATATAGTTCAGGATATCTCATAAGGTAGGTACAGACAAACAAAACTTCGTATCGTAACTCCGTCGCGCAACAATTGTTTGTTACGCGTGTCAACAAATATAGCGTATCAATACATCATCGCGTATCTTATAAACGGGACATTTTGCCGTTCCGTCTTTACTAAAACAGAACAATTAAATTAGTCTTCTTCTTGTGTGCAATGGAGGTTGTTGCAGCAGCTTATATATACATGCTTTACTTAGTTAAAAAAGACGCGCTGAAAGACGCTGGTGGCAGACCCGGTTCTATACTAATAGAAGTGTGTACAGCGGAAATCATTTACTGTTGGATTTAAAATTTCAGGCCTCTACAAAAATTTTACTAGAATGTCTCCAACAGACTTCGATTACTTGATTAATTTAATTGGTCCCAAAATAGCACGAAAAGATACTAGATGGAGAACAGCAATTTCTGTTCAAGAAAGGTTGGCAGTAACAATTCGGTTTCTGGTGATTGGTGACTCTTTCACCAGTCTACAATACCTTTTTAAAATTTCTAAACAATCGATAAGTGCTATAGTTCCTGAAGTGTGCGAAGCCATTATAGAAGGATTAAAAGAAAATATACAGGTAAGAAACTGTTTTATTACAGAAGTATAATAAACACACATTAAACAAAACAAATGTTTATCTTAAATTCTCTAATTCAATATCGGGCATATCCAATAGTTGGCGTGGTGAAGAATTGACTGGAGTACTGCGACTTGAATGATCCGAAATACTAGAATTAGCATAATTATATGCTGGAGATGGTACCTGTGAATGCTGTTGAGTAAAACTGGAAGCTTGGCTATCCTGATACTTGACAAATTGAGATTGTTGTGGCACAGAATGACTGAAGAGTATGAGTACGGTATGATTGCGAATGATAAAAATTGGTTGAACTTTGTTCGAGATGGGTCTTGTCTGCTTCAAACAAAATTAACGTAATATCTTGTTGTAATTCAAGAGAATATTTGGCCAGTTCTTTAGCCACAAGATTTCCAAATATTTGACATTCGTTTTGCTCCCATGGGTTTCTAGCGTTTGCTGATGCTTCTGACAGTATTTTAAAAGCTTTATCTAATTTCTCAGAATCTTCATTTCTCTTTTGGCGTTTCCTACTAGGTGTCGCTTCATCGCTTTTCTTTTTGGTACATTTTCTTTACTTTCCCGATTCTCTTGTACAGCAGAATGTTCATCGTTATCTGCTAATGTTACTTCATCACCCGATATTTCCTTTTCATCATTATTTTCTTCTTCGTGTACAATCTAAAATTGAAAATAATTTAAAATAAGTATTTAATAAACAGACTTATTTATAAAATAAAAATATGTCCTATTTTTGGCGCAGTGTATAATTTGTTTTAACGAAATTTCTTTTAATTTTTACAGATACCTTCAACACCAGAAAGATGGTTAGAAGGGGCAAAACAGTTTGAAGACACCTGGAACTTTCCACATTGTCTGGGTGCTTTAGATGAGAATCATGTTGTTCTGCAAGCTCCGATTAACACCGGAAGCGAGTTCTTTAATTACAAATCAACATTTAGTATAGATCTTTTTGCCCTAGTGGATGCTAATTATAACTTTTTGTATGGTGATGCTGGATGCCAAGGAAGAATTTCAGATGGTGGTATCTTTAAAAACTGCTCGCTTTACAAAAAATTAGAGCGAAATGACTTAAATTTACCTGAACCAGAAGCTTTACATGGCAGGCAACAGAAAATTCCCTATTTTTTTATTGGAGACGAGGCATTTGCCTTAACTGAGTCGTCAATAAAACCGTTTTCGGGAATACATCCTAAAGGATCATTGCAAAGAGTGTTTAACTACAGATTATCTCGCGCATGAAGAACTGTAGAAAATATATTTGGCATCGCCTCAGCCGTTTTTAGAGTACTTCGTAAACCGATGTTACTTGAACCCAGAAAAGCTGAATTAGTTATAATGGCAGTAGCTCATCTACATATTTTTTTAAGAGAAAGTTCCACATCTTGTGCTTTGTATAGGCCACATGGAACCTTCGATACAGAAATTGATGGAAAGCTTGTAGAAGGAAAGTATAAAACTATAACTAATGAACCAATGTCTTCTTTATTTCCAATTAGAAATATTCCCAGAAGACCAACCAAAAATGCAACACGAATTAGAGACGAATTGTCATCGTACTTTCAAAACGAACATCGAATTTTGTGGCAAGATAATTATACGTAATTCGTAATTCGTTTTATACTTACCGTGCTTTGTGTTTCCCGAACCTTGTTTTTGTCCCAAAGGAATAGCAAACTTTTAAAGGCAAACCAACTACTTTCATAGATATCTGAAAGCCCTGTAATAAATAAAAATAAAATTTGTAACTGAAAAGTAAATAAACAAAATAGAAAAGAAATTAATTTTCAATTATTCAAACTTACCTTTACCCGTACCGTGGCTCTATTTAATTTTTGCTTTCTCTCGCCAAGTCCTGACAGAAGAACATTACTTTTTTTTTGCATTCATCTACTGTTGTCCGAAACTCTACAGCAAGTTCTTCCCAAGCATCATGCTTCTTTATTTTATTATAGTATTTGGGATGTTTTGCATCCCACAAAATTTCTTTATTACGATAACTATTTATGAAATCCAGGGTAGATTCTTCTGTCCAATCCATGTTTTCAACTGAATAAACCAAACGAAAAATAAATCGCAACTGTGTAGCGTAGACCTGTCTAGACATGCTAACAAGTGGTGCAACATCAGTGCGTATCATTTCTTTGATGCGGCGTCAAAAAACCGACAACCGATGGAACGCCGAGATGTTACTATATTCTGGTGTTACGCAGTGCTGTCCACACTTGTTACGCGACGGCGTTACGATACGAAGTTTTGTTATATGTCTGTACGCACCTATAGATGAACCCTATTGATTTTCAGCTCACCAGACCCACTACAACGGGTGCTATGGTACTTGAAGTACATGGGTACACAAATATCAGAAATACTTGTGCAGTATTAAAATATTATGTGAAACATAATATTAAAGCGGAGGCATAAGAAACTGGAGAAAACAAGTCAGTTCATAGAACTTCCTGCAGTCTTTTGGACCATGCTATTTTTGATAATTCTTGGCGACTTTATAGGAGGTTAAGTGGATAATTTGAACATAACTATCTACTCATATTTACACCCTATCACTTTATATTTATTATTCGGAAAATCGAGCATAAATTTGATAGTGGTAGATCATTCGATAGTTTCTATTTGATAGATTTCCTGTACGTATTTGTATTGTTAAAAATGTGTTCTGGTTATTGCGTAGGTATTTTGTGACATAACCTGGAAATTCTCACCAATTCTGTTTCCGTTAAAGATTACTCCCACCATTAAACCGATATCTGATTAAATTCAGCTGATTGTTGTGTTAATGATAATTTTTGAAGTTCACTTTTACTCTGAGACAAATAGATCGATAAGCAAGTAAAAATTACAAGAAAATATTGAATTAGATGCGATGGGATTGTTCAATTTATGTTTTGATAATAAATTTTTGAAACATGGGTGAGTTATTAAGATGTGGATAGTATGACTTAGTTATTTGAAATAATTTATAGATGGAAAATTACTGAAAGAACTAGAAAATAATTTGAAAAAATTCTAGTGTCCACTAGAAATTGTTGTCAATCGAGCAATGAAGTTTTTAATAATCTATTTTACAACTGATACTTCTGCTATATTGAATTGACTCCTAATTCATACTGTATTTCTAGAAACTTAAGATTGAGAGTAAATAAAAAATGCAAACTAGTTCTGGAGAATACTAAGGAGAATTTGGGGATAGAAAATCTGCAATAGACAGGGAAATTCGGCAATAAGTAATTGAAATAAAAAAGATTCTTTATTTGTATCAAACAGTCATAAGACATAGTCCAAGTACTACAAGAAATAGACGTGACGTAAGATTATGAAGATGACAATAAAAGAAACAAGAAACTCTATAACGATGCAACTGTAGTACACTTAAAATTACTAACCTTTTCCCTGACGTCATTAATATCTGATAACATAAGCGACAAATGCCAAATTATTTTGTTCTCCTCTTCACTATTAATAGAAAGAGATGCCACTTAATAATTATGTCGGTTATGTTATCAGATATTAATGACGTCAGGGAAAAGGTCAATAATTTTATGTGTATTTGATGCGAAGGACGGCTTGCGACTAGGAGATAAGCTACATTGATAGATCTAGAATAGTTTATCAAAAGCACCAGTGATTTGGGACTTGCAGCAGTCTATGTGATCATGACCAGAGGTAAAAGAAAACTAGAATAATTGTTCAAACTACCGATAACCGTGGGACAAATAAACAAAGAAACTATAACCTGCATGGATCAAGAATACAAGGCAGATGAATATTGTGGTTATAGTTGAGGATCAAGTTTATGAGTTTAGAGAAGTGGAACAGTTTATTTATCCAGGTACCTTTCCTTTGATGCCTACCTGATCTTCAATTATTTTTGGCTAGTCCAAGAATGACCTAACTTGTGATTGACTTAATATATGTTAATACAAAAAAGAAGACCTTAGATATTATTAACCCTATGGGGATATCCGATGTATCTTCTTCCCAATTAAGTTCAGTGTAACCGTGCAATGATATAGAGAACCAGGAGAACTATATCTGCTGATCTTTACAATTATCACTTAAGAAGACAGTTTAAAAGTGGAGAACTCCCTAGATTTATTGTTCATTGACGACTTCATATTGTGGGTTTCTTAAAGGCCGGTCAGTTCGCAATTCTTCTTGCAGCATGCAATATACTTGATCGAAAGCATGCGCAGTAGAGGATAATTTGGCAAGTCTCTTGCCATTTCAAGCTCTTGCCCAAAATCGATCTGGTTCGATTTGTATTGCAGCTTGCATGCAATTCTGGGGGAAAAGTAGCTACTTTTTTGTTACTAACGGAATAAAAGTTTCTAGACGAGATGGAAGGTGATGTGTGACATGTGACATAAACACATTTTGTTTATTTCATGATTGCTCATAGTTGGATCAAAACTCTGTTGATTGTTTTAATTATTATTTCTTGTGTTTACATTATACAAATATACAATGGCATGTGGCAAAGGGTAAGTTTTATTTTTTATCATAACTGATATTTTTTGTTGATTAAGCATCTGTATACTTAAAAACTAGTAACGAAAATCACTTTTAATGGCTTCGACTGGCTTAAAGAGGCAACCGTCACATTTTTTAATTTATATGAGGAGCATCCCTGCCTTTACCTCCCAACTCACGGAGACTACCACAATCGGGCTGTTCGCAACAGTGCCCTTCAAAAGACAGCCACTGAATTTAATAGGCAAAAATGAACGAGTCTATCTGCAGGAAATATTAAACAGAAAATACAAGGGGTAAGGACACAGTTCTTAGCAGAAACCCAAAAAATAAAAAAAGTGAGGTATCTGGGGCGTACGCTGATCAGGTTTATGAACCCAAACTGTGGTGTTTTGAAAACCTGAAATTTTTGCAACAGGGAACAGAGGTAGTGCAACAAGGGGAGTCGAATATGACAGAAATCATATCAAGTGAAGCAGAATTCGTTGACAATGAAGTAAGTGTTAAATTTATATTTTACTGGTGTTTTATAAAGTTTGTCACCCATTGTAGGTATATTTGAGATATTGAGCAACTGTGAAACTATAAAAATAAACTTATTTAAAATTAGAAATAGACATAATAAATTAGTAAGAAGACTTGAAATAAATACTAACCTAGATTGTTCTACTCATTACAGGCAGAATGTGAAGTCATTTATGATGGGGATGTTCAGATTTTACATGAGGATATAGACACTATTTCACCCATATCTCCAATGAAGTCCAGGGCTAGCATAAAATCTCAATGCCCATCTACTTCAGGAACTTCAGCACCAAAAACTGATGTAAAACATTCTACTAGAATATTAAAGAGAAAAGCTGAACCAGACAATATAAGTGCCCTGCTAACAGCAGCAGTAACAACATTAGTAAATATTAATAAAGCGGAGGGCAATGACAACAGTCATCAACAAGTCGGAGGCAAATATTTTACATTCGGAAGGTAAATTGCTTGTGAAAATAAAAAATCATAGATTCTTTAGAATTTATTCAAATTAAGATCTCAATATATTTATGAAATAAATACATTGTGATGACTATACCTTCTTCACATGTGTTTCTGAAAGTTTGAACTTGTTTCAGGTTAAATTTTATTCCATAAAAAAGCGTACACATACTAGAAAGAGATCTCAATGTCATCAAATTATATTAATTTTGTTGAAGTTAGCATCTCTTTCTGATAAGTGTGTTTTTATATGAATATATTTGAAGGTTTCTGGGATACAATTGCCTAACATCTTTCCAAATAAAATTGGGGTTTTATCAAATATGGTGGAAAAATAGTATGATTCTTTTCAGTGATTATGAGCCCTCACTGAAATAATATGAGAAGTTTTTCATACCATCTCTCTCAGTTACATTCATATACATAATAATTATATCATATCTCACTAGTCTTTGTACGAACTCATTGTGGTGAAATAAGGCTCAAGAATGCTGAAAAGAACTCTATACAGATTTCTTTATAACCCAATTGTTTTTTAAAAAAAGGTATTGAAAATATGTTGTTTTCGTTGCAATTATTACAGATTTGTAGCAGAAGAACTGGAAGACATTGATGACAACGATATAGTAAACGATGTCAAACAAGCAATCCTAGAATCCGTTTTTACTGGGAAAAGAAGGCAAATGCAAAGAAGAAACAAGAATACCACTAATTAAAATAATGTATTTGTATATATTTTTGTTTGTAATAATTAAAATAAAGGTTCAGATTACAAAAAACATTGTAGATTTTGCAAACATACTTAAAACTAAAATACACTAACACTACTATCAAAAAACAGAGAATAAAAAAAATTAAATTAAATTATCCTGCCAAGGCACACTACCACATCCACTAAAATAATATTTAAACTCTTCTCATATACTAAGTGCTTCATTTCTTGGCCTGCCGTAGTTCTACCTGCTTAAACCGAAGACAAACCTGTACCTCTTGTCAATGTCTTCTTCTGGGTTATTACCAAAATAAGCATTGTTCGTTTCTTTCCTTAGAAAAGTGTGAAGGGCACAGCATGCTTGTGTAATAATTTTTGCTTTTTCTGTTTTTAAGGGTATAGTATTAAGCAATATCTTAAAACGGTTAGCTAAAATACCAAATGTATTTTCAACTACTCAGCGGGCTCTGCTTAATCTGTAGTTGAAAATTATTTGCTCTCTTGTCATATTACGAAAAGGGTAGGGTTTTTATATATGTGTAGACAGAGAAAAGGCAGCATCTGCAACTATTAAATAGGGTACTGCTTTATTTCTCCCAGGTAAAGGTTTGTCTTCAGAAACATTAAGTTTGTTCTCTTCGAGGGCTCTTGCCAAATCACTTTCTCAAAACACACCACCATCTGAAAGTCTTCCATTCATGCCTACATTTATGTACGTAAAATTATAATGTGCATCAACTAATGCAAGTAAAACTATTCTGTGAGTTTTCTTATAATTAAAAAACGCAGATCCTTGGTCTTTTGGAGTTTTAATTGTGATGTGTTTTCCATCCAGTGCACCTATAATATGCGGTGCATTCCACGTGGTCTCAAATTTTCTTGCAATTTCCAACCATTCTGCAGCAGTTGTAGGAACCTGAAAAACAAACATAATAATTAATCAAGTATATTTTTGCCCGAAACAGTAACTCTTACCATTAAATATTCATCCTTCAATTCTTCATATATTGCTTGGCACACTATTGGAATAAATAATGATATAGTGCTTCCAGATATTCTATAATTATACATTAAACTACGAAAACTTTCCCCTGTGGCTAGATATCTTAATGTAATTAATAATTTATCTCGGGCTGAAATTGTTTGCCGAAGAGAGCACTTTTTCGTTATTCTGTGGGCAATTTTGGACAATAGCTTTTCAAAAGTATTCTTATCCATCCTTAGATAGTTTGCAAACTTTTCCATATCTGAGGTGATAAACTCTTCAGGTAAACTGATATTTCCTCTATTTTGTTTCAACCAAGGCCTTACCCACCACCTTCTTGGTATTCTTGTTGCTGCCTCTCTCGTCAAGAGAGCACTGGCAGCAATAATCATACAAATTACTGCAGAAGCTTGCTTCTTTTGTCTTCTATTCATTTTGACATTGTTCTTTCAACCGCAACGTGAATAGGTAAGTAGCAATAACCTCAATACAAAGTTAGTTTATCAACAATCAACATCAGATGACACACTAAGCTAACCTCACAATTAACTTTAATTTTTTTGGTTGGTATTATCTATGTTGGTATCCACATATTGTAAAACGATTGTCAATAGTTGCAAGCAAGACCTTGCAAGGTCAAAGTGTTGCTGCAATACATTGCAAAAAGAATTGCGAACTGTAAAGTATCCTTAAGTGTCTTCTAATTTTCAACACTTCAAGGAAATTCAGTTCTTGTTTCTTATCACAAATGTGTAGTACTTCTAGTTCTGTTAGGTGCCAATGAATGACTGGTGTCAAGTAGATGTCTGGCATAGTGGAATTTATCTGGTTGTTTTAATCTGTATGCTCGGAACTGTTCGCTGTATCGGATTTCAAAATTTCTAAGGGTCTGACCCAGATAGACAGCATTACATTCTGGACATTCAAGTTTATATACGAGTATACCAAATTTCTTTACTGGTGATATTTTGGTTTTTACATTTAACAATTTTGTACTTATGTTACTTTTTGTTTTAAAATAAATCGTTGTATTTGTTGCTAAAGATATTATCTTTGAAATATCATTAGAAATATTTCCTACATATGTAATGGTTTTATAAGTTTTTATTTCTTTAGTTTGTTTAGGAAATATTAGTTGTAATCCCACTTTCTCCTTTTTTTATTAATTAGTTCATTTATCATATGTAATGGGTAACCGTGGGATGTTGCTACTTGTTTAATTGTGTTAATCTATGAACGAATGTAATTTTGATAATTGAAAGAAAGTGTGAACGAAGTCGATGCAGGATTCAGGATAAACAACCGCCGCCTGAGAATACTCTGTTATGCAGACGAAACTGTCCTGACGGCAGAGGGCGAAGATGACCTGCAGTGCGTTCTCTGCAGATTCAACCTAACTGCACAGAGGCTTAATATGCAAATTTCGATCGAAAAAACAGTTGGTGATGAGTGAGTACATTATACATCAGGTGATAAATGTCAACTATATGGGGGTACAGATATCGAGCAGCAGAGGTAGAGTGAATGAGGTGGATAACCAAATCAGAAAAGCCGTAAGAGTATCAGGATGTTTGCGAGATATAATAAGGAAGAACAAATATATGACCACAGTGAGTAAAACACGAATTTATAAAACCTGCGTAAGGCCCATAATGACCTACGCCGCCGAGACAAGAGCTGAAACGTCTCTTACCAAAAGGAAAATGAGAACAGCGGATATGAAAATCCTAAGAACAATAAAAGGGATCACATTGCATTATAGGATACGCAATGAGAACGACAGAGGTGGACTGGGAGTGTAATACGTTGTCAGATGGGTGAGAGAGAGACGCCGGTGTTGGAGAGACCACATAGAACGAATGAGTCCAGACCGAATTGCAAAGTGGGCCAAAACACAAAAACCAGACACACGGCGCCCAGCTGGCAGACCCACAAAACGCTGGTATGAAAGCTGGAAAGATAATAGGAAGGCTGATGACAGAATTGACAGAACTTTGTCCTATCACATGAAGAAGAAGAAAAATATATACAGGGTGTTTCTATATTCGACCGACAACGCTCTACCACAGAGAGATCTTAATAAATGATTCATCTTGATATAGGAATACGAACCGTTACGGGGCCTAGTTGCTGAGATATAGGGTGTTAAAAGTTTTAAATCCAAATAAAAAATTGAATAGATGAGGCTTTTACTCGATGAAGATCCATACTGAACGATGAAATAAAACAATATAGTTTGTTTAAATCTTCATTTATTTGAACTAATGTTTAATTTAAACTTGTTGACGCGTTTCACTAACACAGTAGCTTTGTCAAAACGAATGAAGGTAAAATATAAAAATGTCTTAATATATACAGTGCCTAATCTATTTACTAAGGTTAACAATGGTATTGAAAGAAATTACCTGGAAATTCATTCACTACAAACATTCCTAAGCTATCTTCTAGGTAAAGAGGTTCAATAAAGAAGACTGACTGATATCTATTTCGTCTTTAAGGAGATTACCTGAATATTTATTTTTGTTAATCTCTAGGGCCTCTAATAAATTTAAACTAAAGGATTTACCGACTACATGGAGAATTTCAAAATTTGGGTCGAAAATGTGTTGGTTTTCTAATAAATGATTTGAATAGTTAGAATCTAATTTTTTGTTGTCATAGCTACGTGTGTGTTCCGAAATTCTAGTTTTAAAATTTCTAAAAGTCCTACCGATATAAATTTTATCACAATTGTCATAACTACATTTTAATTTATAAACTCCTGATTTGTTTAATTTTGAAGATTTAGATTTATTATTTTTAATGAATTTGGATAAATTGTGATCAGTTTTAAAGGAAATATTCATGTCTAAAGTTTATAAAAATGATTTAATTTTTAAGGATGGTGTTCCAAAGTATGTTGAGCTTTTAAATTGTTCATTATTTTTATCTGAGGGGAATACTTGTTCTAAAGTCTGTTTTTTTATCTTTTTATTTATGATATTGTCAATTAAATTTGGATCGTAATTATTATTAACTGCTATTTGTTTTATGATATTTAATTCTTTGGTATAGTTATTAATATTTAATGGGACTGTTAAGAGTCTGTGTATCATACTATTGAGAGCTGCTAGTTTATGACTGAATGGGTGGACCGAACTATTATGAATTGTAATATCTGTATGTGATGGTTTATGAAATATAGAAAAATCATGTTTATTATTTATATTTGAAATTGTAAGGTCTAGAAAGTTTATAGACTTATTTTGTTCAAGTTCTACGGTAAATTTGATATTATTGTGAATCGAGTTTATGTAAGTAATGAAGCTCTCTAATTGTCTATTTGTACCGATGAAGCTAGCTAAAATGTCGTCCACATATCGGTGCCAGTACATGAATTTTTTACTAAGGGGGTGTTCATGAATTATTTTTTTTTCTATATTATCCATGAAAATTTCTGCTACTAGGGGGCTGAGAGGGTTGCCCATAATCAAACCATCTTTACTGCTATAAACCTCTCCATTGAAATGAGAATAGTTTTGATTCCAACACACTTTTAATAAAGTAATGATATCAGAGTGAATTATAGGATTAACATTATTGTATGTGAGCAAGTTATCAACAAGAGTTACAGTTTCTTTAGGAGGTATACTAGGGAATAGATTTGTTACATCAAACGATATGAATTTAGAATTACGGGATAGTATTATATCTTGAATATTATCAATTAATTCCTTTGAGTTTTTAACTAAAAATCGAGGTATGGATGAACAATATTTAGAAATGACATCTATCAGATACTTTGAAATTTTGAATGAAGGTGCTGTGAAATAAGAAACAACTTGCGATTAGGTACCCCTCTTTATGGAGTTTAATTAATGAATAAAGTTCAGGGTGTTGCGGATTTGGTAAAAATAATTTATATTTTTCTTTATCGTTAATCATTGATTTAACGTTATCTACTGCTAATTTTACCTCTCTCTGAAATTTATTAGTTGGGTCTTTTTTAAGGGTCTCAAAATTGCTTGCCTGAATAAAATTGTTGGTTTTTAATATATAATCTGCTTTAGGTAATGCTATTACCGTACTTCCTTTACCTGCTTTTGTGAAAATAAGACTATTTGACTTTGATTTTTGTTGAATTGATTTGGCGACTGATAATTCAAAATTGGGTTTGGTAAACTCGACGAATTATTTTTTAATAATTTCTGAAGCTTCAGAAAGTTTTCTATATTTCATAAACCATCACATACAGATATTACAATTCATAATAGTTCGGTCCACCCATTCAGTCATAAACTAGCAGCTTTCAATAGTATGATACACAGACTCTAAACAGTCCCATTAAATATTAATAATTATACCAAAGAATTAAATATCATAAAACAAATAGCAGTTAATAATAATTACGATCCAAATTTAATTGACAATATCATAAATAAAAATATAAAAAAACAGACTTTAGAACAAGTATTCCCCTCAGATAAAAATAATAAACAGTTTAAAAGCTTAAAAAATTTTGGAACACCATCCTTAAAAATTAAATCATTTTTAGAAACTTCAGACATGAATTTTTCCTTTAAAACTGATCACAATTTATCCAAATTCATTAAAAATAATAAATCCAAATCTTCAAAATTAAACAAATCAGGAGTTTATAAATTAAAATGTGGTAATGACAATTGTGATAAAATTTATATCGGTAGAACTTTTAGAAATTTTAAAACTAGAATTTCGGAACACAAACGTAGCTATGACAACAAAAAATTAGATTCTAACTATTCAAATCATTTATTAGAAAACCAACACATTTTCGATCCAAATTTTGAAATTCTCCATGTAGTCGGTAAATCCTTTAGTTTAAATTTATTAGAGGCCCTAGAGATTAACAAAAATAAATATTCAGGTAATCTCCTTAACGACCAAATAGTTATCAATCAGTCTCCTTTATTGAACCTCTTTACCTAGAAGATAGCTTAGGAATGTTTGTAGTGAATGAATTTCCAGGTAATTTCTTTCAATACCATTGTTAACCTTAGTAAATAGATTTAGCACTGTATATATTAAGACATTTTTATATTATACCTTAATTCGTTTTGACAAAGCTACTGCGTTAGTGAAACGCGTCAACAAGTTTAAATTAAACATTAGTTCAAATGAATGAAGATTTAAACAAACTATATTGTTTTATTTCATCGTTCAAAATAAAAAAATTGCCATAAATCCAGAACGCCCTTAATTTTTTTTTAAATTCCAATATGCTCCATAATATAGTAATATTTTGACATAAACAAACTTTGGAAAACTTTAACCAGTGGCGCGCTGCCAGGGTTATATTCCACTTTTATCCCCCTATTTTTTACGCCACTGTAGCAAATTCTTTTTTTAATTTTGTTTTAAATTGCCTGATTATTTTTAGTTAAAGAACTAATAACATTTTATGGAGATAAAATAAACGGTGTTGTAGAAATTTGCCTCTAAACAAAAGTCTGCAGGTAATTAAATACTACTCAATATTTCTAAATTATAATCTAGTAGGCACGTGTCATATTTTTAATAGATCGTGATTAAATCATAGACTTTTAAATTCGTTTTTACATTAATTTTGCTGTTATAATAGTATATTAAGTACCAAGTGTCAAAACGTTTACTTTAGTCACGAGTTTTACTAGGCACGAGTGAAGCGAAGCGGAACGAGTTCCTTGTGAAACGAGTGACTAAAGACGTTTTTAACACGAGGTGCTTACTATACTTTTTCTTCGCCCGCGGGAATGAAAACATTATATTATATTTGAATTATATTCATTACATGACGGACGATGACTGACAGCTGACTGACAAATCAAATGACACAGAATAACAAAATTATCAAGGAGCATGAAATTTAACATACAAAAGATACACTTGATTTGACGTTTAAAAAACAAAAGATAAACGAGATGTGACTTTTCGCATTTTAAACACTAGTGTTTAAAGAGTCGTTTTGTGCATGTCAAACCCGTGTTCAAAGTGCAGTTTTAGTAGCGGAAGTAAAAAAAATGAATTTTTCATTTGAAGAGTTGACCGATATGTTAATGATTCACGGGGAGGCTCAAAAAATGGTGGAATGGCAGCTCGTTTATACCAACAAAGATTTCGTAATCGTCGAATTCCACATCATTCTACATTTGCAAGTATTTAAAGAAGGCTGAAAGAAACCAGAAACTTTTTAATTGAAATAAATAATGCTGGAAAGCAACGTACAACAAGGACTGTGCATCTGGGAGAGGAAATATTAGATAATATTTTTGAGAGACCATATTTAAGTACTCGAACTGTAGGTCGCACTTTAAGAGTGGTTCATTCTATTGTATGGAAAGTTTTAAAAGAACACGTGTTACATCCATACAAATTGGCCAATGTTCAAGCATTAGATTTTCAGGTGCTTATGAAATTTTCAAACTGGCATTTACAAAAGTGTCGTGAAAATCGAAATTTACCAAAATATGTGTTGTATACCGACGAGGCTAGGTTTACCAGGGAAGGAATTTTTAACTCTAGAAAGAGTCACGTTTGAGATGAAGAAAATCCGAACTTTGTTCGTGAAAGGGGATTTCAGCATAAATATTCGGTTAATGTGTGGGTGCGTATTTGGAGATTGCTTAAGAGGGGCCTCACATTTTACCAAATAAATTAAATGGAGCAATTTATACGCGCTTTCTGGAAGAATTGTTAGAGAATGTACCGTTAAATATTAGACAGAACATGTGGTTTCAACACGATGAGGCATCTGTTCATTTTGCTGCAGCGGCAAGAAATTACTTAAATAGACGTTTTAGAGAAAAATGGATTGGTCGGGGTGGACCCAATTGTTGGCCTCCAAGATCACCTGACTTATATCCTATCGATTTTTTATATGGGGCTGAGTCATTAGTGTACGAAAGAATCATCGAATCTGAACAAGATCTAATAGCTAGAATTCAAGCTGCGGCAGAAATCATTCAATCCCATCCAGATTTATTCTCAAAGACACGTTTTTCAATGACAAAATGGTGTAAGAAGTATATTGAGGTAAGCGACCAACAGTTTGAACAGCTACTGTAACTTTGTCAATTTTGTTATTGTTTTAGTACAGTGTTGTTTAAATCTAATTTGTGCTATTATTATTTTTATTTTCATTGCCAATTTTGTTATTATTGTAATACTTTTTGTTTTAAATTGAGATTATGAATAACTAGTATTTGTCTTGAACTACTTACGCTTAATCATTATTCGAAATTAAATGAATAATTAATAAATTTGTAAATTACTTACGTGTTTGCAGACTTTTGTTTAGAGGTAGATTTCTACAACACCGTTCATTTTAGCTCCATAAAAGGTTATTAGTTTTTTAACTAAAAATAATCAGGTAATTTAATACAAAATTAAAAAAAGAATTTGCTCCAGTAGAGTAAAAAATAGGGGAATAAAAGTGACAACTAACCCTGACAGCGCGCCACTGGTAATATTTTTCCCAAGTTTGTTTTTGTCGAAATATCACTTCATTAAGGAGCATATTGGTCACCAAATTTGAAAAAAAATTTAAAGGCGTTCTTGATTTATGGCTACTTTTTTATTTTGATATAAAATTTTGAACGCCCCGTATCTCAGCAACTAGGCCCCGGAAGGGCTCCTATTCCTATATCAAAATGAATCGTTTATTGAGATCTCTCTGTGGTAGAGCGTTGTCGGTCGAATATAGAAACACCCTGTATAAACTGTAGTAGCAGTCATTGTTTGCATCATTTTTTGAAGTATTGATACGTTGCTTCATACCTTTTTCTGCAGTGATAGACAAGCGATATTTGCTGATTCTTTTATATCCATTTAGCTATTATTCAAATCAATAACTTCAGTTTATTTAAATTTTTGATAATAAACTGTAAGCTTGTTGTTGATAAAATAAAAATGCTTATGACGCTATAGAAACCGGTCAAAGCCGTCTTAATAATTTCATGCGAAAAGTATCGAATAAAATCAATGAAAATCCAAGAATACATTATGCAGGGAGGAGAAAAATCTTATGTACGAGTACTTCACGGGGAGAAAAATCTTATGTACCAGTACTTCACGGGATGTAAGTACATTTACTAGTCTCGAACTTTACTGCCAGCCCTCGATATCGCTCGGGCGCAAAATCGTCACGACTAGTAAATGTTACTTACAGCCCTTGTAGTATAAATACCTATTCCTTAATTTGAGTAGAAAAGAGAAAAAATAGTATTCAAACCAATAATTTATCAATTAAATTAGAGATAAACAGGAACAATATGGTGATTGTTATTAGAGGAATCTTGGACGAGAGAGAAATAATGACTAAGTCTAGGAGAAATTGTTTTGAGAGAAATTTGTAAAGGAAAAAGCAAGAACTTGAAAGTGATGTTAGTAGTTTATTTATTCAAAAACACGGTTTTGAATAACTCAATAATATACCAGTAAAACTAACTTTTGAATTAGAATTTAAAATTTTGTTAACAATTTTTCTTTGGAAAGAATCAACGATTCTGATCGCTATATTTGTTCAACGAATCTGAAAATAATGGTTTAAACGTGACGACGCCAGTTTAACATGAGATTTTTATAGACCTACTGCACAGATTATAATTTCGGGTCAACGCATTTCCAAGCCAATGCTGAATAGAAAGTGAAATTGATTTTACTTGCTTTTCTCGTCTATTGCATTGACGCTATTTTCGTTAGAAAGTAAGGTCAATATCAATATAAAATTAGGTATGTAAAAACCCCGAGTTACAACAAAAGTAGAATACTATTTTAAAAATTCAGCTACTAAATGAAACTTGTTCTTTGTAGATAAAACTTTCCAGAGAAATATTTTTCCAGGAATTGGGTCACGTTTCAGATAGAAAGGATTTACATATTTGAAACTAAAATTTTTCTGATTTCTGAAGCTAAGATATTTGATTAATGTTTTAAATGAAACACAATGTTTCTAGCTAATTCCACAATATAATGAACAATGTTGAAAATTCTAGAAAATTGACAATTGTTTCGATAACTGAATATCATCGTCAGAATGACAGAAGTTACATTTCATTTTATGCCTACCTGATGTTTAGTAGTTATTTTTGGCTAGTCCAAGAAGTTACCTACCTTGTGATTGACTATATGTTAATAGAAAAAAGAAGAAGAAGTGATATTACATATATTGAAGCGTAGATATTATTAGCCATATGGTGATAGCCTGGATACCATTTTTCCAATTAAGATCAGTATAACTGTCCAATGATATAGAAAACCAGGGAAACTATATCTGCCGATCTTTACAATTATCACAATTTAATAGTGGCGAACTCCTCAGATTTATCTGTTCATTGACGACTTCACATTGTGGGTTTCTTAAGTGTCTTCTTCTTGACACTTTCTCGGATTTTGTCATCTAAATAGTCAAATTCTACTTGATGTAGTTTGAACGTGAGTTCTGAATGTACAACTTTTATGTAGTTATATCAACTATTTTGGCAAACATTTTTTTGGACAGTTTAGAAAGAAAACTCTTTGAACGTAATATTTCTAAAAATGTTTTATTTTGGTATAGATATGTAGATGACATATGAGCTTGTTTTATAGGTAGTGAACGACAATTAGATATATTTTTCAACCACATTAATAATTTACACCCAAAAATTAAACTTACATTAGAAGTTAAAGAAAATAACTTGATCAATTTTCTTGATTTGAAAATTCAAAGAGTTAATAATGTACTTGATTATTCAATTTACCGAAAACCAACACACACTGATGTGACAATTCCATATAGTTCCAATCACCCCATGTCACATAGACCAGCGGCATATAATCCAATGATACATAGAGCATTTTCAGTTCCTATGAACAAATGTAATTTTGAGAGAGAGAGAATAATACAATTAGACAAACAGCAACATCTAACGGTTATCCATTACCTATGATAAATAAGCTAATTAATAAATAAGAGGAAAAAGTGGCATTACAACTAATATTTCCTAAACAAACTGAAGAAATTAAAACTTATAAAACCATTACATAAGCAGGAAATATTTCTAATAATATTTCAAAGATAATATCTTTAGCAACTAATACAACAATTTCTTTTAAAACAGAAAGTAACGTAAGTACAAAATTGTTAAATGTAAAAACAAAAATACCACTAATAAAGAAATCAGGTATATATTAATTAATACTGTCTATTTGGGTCAGACCCTTAGAAATTTTGAAATCCGATACAGTGAACACTTACGAGCATACAGATTAAAAGAGCCAGATAAATCCCATTACGCAAAACATCTACTTGACAGTGCCGGATTTGAGCACAGGCAACATAGGCAGTTGCCTATGGGCCGCCACCACACCACAAAAAAAATTAAATTAAATCAATAAAGGCTCAGTAGAAACAAAAAAATACTGAGTTTTGTTACAAACAGTTAGACGAAAAACTTATTTTTATCTTTGAGCAACAAAAAACAGCGAGGCCAAAAAACTCTGGTGGTTATGTTTTTCTCCAAGCAAAGGGCATCTCTTCTGTTTTGTATGTAAGCTTTTCTCGCCCGTACGTTCACAGTTTACCCATGAGGGCTTTTGTGATTGGAGAAATGCCGTCGCATGATTGATTGAGCATGAAACCTCGAAAAATCATTTAAAGGCTTCAATCGATTATACCAGGCGATCCCAAATAATTGGTCGCATAGATCGAGAGCTGGCGGAGCAAATGGAAAAAAGTGTTAAGTATAGGCGAGAAGTTCTTAAAAGAGTGTTGCGAGTCATAGCTTTTCTCAGCGAAAGGGGATTGGTATTTAGAGGGGAAAACGAAACTCTCGGATCTCCTAACAACCGCAACTACCTTGGAATATTATAACTTTTAGCTCACTACGATGTTTTTTTTAAACATTTAGAAGAACATGGCAACCGCGGAAGTAGTCACATAAACTACTTGTCATCCACGATTTGTGAGGAACTGCTAGAAATTTTAGGAAAAGCCGTTCAAAAAAAATTATTGATCGATTGGAAACTGCAAAATATTCTTCAGTTTCTCTGGACTCGACTCCTGACGAAGGCCATGTTGACCAATTGACGTTAGTGGTTCGGTCTATCGAAGGGCATGCTCCTGTTGAGCGTTTTCTCATTTTTATGCCTAACCAGGGTCATAAGGCGAAGGATATATATGAGGGCTTGATTAATTTTCTAGACCATAACGAGCTGGACCTGAAGAACATTCGTGGATAGTCCTACGATAATGCTTCTGCAATGAGTGACAGATAGAATGGCCTACAAGCATTAATACAAGAAGAAAATAGCCTAGCAGCTTGGGTGCCGTGCGTTGGCCATTCGCTTATTCTTGTCATACAATCGGCGCCCAGTTGCTGTCTCAGAGCAATAAGTTTCTTTGATTTTTTAGAAGAGCTGTATGTATATTTTATGGCTCCAACTAACAGTTGCAATACAGTTAGTCGCTGTTTAAAAGAAGCGAAAACTGACCAACCTATTCTTGTGCCGAAAAGAACGTCAACAACTCGCTGGTCATGTCGAATTGAAGCCACTAAAGCACTCTTGCGGGGCTATAAAGGTTTTATAAATACCCTCTAAGAAATTATTGACGACGAAGAAGCTGTCGGTTTGCATAATAGGATGGCAAAGTTAGAAACAGCCATATATACAGTTTTTTGGGATGATATTTTGGGGCATAGAAACAAAGTCAGCGAAAGCCTACAAAATCCTAGGTGGAACTTGAATACTGCTGCAGCACTGCTTAGTTCATTAAAAGCAACCATTGAACATAAAAGAGATAGTTTTAATGAATATGAAATAAAAGTTTTCGAACTAGTTGATTGCCGAAACTACGAAGAAGAAAAAAGGAGAAAAATAAACATCCGGTTGTCCACTTTAGAATGCCCGCAAGCTTCGGAAGTTCAGTTATCACCCTCGGACAAATTTAGGACTCAAAGCTACATCCCAGTTGTCGACCAGCTCACGACCACTCTTCAGAAGAGAATGGACGCGTACTCACTTCTAAATGCACGATTTGGATTCTTGAAAAATTTAACTGCTATTTCTGATCAAGAAATTTTGTCTGCCAGCCAAAATTTGGTGAAAACCTACTGCGATGACGTAGATGATTCTCTTGGTAACGAGTTCATAAATTTCAAACTATTTATAGTTCAGTATAAAGAATTTGAACAGAAGAGAGAATATTAGCTATGAGAGATGGATGTGTGAATTGTTGTGTAAAAACAATGCTGAAGAGCGCTTTCCCAACGTTGAGGTAATTCTGAGAATTTATGTCACACTAATGGTGACAAATTCTACGGCTGAAAGATCCTTCTTAATACTGCAGCTTATAAAAAATAAACTCCGAAGTTCCATGACCGAGAACAGATTAAATGTTTTAACTCTCCTTAGTTTAGAGAGTGATATTTTAAGGGAAACAGATTTCGACGATATTATCGATACGTTTATTGATGTGAAAATCAGACGAAAAATAATTTAGCTTGTAGGTAAACTAAAATTACTTTAGTTCTTTTCTAGTATAATTTTGAATGAATTTTGTGTGAGCCAACTTATTTAGTTGTTTTCTTCTTCACATTGACCTTAATAGAAACTTTCAACAGTTAACCACAAACGATTTGAGGGCCTCCACCACATGCTCTGCCTATGGGCCGCCGAAGTCTAAATCCGGCGCTGCTACTTGACATCAATCATTCATTGACACCTAAAACAG
This sequence comes from Galeruca laticollis, assembly GCA_963921935.1. Classification (NCBI taxonomy): domain Eukaryota; kingdom Metazoa; phylum Arthropoda; class Insecta; order Coleoptera; family Chrysomelidae; genus Galeruca; species Galeruca laticollis. Next base: position 73,640,384 of record OY998175.1, read on the forward strand.
AACTAGAAGTACTACATAATTTGTGATAAGAAACAAGAACTGGATTTCCTTGAAGAGTTGGAAATTATAAGACACTATAGATATAGTTTTCCTGGTTTTCTATATCATTGCACAGTTATACTGATCTTAATTGGAAAAATGATATCCAGGATATCACCATAGGGCTTATAATATCTACGCTTCAATATTTGTTATATCACATCTTCTTTTTTCTATTAACATATATTAAGTCAATCACAAGGTAGGTCACTTCTTGGACTAGCCAAAAATAACTACTAAACATCAGGTAGGCATCAAATGAAATGTAACTTCTGTCATTCTGACGATGATATTGATTTATCGGAACAATTGTCAATTTTTTATCATTTTCAACATTTTTTATTATATTATGGTATTAACTAGAAACCGTGAGTTTCATTTAAAACACTAATATGAGTAGATTTCACGAAGTAAGGGTCGAGACAGTTAAATTCATCAAGATATTTGAATTCATTTTAGTAGAAGGAAACTGTTTTCGACCAATACATTATGCAAATTGTGAAATATGAATATAATTTCATTTTAGTATTAGTTATGAAGCCAATACTACTCTACAGAATCAAATTGAGCGTCAGCTGATTTATAAAAAGAGGGTGAACAATGTAAGAAGCTATTTTTTTAAATGAAACTGTTTTAACAGATTAATTTAAAAAAGTAACATGAGTAGATTGCACACAGTAAGGGTCGCAACGTAAGAAGCAATTGACGAGGAGAAGGGCCTAGCAATATTTTCTTGTTGACTGGAAAATTGCTACTACACAGGTCGATTGAAAGCTGAAATCTTGGAAAAAGTGCCTGTCTCACACGGTCAAAAAGAAAGTATTATAACACTAAGATAGAGCAAAATTTTGTGAAAGTTGATTGTTACTATGTCAAAGCTACACTATTTTATTTTGTTATTTGATCATTATATTTTACCAATACAGAAATTCTATAAATTTACAAAGCATATCCGTCTACTCAGTTCGGGTAACCTACTTAATGCAAATTTTATTAAATGAATTGAGTTGTAGGAACGAAATTAACGATTCTGATGTTGTTTCGACGTCAACAACAGCGACACACGCCACTGCCTAATGCTAATAAAAGCGATCCGTTGAAAAAATAAAGTTGATTTTTTTATCGCGTCTATCGAATTAAAGCGGACGGTCTAGTGCAACAATGCATTGACCCAATATCGTGGGTTAAATTAAGGTCAACGGAATAATTTGCTAATTCTGTTACTGAAAGTGAAGGGTATTATAATATTGTGTTATCGCTTAAAAACAAAATATTGAAATACAGGCAAACAAATGGTTTTATTATTTAAAATTTGTTGTATTTTGTCGCATATTCAATAGGAGTATGGTGATTTGCCACTTGTAAACTGTAGGTAATCGATAATTTAATTCTTCTTGATAGGTAGTTGGATATTTTGTATACTTCATTTGCTTTTCATCCATAAGTTTTTGGTGTTCGTGAACAAGTATTTTCTTCTATATCCCATCAATTCTTTCGTTATGTCAGCTACTTTTGTTTTACATGGTTTTGTCTATCTTACTATTTATATACGTTAAATTATTTACGTATGTGGGAGGTTCCACCTCTTCCTATTAATTTTTGTCCCGTAAGCTTCCTAGATTGAACTTAAAACCAGTAATTAATCTCTTGTTAAACGATTTGTCGCTTTCTATTCGGATAATTCCATATTTGGTGTTCTCATACCTTAGCAATTCACGACTTATGCCAACTGCCTTTTTGGTTGTCGTACCACTAACCTGGTTCACAAGTGCCAACTCGTGATCAACCCCCATATAACACTAAAAGAACATTCATATTCTAAGCATATGTTCCAGAAGTACGTTTCCTAACGTCCTGAGGAGTATATGCTTAACACCTTCGTTTCATGTTCTTTTATTTATGGAATGGAATGTTCATTCTTATCTGGTGCTAAGTATATAAGAATGCACATTACGCAATGTCCTGAGAAAATGCTAAACGAACATTCTATGAAGAACAGTATAAGTATATTCTCTAGTTATTACCTTGTGAAAATGTTACGAAAACATTATATACAAATGCTTACAAGAATCTTCTTATGAGGAAGTTATTCGTATGTGCGCTAGTTATCATCCACTCCAATTGTTTAAAATAAAATTTGCTGCATGTGTATATATTCATACATATATTCTTCCTTTAAATTTCATAACGAAACTTTTAATCGGGCAAGGTGTATGCATTCTTCCAACAAATATAAAAAAACTTAGAAGCCAGATTATAAGTAGGTAGGTATAGTGAGAAAAAGAAGAAGCGAAGTTTGTAGGTTAAATCAAATCAAAGTTAGGTTAAGTTACTATTTGCCGCATGCAGCAGCTTTATATCCGATTTGAACGTGGAAGTGCAACTTGTGAGGTGAGTTGTGAATGTTTCTGGGCATCAAATATCCTGTCAAAATAATATGAAGTTAACTATACAGGGTGTCCCGGGACTAATGGGAAAAAAGTCAGGAGCGTATAATCTGAGCCAAAATAATGTTAGTACTTCATATAAACTTTTTCTATGCAGGCCCTCGTTTTCGAGTTATAGGCCTCCAAAGTTTTAATTTTGAATTTGGTTTTTATTTTTTTTACTAGTTATTTGATCTTTATAAAATTTACGGCAAAGCTATAATATACGTGTATGTTTATTTTGGAAAGGTAAACAGTTTTACAGTAGTGCCTTGAAGCCAGGGACGGACTACTCGCAATGGTTAGTGATCCAAAAATTTTGCAGGGATGGCACACCCTGTATGAAATTATCGAAATTGACTTCCTCACACATAAGGCTAACGAAAAGGTACTCTTGTTGGAATTCTACAAAATAAGCCGTTTGGCTAATATTTACAGTTTTATTAATGTACTACGTACCAATTTACCTATCTAACTTATTAATACGATGTCCAAGATTTACCTACAGTATTACAAAAAAATAAACGGTTTTAAAGATTAAAACTAACTTTTCCGCATCTGTGGCCCTAAACAATATTCTATTATAAAATTGTTACTTGTATACACTTCGGAGGATGTATCGTGCTAACAAACCGAATTTTTTTCAAAAACAACCGAAAATTTAGTATATCTGGATTTATAGGACCAGCCGTACTCGCTCAAGTCAACTGAAAATCAATAGGGCACATCTGTGAGACACCTTGAACAATATTCAATCATAAAATTGATCAACCGTATATTCTCTTGAGGCTATATCGTGCTAACAAACTGAAAATTCTCCAAAAATGACAAAAATTTGGTACTTCAAGTACCAAAGCACCCGTTGTACTGGCTTTAGTGAGCTGACTATCGATACGGTTCATATCTGAGACGCTCCGAATAATATCCAATCATAAAATTGGTCACTTGGATATACTCCTGAGGCTGTATCAGGCTAACAAACTGAAACTTCTCCAAAAATGACAAAAATATCGTACTTAAAATACTGTAGCACCTGTTGTATCGGCTCTGGGGATCTCAAAATCAATAGGGTTCATCAGTGAGATGTCCTGAATGATATTCAATCATAAAATTGGTGACTTGTTGAACTCCGGAGGCTGTATTGTGCTAACAAACTGAAATTTCTCAAAAAATGTCAAAAGGCCGTACTTCAAGTACCATAGCAGCCGCTGTACTGGCTCTGATGAGCTGAAAATCAATAGTGTTTATTTGTGACATATCCTTGATAATATTCCATCATAAAATTGGTGACTCATTGCACTCCGGAGGCTGTATCGTGGCCGACGACAACGACGACGACATACACACAGGATTTTTTTTCTAAAAACCGTTTTTTCGTGTTGTTGTTGATGGAAAGCGTAAAAATAACTCAAAAATTTTTGTCAAAATTCCAACTTTTTTGGGGTAAACCAATACTTTTCTCGCATATTAGATAGGTTGGGCGGAAAAGTAATGATTTGATGATAGCAGATGATAAAAACATTAAGAACTCATTTAATAGGAATTGAATAGGTACGCAAACAACGTAATCAGTTGCTTTTAATCAAAATTACGAACACAAAATTATTAAACTATTGAGAAAACCTCAAAAAACACAATTTATAAAACATTGGACTAAAACTAATTCCTAAACAACAATAAAAACTAACGTTATTCTAATAAATGTTCAATATGAGCTCCTCCCACTTCCACGCACATTCTAAGTCTACGAAGGTTGTTTCTTTGCACTTGAAAGAGCAGTCCCATATTATTTCTAATAACATTGCAGTGTAACACAATTCTGTCTATTAAATCTTGCCTTGTTTGCACGGGTGTTGCGTATACCTTACTTTTGAGATAACCCCAGAGAAAGAAATCCATAGGATTAACGTCTCCTTATCGCGGTGGCCATTGAAAAGGGCCTCCACGACCAATCCATCTATTAGGAAACCTTGTGTGTAAATGCTGTCGAACATCTAAACTGAAATGAGGAGGAGCCCCATCATGCATGAACCATAAATTCCTACGAGTTTGTAGTGGCACATCATCAAACAGGTTCCATAACTCATTTTACAAAAACTCCAAATATCTCTGACCGGTCAAAGTACCGTCAATAAAATATGGCCCTATCAAATGATTGCCAACTATTCCTGTCCAAACATTAACCATGAATCTATGCTGGTTCTTAGTTTGGATAATGCCATGTGGATTCACATCATCCCATAAATGCATATTATGAGAATTTATGACTCCATCTCTGGTGAAACCGGATTCGTCCGTAAAGAGAACGTTACTAATGAATGTATTGTCTGCTTGTTGTTGTCGCAGAAACCACTGGCTATACTCAAGTCGTGCAGGATAATCAGCCACTGTCATACTGTGTACTTTTTTCATATGAAAAGGATATAACAGCTGTTCTTTTAGGACGCGATGAACGACTGATTTCGAGACGTTATGTTCTCTTGATAATTTTCGTAAACTCAAATGACTCATTATCAACTGCATTTAACAAATCTTGTTCAACTGCCACAGTACGTACGCTTCGTACTGGACCTTCTCCACCTTTTTTGGCAAAAAACTTCCTGAAATTTGAAATTTTGTTTTCTAAACATGGAAAATTATATTTACTTATTCATACCTGTTTCTCGTAACCTGAGATCAATACGCTCAAACATTCGTCTGTCTGGCAATGCTCTGTTTGGAAAATGTTCTGCATAAAGCCTTCTGGCCTCTAAACAGTTTCGAGAAGCCAGTCCATACCTTAGATGCATATCTGTGTACTCGATAAAAGCGAATTTTGCCATTGTAACTGTTAAATTAAGGACTTATGAATTATTGACAAGTAATGACAACGAACTATTCTACACAACGTTTGACAACTAATCCTATGGTTACTTGATAAACGGTAAAAACACTTTTAAAAAGTTTTTACCAACTTACGAATTGATACGTCGTTAATGTTTTTTATCTTCTTGCTATCATTAAATTATTTTTTTGTAGTACTGTAGGCAAATCTTGGACATAGTATTAATAAGTTAGTTTTACCTCGTTGTGTACTTATAAAAATGGTGAATGCGTAAATTGGTACATAGTACATTAATAAAACTGTAAATATTAGCCAAACGGCTTATTTTGTGGAATTCCAACAAGAGTACCTTTTCGTTAGCTTAATGTGTGAGGAAGTCAATTTCGATAATTTCATACAGGGTGTGCCATCCCTGCAAAATTTTTGGATCACTAACCATTGCGAGTAGTCCGTCCCTGGCTTCAAGGCACTATTGTAAAACTGTTTACCTTTCCAAAATAAACATACACGTATATTATAGCTTTGCCGTAAATTTTATAAAGATCAAATAACTAGTAAAAAAAATAAAAATAAAAACCAAATTCAAAATTAAAACTTTGGAGGCCTATAATTCGAAAACGAGGGCCTGCATAGAAAAAGTTTATATGAAGTACTAACATTATTTTGGCTCAGATTATACGCTCCTGACTTTTTTTCCATTAGTCCCGGGACAACCTGTATATTGATCCTCTTCATTAGGCTTAAGTATGAAGTATTTAAGGACATTACCAAAGAAAGGGCATTATTATAGTTCTAGACATCTTAAACGAATTGCTAGACAAATGTTATTATCTAAAACAAGAGTCATTTCTCTTCCTCCTAACAATGGAAATGAAAATGAAGACAATTATAGATCTAATATTACAGTACAATAGTTGAATTCTGAGTTTCTTTGTAATACAGTTTCCCAGCAACATGCATCATCTAATTCAAACAGTTTTTCTAGTGCATTAAACGTATATTTAACTACTAATACAAGCCTGTATGAAAAACTTGCAAGCTGGGCGATTAGCGAAAACATTACAGACACTTCACTAAATAAGCTACTTTCTTCATTAAAGTCAAATGTTCCAATTGGAGATTTACAAAATTTGCCCAAAGATGCAAGAGCTCAATTAAAACGCCCAAAAAATCAATCATGTGTTAAACCTCTTGGTGGTCGAAATTATTATTACTTTGGTATATTTAACATAATTGATAATCTTTTCAAAAAAAAATATCATAGAACTTGATTCAAATACTGTCTTCCATATATCGGTTAATATAGATGGACTTCCCTTATACAAGAGTACTGGTGATTCTTTCTGGCCCATTTTGTGTCTGATTAAGTCAATAGCTGTCTTAGATAAACATGAATTATATCAACGATTCATATGGAAACCGATGAGTTGCTGTTCCACGGTGTAAGATGCAAACCCCGTAATCAGCGTAAATATTATATATATATATATATATATATATATATATATATATATATATATATATATATATATATATTACTTGTAGTAAATAAAGTCAGTCAGTTACTAGATTTCATGTTGTTTGTCGTAGTTCGTAGAACTATCATTTTGTAAAATAAACGTTAATAAAAAGAGTATTTCGAGTTAGTAATTTGAAAGTGGCGCAGTCAGTAGGATATTCAGAAATAATACGTATCGAACGCGTTAATTTTCGTTTTAACGATTGACTGAGTATCGGAATCTACGGACTTAATTGTTTTGTGCAAGTGGAAGTTTAGAGTGGCTCCTAGAACGTCAGGAAACCCAGTGTATCACACACCGAAACGATCCCGAGCACGAAGAAGTCCATCAACGAGAATTGGAACGACAATATTCCAATTTTGCAGAGATATTCATCTGAGGAAGACAAAAATTGCCGAACCGGAGTATATCTCTATAGGAATGCTTGAAATATGTCTTCTATTATTACTGTAAGTACAATAAATTTTCATGTCTGAAGTTGACCAATTATCAAACATTCCTCAAAGTGTAAAATTAGATCCTTCAACTGACTCACTAATTTTAAATCAAAGTGCAATTAATAATAATTTAATCATGGCCGAATTTAGACCAGAATATCTTAAATGTGTGCCAGATTTCGATGGCAATCGAAATGATTTGAACAGATATCTAAGTGTCTGTAAATCATTAATTGATTCATTTTACAGAATAGACACACCAAATTGTTTCCAGTGTATTTATTGAATTGTCTAATATCTAAATTAACTGGTAATGCTAAATTAGTCGTAAACATACAAAATGTATCTACTTGGAACGAGTTAAGAGATGTTTTAACGAGAAATTTCGCAGATCAGAGAGACGAAACTTGTCTAAATAGGGATTTAGTCATGATGAGACAACAGTTAAATGAAAAACCACAACAATTCTATGATAGAGTTTCAAACATTCTCAATATTTTGTGTAGTTATGTAGACGTTCATGATATCGAAAATGACTCAAAAATTTTAAAAAGTAATTTATATAATAATGTAGCTTTAACAACATTTTTATCAGGACTTAAAGAACCGTTAGGTACAACTATTAGATGCATGAAACCAAATAATTTAGCCGAAGCTTTACAATATGTTTTAAAAGAAGACAATGTACATTATTTCCAAAATTTTACTCATCAAACAAATATAAAACAAGACGCTTCTGGGAAAGCCAAATTTCGTGTAGTCATAGACTATAGACGTCTTAACGAAAAAACTATTTATGACAAGTACCCACTTCCTAATATAACGGACTTATTAGTTAGGTAGATGCCAATACTTTACAACTTTGGATCTAGCTTCAGGTTTTCATCAGCTAGAGATGGCTGAAAAAGATATAGAGAAAACAGCTTTCAGCACCGTACTCGGACACTGGGAGTTCCTCCGGATGCCATTCGGTTTGAAAAATGCCCCAGCTACCTTCCAGCGGGCAATGGACAATATACTACGAGGCATACAAAATGAAAAATGCCTTGCATACCTTGACGATATAATCGTTTTTTCCACTTCATTACAGGAGCATATAGAGAGACTAAAATGTGTATTTGATCGACTTAGAGAATCTAATTTCAAGATTCAATTAGATAAATCGGAATTCCTGGGAAAATAAGTAGCTTATCTCGGACATGTAGTCACCCCTTCTGGAGTGGAATGCAACCCAGATAAAATTAAAGCCATCAAAGATTACCCTATACCCAAAACAACTAAACAAATCAAAAGATTTTTGGGACTGATGGGATATTATAGACGTTTTATAAAAAAATTCGCCGACTTGACGAAACCACTGACAAAATGCCTAAAAAAGGGCGCGACAATCGAACACAATGACGAATTCTTATCATGCTTCGAAACATGCAAAAATATTCTGACCAATGACCCAATTCTCCAGTATCCCGACTTCACGAAACTTTTCAACTTGACCACAGACGCCAGTAATGTAGCACTCGGTGCAGTGCTCTCCCAAGGTCCTATCGGAAAGGATCTTCCAATCGCTTACGCATCTCGAACCCTTAACGATTCTGAACGCAATTATGATACCACAGAAAAAGAACTTTTGGCCATTGTATAGGCCCCAAATATTTGCGACCTTATTTATATGGCAAAAAATGTACCATTGTTTGTGACCACAAACCACTTCAATGGCTTTTTTCTCTAAAAGACCCAAATTCTAAACTCATTAGATGGCGAATTAAATTAGATGAATTTGATTATAAAATTGTATATAAACGTGGAAGCCTTAATACTAATGCGGATGCATTATCTAGAATAGAAATAAATACTAAAGAAACGAACGAAATTCTTAATGATGAACATTTTTGGAAAAATGTTGATGATGTTTTGAGCCGCGATATAAATTTTAGCAATGAACCAATTCCGTCTCAATCACAACGAAGTATTAATCCTTCGCCATTTACAGTTGAAAATCAACTAAAAACTCCAACAACAGAAGTAACTCAAGACGATATCCCTGACCTAGATACTATATCCTTGATAGCAAATCCCGATGCTGAAATAGACAATGAAAATTTGTCGACAACAAACTTAAGTGACAACAATCCTGACACTGCATTACAGCAGATAACACCTGACTGTCAAAATGAACCCAACGATGATAGAAACAATGTAGACGAAAACGAGTCTCTTACGATTCATTCTAATGCTGAAGAAAATCCGGTAATAGGTATCCCTATCGCAAAATGCGATGTTAACGTCGGACAAAATCAAATTATAATTAGTTCCGTTTTTCATTCTCCAGCGGAACCTAAAGTTAGAATATTATTTGAGAAAAAGAAACAAATAACTGTGCAAATATCAAAAACTAACCTAGAACAAGACATTATCAATTTCATTAAAGAATTTATTTCACCAAATATTCAATATCACGTTTATTTCGAAAGCCCCGAATTGTACGAACCATTTTCGACAATATTACAAAAATATTTCAGATCAAATTCAATCCAATTAAAACGTTGTACCACAAAATTAATAGATGTAACAGATCAAGAAGAAATCAAAACTATCATACAAAACTACCACGAAGGAAAAACAAATCACCGAGGAATAGATGAAACTTATTTAAGATTAAAAGAAAAATATTATTGGCCTCACCTAAAAGAATCCGTACAAACTTTTATAAATGAATGTCAAATTTGCCATCAAAGTAAATATGAACGAAATCCGGTACATATGCAATTAAATATCACCCCAACCGCCTCGAATCCTTTCGAAATTTTTCATTTAGATTCTTTCACGATCGAACAAACAAAATTCTTAATTATTATTGATAGCTTTTCTAAATACGCTCAAGCATATCACATAAATTCTGCCTCTGGTACAGAAGTGGTAGACAATCTTATCAAATGCTTCTCTCATCACGGCATACCTAAACAAATCATAGTTGACAATGGCACAGAATTCAAAAATTTCGTATTAACAGAACTACTGAGCCTTCATAAAATTCAAGTTCATTTTACCTCTCCCAATCATCTTCAATCCAACGGACAAATAGAAAGACTCCATTCAACTCTAATAGAACATATACGACTCCTAAATACTAAAGGTTTCTCAAAAACCCCAGTTAAAATGAAAATGTTATATGCTATACTTGCTTACAATCATTCGATTCATTCCAGTACAAAAATTAAACCGATAGATATAGCCAACGGACATATTAATAATAATGATGTTTATGACATTAACATAAATAAAATACTCTTAAATGATTACATAAACAATCACACAAAAAAACAAAATTATTGTACTCAAAAATTAATTCCGACTTAATTAGTCGAAAAGAAAAAATTACTTCTAAACTAAATACAAACCGAGACAAACCGGAAATATTTAAACCTAATCAAAAAGTATATGTAAGAAAACACATACGACAAAAACACGCTAATAAGAAGTACACCTTACCAATCAAATTAAAAACCGTCAACCTTGCAAATAAAACAGCTTCAACTGAAAATAGAGATAAGGTAAATATGGACAACTTGAAACGTCCCCGGAAAAAACGTGAAAATAGAAAATTATGTACGATACTTTTACACAACTTTCACACGTAATATTAAGACAATAATTTAGAATGTAGAATTTTGCTTTATTTCATATTTTCTGGAACTATGGAACTCCACGATAAAATAACAATTAGAAATCTAGTTAACAATACCGGGTTGCTACCCTTTAAGTTAGGAACCGTAAAAATTGAAATGTACAGTTATGGACTCATACACTATTATGATTTGAACCCAATTATTTTAGAAATAAATAAATTACAAATTCAAGCCACAAAAATTAGGGCCTTTGCTGTTCAAAACATACAATACGCTAATGATCTCTCAAATTATTGTAAATTGCTTCACTTCACAGAAACCAAGATTAACGATAAGCTAGCAGAAATATTACCCCATCCTTCAAGAACTAAAAGAGGCCTTATAAACGGCATAGGATCAATCTTTAAATCTATCACTGGAAATTTAGACTCTAACGATGGAGAAAGATTTGAAACTCTCATCAAAGAATTACAAAATAACCAAAATAATTTAGCTAGTAGTATAAGAAATCAAAATTCATTATCAGTCTCGCTCATTGATAAATTTAATAGAACCATTGAACAAATAACCAATAACGAACAAATTTTGGAAACAAAAATTAAATTTATCCATAATTTAATCAACAGACAAGCAAATTACGAATATTATGCACATATTAAGATGGCTATTAGCTTAATCATAGATCTGTATGAATTGATTAATTCGGTTTCAAACGATATCGAAAATTCAATTACATTTGCTAAACTTCAAGTGATGCATCCATGCATAATTAAAACTTCTGATTTATTTAAACAGTTAAAGAATTTGGAGAAAATATTTACAAAAAACGAATTACCCTTAGAAATTGAATTCGATAAAATTTTACTCTATTAAAAATTAATTAAAATTGATTGCTACTCATATAATAATAAAATTACATATATTTTAAAAATTCCTATAACATATCCCAAAGTTTCTGATTACTACCATTTATTGTCGGCTCCCATACTAGAAGGGAGTCAGTTTAAGGTGATAATACCTCAGAATAAATTTTTAATTACGAATGGTGTCAACTTCGCTTATTCAAGCTAACCTTGCAAAGAGATTCTCCCTCAGCAGTATGTCTGCCCGAGAATAGACCTGCCAAAAATTCAAGAAGAAAGGCCTTGTGAAATAAACTTACTTGAAATGAAACGCACTTTCACCTGCGAGAAAACCAAATTTCAATTGTCGAAGCCATTTCTGGAACAACTAAACAATTTCCACTGGTTGTACATCATTCCATTCCAGGATACAGCAAATTTAAAATGTCCCAATCAGGAGGAAACCAAGTATCTTACAGCGGGTACTTATCTCTTAGAAATTCCTTTGAGATGCCAAGTAGTAGCTCATCACACAGTCATAAATAACCAATAACTCTATAGTAGCTTCAGCCAGCTGATACTACTATTAAATCTAGACAACAGTACCTTTCGCCCAACCACATCAAACCTGGACTTTCATTTAGAGGAAGCAGAACTAGACGATCTTCAACTGCTAAAAAGTAAATTTGTAGAAAATCAACCTCAATTAACATTCGGACAAGTCTCAAAAACCCCCAGCATATGGACCTTATTAATTTATTTATTGTTAATTTTTATTTTTGTATTCTGTATATATAAAAAATGGGCATCGAAGTACTGCAAAGTTGCAAAGAAACCATCCCAGGTGGACCACTCAACCGTTCAACTTCCTCGCTAGCTGCATAAGTTGAATTTGCGAGGGGAGGAATTATATCAACGATTCATATGGAAACCGACGAGTTGCTGTTCCACGGTGTAAGATGCAAACCCCGTAATCAGCGTAAATATTATATATATATATATAAAATTACTTGTTGTAAATAAAGTCAGTCAGTTACTAGATTTCATGTTGTTTGTCGTAGTTCGTAGAACTATCATTTTGTAAAATAAACGTTTTTAAAAAGAGTATTTCGAGTTAGTAATTTGAAAGTCATGTTTTCTGTGTTGTTCTTTATCAAGGTATTACCAAGCCAAGTATCAATGACTTTTTGCAAGACTGTGTTAATAATGGTATAACAGTAAATAGACAAAACTTTGAGTTAAGAATTGCCTCAATAATTTGTGATGCTCCAGCAAAATCTTATGTGCTGGGTACAAAAGGTCACAATGGGTTTTTTAGTTGTACAAAATGTAATTTAGAAGGTGACTTTTTAAATAATGTTTTAAGTTTTTTAGAAACTGATTTTGTAAAACGTACAGACAGATCATTCAGAAATAAAACGCAACCAGAACAACAATACTATAATTGAAAATATATCACATTTTGATATTATTAATAATATACCAATTGACTACATGCATTGTCATTTGTTAGGAGTGATGAAGAGATTATTATGTCACAAAAAATGTATTCCTTGTGAGTTTGTTAGAAAGGGCAGAAGCTTAGTTGAAAGCAAAAGATTTAAAGCAACAGAGTTCAGAACTTTATTATTCTATACAGGGGGGGATCGCAAATTCGAAAAACATCAATGCCATTGCAACAAGTTAATAACCGTACTAAAGAAATCACTGCTTCTCTAAAATGTTCTTTTTACATAGTGATGGTGATAACCAGCAGAGTATGCAATTTTGTATACCACATTCTTCAGGGCCTCTAATACTGAACTGTAAAAATCCACAGTTTAAAGTAATGAAAACAAAAATTCTATTGAAAATAGATGAAAAAATGAGTATTAAATAAATACTTTCACCATACACAAAACCTTGGAAAATATTCCTTTTCTGAAATGATATTATTATTATTATTATTATTTTCATTATATTGTTATTCCATCTAACTAGTTTTATTTCACTTCACGTTTTGTTTCCATTTTTACTAACAGTGCCTTATTTACCAATTTCAAATTGGGGGCAAAGGAAATTAGAAACATCTTTACAAATCACTTTCAATAAGGCTAAGTTCTCTGAATTAATTTACGTAGAACTTTTAAAGGCAACTTCCTAGCTGAAATTCAAAATCAACTTTGACTTTAACAAGATTTGCGATCTTCACCCCTCTTGATTCAGAAAAATCATTTTCCTGTTTTAGATTGAGAATTCAGATAAACCGAATTGTAATTTCCGATGCGAATGAAAATAATGCTAAATTTTTTTAATAGACTTCATTTTATTGAGAGAGTTTTATGGTACGAAAACGAACAGTTACCTAGAAAACTAACATGTATAAGCGAATAAAAAACTCACGAAAACTTGACAAGCACATAAAATAAATTTTCAAAAAATATAACAAACTTCAAGAAAATTTCAACCTTTCGGAATATTGGATCGTGGATATAATCACGTTTTGAATAGTGGTGGTAGTTTTTTAGACTGCTTAACCTTTTAAGCCATGATACTCTTCTTCCTGGTCCTCATTTACCATAGACTTTCCCTTGGGAAACTGATTCTCATAATATGTTCATTACTTCCAAATCCTTCTTCATTCGCTTTGTCCACCCAAGAGATCCTCAATATGACGAATTGGTAAACGTTGGACCGAAAAAATAAATAAAACATCAATTTATAATGTAATGCCATGGCATGAGACAATTTCTACTCTATGTATACCGAAATGAAGATTTTGAAACTGAGGTCAGTGTCTGATCAGTATTTCAAATTAGTTTTCTCCATGATTTCACCAGAGTATAACCAAAATTTCAGTTATACTTACTTTGAAGTGTCTACAAACGAAACATACATGTGATTCTTTTTCAACCCCCCGAAACGGGGTTCAAAAAAATTAATAAGATGTTTTTCCGGGTTATAGAACAGAATTCCCAAGTATGAAGTTGGTGGGGGTGGAACAGTGCGCCATCCATTACATATTTTGCCATGATGGGATTTGGAAAGGAAAGCCTCCAAGAAGATCTGTAGAAGAAAGACACGGGAGTACATAGATAAAGAACTTGAAAAAATTAAAGAGCTCTATGCCGATAGGAATATCGGAAACTACTACCCGGAAGCCAAGAGAAAAGAACCCTACAATACCAGACAAACATTTTACAATGATAAAAATGGTCAATTGTTAGGGGACAGCAAGGTAAATTGAACAGGTGGAGGGAGTATATTGAATGATAAGTCAGGAGAAAAAGAAGATAGCATCTTAGAGATAGTGCTAAATGAGAATACGCAGAATGATTTAGTTGGACTCCCGACAAACGAAGAAATAGAAGTAATAAGATAACTAAAGAACAACAAAAGCGGTGGCTTCAACGGAATACCGGTGGAAGTCACAAAAACAGGTGGTGAGGCACTGAGGACCCGAATCAGCGAACTAATAATGAAACTTTGGGTTGAATAAAGGACACCGGATCAATGCAATGAAACAATCATTTATCCGATATATAAAAAAGGGGACATAATGGAATACGCAAACTATAGAAGCATATCCTTGCTGGATGTGACTTATAAGGCTCTAACGGAAGTAATAAGAAAAAGGTTAGATGAATATGCTAATCAGCAAATAGAAGAGTATCAAGGAGGTTTTAAGAAAAGACGGCCGACTATAAACCAAATATTTGTACTGAAAATGATTCAAAGTAGCACTCAATAGCAAAATCTTAAGCTTAAACTTATGTTCATAGATTTTAAACAGGTCTACGACTCGGAGATAAGAAACCAATTATACCAGGCGTTAATAAAACTCCGATTGCCCAAGTTAGTTGATGAAGCTTGATCAGATGACGTTAAGAAAAACAGACGGTAGGGTGGCGCTAGCGTGAAACATGTCAGAAAAGTTTGAAGTGAAGAACTGATTGAAACAAGGTGACCCTCTATTAACGGTACTGGTCAACATTTTCTTAGAAGCCATATTTAGAGAGGACGATAGGAAAAATCTGTTACAACAAAATCCAGATCTTGGCATATGCAGACGATGTAGTGCTCATGGCAAGATCAAAGTGAGTTTTGCTAAGCACCTTTGCTGTATTTGAAAGTAAAGCGAAGGTGTACGAATTGCACATTAACCAGCAAATGACTAAGTATATGGAAATGGAACCTGAAGCGAGCACTCATCAAACCATAAAAATAAAAACCGTACAAGGCAGAAAGTACATCCTAGAGAAGTTTGGAGAAGTTAAATATCTTCAAGTGACTATAACGACTCAGGGTGACGAGGTGAAGGCAGTGGACAATAGGTTAGCGCAAGGAAGTCGATCAATGGGAGCCATGTAGAATGAAAGCGAAGGAAATATCAAGAGCTGCCAAGCTCATTCTGTACAAGACTATAATTCAGCCTTTCACTAAAATATTACTAATGTTTCCAATATTTTATAAGCCTTTTTATTATTCGTGCCTATTTCCAAAATTTAATGAGCCTTTTTTATTCATGCCCCGCGTTGGTTGCGACAATATTGTACATGCGGCGTATCCACCGTATGTTTTATTATTCATCTTCTTCTTATCACGCCCTCTTCTGCCGAAAGTTGGCGATCCAAATGGCAATTGTAGCTCTAGAGACTGCAGCACGAAAGATTTCTGCAGACGAGCGGTCGAACCATCTCCTTAAGTCCTTTAGCCATGAGTTCTGGCGTCTTCCTACTGATCTTTTCCCGTGAACTTTGCACTCTATTATGAGGCGTAGTATTTCATATTTATCACCTCTCATCACATGACCCAGGTATTGCATTTTTCTTTCCTTGATGATGTTCAGTAGTTCCTTTTGTTTGTGTATGCGCTGGTGATCCTTTGTACCCATGAAATTCGCAGCGTCCGTCTATACACATACATTTCGAAGGCTTCTATTTTCTTTTCGGTCTGTGAATTTAGTGTCCTGCTTTCACATCCATAGAGTAGGACAGAGAACACGTGGCATCTGCTCATCCGAATTCTGAGTTCCAAGCTGAGGTCCAATCTTGCAAAAAATGATTTCATACTCACAAAGATTTTTCTAGATTGTTCAATCCTTGAAAGTATTCCCCTTTTCGGGTCACACTGACTGTTGATGTTAGCTCCCAAATATTTTATTGACGTCACTTGTTCGATTGTCTTTCCCTTGACCCGCAGGTGTGCATTTATTGGAGTCTTAGAAAAGAATAATAGTTTGGTCTTGGAGACATTGAGATGCAGTCCAAACATCTCGCTATAGTGAACTACGGAATCCATGATGCTTTGCAATTCCTGCATATCGCTGGCCAATATAACCGTATCATCGGCGTACCTGATATTATTTATTGGGATTCCATTGATCTTGATTCCGCTCTGGGCCCCATCCCGCGCCTCTCTAAATATAGTTTCGGAATACAGATTAAAGAGGAGTGGAGACAAGACACATCACTGTCGGACAACTCGTCTGATTTGCATATCCTCCGATGTCGATTGTTCCATATTTACTACCGCCGTTTGATGCCAGTAAAGTTCTGATATGAAACGTAGGTCCTGTTCGTCAACCCCGGTTGTTCTCAGAATTTCGATCATCTTCTGATGATTAACACAGTCAAACGCTTTACGATAGTCTATGAAACATGCGAATACATTCACATTCATGTCTCTACACCTTTGTGTCAGGGAGAAGAGTGCTTCACGCGTTCCGAGTCCGTTTCGGAATCCAAACTGGGTATTGTCCATCTTATATTCGCACTTCTTGTAGATTCGTGTGTGGATGATTCTAAGAAAGGTTTTGAGGACATGGGACATAAGACTTATTATCCGATAGTCATCACATTGTGAGGCGTTGGGTTTCTTTGGCAGGGTTACGAATGTTGATTTAAGCCAATCCGACGGTATCTTGCTTGAGCTATATAGTTTGTAAAATAGTGCTGTTATTAAATCTAGGCTTTTACTTTCATTGTCTGCAATTAATTTAAGTATTTCAACGTTGATTTTATCGGCACCGATAGCTTTCTCGTTTTTCTGTGCTTTACTGCATCTTTGGTTATTTCTGGAACCTTTTCATTCAATATGTGATCTATCGGTGGTGGGGAGCAAGGTCTATCATCATTAAAAAGTGCTTCGATATATTCTTTCCATCTTGCAAGCTTCGCCTCCACTCCTAGAATTATCTCGTTGTTATCATCTCTCAAGATTGCTCCTTGATGTTTTCTGTGTCTATCTGTAAGATCTTTTACTTTTTTATGAACATTGATATTATTCATAACTGACACTTATTGTCAAACTATTTTCCAGCTATCAATAATTTCTTTTATCGAAATATGAATTTATTTAATTATGCATTATTATAATTTTCTTTTCTCACGGTGAGTTCAGTTAGTTATCAAAATAATTTATATGATTTTTAAATATTGTTCAAATTAAATGTTAATTGTTATTCTCATCTGGATTATTTACCCAGTTGTATCGTGTTACTGTATATTCTCAATTGTACAAGGCTATTTAATTACGTTATATTATTTACTATATTTAATGATATGTCTGTCACCACTAATCAAAAAAATGTCACTGTCAAATCAAAAATTTTATGATTGAATTAAGTAAATTTATTCTATCAAACAATTCCAAATCTTTCACAAATTACCTTTTACAGTAAGTTCCATTCAAATATATCTGTCAAATTAACAAATCACACAATAAACCTTTTTTTTCTTTTTAACAATTGCAACTTCTTATCTATACTAATACAAATTAAAATTAAATACATTAAGAAATAAAATATATGATACCTTCTTTACGAAAATTTATAACTTTATCGAAATGATTAAATACTTTTCAAATTGTCAATGAATTTTAAAAATGTCAAACACCCGGGCAAAGTCCTAAATTTATTCAATATAGTACATATTTACAATTATATTATTATTTATTACGTATACTCAAACTTCCCTTTTTTATTTTATTTTGAATTCAAAATTCATATATCGAATATGTTTAGATGCATCTATGATTAATATTTTTAAGCCTGATGTATCTCGTGGAAATAATTCATTATTTAAGATGGTTAATACTTTGGTACAGACTCACCAATAGTCTTGATTATAGCACTGCGGCCTGGAACCATTCTAAATATTATTCAGAATTTTGGATCCTTCACTTTTAGGATTACGAATAATTTTCTCAAAAACACGCACCGAATTTATAATGATTGGGTACCGAATAACAATTTATACTATTACTAACACTTTTTAAAATACTAAATACAACTTTTCGAATATATCTGGAGAACTCTTCAATTTTTAGATGTGTAATCAGACTGAATCTCTTTTCTCAATCAACAAAAACATTATAATTTAGCAACACCTTTCTTCCTTAAAAAAACTAAATTTGTTTTCTGATCTATTATTTACTTTCCATAATTTCTATATAAAATGATATTTGTTTTCGTTTATTATGATAAAATATCTACAGTGATATCTGCTATCAGAATAACCTCCGTCTTCATCATCTTCCACATAACCAACTAAGTAAACTTCTCCAACAAATTATAATTTCAGTAGGCTATGTTTCTTTTGTGAGAAGGCATTAGACCGTACACATAAACGTGTTTATAACATATCTGAAAAGACACTGATACTAGATATGGCTAAAAAATTATGAGTATAGCAACAATCTGATGAATCGAATAGAAAATGCGTGCTTAGTTGAGCGCAGAGCAGCTTAACATTTCAACTGTTACAGGAATTTTAACAGGGCTCCAAAAGAACCACCTTAAAGGAGCATACAAGTAGAATATTCAATCAAGTTTGCAAACACTTTGAAGAAAGGTGCCATTATCAATTTAGTTTACGAGAGCTGAAAGAAACGATGAGTAGCTTTGTCTTATTTCGGATACTGGAAGAAAAATATAAAGATGATATATTTATATCACATAACCAAAGTAAAGAACCTATTATCTACTATGAGACTTCATAAAAATATGATAGCTTCTACGATCAAAGTACTTAAACAAAAACAACCTGGGCATTTATCGTTCAAGCTCCAGCATTCAAACATAAATCCTTCCGTAGTTAGAATGGCCATTCTCAACTTAGTTCCAGTCAACCAAATCATAACAACTGGTTGATTAATAGGTACCCAGATAATGATCGTCTAATCATAGATTTTCTTGCTTAGTTTATATGCAAAAATGATTTGACTCCCGCTCGGAGCCTTCTTTTCTTTTCCCTAACTTTGTTTATGGATTCTCTTTATATATTTATTCTTCTATCTTTAATTTCCCTCTTGAATGGAATGTATTTTATGGAAAAATTAAAACGTAATAAATGTTTTTTGAATTCAAATATTCTAGTTTTTATTCCTTTAAGAAGGAATTTGTCTCTACATTTTTTTATAAGTAGTGGCAGTAAACTATGTTTATACATATAATACGATTAGATCAATTTTTGTTTCATATTTGGCATACCATTGCTGTTTCTCAAATTATAAGGTATTTTATCTGTATAATTGGAAAAGATAGGCTTTTCATCCGTTTATTAGTGATTCCTCTAGTAATTTATACATTCTTTGTAGTTTCGCTCCGTTCTAATAATTTTTTTCATATTTGAATGTTCTAGGTAGATTGTCATTGAGGTGAGAGCAAATAACAATACTTTATTCTAACTACTTCTATCATACGCTTTGTTCGATTTTAACTGAATATTTCATCTAATTGGCTTTTGGATTTCTCTGGATTCTCATTTGTTCGAGACAAGAATCACCATGATTGATTTATCAGCTAACAAAATGAAGGTGTAGGGGTTATAGTTTAGGCTCACATGGGCTATATCTTCGAAAAATCTTATCAGATAAATGCGATAGAACATGTTCGACGGTCCGGTTTGACAACTACACGGAATATACATTTACCTAATCCATTTTTATTGATTGCTGAAGTAATCGGCTAATTTCAAAATAAAAAATAAATGGTTTTGAAGATTAAAACTAACTTTTCCACATCTGTGACTCTGAACAATATTCTACCATAAAATTGTCACTTGTATACACTTCGGGGGATGTATCGTGCTAACAAACCGAAATTTCTCTAAAAATATCCAGAAATGTAGTATATCTGAATTTATAGGTCCCGCTGTACTCGCTCTACTCAACTGAAAATCAATAGGGTACATCTGTAAGACACCTTTAAAAATATTCAATCATATAGTTGATCAATCGTATAATCTCTGGAGGGTGTATCGTGCTAACAAACTGAAAATTCTCCTAAAATGACAAAAATTTGGTACTTCAAGTACCATAGCACCCGTTGTACTGGCTTTAGTGAGCTGAATATCAATAGGGTTCATCTTTGGGACGCTCTGAATAATATTCAATCATAAAATTGGCCACTTGTATATATTCCGGAGGCTGTATCGTGCTAACAAACTGAAATTTCTCCAAAAATGCAAAAATATCGTACTTAAAGTACTGTAGCACCTGTTGTATTGGCTCTGGTAAGCTGAAAATCAATAGGGTTCATTAGTACGATGTTCTGAATAATATTCAATCATAAAATTGGTGACTGCATCGGAGGCTGCATCGTGCTAACAAACTGAAATTTCTCAAAAAATGACAAAATGTTGTACTTCAAGTACCATAGCACCCGTTGTACTGGCTCTGCTGAGCTGAAAATGAATAGGGTTCATCTGTGACATTCCCTTAATAATATTCCATCATAAAATTCGTGACTTATTGTACTCCGGAGGCTGTATCGTGCTAACAAGACATGTAAAGAAAAGTGGCCAACGACAACGACGACGACATACACACAGGATTTTTTTACCAGAAACCGTTTTTTCGTGTTGTTGATGGAAAACGTAAAAATAACTCAAAAAAATTTTCAAACTTCCAACTTTTTTTGGAGCAAACCAATACATTTCTCGCATAATAGATAGGTTGGGTGGAAAAGTGAAAATATTAATTGCCATACTTCAAGAAATTGCTCAACAAATAAACCCCTTAAATAGTGCTGACACTGATCATACACCCGAATTTAAAGCAGTCAAAGATATGTCTGCAGAAAAAAAATTGGCGAATGGAACCGGTCTCTAATACGTACAACTAAAGTGCTAGGGCTAGGGCGATTTCTATGGTTATTGTATGAGTACATTGAACGCTGTTACGCGCTACGTGGTATGAAAAACAGAGATGGATTGCCCAAAATATACTCAAGTGTGAATTTCTCACAAAGGCGATCAGAATGAATTTTAATAAAATAGTGAGAGTGCATTGCATTAAATTGAAAACGAAAATGTAATGCCTAGGATGAATAAAAATTAAACAAATACATAAATTGAAATAAGGCTACGTGCTCTTGAACTCACTCGACGCACCATGTGTTGAAGTTATGGTTGGAATACTATCACTGTTTGATGTGATATATCCGTGATAGTTGCTCTTCTGAGACTTGTTTTCTATGTTTTTTTACCAAGATCAGATATAGATATATCAATTTTTTGTTGATTTCTAACTCGCCTCCTCCCATGTCTAGTCCAAACATGAGAACATTGATCTAGATGCATCCTTTTTGTATACAAGACATGTTATTTTATCACCATTCTGACATGTTCGATATTACTTATGTTCACATTCAAAATCGTAAGATTATCGTTAACTAGTTGCAGCAAAAATGTAATTTCCAAACTACAAGGATCTCTACCTTAGCGCAAATCATCAATTAAGAAATATATGGAGTGGTTGAAAAAAGATAAGAAGCAAAATAATGTTGTGATGAGTAGACTGGATGTCGATAAAATTGACACATTTGAAGATTTTATCACAAAGAAAATCAAAAGTACCGCAAAACTTTGCTCTAAAATATGTCTAATTGAAATAACTTATGAGGAC
Source organism: Galeruca laticollis (assembly GCA_963921935.1). Taxonomy (NCBI): domain Eukaryota; kingdom Metazoa; phylum Arthropoda; class Insecta; order Coleoptera; family Chrysomelidae; genus Galeruca; species Galeruca laticollis. Next base: position 73,662,985 of record OY998175.1, read on the forward strand.
AAGTACAGACTCATGAAAAATAAATCGAACCTTCCACTGAAAATATGTATTAATAATGACCTAACCAAGCAAGAAAGGAACAAATAAAAACAAATCAAAGTAATCGTGGTATAAGAAATAGATAAAGGAAAAAATGTGACGTTAGGATGCAATCGGATCATAATAGAAGGAGAAGAATGGAGATGGGATAAAAAGAATGAAACACTGGAAAAACTACTAGACTCACGTGAGATATCAATTGACAGGATAATGACCCGGAATAAAAAACGACCTACGATTATACAAAGAAACGACTAAAAAGAAATAAGGAAGCCAAAAAATAAGAGAAAAGACGAAATAAAAATTGGAATTTGGAATATAAGAACAATACTGATACCTGAAAAAATGCAAGAAGTAGGAAATGAACTGATAGATATATTTAATATAGACATAGCGGGTTTACAAGGAATAAGATGGGAGGATCAAGGTACAGTTGATAAGAATCTGTTTAGTTCTAGATATTCTGGAGACAAAAAGCAAGGAAACCAGGAGTAGGATTTATGATATTCCCGTCAATGGAACAAAAATTTATTGAAGAAAGGATGGCATACCTAAGAGTGAACGCAAAACCATGCAACATATCCCTATTAAACATTTATGCACCAACAGAGAAGGGCAACAATAAAGAAAAGCATAAAATTTACTAATAGGTAGAGGAAGAATTATAAAGAATACCAAAAGAAGATACTATAATAATATTAGGAGATTTTAATGCCCAAATAGCTGACTACATAAAACGCGTATCAGGAAATGAAACGATACACAAAAAAACATATAACCTTGCAGCAAGCAGGGATATCTATATAAGTAGTACACAAAATTTCTACATCCAAAAAAAACATAAAATAACATGGGTGTCACCTGATAACAAAACAACATCTCAAATAGACCATATTTTAATTAACAGGAGAAAACAAACATCAATAAAGGACGTTTAAACATACAGAGGAGCATGTGCGGACTCTTGTTATCGCCCAAATAAAACAAAAGATAGGAAAAACAAACAAGGGACAGAAATGCGTTAGCTGGAACGCAACAAAGCTAAGTGAAGAAAAGAAAAGAATATGAAACACACATAGAAGAATTACTAAACAAAATAGTAAAAAAGGAAGACGCATAACGGGAAACTATAAGAAAATCCATACAAATAACAACGGAAAATCACATAGGGAAAATGATAGAGATAAAGGAAAGGAGTGGCGCAATGATAGTTGCCGTGTAGCAGTCGCAAAAAAAGGAAAAATACAAAAATGGATAAGAACAAATGAAATTGAGCACAAGCAAGAATATATGAAAAGCAGAAATTAATGTGAATTTTAACGGGATTACAAGGCACTGAAACCTAAGGAAGTTAATGTAACAAAACGATAAGAAAATCAAAGCGAGAATAGATATATAACAACATAAAAGAAATAGAACAAGAAAGAAGGAATCGCAATACTAACATATTTTATAAAGATATAAATGAACGAAGTCGAACCTAAAAGGGAAAAGTGTAAAAAACCGAAACGGCTTGTAAAACATCAAGCTCCAAATTTCCTAAATACCAAACTCAACTTTTCTGTGGTGAAATATTTAGGTGTCACCTTCGACAGTAAGTTAACGTGGAACTCTCATTTACAAAGCACAGTAAAAAAAGCATATTTTTCTTATGAACAGTTTCACAGAACCATCGGCCGTACGTGAGGAATGTCAACTAGGATCACTGCCATCATCAGATATATGCTAACGTACGGCCCGATTCCCTGGGGAGTTAAAGCAAACCAGTTAGCGGTCGTCCGAAAACTAAGTGCTGTCAGGACACCCACCCTTCAAATTCTTACAGATACAGAACCAAAATGGGCAGAGCATTGAAGGAGAAAACAAATACAAATAAATATGGATGGACCAATTTACGACGTTACTAGGAGATGATTCAGATATTGAAGAAGATGTTGAAGAAAATAATAGACGAAAGAATATTGAAAAACCCTACAAGAGAAGAAATTATGGAAATTATTAACAAAAACTGAAGGAGAGAAGGTATGATATAATATACCAACTGATAGAAAAATATGGAGGGAAGAAAAAATGTCTTTAGAATGGGAAATAGGTCAGATAATTATAATTCATAAAAAAGGCCACCACCATGCATGTCCTTATCCTGAAGGCTCCTATTTCACCGTTATCACAAATCATTACTCTCTGAAGTGGATTAATCAAATCAAAGATCCCTGTTGGATGAATTGCTAGATGGGTTATCCGATTGCAGCAGTATGACTCTGATGTAATATATCGAAAGGGTAAGAAACACATTGTTCCAGATACATTGTCTCGAGCTGTTCCTGTATTGGACGAAATCGATTGTTCTATTGACCTAGATTCTCCGGTTACGACTGATAAATGGTATTTGAAAATGTGGGATTGGCTTCAGAAGTTACCATCCAAATATTCTTTATGGAGAATAGAAGGACCAAAAAGGAACACTTCTAATAAATACCTTAACGGTGGAGAACAGTGGCTAGAGGTGATTGCCAAAGAATGTAGAAAAGTAATTATCAGGACCCATCACGATCCACCCACCTGTGGGCACTTGGGATGGACACTTGGGAGTATACAAAACAGTAGGCTGCATTTGTCATAAGTATTACTGGCTGAAATTAAGGGATGACATAACTATATAAATTAGAATTTGTATACAAACTAAACCTGAACAAAAACCTTCCATTCCTCTAATGTTAAGCATAACTCCGATGGTATTTAGGCGCTTTCAACTCCTTAGCATCGATTTCGTTGGACCGTTACCCAGAACAAGCGATAGTTATACGTATACATTCTCTGTTTCGGATTCTTTCACTAAGTATGTACTATGATCAGCAACCGCTGAACGTATGTCAAAAAATCTTCCAGGAATAAGTCCTAATTTATGGTGCACCTCGAAAGGCTGTAACTGATAATGGCACTCAGTTCTACAGTGATCGATTTCAGAAACTCATGAGAGAATACGATATTGAAATAGCATATACCGTCAATTATCATCCGCAAAGGAACCCTGTGAAGCGTGTTCATCGTGTTATAAAATCTATGTCAACACCTCATGTCTCGGATAACTATAAAAAAATGGGATCGTGTCTTATCCAAGGTTTCTTGGGCTATTCGGTCTGCGCGACATAAAGTCACCGGTTATACGCCAAATTTTCTGATATTTGGACGAGAAGTCAACATATCTGGGAAATCACAGTTACCTGTTAATGATATTATTTGGGTTGAACATAAGACGGATGACTTGACCCGTCTAGATAATATTGTAGACATATATCATGAAGTCAACAGACGGTTAACCAAAGCCTATGACCAAAGTTGGAAACAATATAATCTCCGTCATAGAGGTGAGAGGTTCGGTATAGGTCAAAAGGTTTGGAAGATAAATTTCGCTATATCTGAAGAGTTTGTAGGCTTAACTTCTAACTTCGCAAACAAGTTTGTAGGACCGTATAAAGTCATATAAATAGTCTCCCCGTGGAGTTACGAGTTGGAGGATGAAGGGAGTAAAAATAGTGGAATTGGGCATGCAAAGGATTCAAAATCCCGTCCACCAGATTTACGGTAAATTTAATATTTTTTTGGTAGATAGAGTAATTTTATTCTTTGTTTGGTAGATTAGGTCATATGATTGTACTTAATCTTAATCTTGAAACACTATCAGCTACAATTCAAAGAAGGCTTAGAGAGAATACAGGAAATACAATAGGAGGATACCAGCGTTGATTCGTAAACGGAAGAGCAGCAGTGGACGTCATACATACGTTAAAAAAAAGGAATATAATCATCAAATAGAGCTGGAAATGTTATATGTAGACTTTCGGCAAGCTTTCGATTCAATACATAGAGGCAAATTTATGTCAGCTACGAAAGAACTAGGCATTAATGTCAATATAAGATTACTGTTTTAAATGAAACTACGTTTTTCTAGATGAGTGTACAATCTGGCGATGATTTGACGATGATATTTAATATCGAAACAATTTTCAAAATTCTTAGAATTTTCAACATTTTATTAATGTATTGTGGAATTATGTAGAAGCAGATAGTTTCATTTGAAACAGTAATATGAGTCAATTCCACAAAGTAAGGGTCGATACAGTAAATTTCATTAATATAAGATGACTATGAAAAACTCAAGAGCTACGATAAGAACGCAACTGATAAAATAAACATAAATAAGGGTGTAAAACAAGGAGATTCGATATCTGCAGCATTATTTAACCTAACACTAGAATATGCAATGAGACGAATACAAAAAGGTAATCACGGGACGAGCGGAAGACAGATAATTGCATATGTGGACTATATAGAATCATATCAAAGACAACGGAATTTCTGGAAAATACGATAAGAGAAACTACAAGCGAAGGAAGTAGGATAAGCATAGAAATAAATGCAGATAAAACAAAAACAATGATTTTTGGTGAAAAAAAACCAAAACAGTACAATGAAGATCGGAGGTTTACAGTTTGAATAATTGGAGAAATTCAAATACGTACGTATCACAGAAACAAATACGAGGGCTGCCTTTTATATTCGGGATTAGAGCACAAAAAAAAATATTAGTCATCGAAAATCACTTTATTGTTTTTCAAAATATTCCCCATGAAGATCTGTACACTTTTGCATGCGTTTGAACCAATTGTCGAAGCACTTTTGCCACTCTTATTGAGGTATCTCCAAAACATGCATTCTGAATGCAGCAACCGCTTCTTCAGGTGTCGAAAAACGTTGACCTCTCAGTTTGTTTTTTACGTACGGGAATAAAAAGAAGTCATTCGGTGCCAAGTCAGGACTATACGGCGCATGACTCATCAAATCGATATTTTGGGTGCTCAAAAATGCAGTTGTTTGAGCCGATGTGCGAGAGCTCGCATTGTCATGGTGAAGAGTGATCCGTCGTCGGTGGCTGGTTTTCCTGATTTCTTGGAAGACAACTGGCAAAGAAATGGTTGTGTACCACTCAGAATTGACTGTTCTGCGTTGTTCTAGTGGTACGGTTGCGACATGTCTAGTTTTTCCGAAAAAACAGGCGACCATTTGCTTGGAAGTGCTTCGTGCGCGAACAACTTTTGTTGGACTTGGCTCATCTTGAAACACCTTTACAGTCGACTGCTGTTTATTTTCGGGCTCATACGCGTAAGTTCATCACCTGTCACGATGTCATAGACGTGTTTCGAAGCACCGCGATCGTACTTTTTGAGCATTTCTTTCGACCAATCAACACGAGCCTTTTTTTGAGCGATTGACAAATTGTCTGGAATCCAACGCAAACAAATGTTGTTGACAGTCGAATGTTTATGCAATATTGAATGTATGCTGGTCCCACTAATGCCTAAGGTTGTCTCAATCTCACGATAGGTCACATGACGATCTTGCAATATCAGTTCGCGCACAGTATCAATGGTTTTCGGAGCCACAACTGATTTTGGATGACCTTCACGAAATTCGTCTTGTAGTAAACTACGACCACGATTGAATTCACCATACTATCGATAAATACTGGTCCTTGATGGAGCTTCATCGCCATAAATTGAATTAAGTTCATCCATGCACTGTTGCTGAGTTAATCCACGTCGAAAGTGGTAAAAAATTAATGGCACGCAAATGTTCACGATTTAATTCCATTTTTGGGCCGAGACGAATCTTTTAAGTTACTGTAAACATAACAAATAGCGCTCGTATGTCAAAACGTATAACATCAAAAATGTCCAACTTTACGATAGAGCTGTCAGTTGCCAGATTTCAACACTAGGGTTGACAAATTTCGAAACATAAAAGACAACCCTCGTACTGGAAATAGAAAAAAGGATTTAGAAGGAAAAATTATTATCGCAAATAGAGCTTAAGATACAAACAGAAACCTTTTAAAAAGCAATCTACTCTCAAGGTAAGCCAAAATCAATATTTATGAAATGATAATAAGATACGTCCTGTTATGCGCTGCTGAAGCAATGGTACTGAGCAAAAAGGAAGATGAAGACTTGAGAATAATAGAAACAAAGATAATGAGAACAATATTAGGATCAATCAAAATGAGAGATAATGAATATAGACAAATAATGAATTATGCAATCGAGAGTAAGAACTGGAAGGAGAGGACATAGTAATAAATATAAAAACGCAAATAATGAAATGGCTGGAACACATATATAGAACAGAAGAACAGAAATAACACTGAAAATGATCCAGTGGTATCCTAGGGCAAGAATACGAAGGGGTGAACCTAGAATAAATGACAGGAACAGGTGACGGAAGATATGACAAAAAACGGAATTGGAGGATGGAAGGACATAGTTGAGGATAGGAAACTATGGAGAAAATTGACAGAGAAACTCTAAGGGGAAAAACGGGGATTGATCCACCTCAAAAAAAGGATTTAGAAAGAGTAAAGCGGCGAAATCCCAGAAGGGGATCAAGCCATTATACTGTGAGCATGCAAAGGTTAAAACACATTCGTTAAAAGCTTGATTTGACCATTGGGGAAAAAGCTCAGACACGTTGATTTTATTTTTCAGTTGCGCATTTTTTGGTGTACTCATCTTTTTTTTAAATGGGAATACGCTATTCTGATAGTACCATCAAAGAGAACGCATTTTTCTGTGTACAAATGTCATCTTTTTTTATGTTACATTACCGTATGTTCAAGAAATAAAAGAGATTTCATTCATAACAATGTAATTTACAAAAATGTCAACAGGTCTAAATAAACCTGAGAACTATTACATCGATTGCTCGAATTGCAACCCATTTGTCTTGTAACTATGTGCAAGATCATGCTGAAACTCTTGCAAAACTTTATTACGGATATCAGCCTTAATTGAATTAATTTCGATCTTAATTCTCTCTTTTAGATCATCAATATCATTAGAACTTTTAACTTTTCACTTAATTAAAGTTTACCCAGGTGGGGATAGGTCAGGAGATCTAGGTGGCTACTTTAAATATCCTTGTCTGCCAATCCATCTATTGAGAAAAATATTATTTAAGTATTCACGTACACATCGCGCGTAATTCCGTGGCGTTCCATCTTACTGGTACCATAGTGAATTGTCCGATAGCATAAATTGATCAGTAGACGAGGATTTTTAAAGTTGCCAGCTAGATCTCCTGATCTATTCCCATTAGATTTTTGGTGGGTTTACCTTAAGTGAAAAGTTTACGTTAACAGACCTAATATTGATTAACCAAAAGAGAGAGCTAGGACCGAAATTAATTCAATTACGCTGATACCCTGAATAATGTTTACAACAGCTTCAACATCACCTTGCATATCGTCAAGAGACAAATGGTTTGCAATTTGAGCATTAAATTTAATACTTATCTACACTTAAAATTATTGACTTCTACCCTGACGACATTAATATCTGATATCATAAGCGACAAATGTCAAATTATTTTGTTCTGTTCTTCACTATTAATAGAAAGAGATGCCATTTAATAATTATGTCGGTTATGTTATCAGATATTAATAACGTCAGTGTAAAGGTCAATAACGTTGAGTGTAACTTTATTTAGTCCTGTGTACATTTTTATAAATTACATTATTATGAATGAAATATATTTTATTTCTCTAACATAGGTCATATAACATAAAAAAATATGACAACCGTACACAGAAAAATGGGTTCCCTTTGATGGTACTATCAAAATAGGGTATTCACATTTAAAAAAAAGATGATGTCATAACTCGAACTGAGATGATGTCATCAAAAATATGAGTACAGCAAAAAAAGCGCAAGTGAAAAATAAAATAAAGATGTTGGAGATTTTTTGTCATAGGACACCTTATATTTTATTGCATTTTCTGATTACCCCTAAAAAATAAAATATTCCTTCATAATGGTTCCCCATACCTTAATTCAGAGAGTTCCGAGTTATGCTGACTAATTTAAAAAGTTAATAACTTATTGATATAACAAATTCTATCAAATTTTCTCTTACATCCAAATAGTTGGACATTCGTTGAATGTATCTCTTTACAGGGTGTTCACAATTTTCAGTCTCATTATCAGATCATTCAATGTGTAATATCGGGCTCGTTTTAAAAGGAACACCCTATATTTTAATAATTCACCATGTTCAAAAAATATTGAACTTTTCGTGCAATTTACAATTTACTAAAATTGTATGGTAAATCGATTTTAAAACAAAAAATGCATACATAATCTAGTCGGTACCTAACTTAATGTCATTTTGTGACATTTATCTGTTAATTCTCTGAACAATTTTGTGCTACTTTCAAATTTTATTGCTACTAAAAATGAAGCAGTACCCGTTGAACGAAAGAGTCGACATGATACTTTGCATTGGAGAATGTTTAGAAGATTGTCTCCTATCATCTAGAGCAGTGGTCGCCAACCTCTCAATGTGTTGAGCTACTTTGTTAATTTTGGAATAAACAGCGAGCTACCCACACGGAAGCCACGTAACGCAACATAAATGAAACAATCCACTGTATTTATTTTACTATTTTACTGGTAATACATAATACATAGGTACTATATAATAATAAACTAATATCAAAATAACTAATATTACTAGTACGTACTTGTTCATAGCTACATTCCTACCTACCAAACGAAGGTGTTTGAAAAATAAACACAAACTTTTATCCAGCCACAACGGCATGTCACGTAAGATTTAAAAATAGTTAATAATAACAACAAAAAAGTAACGCACTATCATGAACATAAACATTGAAAAATAAAAAAGCACGTTCAATGAGAAGGCTGACACTCAGACTCATGGATAATTTTTTTAATGTTTGCAGTATAATTTGATACGGCCATCGAATACAATTATCCAAATGTAAGTCGATTGCGATATTTGTTCTTAATAAACTTCATATTGGAAAAAGAAGATTCACACAAATAGGTTGAACTGAATAATACTTTCACTTTCAAGGCAACACGGCATAGAAATGAATATTTGTCTTTAGGCCAGATACATTTGGTACTTGATACTAACGATTTTAAGGCTAAATCATTTTGAAACTCAATTACTTCCATTTCTGTTGCAGCGATGTCTTTGTCAAAGTTCTGCATAACAAAAGTTGCAAACTGTTGGATATCAATTTCCATAAAGGGTGAAACAACAAACTGCGCTACTAAAGCCATTTCGTTGAAATCCTTAAAACGATTTTTGAAGTTAATCTTCAGGGTAGAAACTATTTCTACATGATATTTGCTGTCATAGGGTTCTAATGGATTTTGAGATATTTTTTCTGAAAGAATAGGAAAATGCTTGGCATCGCTGTTAATTAGATTTTGTTCCCAAAACTCCAGCTTTTTGATAAATGCTTTTATATCAGAAATCATTTCCGCTAGTTGTTTGTCTCTCCCCTGAAGCTGCAAATTAAGTTCGTTTAATTTCTCTGTAATGTCCATGAGAAAACCAAAATCTCTAAGCCAGATTGAATTTTCTAGTTCCGGAGTCGGTTCATCGCGTTGTTTAAAAAATTGAACTATGCCAGATAGGACATCATTAAAAAGTTTCAGCACCCGTCCTCTACTTAACCATCGGACTTCAGAGTGAAGGGGTAGGTCCCCGTATTGACAGTCAACTTCATCGGCCAAGGTTTTGAATAATCTTCTTTGTAACGCTTGAGCTCTAATCTTGTTCACAATTTTTACCAACAGTTTCATAACGTTGTTTGGTTTCAGGAAATTTCCACATAATGCTTGCTGATGGATAATGCAGTGGTAACAGAGAAATTGCGGAAAAGTTTCATCTTTACGACATAACGCCACGAGACCCTTATCACAACCCACCATATCTGGAGCGCCATCGATTGTCAAGCCTTCCATTTTCGATATTGGAATTTTCTCGGAAGAAATAATATTTTTTAAATGAGAAAACAACTCCTGTCCAGTAGTGTGTCCTTTCAGTGGAATATACTTCAAAAGATATTCTTTAATCGTAAAATCACTAAAAACCATCTTGACGAATACGGCCATCTGGGCAGTGTCAACGACATCTGTTGATTCATCCAGTTGAAGTGAAAAATAAACACAGTTATCTATGTCAGTTCTTAACTGTAAAAAAATATCATTGCTCATTACTTCTACATGTCTCATCACTGTATTAGCAGAAAGTTGCATAGATTTTATAGCTGAAACTGTCTCGTCTTTATTTCTAAAGTTGGCAAATAACGAATCAGCAGCTTCTAAAAACGCCTGTTTTATCATTTCCCCGCCTTCATAAGGTTTCTTTTTTTGTGCAATGATCTGGGACACACGGTACGATGCTTCAGTTGCAGCTTTATTTTTGTCGACTGTTACTTAAAAAATATTGATTGTTGTCCAATTAACTGCTTTTTCAACTGTTTCAGTTTCTCCTTTCTAGCGGCAGAATGTAGTGGGAATGATTTTTCAAAATTAGAATGTACAGTTTTATGATGTATCTCAATATTTCCTTTTTTAGCAACGGAGACCGAAGTATTACATAACAAACACACATTTTTATCTTTAACTTCTGTAAAAAAGTATTGTTCTTCCCATTCCGAATGAAAGTGGTATGTCTTTACCTTCTTACAACTAATTGCCATAATATTATTTTTTGTTGTTCTCTACTAACCCAACCGCTGGACGTTGGTTACGCGTTCAGTTTTAAACTAAACGCAATGTCGCCGCGCCGTGAGTATTTATCCCGTTCAAAGCAATCCTGCTCGTTCTCGAACTCGAACACTAACAACGCGCTGGCTTGGCTGATCGGTTCTAGCCGATTCTAGCTTGACGGAGTCAGCGGCAGATCGCTCACCGCAACGTCGCCGCTGTTTATATTTAATATTATGACAATTAGATTTTTTTGTGTCATTTTCGGAAGCTTCTCTGATTTTTGCAGTTTGTATTTTTTCAATTAAAATCGTTGTGAGAGCTACCAGAATTGCCTCCGCGAGCTACCGGTAGCTCGCGATCGACAGGTTGGCGACCACTGATCTAGAGTTTATGCTCAAAACTTTTACCGTGTCGCTATAAACCTCCATCCCATTGGTCGGGATTCACCCTGTATATATATATATATATATATATATATATATATATATATATATATATATATATATAGGCCAAATCATGAAATTTTCCGTATTAATGTGTATTAGAATCACAAATGAATATATACTGTATTCTATACTTTCTAGAATTCGAAGTCAAATTCTGAACAACAACGTAATTAAAATAGACAGTAGATTGTCAAAAACAAAGCAAATGTTAATGAAGAACATAATGAGTGAATATTCCATAAAAACTTATTACACTGATTACACAAGTAAACACGAATATTTAGTCTGAGTTCTGATTACCGACGTATAACTAATGGAAGAAAAAACACTTTAATCTAATAAAGTTTGTTTTTGTAGCTTCCAGAATGAAATTTTGAAGTTTAAGGAGATTTGTATCTATAATTGTAGAAGTATATAAGAGGAAGGGAAACTTTGAGATTTGTAGGTTTCTCATATTACACTGCAAATGTTGCCATCCGTCAAATTTCATAGCATCTCAATGAAAACTTTCCCATTGCTCCTCTGAATATGTTCCTTATCTCCCTCTTCTAGTTATTAAACCCACTGCTAGACTGCTTCTTCTAATCTTCAGCAGGTGAGGAAAAATCTTCTCTATCCCTTGCCGAAGGAGTGCTGGAAATATTCCATCTATCCCTGGTAATTTATATGGTTGAAAGGTACTTTTTGCCCATTCCAACCATTGTCTGGTAAACATTTTCTTAGCAATGATCCTCCTTGCGGGGTTTTTGGTGTAATTCATTGTTATTTCAGTGATTGTTGTCGGTTCACCGTCTGGAAAGTGAATTCTAAGAAGAAGAATCGATCGTTCCTCTCACCTTCCGTGTATGATCCATCTGCGACATTGTAGGGTTAGTTGTGTTGATCGATACCTCCAATATTGAGGTGAATCATGATTGGAACAAGGTCCCGTGACACGTAATCTGAGACATATACATTTTATGTTATTCCTTATGATTACACAGGAACGCGGAGATGCTTGCTTTTAACCATAAATCAATTTATAATCCTTGCATGCCAAACCTTTGATATGGCTTTCTTTGTTGATCCAGGACAATACCCAGTTCTAGTTTTGTGAACAACCTTGCAATCACGGCTGAAGCTCCCTTCGTTTGATGCAAATTATTCTGCACTACATTCGTCAATGTGGATGAGAGGGACCGAGTTACTCAGCCTCTATTCATTCTCCTCCTTTATCTCTTCCTGTCCCTCATCGAACACCATGGCAATGTATTATCCGGTTTTCGAGCAAGTTTCTTGATCTCGAGTCATTCCATCGACCCCCAGGCAGATCCGCCCAGATTCCCGAGATGTAGAGGCGATCTCACATACCTATTTGCCCCTGCAGAGCCAGAGGAGATCTTAGGCTGACCCAGGGTCAAGCTTTTGCCTTTTCCCCATTTTTCGGATGTTCCGGATGTGCAGGTTATCTCCATGTCCTTTGAATCATCAGCGGGGTTCTCTATTTTTCCCATCCCAGAGACAGGGATACGCCCAAAACGGAAGTTTAGTGTGTAACCCCCTGCCTTTAGAGCCTGTCTTGATTGGTGATCGATCCCAATCGTTAGGATGTTTCCCCTTCCCTCTTTTTTAGAGTTCGTGATCTTCCAAGCCCCAGTAATGAGGTTGGAGTTCTGAACCTCGACAAGTTGGAGGATCTTGTCCCACTTCATGTCATGACTTCTTGTGGAGACCACCGTTATGGTGACCACAACGGAAATGGATACCTTAGAAGTGGATCCCCTTCTTCTTACTCTAACACAGCTCTTCCACCAGAGTGTCTCCCAGGGTGGAGAGCTGCTTTGCTTTCAGGATGACCCTAGGGTAATCCTTGGGCATTATACCCACCTTCTCTGTTTTAACAGCTGCTGCGTTACCAGAGGCTTAGCTCCTTTTCGAGTAGGTACTTCCCCCCTTCATGATTCCTTCGGGGGGTTGGGCGCCGAATACCCTGCTTCCCGGCATCTTCGGGGTATATTCCCTAATTGAGGAGTCGCAGGTATTTCCGCACCCCTCCTCCACTGAAGCCCTTTATCAGTTGGTCGTTTATGCCGCCCGATTCTCCCAATTTTGGCAAATCAAACGGTAAACGATCTTTGTGCCGTTTGGCCTCTTTTCGCTCGGTGGGGTGCCTGAATGAAGAGATGGAGGTGTTCTCCACTCTTTTTTTGCGGTGGAGATTTTCTGTTCTCGGTCCAAAAAGGGTGTTTAATGAGATTTTCTCGTCTTGGTCCGGGCAGTCAAGCCAAGACCCCCCTCCCGATCCCACTGGCGCGCGAGACATGATCACAGATAGCTAGGAGACATTGGTATAACAGGTGATTCCAAGGTGAGATCGAAATTCCACCCGACATCGTAACCCTGTGAGAAATCCCTGACCCACGATACTACTGTTGGGACAGGTGAAGTTTTTAAAGAGAACGAACCCCCATGTACCTCCCTGCAGCACTCCTCCTCATACAAAATCATCTCAGAGGCCCCTTCTATCCCCACCTGGAGACGGGTTGGTGCTTCACCCCCTCCACATCAATAAATATTATCATTATCATATTCCGTGTAAAGAACATAGGAATAGTTTTGGTCCTCAATTTAAAACCAACAGGACTAGTTGACTAGTCAATGGAACTCAAGATGTTAACGTGCGTTTTCTACTTATCATTTTTCCGCCCAACTTTTCTAATATGTGAGAAAAGTATTGGTTTACCCCAAAAAACAATAATTGAAATTTAGAATTTGTTTTGAGTTATTTTTTCGGTTTTCAGCTAGAAAAATACGAAAAATCAGTTTTAAGAAAAAAATCCTGCGTGTATGTGTCGGTCACTTTTAGTAACATGTCTTGTTAGCACGTTACAGCGTACGGAGGGACCAATTTTATAATTGAATATTGTTCATCAGAGATGTACCCTATTGATTTTCAGCTCACCAGAACCAGTACAGCTATAGATTCAGATATACTACATTTTTCGTAATTTTTGGAGAAATTTCGGTTTTTAGGCACGATACAGCCTCTAGAGTGTATACAAGGGACCAATTTTATGATAGTATATTGTTCAAGGCGTTACTCAGGTGAGTATAAGTGAGGAAAAGTTAGTTTTAATATTTAAAACCGTTTATATTTAATATTATATCATATGCATCTAAAGTTTTGGGAAAAAATTGAACGCCGAGAAAACAACTTTGAAAAATATATTAAGTGAACAACTTGTAACATTGTAATAATCTAACATTGGAAAAAAGTAACATCATTTAACGAACTACCAAAGGTCCATTGTCTTCAATTTGGCGAAGCTTTGTTTCAACTTGTCGCATAAGTCTCTGGACGGATACTGTATGTACTCCTAGAATTTTCTGAAAAATTCTTAGACGCAACATTTGTTCGTCTGCGGCTTCCCAACCTTGGTCATAGACCAAATAAGGACCAAAAAGCTTCAATTGGGCGAGCTTGAGGTATGTTTGGAGGATTGTCTTCCTTAGGCACAAAAGGTATGTTATGTGCTCCGAACCAGTCTCTGGGGTGATTCGAGCATAATGACATAATGCCAAGTTAGGCCAAAACATTATTTCGTCTCCAAGGTGGTGTTCAAACACTCCGTCGAAAGCAACTGATCCATTAGGCACACCTCGAATTCTTTAGTTTTCCACGCGCCCTCAATACGTAATGTCCTCTTCTCCAGCCTGTTAGCTTTTTCACTTCGAGTGTTACTCACAGTGGCAAGGTCAGTTAGTGATTCTCTTTCATCGTTTACAGCAGACAAGTGAAAAGATCTAATAGGCTCATTGCGCCTGATTACGTTGCAGTTTTACAAGTAAGTTTTCTCATTCATTTGGAATACTGTATCATATATTTACATCAGTAATTTCATTTTACGAAATATCTCATGATTATCGATACATAGGAGGGAAATGTTTCAATATTTTTGCCAGAAATTATTTACAGACATTCACACAATAAACATTCATGATTTTTTGTTTATTCCAAACAAAAAAATGTCGAAGAAATATTATAATCCAAATAAACCCGAAGACCTTGCAGAAATTCACCGTCTATTGGGGGCGTCTGATGAGGAATACAGGGATGAAAATTTTGAAAACGAAAGCCACATTGATCCAGAAGAAAATGTTGAGGAGCGTGAAGAGGGATCGGAAACTGAACAAGAGGGTAGCAGTGAAGAAGAAGACGAAATTAAAGAAAATCGCGACTTTTATATGGGAAAAGATAAAGTTACAAAGTGGTATAAGACTCATCGACAAAGCAAAGTTCGTAGGAGACCTCAAAATAGCATGATTCGCTTACCTGGGGTTATTGAAGTAGCAAAAACAGCAAAAACTCCTGTGGAATGCTGGAACTGCTTATTTACAGATAACATTCTAAATGATATCGTAAAGTGTACTAATCAGTACATAGATAATATAAAAGAAGCATTTTCCAGAGAACGGGATGCAAAACATACAGATTTAGTTGAAATACGAGCATTTATTGGCTTACTCTAGTTGGCTGGTGTGTATAAAGCGAATAGACTATCCCTCGAAGAATTATGGGGAACAGATGATGGCGACGGCATTGCCAAGTTCAGTCTTGTCATGAGTATCAAGAGATTCAAATTTCTCATACGGTGTCTTCGATTTGATGATCAAGAAACAAGATCCGCTAGAAAGAAACTGGATCGGCTCGCACTAATACGTAATATATTCACAAAATTTGTGACTAATTGTAAAGTTAGCTACTGTGTTGGTGAAAACGTCACGATAGATGAAATGCTCCCATCATTTCGTGGGAATTGTCTTTTCTGGCAATACATCCTTTCCAAACCAAGTAAATATGGGATTAAAATTTTCTCCCTAGTAGATGCGAAAACGTTCCATTTGCTCAACATGGAAATATACGTGGGAAAGCAGAACGAAGGACCCTTCTGTGTAAGCAACAAAGCACCAGATGTTGTGAAAATGTTGACGGAACCTTTGTTTGGCTCGGGAAGAAACATAACGGCGGACAACTGGTTCACACAAGTGAGTCTTCTAAATGAATTGAAACTAAAGAAACTCTACTACGTTGGAACCATCAGTAAAAACAGGAAAGAGATACCAAATGATCTCATAGCCACCAAAGCCAGAACACACCACTCAGTACTCACTGGTTTCAGTACTGGTGGTGATACATTGCTATCCTATGTCCCAAGAAAGAACAAAAATGTGCTCCTTGTATCATCATTGCATGAAGACGAAACAATTGATGTTTCTACTGGCGAGAAACAAAAACTAGAAGTAATCAGTTTCTATAATTCAACTAAGTTGGGAGTTGATATTGTTGACAAAATGTGTGTCTCGGAACACAAAACGATGGCCCATGGTAATTTTTTTCACAATGCTAAATATTGCTTCAATCAATTCCCAGGTCATATATGTCGGCAATGGTTTTGCAGATCTGAGAAGGAGACTGTTCATAAAACAACTCTCTAACGAACGTCTAACCTTCAACAAAAAGTGAAGAGATTCGCTCAAACTCAAGAACAACTGAATAAAACGGAACAACAGTTACCTCCAAAAAGACGCAGATGTGAAACTTGCACCTCAGAAACTCATCACAGGAGATTAAGTCAATATGAATGCGAAAAGTGCCATACCGCTATCTGCCTCTCACTTGCTGTTTTCATGTGTCCTCAACGCTATAAAAGAGAGGTGGAAGGACATATCGATGATGAATCAGATTAATGACCAATTTTCTAGTTCCTTATATTCTTGTCTAATTTAATGCAATTTTCATCATTATAGCTCATGGAAAAATGTATACTCATTTTCTCAAATAAACTTATTTTATTTTCTAAAAACATTTTCTCCTCCTTGGTGTTTGTAGTTGACAATTTTTTCGTAGGAAAATGTGAACATGCGTAGAAAAAAATAAGTAGATCAAAGTGTGCTTCCTAGGCTCAATGCGCCTGATCGTGTTCTACAACATATTGCGCCTAACGGAGTGTTAAATCAACTTGATATATGAAATCTCCTCACTAATTTTCGATGAAATGTACCTACTTTATGTCTTGCACTATCAACCACTCTATTTTCACGAATTTCCCTTAGAACCTTGGGTCGTCCACTTTTCGGTGAGTTTAAACAATGTATTCAGCTATTGTCCGATAGATCGCTGTTTTGGAGATATTTTCGTTCCGATAAATATTTACAATCGCACGTTTCGGTAACTGTCCAACAACGTTGTAGACACTTTTTCGAATTTCCAATTTATATGACATGTTTTTGAGACATTTGAAGCTAATGTGTTTTGACACATAAAGGTTGCTCAGAAACCAATAATTATGAGTAGTGGTAACTGGGTGCTCATCACAACGCTGAAAAAGTTCCTAAAACTTTAGATGCATACGTTATTGAATTTATTTTTGATTATATAAACGAAGCGTACACTATTCAATGAGTCAGACTGTATGCATGAACAGTTTGATTCCTCATTCCTGTCCTGACATAAGACCCCTTTTGTTGTGGAATTCGCAAAGGGGAGCAAGTCTAATGTCCTTTTGTCTAATAGACTGAGGCTGGTCCGTAGGCATTCACACAGGTCTATTCAAATACCTGTTTTATATTTTAACAAATATTATTAGGAAAGCATTGTGCTTTTTTCTTTACTTCTCTCATGTGCGTATTGTACAGGTTATAAATAATGGAAGATATATGCGAGACATGATGACGGTATTTTTGCAAGGCTTGATTTCGCGGATAAAATTTTTGCATGGGCGTACGGACATAATTTCATTAAGGATATGTTTGACCATTTGAATTTCATTGAAGAATCAAGTAGCGGCTTTCGGGTCGCTATCGCCATTTTTTCCGGTGAGTTTGCGTAATAGTTTTCCACAATCTTGCTGATCACTTCAGTTGTCAGAGCTGCGGAACTGGATTTCCTCCTATCTGGAAGCGCTTGTAGCTCTTTTCTTTTGCGTTCCTGGCATTCTCAAAAATTATGTCTTCAAATGGGTCTATTTTCCGATTAAATATTCGGAAATATTCCAAATCGTTTTTACAAATCCCTCCTTATAATCAGTACCAATAGCTCGCTTCAGATTGAAAGCTCAGTCTTTAAGAATACCTGCCAAGTGTTTGTTCGAAGTCTCCTCGAGAAATTGATATTTTTGCTCTTCACAAAATGCCTAAAACTGCTTCGAAACGTATTTCTGCGTTTTCAGCGTATTGAGATGCGTTAAAGATTCAACTGCTTCGCTTATTTCTTAGCTTGAAGCTATTCTGAAGCCAATCATAGCGATTTTAAAATGTTTTCTTACTTTTTGAGAAACTTCAAAAGATGGTTACTATCGCAACACACGTTGGACTCACCGAAAAACCGAGGTGATTAAACCACGTCGTCAAGCGTATAATAATCTATACGCCGAAACTATGATCAATTCGTAATTTCTATTGGCTAATTTTATCATGAATTATATAATCATTAAAAACATTTCTTCAAGACCGGTTTTTTGGATAAATTAGTTGTAATGTCTTGAACTCCTAAAAATATTCATAAAAATCGATAAGAATTTATGATACAATCTTATATGTAAGTGAATAGTGAATTTTGTCTGTTTATAAATGTTTACCCGTGCAATCCAATATGCAGAATAAATGAAGGTCTATAGACGGTTGTGGTTGATACAAGCGAATTTTAGAAAATATAAATAAACGAATAACATCACGAAAGTTCGGCGTCTATTCGCTAACAAGGTTATCGTAAATTGTTTACGGTTCCCACGCAGACCTACCTCACTAAATA
This sequence comes from Galeruca laticollis, assembly GCA_963921935.1. Taxonomy (NCBI): domain Eukaryota; kingdom Metazoa; phylum Arthropoda; class Insecta; order Coleoptera; family Chrysomelidae; genus Galeruca; species Galeruca laticollis. The sequence continues at coordinate 73,681,842 of OY998175.1, forward strand.
GATGATTTGTCGGTTAGATGTAAAGTTATATGCAGGAAATGCTTATAGCCCGTGAGCTCGGTCTAAAAGAAAAAAATGATTACCTCATAGTTGATACTTTGTGTATATGTAAGGTTTTGTTGAGTCCAACAAACTTCCGATAGCGAGAGAGCAGGGTAGGGGGGTGTTGTTTTTGGCACTCCTCAAAAGTCAACAATCTGGTGCCTCATTGAAAAACTTTTCAAATATAATTTTCTTTTACGTAAAAAACTAGAGAAATTTCGTTGTGGCGTTTTGGCCTTCCCGACATCCCGAAGATGGCAAAGTTACGCCATCAAAAAATTTACTATCTCACTGTTAATTTTGGCATAATCGCTTATTTTAAACCTCGAATTAAATTTTTGGGTCGGTTTGAATGTCCGACGCCTAGTGGAAGAGAAGGCGTCCTTTATGTAGTTAGGACAGAACCTGGGCGTTGCGCTGTAAATTAAGTCCTGTGTTACCGTTCATTTATGAACTTTTTTCAGTATATATTCTTAGTACTTTCATGTTTGTGTTATATTTGTATTTGTTAGTTCATATTTAGGTACATATTTTTATACTTTTGAGAATAACTCCATATATGTGCCGTACGATAAATGAATAAATAACAACGAATTATATGATCCATTCAAATATATATAAAAAACTATAATGGAGAGATAATTACAGTTGCCAACAACATAGCAGAAGTATGGAGAAAATACTTCAGAAAATATTTTTCTACTGATAAAGTTGAAGACCGTGGTCTACCAAAAATTGATGAGGTGGAAATGGAGCACCCAATTTTAAAAGCCGAAATAGAAAAAACTACAAGATACCTACAAAACAACAAATCACCTGGTGATGATGGCATACCCGCCGAAACAATAAAAGCTATGGACGAGCTTGGTGTTGATGCAATCCGCGGGCTGTGTATTGAGATTTGGCAAACTAGGATATGGCCAAAGGAGTGGTGTGAATCGGTGTACATGCCGCTACACAAGAGATGTTCTCCTACAGTCTGTAGTAACCACAAAACAATAGCGCTTATGTCCCATGCAAGCGAAATTCTGTTTCATATCATAAACAACCGTTTAAAAAAATGTTTACTTCCACAGATTCTCGACGAACAAACAGGATTCATTCTTGGAAAGGAAACAAATCCTGAATGTAAGACAAATAATAGAAAAAGCATATGAGCTTGATGTAAAAACTTATTTGTGCTTTGTCGCCTACAGTGAAGTGGAAGAAATTGTGGTTTATGTTGGAAAACATGGGAGTACCAAAACATGTGATTATTTTGCTTAAGAAGAAACAGCTGCGGAAAGGTGAAAATCAACAACACGCTATCTAAGCCTTTTAGTCCGAAGTGCGGTGTGAGACTGGACTGTATTGTGTCACCGATACTCTTCAATATATAAGGAGAGTTGATTATGAGAAAAATTCTACAAAGTTGGCGAGCATAGGAGAAAAAAGAAATGCTAACCTTAGATATGCAGACGGCATCTTAATAATAGCTTATTCAGAAGAAGAACTCACGTAAATCATTAGAAAGTTGGACAGGATCAGCAGAGAACATGGTTTTGCGTTGAACAAAAAGAAGGCGCAAATTATGATAATAAACTGCAACCCTACCATTGTTAACCAAACAAAGGCGGTTTTGAGGAAAAAATAAAACGCAGACTGGTCATAGCACGTAACTCAACAATAAAACTAGATATGGATATGGAAAACTCTACAATATCTCAACGCAACAAACTGAAATTATTAAACTCCTTGATCTTTCCTATTGCCACATATGCCTCTGAGACCTGGGAACTTTATAAATGGCCAATCGAAGAAGAATAGATACTTTTGAAATGTGGGCCTAGAGAAGAATGCTGATATTCTCATACACAGAACATCGTACTAGCGTGTCAATTCTTAAGAAACTAAAAATCACCACTAGGCTATTAACGAAAGTAAACCAATCATATCTACCGTATTTTGGATATATTACAAGAAGAGCGAATGGGCTGGAAAAAATTATTGTGGAGGAAAAAATCAATGACAAACGACCAAGAGGCAGATCACGGACGCGCTGGGGGGATCAAAACAAAGAAATCATGGATGATGGTCTGCAGGTAGCTTCTCTTGTAACTCAAGACAGAGAAGAATGGAAAACTACGATCCGAGCAATTGAGACATGATGTCACCATACTCGTTCGAGAGTAAACGAACAAGAGAGAGAGATCAACCATTTTTGAGTTGACATTAGTTAAATGAGTAAAAGTAATATCTCATCCATACCTCAAATGTGACTAGTATTACAACAATGAAAAACTCAAAGTCAAAATGTCACAAATTTATTTTATTATACTGAAGTGCTGAGCTACTAGTTTCGGCCCTCAATGGCCATCTTCAGGCTACAAAGAATGTTTGGGTAAGGAAGAAAACATTAAACAATCAGTATATCGTACCTAAATGATGATAAATATTAGTGGGACAACAAACGTCCACACATAGCGCCGATGAAAGGAAGGATGTAGTTTAGGTTACTGGAAAGCGCAACAACTATAAACGCATGTTACCCTCGAAATAAAATCTAACGATGCAAATTGTGGTAAAAGTTAGCGTAAACAAAATTTACTCTGTGAAAAAGATGAATAGTCAATAAATTAAAAGTAGTAGTCCAGTCAAAAGATAAAAAAGAAGATTATAACAGTAGTATTCAACTTAAAAAGAGTGAATCAAATTGTAAACAATTGTGAATAATGATATTTCTATAGTAACTTACATATAGTTGGTAAAATATTATTAACAACGATTTTTTTACAATAACAACACTTGACAATATTAAAACTACCTAAAAGCAAAGGAATACAACAAACAATCAAAATGGGAGATTGAGGAAGATGTATGGATCTTTTGGTCTTAGTTGCTCAATCAGACAAACAGCGTTGTTATCAGAACTAATCCGGTTAATCTCGAAAATCTCGAGTAAATTCATCCTAGGAACTTTAAAGCACCTATGTAATCTACACGCATCTGATAAAGAAAAATTGTGGTTTTCAGATATAATGTGATTTGCAAAAGCAGATGGTGAAGCAGGTAGGTCAGTATTTTGAAATCTTTTAACAAAACTAAGATGTTCTTTAATTCTAGTGTCTAACAAACGACCTGACTGACCGATATAGACAGCATTACAATCCTGATAGCTCAATTTATATATACCAGGAGAATGTAACGTCGGAGCAGAATCTTTGGTGTTAACCAAAAAAGATCTTAGATTGTTATCAGTCATAAAGCTAAATTTAATGTTATACCTCTTGAAAATGTTACCAAACTTATAAAATACAGGGCCAAGGAAATGTAAAGAACCAACATACTTAGGAATATCATTATTTGAAGTGTTATCGTGTAATGTAATAGTGGGAAAAGTTAGTTTAAATTTATCAAAATGTCTAATGTATATTTTGTTGAATAAAGAGAGTGGAAAGTAATTATTAATAGCAATTTGTTTAATAATATTGATCTCCTTATTGAAGGCTTCCTGTGACAAAGGCAATGAAAAAGCCCTATACAAGAAACTATTGAAGGATGCAATTTTGTGTGACTGGGGGTGGTTAGAGTGAAAATTAATAACTGTGTCCGTTGTGGTAGGTTTACGATAAATCTGAAAATCCAACCTTGCAGAACTAACATCCCTAGTGATCAACAGGTCCAAGAAGGGAATATTATTCTCAAACTCAAACTCCATCGTAAATTTAATTCTAGGATGAAGGGTGTTGATAAAATCCAAGAAAGAGAAAGCCTCTTGTTGGATACCGTTAAAAAGAACTATACAATCATCGACATAGCGATAGTGAAAGACTATATATTTCTTAAAAAAGGGATCATTAACATAAGTTTTTTCCAAATTATTCATGAAAATTTCAGCAAGTAAAGGGCTCAAATTAGAACCCATAGCCAAGCCTGTAGTCTGTTCGTGAAATTTGTTATTAAATTGAAAAAAGTTTTGTTGTAAAGCTAATTGGAGCATGTTCACCACATCAGATATGACATTTGGGCCCAAATTATTGGAAATCAATAGGGTTTCAACTAAATTTATACATTCTGAAGGGGGTATACTGGGAAAAAGATTACAAACATCCAATGAGAGCAAAAAAGAATAAGATTTAGGAAGCTTAATATTAGAAATTTTATTACATAGGTCCAATGAATTTTTTTTATAGAGAAATTATTATTGAAATTAGTTAAGTCTTTAAGTAAATTGTTAAGGAAACAAGAAAGTTTAGAAGTTGGTGAATTCAAGAAGGAAACAACTGGCCTAATGGGTATATTTTCTTTATGAATCTTCGGCAATCCATAGAGCAAGGGGGTGATGGGTGCCATTTGTGTTAATTGGTAATGTTTAGTATTAAATAAATCTAGGGTATCGGTGTATGTTTTAAGTTTATTCTTGAGCTCATTATGAAATTTCACTGTAGGTTCAGTGCATAGGGGAGAGAAAGAGCTATCAGAGTCAATAAAAGATTGTACCTTTTCAATGTAAGAGCTCTTATCCAATATCACAACACAATTACCTTTATCCGCTCTGGTTACTACCAGATCTTCTGTACTGATCTTATGTTTGAGGTTTTTGAGTTCTGTAAAAGTAAAATTATTATGCCTAGGGCCAGGAAAAACAGTAGGATCATGGTGTAAGCGATTGTTCTTATTCAATGACTTTGAGTTTTTCATTGTAGTTGAGTGAGTGTTTTTGAAACAAAAGTGATCAGTAGAGTGAAATATTGAAATACTAAACAAAGATATCATATAATGATGTGATAACTAGTTAAATATAAATACCTTTTTAAATTTAAAATTTAACAGTTGATGATCTATGATAAATATATAATTTTTCGGTATCTATATATTATTTATGTCTGCATAAATATCAGGCACATGCAATGTGATTTTCTTTACTACTGAATAAAATAACTTCAGATAACAAACACCCGACATTACTACGAATCGTTTGTCGTAGGTTGTTGAGTTTGTTAAATTTGTTTATACTTTCCCTGCAAAAACACAATTTGCGTTATTCTAACTTGATAAAACTGGTGTTGTTGGCTTAGACTGTCTGCCTTTTGTTTGATAGCCACATGATAACGCTAATTTGTGGTATTATTATGTTACCTAAATGTTCATTTATAGAAAAAAATAATATTAAATTCATGAATATATCTCATAAATATATAAATATGAACTAATTAAACAAATAGCGATAATTATTGTGGTACAAACAGAAAAATATTATTGTACAGAAACATCGGAAATATATTCACGGCAAATCAATAAACTAGTTAAATTTATTTGTGTAATAGATAAAAATATTAAGTGTACAATAAAAGCTGGAGAGAGTTTTGATAAATAAATGGGAATACAGATTTAGATTATTTTTTACCTAATTTAATACCATGATCTTTAAAGTAAGTTTAATCTCATTACACCTATTGCATATATAATTACATTAAGGTACGTCCACACCAAAAGCAACACGTAGGAACATTATGTTTATGTTGCTTGTTCCTGGAACTTGTTTCTGAATGTTGCCAACAAAAATTCCTATAAGTTTCTTGTTTCCATATTCCGCGGTAAAGATCAGAGGAAATATAGAAACATTGGTAAACATTTTTGGTTTCTCAACGGTATTTTCATCAGTGGACACGTTGCTGCTTGTTCCCAAAACTCGAAACTTGTGTAGTGAAGCCGTCGCATCGTTACCGAAAACATCAGCTTAAGTTGATTTAATTAGTTAGTATTAATACTCAAAACGAAAATGTGATTCCCGAAACACAAGATGGTATAGGCTCATAAAGTGACAATATGAAACATACCAATGACGGTATGGAGCTACAGAATGAAAAACAAATATCTACTTTTATTGAAAAATCACAAATCAGTGAGAAACTAGACGCAGGATTTAAAAGACCGAAGAAAAACGAGTTACACAAAAGTCAAAAGGAGGGGCAGAGGAAAGACGAGAAGAAGCCTACATGTTCTTAAAGGAACTACAACAAAAAAAACGAAAGACCAGTTCGGCATTTTTGGAGAACATGTGGCTTTTAAATTCACACCGTGGAATATTTCATTGGAAATATTTTGTGGGAGGCTGCTCCCGGCAAATACGATCACCCCCATACATACAATGGACCATAAGCCAACAGCTACAGCATCGGTCGGGGCATCGCCGTATTCATTATCTGTGACACTCCTGAGTATGCGCCTTCACCTTTTCTTAAAACTCTGCCATCAACATCAACTGATAATGAAATATCAAGCAATATTCAAGAACCAGCAAACAGCCAACACGATTCTATTTACAATGCTTTGTCATATATTTTTAATGTAAGACAGTAACATTATTATTAGACAAGTGCAGAATGTATATTTTTTATGTTTTCCTAATAAAATGGTTACTTTTGTTTACTTTTAATGTTAAACGTCCTGCACTTACTTTAATTCGATCATGAAGAACTGATGTAATAGCATCAGAGAATTCTGGTACAATTAAAGAAACTGCTTGTTTGGAAATTCTAAATAAGTACATGAGAGAAGTACATGAATCTCCCGTTGCAAGAAATGGAAGTGTCAACTCGTAGCCATTCCAAATCAGTATCACTCCTACGAATTTTTTTTTAAATATCCATTATCAATACAGTCTGATATTATATCATCTTTCTTTAATGAACTTAGAAGACGTATGACACCATGTGACTTTCTGTCTACAAGACTTGGTCTAGTCCAACATTTACGGACTCGTTTTGGTTTGTGAAATAATTCCAATTTCAGCTGCTACTGCCTGTAAATCTTCGTCGCCGACATCGTTTAGCAACTAGGAACACACACTGTACTGGTATAGACACAAAGTTTCCTGTTGCAGCAACACAACAAAACACTCACAAGAATGAGTTACCTTGATGTGGACAGAATATTTACGGAACTTTTGCTGTTGTTTCTATTTCCATAAACAAGTTACGGCAACCAGCAACAAAATTTTCCTCTGTTTCTTTGGTGTGGACATGCCTTTATATATCAACTTACGGGTTTTTACAAATACTTATACGTCAAACGAAATTTCCACGGGTTTTATAGCGTCCACCGTTCATAAATATTTTTCAATTTTAAATTTCGAAAGAAGTAAGTTTGGCGAACAGGCTATAGCAGATGTGTCCAAACTTATTGCTGCGTGGGCGAGATTGGGATTTAAATCCAATTGTGGCGGGTTACTTGAATAAATAACTTAAAAAGAATCATTATGACTAAAACAGCATTGGATTTTATTTTTTATAGTATATTACAGATGCATCAATACTAAACAAGTGTGGCTAAATAAATATACATGCAACTTCTAATGGGAATGATGGAACTGTGTTTTGTCCTGAAGAATTTCTATATAAGCAATGATTGCAAATGATGATCCGATAAATTTGACCTGTATTTATTTTTCAGATACTTCATTATTTTTCAGATACTTCATATAGGTAGTGCCAAACATAGAAATGAATTTACAAGCACATTGCTTTAAATTTGGAAACTCTTTTGAACCCAAAAATTTATGAAAATCGACCAAATTTCCTTCCTTGTATTTATCCTTAATTTGATCGTTAGCTTGAAGATAAATAATTTCTATTTGCAACTGGCATGAAACGTCGGCAACATTGCAATCAAAGGGATTTTGAAATAACCGATTTTCCTTTGAATTTATGTCAAGGTCGGAAAATCGCTTTGAAAATTCTTGTTTTCAATCCATGATGACTTTTTCTGCAAATCTGATTGAAAATTGTTCATCAGTTTCTTTATTAAATTCTTGACAGCATGAGAAATGGGTAAAATTACATTCAATCATCTGCCTTTCGAGCAATATCAGCTTTGCTCTGAATGCTTTAATTTTTGCGAATAGTTCACAAATTAAGTTGTTTTTACCTTCGAGCTTCTAGTTCAAAATATTCACATGTGTCACAACATCTGCAAATGAAGCTAATTTCCAGAGCCATTGAGCATCCGATAAAAGTGGTTCAGGGCGATTTTTCTCCACAAGAAATAAATCAATTTCAGTTCTGAGCCTAAAAAACTGCGATAGTACTTTTCCATCGAACTGCAGTATAATGCGACGTTAACCGACTCTGATTCAATTTCTTCGAGAAAAGATCGAAATTGGCGATGATTGAGTGCATGCGTTCGAATAAAATTTACGACAGATACAACTGGTTTCAAAACGCAGCTCATATCGAAATGTTTTACACATAGAGCTTGTTCATGGATAATACAGTGCAGAAAAATTGGTACTGTTGCTCATGCAACTTCACAAGCTCTTCTAATTTGGCCAACCACCCCGATGTTTGCACCAGACATACTTCTCCATCCGTTAATTATCATACCTTGGAGTCGATTCCAATCCCAGTTATATTTGGAATTGTATAAGTATGGGGTACACACTAGATATAAATTTGAGTGAATGAAAAGCGAGTACTAAGGGCGTATTTTTTTAAAATCCAGCTAAGCGCTTTCGGCCATTAGACCATTTTCGAAGCTATCCTATAAAAATTAGAATAGTTGTGAAAATTAAAAATAATTTTCAACTTTTTTAAATTGTTTTTCAATTTTTACAACTATTCTAATTTTTATAGGACAGTTTCGAAAATGGCCTATTGGCCGAAAGCTGGATTTTTAATAAAATACACTTTATATTTTGCCGTGTTTTGTACTTCTTTGAAGATATCTTCTCCACTTGTAGTGCCGTGCACGCTGTTAACAGAGGCTAATTCTTGTGTGACATTAAGTTCGTCGTCAACACAACGAACAAAAATTAAAAGCTGTGAAGTGCCACTAACATCAGTTGATTCATCCATCGCGAGAGAATATTGAGTGAAACGCTGTGCATTTCCAGTAATCTGGTGATGAATATTGTTTCCAATATCGTCAATACGACGAGCAACAGTTTTACGAGAGAGACTAACCATTTTGAAAAGTTCCAATTTTTCTGGACATAACTCACCAACAACTTCCATCATACACTCTTTAACGATGTTTCCATCCAGGGTTTTCCTTTTTTCGCCAACAAATAAGCAACTTTTATGCTAACTAAAGTCAAAGCTTGCTGCGAACACAAACCACGACGCATTGTTTAAAATTTTTCAGCACGCTACTTGTCCTCAATTTTAGTTGAAGCATGTTTTGCTTCATAGTGTCTACGTAAATTATATTCCTTCATTACAACAACAGTGTCATTGCAAATTAAACATACAACTTTGCCATGTTTTGACTACGATTCCACAAGGAAGTATTTTAATCCCCATTCTTCATTAAAAACGCGGCACTCATAATCAACTTGTCTCTTTTTTCCTTCCATGCTAATCTTTTAAAACAAATACACAATACTCACAACAGTAATACGTAATAGCAAGAAATAAATCTCGATTTGAACTAACTTAAAAAAGAAGTAAACAAGTCCATGCATTTTACGTATGCAGTCAGCACCTGATCGTTACAAATGGACTCGATATTTTGAGAACAATAAATTATACTCTAAAAATATATTTAAAAATGTAAGTACATTTCAAAATCATACAGTTTACCGCGAGAAAATGTGACACTCTCCACTTTTGGTGAACATTGAGTTTTTTGCTCTATACTGTACTTTAGCGGATCTCCAATCAAAATTACAGTTCATTCGCAGTTATTGTAAGAAACTCCTGTATAAAATATCATTTGAAAATAAGCATTCACTGCTTACCTTTCAATTTCCACTGTTCGATTCATATCAAACTTCATAATGTCCACTTTAACCAATAAGAAACCGTAGTAATGTCGGTGACCAGGAACATAATCATGGAGGTTATTATTGGTATTATTATCACCGTCGTTCAAGGTTTTGTTGTGTTCTTGTGTTTTGCATAAGCTTTCTACAATAATTATTATTTATTATTGATAATAAAAATGGAACAAAATCCAGTCCAAGTCTATATCGTATTAAGCATTGTAGTATATATGTCAAAAGTGCTGTGTAAAACCGGCTGCGGTTTGACCAATCAGGAATCAACAGAATTGTCAACTTGAATTCAAATCAGTCCTCCTAGTTTAAAAACAGGGTATAGTATTATTTTATTTCATTTATTTTAATAACAATGAAGAAAAACAGAAAGGAAGCCACAAGTTCAAGAGTACAATATGTTTAAAAATTATATGAAAATTAGAAAATAGACGTATGGTTGTTTCCATAATATGAGTATTTAAAAAAATATTGGGCAAAAATTCATTTGTTTACAACAAATTCTTTGTTTGATGAGCAAAGGAAAATTTACTAAAACATTTTCTTTTCATTATAAGTAAGAACGTTTAATAAATGGTTCCTTAATATTAATTTTTAATAACCCAAACGAATTTTAAATTAATAGGTGCGTTTTTTTAATAGAAAATTGTTTTAAGAAATTATTTTCTTCTTAAAAATTTCCAATTTCAAAAATATTATTAGCAATGCATTAGTTTATAACAAATATTTAAGTAACGAAAGTTAATTTTTTTTTAAAAAGTATTGTTATCTGTATAGCTTTCGGCAATAAGAAAATAAAATAATAACAATAATTGAAAAAAAATCCTGATTGCTTTATTTATATTATTCAATTTTTCCAACTGGGATCTTTTCTATGCTCCTTTAAGAATGACTCAATATTGTAAAAATAATCTAGTTACTAGTTAGTAGGAAATAATCAGCGTTTTTATGTTAACTTTCAACTGGTAAAAATTAACTAATTAACTGAAGCATGGTTAATTAAAAAATTGGGATAAAAATTTTTTGTTGACAGATTATTGTTAATTTATGTGTTTAGATAGTACCAAAATTTTTGTATTTTCTAATATTCATATTTAGTCGGATAAAACAACTTGTTTGATCATGCTTTTCGGATTTAGTTGTTGTGCCGCTACCCGTTTTCATCCCAATTTTCACATCTAAATTACAATTATAAAAATTACCGCTACAGTTCCGGAAAATTGTGCTCTTGTTTAGGACATTTTCTATTCCTTAATGATCTTCTTTTAAATTTTGATTATCTCAAATAGTTTCCACAATGTTTTCAAGAAAACAAACCATTTTTTTTCTTACATAGTTGTATATAAAGTTTACAATTTTTTGCCGGCCCCTATTGTCCACTTGACAGTTTGTTCTAGATAGTATTTTGAATCTAATGAGACTTAAGGGGCCTATACACTAGCAACTTAGTCATCAACCTTGTCGTCAACAAGGTTGAGGTTTTTGCCCACACACTAGACAACTAAGTTGACAACATTAGTTAGTGAGATGATGAGTTGCTTATTGGTTGATTTAGTTTGGTAGAGTGTGTACGAAAATTTTTAAAAAATGAATGAAGATTTGATGATGTATATAATATTGAATGAGCTGACTGAAGATGATAAGCCACCTTCAAAGAAGAGAAAAATTTGGGCTAAAGAGTGGTATCAAAATCGTAGCCAGTTTTCTCATTCCAATTTAATGAAAGAACTACGCATCAGTGCACCTGAGGACTTCAAAAATTTTTTAAGAATGGATAGTAAAACCTATGATGAATTATTGGATAAAGTGCGACCTTTCATCGAAAAAAGTGATACAAAAATGAGAGATGCTATTACTGTGAATGAACGACTTTCTGCAACCCTGCGGTTTTTGGCAAGTGGGCAGAGCTTTGAGGACCTTAAATTTCTCACAGCTATATCTCCACAGAGCCTTGGAAAAATTATCATAAATACTTGCAAAGCTATAAACAAAGTTTTGGCAGAGTATATTCAGGTAAAGCAATAATGAAGCAATACTGCTTATTTTATGTTGTAACATATCTCTTGATTTCAGGTACCAAGAACAGAAGAAGATTGGGTTGCAGTTTCCAAACAATTTGGAAGGAGATGGAACTTTCCCAACTGTATAGGGGCGATCGATGGAAAGCACGTAGAAATTAAAAAACCAGCCAATTCGGGATCTTATTATTTTAATATAAAAAAAAGTTTAGCATAGTTTTACTTGCTTTAGTTGATGCGAACTACGAGTTCTTAGTGGTAGAGGCTGGCGCTAATGGTCGTGTGTCTGATGGTGGAGTGCTATCTATCAGTAATTTTTATGAAAAATTTCAGGCAAATAAATTAAAAATTCCTGAATCAGGCGATCTTCATGATGACTTTCCAGAAAAAATGCCATTCGTATTAGTTGCAGACGATGCATTCCCTTTGCAAAAAAATATCATGAAACCTTACAGTGGCGACAATCTTTTAAACGATGAATTAATATTCAACTATCGACTTTCAAGAGCAAGAAGAATAGTTGAAAATGCCTTCGGTATACTTGCCTCAAGATTTCGTGTTCTGCTTAATGTTATTAATGTGTGCCCTGAAAAGGCAGCTTTAATTACTTTAACGACTTGTTATTTACATAATTACTTAAGAAGAAATAATTCATCAGTTTACTTGCGAGGAAGTGTAGATTTTGAAAATACAAATACTTCAGAAATCGAGTTAGCACCATGGAGAAGTGACCCCCAACAACTATGTGAACTTGAACCTTGTCTCTCAAGAAACCCTACTTTCGAGGCAAAGGAGACTAGAAAGAAATTTACAACTTACTTTAACGGAGTGGGAGCTGTACCATGGCAAAATAAATATATTACATAATTACTTCATGTATGCTTTTATTTAATTTTTGTTCACAATTAATTATAGTTTTTACTATAAAAAATACATTGTTTATTTAAAAAGAGATTTATCTGCCAATAGTTGTTGAATATTGGTGTATGGACCTGGTTGAATGTTGGTGTATGGAGCTGGCTGAATATTGGTGTATGAACCTGGTTCCAGTTCTATCAGAGAGACGTTTTGCATGTTTTCATATGGAGGGGAGGACATGGTACTTGTACTTGGCAAAAAAGGTGTAGAGGATGTTGAAGGATGGAGCGGAGTAGAGGTGCCAGATGAGTCAGCTGAAGAGTTATTTGAAGAAATGAAAGGATGGGAATTTACAGAATTGAGGTTAAGTAACTCAAGTTGTCCTAATATTAATATTTCATCAATTGCTTTCTTTGCGAATAACTGCTGACGTGGGGGCAGTTTTCTGTATGAAATAGCCCAACTTTCAGCAAAAACAATAGCGTCATCCTTGCTGCTATCTTTATTGCCCATTTTTTCTAGTGCTTCCTTTAATAGATTATTTCGCTCTGTCATAATAATATTATGTTGCCCCACGACTTTCTTCCTCTTTTGAGATTGTGAATTTGGTGGTATTAAGTCAGTATCATTCTAAAACAAAAATACGTATTTAGTTAGGTGCCTACTATAAATATTTTAATAAACCTCCCAATTTATAAAAATTAATAGATCACTGCTTACTTCTGTTTGTTCAAATTCATCTTGCATGTCATCGGCAATAGTAGACACTCCTGGAATTTGAGTCTCCTGATCCCGTAAAAAATCTAACATTGCAAAATACCATAAATTTGGAACATACTCATCGTCAGCTCCGGCACCTGACTTTTCACCTTTTTCAACTTTTTTCAACTCCCTCCGGTAACATGTACGTATATTTGTTAATCTTTTTTTTAGAGAATCATTATTGGCTTCTGGGTCTATTTCTTTATAAACATTTAATAACTTTTCCATGGCAATCTTTTTCTTGTTGCGATCTTTATAAACTTCTGACTTCACTTTCCATAATTCAGGTAGCTCTCGGAACGTTTCAAAAAATTCCACCCAAATAGGAATATTTGGTATATTTGACATAGCGTAAAAATTAGTAAAAGCCTTGCAAAAACTGAAAAAATAAATGAAACCTCAACCTCAATTTTTTCTCTTGTTTACTGATGGTTAGCTGCACAAACACAAACGATAATTCTGATTTCTTCTTCTTCCTTTATTTAGACGTGGCCTCCACCATCCAGGGTATCAAGCAAAAACTATAATTCGTCAACAACCTGTCCACACACTTTACAACATGGTTGAAAACATCAGGCTCCGCCTACCAAAAATCCAAGTCGCTTTGATTTTTCTCAACTTTGTTCTCAACCTGAAATTTCGTCTTCAACCAGCCCATACACTACTAAACCTTGTCGTCAACATAGCAAGTTGACGACAAGGTTGATGACTAAGTTGCTAGTGTATAGGCCCCTTAAAATCGTAATATTCGATAGTTCACAGTAGGTTTATGACGAATTGACAGTTGTGAACCAGACTATTCAACATTTTATTCAATACTTCTGTCTCACTACCAAGTACAGTTAGCCCAAATGTAAACATACTTCAATATTAGTCAAATATCAACATATTTTGCAATATTTGATATTGTAATAATGTAACCAGACAGGTATTTTTTATTATTATTAAAACGAAAGATTTAATTAACGCTTAGCAATATCAGTGTAAGCTAAGTAGGTCAGAAATTAATTTCTCTTCGCAAGTTTTTTACAATTGTTTGCAGTGCAAATAATTCCAAATTTCTCACAAAATTACTAATTCAAGCTGATTGATATGTTAAAAACCAATAACAATGAATAAAAAACTTGAGGCAGGTCTTTTTCCTGATGAACGAGTGTATTCCTTATTAAATACAATAGCAAAGGACATAGAGAAAAGAATACAAAATTTCACCGATAAAAACCACATTATAGCCCCAAAGCAATACGACTTCAGAGAAGGGCACAGTACCATTGCACAAACCATTAGGGTATTTAACCATGTTAGAGAGGGATTGCGAGAAAAGAACAAATCAGTTATGGTCACTATTGATATACAAAAAGGCCTTTGACTCTTTATGACTCGAGGGATTAATTTATAAATTAATTAAAAAAAATTTACCTGAATTCTTAAATAATATAGTGCACTCATACATCACTAACCGTTGTAAGCATCAACGAAGGCTCGGCAGGACCTTTCCCCAAAGAAGCCGGAGTACCTATCATTTTTGTTATACTCAATATTTACCCACGTACAGACACAAATTAACACACAAATCATATGTATGATACAAGCTAGCCATCAACGCTTTCCAAGATAGATTACCTGTTACTTAGGAGAATTGCAAGGAAAAACAGCTCATTGCATTCTCAGCTGTGTATTGTCGGAGAACACATTCTACCCAACAATACCTTAAGTTATCTAGGATATACTCTACTCTAATGCACATATAACGAAGCAAGTTTAAAAAGCTAAAATTGTAATGAGCAGACTATATCCCATCATATGCAAAAATAACTGTTTTTCAACAGCAAGCAAATTAATTATATACTCGTATAAACAAATCATCCGTCTAATTCTCAGATACGTTGCCCAGTGTATCTTACTGACACAAAACACAACTTCCACACCCTCCAGGTGGTATGGAACAAGTATCTTTCTTTTGCATGGCAATTGAATACAAACTATCCTACCCCAAAGTCCCAAAAACCTCATGTTTACACGAACAAGCCGATATTACTGTCAAGGACTTCATATGAAAAACTCCATTTAACTTTGAAATATCTCTGTCTACCAAAAAATCTTCGTGAAAAACTCAAAGCCCGCCAATTGTGCAGAAGACATCCGCAACAGTCTGTGTAGGCATCGGCACGGGTCACTATACACATAACTGGTTGTTACCTCCAACAACCAACTGCTTCAACTTAGGAATTAACCTAGTTACTACTAACAACAACCCCATATCATAAACTAACGAAAACAAAATGACATTATAATCAACTTCAACCATGTTGCCGTCTCAAATAATCTCACCCAACGTTCGATTTTGAAACCCTGTTTTTCAGCGGGACATGCCAGTCTATACCAGTGACAAAGTAACTACCCTCTTCAGAAACAATTGGATGATATCGCAATAGCAAGGAGCCAACTCATACACTCATTGTACATTTCTGAAACCACCTTTAACTAGGGATATAGATTATTGTAAACAAAAATCTTTTGAAATGAAATTAAACCAAAGGGATGTAATTTGAATTAGAAAAGTTACACTGTTATTAGTAACGAATTGAGATGTTTAATGATATTGCTATTTGGAATAATAGAAAACTTCAAATTCCTGTCAAAAAAATCCATGGACATCGACTCAGCCGAGAATGTAATTTTGTGAATCACTGAGTCCAATTTAATTACTTGGGTAGTTTTCGTTCAACTATTCTCACACAGAGCAGATACAGGTAGAATGAAGCACTACGTCTTCGAAAATACAAGATATCTTCAAGAAATGGCCTATTTCCCTGATTTTTTACTATTAAGGATTCAATAGCATTTTCCAAATTGTCGCATATCTATTCACAATATTAAATCTCCGTCAATGAAGCATCAATAAAAGTGGCTTGAAGTATTGACTACAATAAACTTTACTGTAGGTACCTGGAATTATATTACTGAAATACGTGGGAATTTATATTGTCTTAATAATGACAATTATGCCCCTTGAGAAACAAACCACTCGTTACTGAATAGAATATTTCTAATGAAAAGTTCGTGACGATTGAATATTTATGCCGCAGAAGGTATTTGACTACTGGTGTTACTATGAAAACGGCTGTGAGGCTTAAAAAAGAAGAGATGCTGCGCTCAAGGATTTTTATAAAAGAACAGAAAGTTAACCAAGCATGAAGAGCATGCAATAGCATAAAAAGTTGTTTTTCTCCAACCGCTTCAAAAGTATGACATTTTTAAACTGTCAGGAATCCCAAAAGTTGCCGTTTACTTTACCGAACAAAAAAAAAACAGGTATCTTAGCAACAACAATATTCACTATTAATCCTAGGAGCAAAAGTTGCACTTTTAAACTTAGGAGCCAAAAGCTGTCATTTCAATCAAAACTTGGTACTTTCAATTTGAAAGAATCTATTCAAGACTATTGTTACGAAACAGCACACAGTCCCTGAATCCTACTCTGCCTAAGCCATGTATGAAAGTTAAAATTATGGCGGATGCGCAGGGATTTCTTAGAATTGTTTACGATTGTCACTTCTTATGTAGACATTGTTTTTGTGACCAGTCTTATCTAGAAAATGCGAGAGCCAATTGTTTTTGTGTAAGCCGCAATTTAGAATTATCTAGTAAAAAAGGAACTAATATATATAAAGAACCGACCAGGGAGAGTTAGTTTTAGTTTATAATTTGACATCGTGAGATAAACAGTAAATAAGTGAATATAAATTAGTGAACTGTTTATATAAATTAGCTTAAGTGAATATACTGTGTATATAATTAGTGAATAGTGTAGTGAATAAATAAATTAAGTAAGAGAACCTACCGAGTGTATGAATTTATCCCACCCGTTTACTGTTTAACTAAATTAGAAAAAACATAACATTGGTGTCAGGTGTGGGGTAATATAAATAAATTGCTACGTAAAAATGGCCAAGAGACCATGTGACTGAGTTAAGAGCACAATTGGAAGATCGTGAGTTGGAAACGTCCGGTAAGAAAAGTGAATTAGTAGAAATACTTAAAGTGGCACTGAAAAACGACGACTTTGATCCAGAAACAGTTTTATTTAATGACGAGGCTTCCACCTTAATCTCGTCAATTTCTGCTAACATGGAATAGAAGATTTCTGCTATGAAACACGACATTTCTGCTATGAAGAACGACATTTCTGCTAATATTTCTACTAATATTGACGACAAGATTTCTGCTTTGAAGAACGATATATCTGCCGATATCTTATTAATGAAAAACGACATTGCCTCTGACGTTGAAAATGAAATTCCGTCTCTAAAATCTGAAATCGAGAATAAGATGTCAACGATGG
The DNA here is from genome assembly GCA_963921935.1 of Galeruca laticollis. Lineage (NCBI taxonomy): Eukaryota > Metazoa > Arthropoda > Insecta > Coleoptera > Chrysomelidae > Galeruca > Galeruca laticollis. Next base: position 73,699,621 of record OY998175.1, read on the forward strand.
ACGAGAAAATCGAGAATAAAATGTCAACGATGGACGAGAAAATCGAGAATAAGATTACAACGATGGACGAGAAGATTGAGAATAAGATTACAACTATGGACGAGAAGATTGAGAATAAGATTACAACGATGGACGAGAAGGTTGAGAATAAGATGACAACGATGGACGAGAAAATCAAGGAATTAGAAAGAAAGATGTCAGATATAAGAACTCAAGACACGCCAGTGGAAGAAAAGAAGACCGAGCAAACCAAACCTTGCAAGACAGAAACACACCCTAAGTTAGGAAATATTGGCAGTTTTACCCGAGTCAAGTCCCCAACGTTCGATGGAAAAATGTCGTGGACCAATTATGTGAAACAATTTGAAGCAGCCGCTAGAGTGAATAATTGGTCCGATAGAGACAAAACAGTGAACTTAACTATCGCGCGTCGGGGAGATGCCTTAGATATACTTCAGACGATACCTCTGGAAGAAACGGATGATTTCGAGCAGGTGAAGAAGAGGTTGGACATGCGATAAGGTAACGAACATCTGGAACATTTGTACAGATTCCAGCTGAAGAACTGAAGGCGGAAACGTGACGAAACTCTTCAAGAGTATGAAATGGGTATTGCCGACTAGTTCGATTTGCTTATCCATCAGCACCAGGTAACATTATGGAATGTTTAGGCATCCAGGCCTTTATTGACGGCTTGTGTAACCACGATACGGAGAAGACGCTTCGATTAGCCCATTCTATTCGATGCATTGACTGCTGCTCTTGAATATGAAGCAGCAACGATGGCTTCGGGATACAAAGGTGGGATGATACAGGAAGAAGCTGACGATGACAAACTTGACCAGATCGTCAACTTGTTGAAAGGTACGGTAGACAAGAAGCCGAAGAAAACCAGGTGTTGTAATTGTGGCGAGCTAGAGCATGCACGCAGTTCGTGTAAGCGTCTTACGACTCCTGCAAACCAAGAACCTCTTAAATGCAAAGCAGCCACGAAGGGATCGCGGAACAACAAAGATATGACCATGCAGGAAGAAGATGACGATGACAAACTTGATCAGATCATCAACTTGTTAAAAGGTATGGCAGACAAGAAACCGAAGAAGATCAAATGCCGGAAGTGTGGCAAGCTACAGCACGTACGCAGTCCATGTAAACGCTCCAAGACTCCTGCAACCCAAGAACTCCGTTCACAGGGGAAATCGGACAGGGGTGAACATCGAGCTGATGTGAATCACCGAAATGCCGACTTCCTGTCCAGAGGGCCGTGCCCAACAGACTGCTCCCACTGCAACAAGGCGGAATCTAGGGAAGCTACAGTTTCAAGAACTACTGTAGTCAACGAAGAATGGTCACTCACCAGGATCAGAGAAGATCAGGAGAATGATACTCACCTAAAGAAGATTCGGCAATGGAAGAAAGAAAATCGGCGACCTACATGGCAAGAAATGTCAAGATTTTCACCGACACTCAAGGCGTATTGGGCTCAGTGGGACTCTCTTGTCCTGGAAGAAGGGCTGTTGAAAAGAGTCCTTGAAATCGATGATGGTTCTGAGATGAGGAGACAGCTGGTTATCCCTAGAACGAGAGTACCTGATGTACTGCAGAAGTTACACGACAGTTCATCGGGAGGTCATCTGGGAGTGAAGAAAACCCTTCAGCGAGTCCGTGAAAGGTTTTATTGGATGAACAGCTCCAACGATGTGAAGGACTGGTGTAAGGAAAGTACGACTTGTGATACGAGTAAAAGACCTCATCACTAGAGAAAGGCACCTATGAAACAGTATAACATTGGAAGCCCTTTCGAAAGGATTGTTTTAGATATCGCTGGACCATTTACGACGACAGAAAATGGTGGCAAATACATACTGGTTGTAATGGATTATTTTACAAAGTGGGTGGAAATTTACGCTATCCCGAACCAAGAGGCCACAACTGTCGCGGATGTATAGGTGAAAGAATTTATCAGCCGATATGGAGTGCCCTTGGAAGTCCACAGTAACCAGGGAAGAAATTTTGAAAGACATCTATTCCAGGAGATTTGCGGCAAGCTGGGAATGAAGAAGACCAGGACAATAACATTACATCCACAGTCAGATGGAATGGTCGAGAGAATGAACAGGACTATTGGAAAATACCTGTCGAAAGTAGTTTCCAGCCATCAGAGAGATTGGGACCAGTATCTTTTCCTATTCGCATTGGCTTATCGATCTGCCGTCAATGAGTCCACGGTGAAACACCTGCGAAAATCCTGTTTGGACGTGAAATGAGGCTTCCTTGTGACCTGGAACTTGGCTGTCGCCCTGGAGAAGATCTAGCAGGAGCCGGCTACGTGATCCAATTGAGAAGAAGGCTGGACGATATTCATGAATTAGTTCGAACAAATCTTCAAGTTGGCAGCGACAGAATGAGTCGGTACGACACACAGGGAACAGAAGGCGGTTTTAAAGAAGGGGACAAAGTATGGTTACACAACCCGACGAGGAGAAAAGGATTTTCTCCAAAATTACAAATATCCTGGGATGGTCCATACTTAATCAAGAAAAGGATCAATGATGTTATATATCGCATAAGCAAGATGCCCAACGGAAAACCAAAACCGACTAGCACCATTCGAAGGAAACCATGACCTAGAGAAAAGAGCAAACCATATTTGAGATGTGTCTGTCGCTACCTTCGATGAATTTATGGGCGGATACCGGGAAAGCTAGATATGGAGTCACTTAAGAACAACGACAAGATTTGTTCACTCTCCCGGGCCAGTTGCCGATTCAATCATCCAGTCTCGGCTAAACAAAAGTTCCAGGAGAAACTGCCATTTAAGAAGGTTTTAATGTTACGAAACAGCACACTGGTATAGTCCCTGATTCCCACTCTGTCTAGGCCATGTATGAAAGTTAAAATTATGGCGGATGCATAGGGATTTCTTAAAATTGTTTACGGTTGTGACTATCTTATCTAGACATTGTTTTTGTGACCAGTCTTATCTAGAAAATGCGTGAGCCAATTTTTTTTGTGTAAGCCGCAATCTAGAATTATCTAGTAAAATAGGCACTGAACACAAGAACTGCCCGCACCCTCATTCTTGGAGCAATTCTCAAAACAATCCAACACGTTTTCATTAAAATTTTCAGATGTTGTGATATCAGACATGGCAATGGTGCTTGGTTTATCATTATCACTATCAACTTGCAGTATTTTTTACGCAATATTTTCTTTATGTAGAAGTGAGTCTTCAATATAGCCTTCCGCCACAGTGCTCGATCTCCATCCACCGTGTCTTTTAAGACAAGTGAGGTCACCATCACCATCAACTAAAAGAGTAGCAGACGTTCGTCGTAATGTGTGTCCAGTGTACTCTTTCCAGTTGCCCAACTTCAAAAATTGTGCATTTTTTTGCGGTAAGCGTTACTGATTGTATGAATACCAACCACCATTCGATGACACTTTCCATTAAGATATCTGAGAAATAATCGAAGTTCTTTCAATCCGGTTGGACGTAAAGTAACATATTTTCGATAGAAATTCAAATAATTATCACAGTAAAAGAACGTAATTTCTTAGTTTTAGTAATGGGAATGTTTATAATTAAGGCGGTTTTCACATCTTCAACAATATCAATTATCAAATTGACTAATTCATCAGAACGGCATGCGCCTACAACCTCCAATATTAGAACTTTTTGAAAATTTTGTTCGTTTATTTTAAAAGCATTTACCTTCATCATCAAATATAGATTATCAGGTGCACTATTCAAAAAGCGATAAACTTCCTCCTTTGTAAATACTGGCGCTTTTTTCGGTAAATGTCCCTCACTTTGTCTCTTGAGAAAAGCACTTTGAATATTTACTGCTATCAATCCCATTCTTTATATCCAACGTGGACCGCAACATTGAATATTGTGACCAAAGCGTCGACGACTTCATTTTATTTGCTAAATTTGAGATATACATCATCTTCTGAATATAACTCAATATTTTTTTCTTTGCACCAATCCATAAAACGTTGGTACGCATATTCATAAATTTCTCGAGATTTTGGTGAGAGAAGATTTAAAGCAATTTTTTTCGCACCCTCCTGTTATCTCTTTAGGTACACCACAATCTTCATTAGATTCCATTTTTACAGAGTTTTTAACAGATTGGAACACAAACAATCACAAATGAACACAATTAGCAATATGGCTACTATTGTTTGACAAAGTATCCATGACTACGTCGATATATCCCACTTACCTAATCTGTTTTATCATCTCAATGTGGTTTTAATAATTTCAAAGCACAAACTAATAGATAGTTAACTGCAAAATGCGTGATTGCGGTTGGAGGAAAAATAGCATGTCTCATTCGGATTAGAAATGACTTTGTTTATTGACTCGAAATTTTGCATTCGGTCGGCTCGCAAATGCAAAATTTGCTTGTCAAAAAAAGTGTCATTTTTAATCCTTATAAAACAATCTACTATTTTGTACGCCAGCCATTAAAAGTAATGTTTTTAATGCCTCCTTGGAGTTTTGAAAGTGTACGTTTATAATGTATAGAGTTAAAAGGAAAATCCTTATGAATGAACATTTTTAAAACAGGTGTTAAATTTATCATTTTATCATTTGGCTCTAAAACAAAATTTTTAATAAACCTTTATTATCAACAATAATCCTCTGACAGTTCATGTTTCAGCATATGATGATTCAAACGACAATGTGTAACCACCCAAATCGGCCACTAGCATCGCTAGTATGGACCCTGGAAAAAAAGATGGTATCCCTCCAGGAACACCCTTAAATGTACAAATGATAACATTGAATTACTAAAATGTTATCATCAACGATGAAAGTATTAATTGACTGAACTAGCTTAAGACTATGTGTCCAGACTATATTATTTTCAACACCAGATATGTTGTTAAAATAAGATGAAAATAAAAATACATGTATATTTTTTTGTGGTTCAAAACGACAAAATACCCCTGAACTGTACAAAAACATATACTACTTTACAACGAATTGAAATATATTAATAGTTACAAATTTAAATTCTTTTCATTAATAGAAAATGAGCGGAAAATGTCTAAACATACTTTGCAATATATATATATATATATATATATATATATATATATATAAAAGATCTATATATAAGAATTGAGGGCCTAAACTCCTACAATAGATCATCAAAAACGAGGATGGAGATAAGCTATCCAAATCCCGACTACGTTATGATTTCAGTCAAAAATCCTTTCAAAAAAGGTCCGGCAGCGTGGTTTCCAAAACGGCCCATATCCACCAAATCTTCAAAAAATACAGCCACCATCAGCTTCCTGAATCAATTTACACCGTCTTGATTATTATCCCCAACTGGGATGGTTTCAAATACCATAAATAAATCAAGATCTTACTGAAATTCACGTAGCCATCTCGAAGTTCAGATTAGAAAAGAAAGTCATGGATGCGCCAATAACGCATGTAATTTTACTTCTCCCTACAACGCAACTCGAGTAAGTTTTCCAACCAATAGCAATCCAGCTGACAGAAAGTCATCTTAACCACAGATCATAGAACCACAATTCGCTTAAGACATCTAACAAAAGTCGAGTAAACCCAAAAGTATTAATAATAAAAGTTCGCATGTCATCTACGAGCACATCGGAGAGGAAATCTGTAAGCATAATGAGTTATCTATGACTCGTAAAGTCGAACCACAAATGCTAGACAGTGATCTCGACCACTCTCAGTGCGAAACGACAAACGAACGCAGGTATTCGAGACGTATCTGCCAAAGCAAAGCAAATTGTCAATTCAACATAACCAGACTTTACAACAACAACATTACAACGATTCTTATAAGTATTAGAAATTATTTTAAACAATAATAGTACCATAGTATCCCCGCAGATGTTAATGTACAAAGCTAAAAATAACCGGAATTATCACGCAGATCAGATGTAATAAAACAATTAACGTCTTATGGGTAAATGTTCACAATATATTCTAACGACAACCAAGTATTAAACAGAAGTTTCTGAACGATATGGAAATACTTACTGAAGCCATGACATGGTATATAAATGATCATCAAATATACAACTATCTCGAGGACAAGTATGTATAAACTAATCAGCAAATATGTTTCAACCTAACACTAGTAAAAATTTTTAGACAGCGTCAAGGAGTCGACTACAATCGAACCCTGATAAGTTATAGCTAAAGCGGACAGTTTTTCGGACTACTGAGGCTAAAACCACAATATGATGTAACTAAAGAAAAAATCAGTAGTCCCACGGTCACTTATATCTACAATAAAAACCACAAGAGAGAAAAAAAATAAACCCTCAACACCCATGAAATATACAACAATAAAAACTGACAAGAAAACTAATTACCGGACTTTTAAAAAGGTAGGCGCTCATTTTGTTTCAAACGATAACAAAACTATACACTCTTCACACTTACCTAGCGACAAATATAAAATTGTAGTCATGATGTGAAGACACGTTTGGTTACAGCTTGCACCACTTCACCGGAAGGCTGATGGAAGAGTTATCCCTAAAATTCTGCGCTGACAGAAATGATTTCAAACAGTTACAAATATGATATAAAGCGGGGTCGAACTCTGACTGTTTCAAATGGCCTGTTAAAAGGCCGGTTAGGCACGGTAGGTCATGCCTATTATATCCTAACAATTATTTGGATACATTTTTCGAATGATATATGAAAGCCTTTGAATGAACAAATCCTGGTATATTATGCCAGAGATCTAAAGCTCTTCTTGCTGTATTTAGTGTTTGTTTGGCAACACTTGTTGCGATGCCAATTATAGGTTCTGGTCCGATGAAGACACGAGCGGCACCCTCCCTTGCAAGAGAGTACGCCTTCTCATTTCCATCCATACCAGAGTGGGCAGGAATCTAGACCAGCGATACCCTGTTGCGTTCTCCTATTGAGGCGAGTCTTTTTTGGCAGTCTAAAACCAATTTCGATGTTACTCGGTATGACCTATGTGCGTTCAAAGCCGCCTGTCTATCCATGAAATTTTGTATTGATCTATGTGTGTGGCTGGATTACCTCAAACTCTCGATACATGGAGCAATGGCGTAAATTTCCGTCTGAAACACGTTTGCATAGATTTCTAGAGAGGTTAAAATTTCTGTCCTAGGTCTGCACCCGTATACACCCGCACCAGAGCCTGAGGGTGTCTTTACCCGCACCAGAGCCTGAGGGTGTCTTTGAACCATCGGTGTACCAACAGATATCTGCTCTTAAAAGTTCATCCTTACGGAGGACACATTCATCTCTATTTGGAAATAGGACAGTATAAGGCATGTGCTGTGATTGACGGTAAAAATGAATCTACATTACACACAGAAAACCAGATGATTACAATCCGTAATTTTAACAGATAGAACCTGTATAATATCTAAATTTCAAAAATTTATGATAATTGTCAGTATCAACCATGAATATCAATTCCCGCAAAATTATTTTAAATGCGTGTCGTATTTGAAACGTGACAAAAGGCTTAATGTAAGAATACATTTGCGCTCCATACGCTTATAGTATTCCACTGATGTGTTAATTTTCACGCAATCAATTTTATTTTGGTACATTTGAGTTTGATTCACAGCAAAATTAAAGTTTACAAGGAATTCTGTAATTATTCATTATAGTTTTTAGTATAATTAAATAACTTTTTTCATAACTTTTTCTTTATATACAAAGATCTGTTTCTTTTTGTCTCGCAATGATTTCTTGGACTCTATACATGGCTAATGTTTTCGCTACATTTTTCTGTTAGAATAAAAGAATGAAATCTGTTTAATTTATATATATATTTATATATATATATATATATATATATATATACATACATATATACAGGGTGGGGCAATCTTCTGACATCGGAGGATTAGATCGTTGTGGTAAGAGATAAAACTTTAAAGTTTTGTGTGAGCTAATACAGTTACTGAGAGCACATTTTGAAAATACTCTCGATTCTACAGGGTATTCCAAAACCACGTAGCAGCACAGTAAAAGATATTTTAGATGCATCCAAAATAACGATTAAAATGTATACCTTAGAAATGTTTAAATTTACAAGACGTTGCATGTAAAAATTTAATACCATTCAATGTGTGTACGTAAAATACTTGTTTTTGACCATTAACATAAAACATTTACGGTTTTCCATTAACTTATACCCTAAATGTACTACATCGTTTGAGAAATTATTAATTGTACTAACAAATTGTAAAAAGACTTGGTGATTAATTTGAAAATTTTGATGTATTGCTTGATTTGCGTTTTGTTTCACCCTGTATTAAAGAAGCCACAGATAAAAAAGTAATTAATACTGAGCACAGCCAATGCTATGTGAATGATAATTGAATACAAAGACCTGTTAATTTATTTTGATTTACTGTTTTGCAGAGTGTTAAAGAGGAGGTCTTTTTGCCAATAATTGGCCATATCTTCTTAAAACACCCATATAAATATTAGAATACTATATTTTTGTAACGCTCTTCGTGAGATCTTTTCGATTTTTGAACAAAATATAGTAAGTTTCATTTGAAAAAATGTAAGTTTGTGCTGCTACGTGGTTTTGGAATACCCTGTAGAATCGAAAGTATTTTTAAAATGTGTCCTCAGTAACTGTCACACAAAACTAATTTTTTATCTCTTACCACAACGATGTAATCCTCCGAAGTCAGAAGATTGCCCCACCCTGTATATATTGAACTTATCGTAATAATTATTGAAGAGATAAAGACAAGAATATAGGAAATTTGCACCTTTATCAAGTAACAAGGAGAATCTACTTCCTTAAAAACATATATAATTATCTGTTCTATTTGTAGTCATGTGTGAGAAGTGAATTTCTCATATTAAATGGTATACCTATATTTAGTATGATTTTTGAGACACAAGAATAATATTTAAACTATTTACCTTGAATTCCAAAGTGTAAACATTGTCATTAATACATTCTAATTCTTTTCCTAAGTAAGTTATAAATTCTTTTTCTTGTTAAACAGCACAAGTAATAAACTGTATATAGCATATGTAATATCCAACAATGAACCTAAAAGAATACAAAAATATGATTAGATAATAATATACAAGATATTTGATTATAATATAGAAACGAAATTACCATGTTTACATAAATAAAATAACAGAGAAGTGTCAATGAAACTTCATGTCAGTTCAGCACGGAATGCCGATAGCAGAAATATTAAGTCATAGAATTATTTATGCTTCTGAAGTATTGATTAATTTGGAGAATCATAGGAACATTGAGAAATTTTATGGGAAAAAGAAATATTAGGCCAAGGTTATATGAAATAGCTATTGTAGGATACAGAATGATTTAATTGGAAGGCATTACAAAAGGTCTTAAAACATTTTAGCTTGTAGATTTATTTATATTATGAACTTAAAGTAGCATGGATTTAATCATTGTTTGTTAAAATTAGAAATATTTCAGGAGAATTTAATGTGTAAATAGGAATAAGGAATTATTTTAAAATTTTGAAGGAATATTAAGTAGTCATATAAACAAGGTAAAAACATTAAATGCAATATAAATCATGAAATAGGACATTTTGTTACTAATCTAGTTGGTTGATAGTGTTTTGTTAAAATAACAACGATAACAACGAGGAGTTAGCTGATTTTAAAAAACAAGAGAAGTCGGTGAGGTGAGCTAGATATGAAAGGACGCATGTAAGAAATCTTTATAAAATTTATTAAAATTATTAGAAATTATTTGAATATTAAGGTGGAAATATATTTCAAAAGTTAAAATAAAATATAGGAAGTAATTTAAAAAGAATATACCGTCAAGATATAAGAAATTATAAGAAATACATGCTATTGTAACAATGAGAGGGGGCGCTTAGTAATTTTGAATATAATATCCATAGTGTAGAGTAAAATAATTCCTCAAACTCATCAATCAACTTAGTTAAAGTATTAAAAGTAACCCAACAATGTATTTCAATCAAATTTAAACTTACCTGCCGTACCAGCTATTAATTATTTCTGCAAGTAGATGAAGATCCAGCGTCATCTCAAGAAGTGGATATAGGAGAGTATTGGAATAAGAAGTTCCCGGTGTATAGTGAACAGGTCAGTGCGAATAATTTAATTGGTTAACCAATTTAAAATTAAACATCAAAAATTTTTCTAATTTGGCCAAATTTCCATTTATAATTTCATTTGTACAAAGAACATATCCATGCCATAAGTATTTTTAGGTCGTAGCGATTCGTTTAACATAAGAATCTTCTTAATTTTGTAATGTTTTTCAATTGATTTCTATTGATAATTATAGTCAATTAACATTCGAGTCATCGTGTTTTATTTGAATGTCAAGTGCTAGGCGTCACATTTATGTATTTTACATAATGTATTTGCATCAATCAGAAGAGACAATTTAATAGAATATTTATAAAAGTGCAAATTTCATAATTCTTATTTGATTCAATCCAGAACCCAACGAGAGTATAGATTTCTCATGCTCTCCTTTTGAATAATAAATTTACCCTGAGCTAGCCAACTACAACTATCAAAAATAATACTAAACAAGGATTATATATATATATATATATATATATATATATATATATATATATATAAACGCTAGTCTTTGCTGCTCAGAAATATTGGGGAATGCAGCAACAGGGAAAAAGAGAATTCTTTATTGGTTTTTATCCAAGCTTTCGAAAACGTTCGTTTTCATCATCCGGGACGGTCCAATGTGAAATTATTTTCCTTTATATAAAACATAAGATTGAAGAACTCATCACATGGCATCAGTTAGAGAAAATTGACATTCAAATTAGCAACAATATTAACAACATTGAGGCTGTTATAGTATAATATAATAATAAAAACACAAAACTTGCACGAGATTAACGTCGTAAAATCATTTTTTAACAAACACAGCCGGAAAGGACGCCACCAAGCAGGAAGGGAGGGAAAGATTCCTGCTTGGTGGCGTCCTTTTCGGCTGTGTTTGTTGAAAAATGATTTTAAGACGTTAATCTCGTGCAAGTTTTGTGTTTTTATTATTATATTATACTATAACAGCCTCAATGTTGTTAATGTTGTTGCTAATTTGAATGTCAATTTTCCCTAACTGATGCCATGTGATGAGTTCTTCAATCTTATGTTTTACGTAAAGGAAAATAATTTCACATTGGACCGTCCCTGATGATGAAAACGAACGTTTTCGAAAACTTGGATAAAAACCAATAATGAATTCTGTTTTTCCCAGTTACTGCATTCCCCAATATTTCTGAGTTTTATATATATATATATATATATATATATATATATATATACATATATATATCGTAATTGAAAGTGAAGATGGCGCCGCGCCCGCTGACTACTTCTCGCAAACCACACGAGCCAAATAGAGGTTGTCGGAGGACGGAATCTTCAGTTCAGATTAGAGTCTTAGAACTAGAAGACATTACGGCACTCTTGAAGAGATCCAAGAAGGTCGAAACCGATCAGTGTACTATGCATTTCTCCTTTCGGTTGCGAATTACCACAGATATCTGTATCGACAAAAGGGTCGATGGACGTCACGTTCTTCGAAGGGGATGTATTTCAATATTCTGCGTGGTATTAGCCAGAAGAGTAGTTGCTTTTTTCTTGGAAGAACGGTCAGACTAACAAGTCGAAATTTTTGAAATTTTGACTAAATCGGAGGTGCAGTAGTAATTTATTTTTCATATAGATACACCTCGTATTTTATGAAATTTTAATTCATTTTATATATATTCAATAATAATATTTTCAACTGGAAGCAACGAAAAGTAATAACCACAATTAAGATTTTCCTATTATTCTCTGTATCTCATACACATACAATTTCGGGAAAATTTGAGATATTTAACGTTATCAAGAATATTCCTTGTGATACATTTTGATCGGTTTCTGATCGCTCTAGTACCAGCGATGTCTAGGTACGTATTATGCAAATATTCAATCGTGAATCAAAATATATTAAATCATTCCAAAAAAATGTATAGAAAGCTTATTGTTATTTTCACCTTCAAGGAATTTCTAAACGGTCACGTGAAAAAAATTTGACAAATTAGTTTCATTCTTAATACAGATTCCTGTGACATTAAAATATAAAATGTAACATAAGGAAGTGTTTTCAAAGATCTTCCATAGTCCAGTCCATAGACATTTTAAAAGGCAAAAATTCCCACAGAGCTGAATTTTGGCAGATACCATTAATAATAGGTACAGGTAAATTCAGAGAATTATTGCGTATTCATTGGTGATATAAATATCGATATATTAGATCTAAATCACGATACAGTCGAATATATAAATACTTTAAGAGAACGCGGTTTCATATCAACTATTAACAATCCAACTAGAGGTACAGCATTCCTGGATCACTTATTTTTATACTCTAAATGTAATGCAATAGATTATATTATTCCACTAGTCATAGAAAGTGATATAACTGATCATTATTCTATAGCGCTACAGATAATTCTTGACACAAAGATACCTAAAAAAGTTAACAAAAATTTTATTAAAGGTATAAACTACAAAAAACTTAGTAACGATATGAATAAAGTGTCCTGGAACACCATATTTGATTGCATTGATGCTGACTCTGCAACAGATAAATTTATTTCAATTTTACAAGCAAATATTAACAATTGCACTTATGTGAAGAAAGCAACAAGAAAAAATACTAAATTAACGCCTTGGATTACTAATACTCTTATACAATCAATTATTGGAAAAAATAGACTTTACCGTCAAACAAAGGTACTGCCTAATGATCGCGACCTAATCTTGCGGTACAGAACCTACAGAAATAAGTTCATTTCATTAATAAAATGAACAAAACAAAAATACTACGAAGAACAAATTACACAAAATTCAAACAGTAACAAACACCTATTGAATATTGTTCAAGATGTATGTGAAAAAAAAAATTAAGAACTTGCATAGGAGCTATTAAAAGCCATAAAGGACATACAATAACTCATCCATTTCAAATCGCAAACGCATTTAATAAAACATTTTCAGAAATGGGTAAAACTTTGGCCACAAAAATCATTGTAGACTCTAATGAAACTCCTATTGTTAGTAATACTTCTATTCGACTACCTAACTCAATGGTTTTACTACCAACAAATAATCTGGAAATCCAAGATATAATAACAGACCTAAAACCAAAAAAGGCAGCGGGAATTGACGGTGTCAATACGGAATGTCTAAAGGCTGTGTCACCTTAGAACCTCTTAAACATATTATAAATATGTGTATTGATAAGGGTATTTGGCCTAAGGCTTTTAAACAGTCATTAGTAATACCGATTTATAAAAATTGAGACAAAACCGATACTACCAATTATAGACCTACATCATTGATCTCAACTGTATCCAAAAATTTTGAAAAGCTATTAAAAAAGAGATTGACATCTTACATAAACAAATACAATCTAATTTCACCTAATCAGTATGGTTTCAAACAGAATAACTCCACACAGGATGCCTTGATAAATTTAACATCTAAAATATTTGATATATTAAATAGTGATAGGGTATGTCTAGCCGTATTTTTAGACCTAGCCAACGCATTCGACACTGTTAGCCACAGCAATCTGCTACAGACTTTAGAAAATATTGGTATACGAGACAACTGTCTGAAATTATTTGCTAGTTACCTTTCAGATAGACAACAGCTTGTACGGATTGGTGGAGAGACAAGTGATCAGTGCAATATTACATATGGTGTGCCGCAAGGAACAATTCTGGGCCCTATATTATTCAATTTATATATAAACGAATTGTTTTCAATAGATAGTACAGGACATATGATTGGTTTTGCTGATGACACAGTTATCATTTGCGATGAAGACAACTGGTTCGACCTAAAAAAGAAAGTGGAAAATCACGTAAAAATAGTAATGAAGTGGTTTAATAAAAAAATACTAACAATAAACTTCAAAAAAACTTCTACTTACCATTCCTTAAGAGTAACTCTACCAGTGACCATTTTGAACCTCTGGTAATACAGCAAGACAACGTCATCATAAATCCTGTAACAAACATCAAATACTTGGGAGTAATTATAGATAAAAACTTAAAATGGGACTACAACATTAAATTCATTGTAAGAAAATTACTATTTATTCTTTATAGATTTAAGTATTTAAAAAAATGTATACCGTTTAAGTATCTCAAGACTTTATACTACGGTTAAGTGGAAAGCCACCTTCGGTATGGCATACTTGTTTGGGGTAGTGCCTTGAAAACTCACATGCATACTTTAGGAGTTCTTCAAAAGAGATTTCTTAAGATAATGCTACATAAACATTACACCTATTCATCAGACCTTTTATACAAAGAAGCCAAGATATTAGATCTGCATCAACTATATTTCTTATGCGTAAGCACAAAATTTCACACCACAAAAAATAAATTTGACTTACCTGAGCATAGATACGAAACTAGACGGAGACATCATTTTACTGCTCCTAGAATGACTAGTTCTTTATGTCAGAGATCATTTATGTTTTTAGCATCAAGGATATACAATTGCATTCCTATAGAATTGCAAGGCATTCCAAATATTAACTTATTCAAAAAAAAAGTTAAATGTTTTCTCTTAGAAAGGGCAAGAAACTTCTATAGTACTGTTCTTACCAGTGGGTAAGTACTAGAGATGCCCGAATATACATTTTTATAGTTTGTATGAACCTTAAACCAAAAACACAGTCGGATATCATTTGAAAGGTTTAATATTTGTCTACTGGTCCATAGTAATAGTAATGGAAATAGAATTGTTCTTTTGTGTTAGGCTGATTTTAATTTTAATTTTTTAGTTTAGTCTTATAATAAGCAAAGTTTTATTGATATGTTTTAGTAACATGCTGAAACAGGTGTTATTATTACACCTCTCGGAACCCTCCGGGTTAATTTATTCGTGATTAGCTGTACATTCATATACTACTCTATATGTTATACGATTCTCTCTTACATTTTGTGATTCATTGTTATCATAGTGTATGTATTTTTGAAAATAATTGAATAAATTATTATTGTATAAAAAATTAGTATAGTATTACAAATAACATACTAAATGTCCCCATGTCTGCTAAAAAATGATTCAAGATCAAAGGTCAAAATTTTCATTTTCATTTTGAACTATAAGTTTTCTAAAAAAAAATGGGCTAGAGAAAATTTATATATCATAAAATCACCTATCAAAATGATCCCCATATTTACCTATAAACCATACACAAATTATGGTTAGTGAAGAGGTTGATTTATTAATACTACTGGATAAATAAACTCAAATTGATAATATTATTTTGTTTTTATGACCTGAAAGGCTCAACAGCGAACAGAAATATATTCCTCAAAACGTTTATCTGCTTATTCAGAATTCCAAAACAATATTTTATTAGATGCTAGATACTACAACAGCAATTTACAGAAGGTGTAAAGCAGTAGTAGCTGAATTGTTTGACTGTTTAAAGTAACTGACTCAAACTGACCAAAACGCATTGACATACGTATAAAGGCAGTGACGTCTTTCAGAGAAAGGGAATGTAGGTCATCTTCTTCTTCAAGTATTTCCACGCCAAATATTTAATTTGTGTGTATACCTCACAGGTACCGAAAAGATTCCTACTGATTTTTCCTCAATAAGATTTGCTCTCGCCTTGTCGAAGGCTCCTTCGATATCGAAGAAGACGGCTAGAGCTACCTCCTTAAGTTGTAGTACACCCTTTTGCACTATGGCGTGGAGGGCTGTTTCCGTCAAGCTACCTTGCTGATAGGCGTGCTGATGTGGTTGAAATGCCTTTTCCAATGTCTTAAATAGAAGTGATGTTAGACTAATGGATCTGAAGGATTTGGCCGTTGTATAAATTTCTTCTTAGCTTTGAGGATGAAGACAACAAATATTCCTTTCAGCACTGGGAGGAGAGTATACAAAACTTACTGCAGGAGTGCTGGAAATATTTTATCAGGCCCCGCTGCTTTATAGGGTTCGAACGATCTTACCGCCCATTGTATGGATCTATCCGTTACAACTCTGTCGGCTAGTTCCCAGTTTTATCAGGCAGTTTCTTGAGAGTTCCAACGGGAACGTTATTCTCTACACTTAGTATTTTAGGTAATCTGGATGCCTCCGGAAATGAGTTCACTTTGCTGTAGAAGCTTCTCCAACTAGACCTATTGCTCTTCGGATGTCTTTTTTGAGATCTCTTCTAGCTCTTCTGAAATCGTCCCAGTTAGTTCCGTCCCCATGCAACATCACCTTAAGAGTCTTCCTGGTGTCCTTCCTCAAGGATTCGAGTTTAGAGCTCCACTATGGAACTCACCTAAACGGAGTAGCCTTAAGAGGACACGCATTTTCGTAGGCTTCCAACTATTGACGATTTGATTGCCTCCAACTCTTTTCTTAAGTCTTGTCTCGTTCGTATTGAGATGTTCGGAATATGCAGGCTATCCTGAAGCTCGCTAGTATAGGATACTCAATTAGTGGACCTTGGATTGCACCTTAGTGGGAGCGGTTCGACCCCCGCGCTTAAGTTGAATTGAATCATCATGTGATTCGAGGTCGATATGTCTCCCGTGATCCTTCAGTTCTCAATATGATCAAGTAGGTCTCTAGAGGCCACCTCCCGAATTCAATTGACAAATATTTTTGAGTTCCTAAAATATCTGCTATGGGGTGGAATGAACACTTAAATACATAATACTGTGATTATCTCCAAAAAAGACTTACTAAAGGTATCCTAGAAATACATTTTTTGGTATATTCATGAGATTATGAAAAAATGTAGTTAGGGACTTTTTGTCCTTACTCTTCAAATAAGGGGTGGGGGAAGGTTCAACCTATAAAATAAATGTACCACTTTTTTGTTTTTTAATCGATATCAATGTTTTTGGCGTCATTTAAAAGAGTTTTTCCTCTTTAATAAGATATGCTTAACAAAATTGAACAATTTTGTCAACGCTATGTGAAAAAGTCGACAATTTTTCCATTTTCTCGGAAATTTCAAATGTAATGAGACATTTTTTAAATTCTGATGAAAAGGGATTTATTTATGAAAATTGAGAAAATGTTTCAATTTACATTTAAAATTTCCGAGTGAATACAAAATTATCTAATTTTGTTATATATCTTATTATTAAACAGAAAAACTCTTTTAAATGCAACTAAAATCATTAATACCGGTTAAAAAACGACAAAGTTATACATTTGTTCATAAGTTTGAACCTCCCCACCCATTATTTGAAGAATAATGGAAAAAAATCTTCTTGATTAAATTTTTTCATAATCTCTTCAAGATTTCAAAAATTGTATTTTTAGGACACCTTTAGTATGTTTTTTTGGAGTATTATGTTTTCGAGTATTCATTCCACTCCTAGCGGATATTTTAGAGACTGCAAAATATTCTCCAGCAATTCTTCAGTATCACTTACCTAAAGGTAATTTTTTTGAAAGTTGTACCATGATTCTTTTCTAAGATGTGGCCTACAGTCGTTCTTAATTGTTCACCCTGTACATTTAAAATACAATAGCAAAAAAAGCAATAAAGGATTTAAAACGTTTATTCACTTTTAATGAACAGTACAGTACAAAATTAGAAAAAAAATATCTTGTCCAGGAATCCAACCTAAAAAAAATAAAATTGTGTAAGCATATTACATAACAAGTGTGGAAAGTGAAAACTATTGAAAGCATTCAGTGAAAGCAAGGAATAAAAAAGGGTATATTAATCTGTAGTTGCCATAATTTAACATACTTTGAAACTGAATTAATAAAGATTAACGGATACACATACATTACAGCTAGATTACAGAAAATTCATTAGAATAGTTTTTTAATAATATTAAAACTAATAAAAATTTTAAACTATAAAGATTTCATGAAACATTACGATAAATCAACAAATCCAAACTGATTAAAGAAAATTCTATCGTTTACTTACGATTACTTTTTCTTACGCAAGAGTTGCTGTTTCGAGTGCCTCAACCATTCCATAACGTACACTTCAAAATCCTTATCTGTGAAACATTTAAAGGTGTTCTGAACAGCAGCTAATAAAACAATTACTTTAGATCAAATTGTGCCCATGGAGACCTTTGATCGATCATCATAAACTACATCAAACTGGATTTTCAACCAATTGACTGGGGCTCTTCTAAAGAATAACAACATATTTTATTTCGAGAAGTGACTTTTCATGATTTACCTTCTATTACATGCCTCACTCCGTTTCGCAGGTAAATTCATTCAGGTGTGTCATGAACATTCATAATTCTTTTCTGTATAAAATAATATACTATTCTCATCTTGTTATTTTCATCCTGGAATATATTGTATATTAACATCGTGGAATTGTAACTTAATGAAAACTAAGCATTATTAATACACTGTAAACAAAAAAACTACTTATGAGAAGATATATGAACACATTATCAAGTTAAATGAGTTTATAATTAATTGTATGCAATTGAGTATCCAACAGCTGTGTTTCTACAATAATAAATAATTGAATAATTCTGTTTGTTGACTGGAGCATTCAGTGCCATAAGTTACATATTCTTCAACTAGATTAACATAGGTATCATTGTAAGGGACAGCTTTTTCATTGTATTCAGTGTATTTTCAAATGGAAATGAGCTTTTTAACAGAAATTTCTGTTTAAATCTTAAACAGTCTCTAATTGTTCACAAGAATTCTTAGTATTAATGTTAAAACTTTCTTAACCTGCAATACTATATTGATGGCTATGACTGCTACTACAAAAACTAGAACTAGAGATACTCGAGTCAATATTTTCTGTACTGTTTAATACAATATCTGTATCAGACTATCTGAAATAGTTATTCCCCTTTCTTTACATCTTGAATATTGAAAATATTTTCTTCTAGATTCAAATCTCTGCCAACATATGAGCACATTTTATTATTAATAATAATATCTACCCTTTTGCAATATTAGGTTTTTTGTAGGGTATAATGCATATCTAGGATTTAAAATATTGTGAATCGTTTTTAAAATATACTTACTAACTAAAATATTTTAAAAGTTGAAAAAACCCTTATTTTGTAAACTCTATTATATAATGTCAGTGTACAATTCCGCCACCTGAAATTTCAATGTACAATAGCCGATTAAAGTCTTGAATGAGTATTAAGTTTTAATAATTATGATTTTGGAATAGGTACTTACCGATAACAGCTGTTGTTCGTCCATTATAACAAGAATTATAACTTAACATAGAAACTGAAGCTAAGTAGGAACTAACGAAAACGAAGACCACTTTGTTCAAGTACTTGCCACAGATCATATAACCACTATTAAAAAAAGTACTTGCCAAAAATGTGCTTCCAGCAAATAAAATATAACACATAACTGAAAACCTTCCGCCATTTCATGCTTGTCATTTTTGTTTCCACAGATAACTACTGTATGTTTATGTTTCGTTCATCAGTTCCTCTTCTGTTTTCTTCTTTTTTTATGTTACCGTCATGTTTAATATGTGATATTACTGAGAGTTTTATGAACTAACATCATAAAGACGTAATCACACGAACTTACTAAAAATTATTTCGAATGATGTGATAGTAACTGCAACATGTGATCATCTTAGAAACATGTTAATTTGTAATATTACAGTAACGTTTTGTATGTGATATTAGTGAGAAGTATGCAAATTAACATCGTATGAATGTTTCCTATAGGAAGTTGCTAAAAAGAAGTTCATAGGATATGTATGTAACTGCGAATTCAAGTATTATTGTGTACATCAAAAGTATGTTTTATTTACATGATATGGATGGTATATAGTTGGTAATAAAATGAAGACATCTAGGAGATATCCTATTAACGTTTTAAATTAATATCACAAAAAGTCTTTTAAAAGAACATCACAAAAAAGACTTGTTATGTTTCTTGTTTAGTGGGTATAATGGTGAAAAGATTAGTTTAGAAACAGAAGAAAATGTAAAACCAGTTTTCCATAAACTTCACCCAATCTCATTTGCTGTCCGTGAAAAAGTGGAGATGGAACTGAAAAGACTAGAATCAGAGGGTGTAATTGAGAAGTTTGATAATTCTAGCTGGGGAACGCCATTAGTACCTGTATTAAAAAAATGGTAAAGATGTTCGTGTCTGTGCAAATTATAAAATTACAGTCAATAAATTTTCAAAAGATTTTAACCATCCATCGCCCCGTATTGAAGACATTTTTGTTGCATTACAAGGGGGACAAAAATTTACGAAACTTTATTTTCTCAATGCTTATAATCAGTTAGTTTTAGACGATAAAACCAGTGAGTTGTTATCATGGAGCACACCGCTAGGTGTATATAAGATAAAAAGGTTACCTTATGGAAGGTAGCAGGTAGGAACTCCTTTTGGATGCCTACTGCAGATTCCAGGCGTCTCCTGACCCGGGAGGCTAGTACCTGTTTAGGGTCCCTGGCCCAGGGACACGGGTGAAGACCATACCGGTAGAGAAGGCGGAGAAGGAGGACTTCAGTACGGCGGATCTGGCGCAAATGGCAACCCTGCTTTTGGGGACATATGAAAGCAACAATATAAGGGCACTCTTTTGTCCTAGGGTCAAGAAATTTGCCCTAAAGGCGGAAGAACTATTATTAGTCAACGGCATAAGAATGTAGAAGGCGAGGAGAAACCACTATATTAAAGATCCACATGGATTTCTATAGTATAATCATCATGGCTATACAACAAAACACAAACTTTACTGATCATGGATATCGGATACCAAGATCCGGCAGGGCAGGAAACCCAAAGCGAGACCACAGGGCCTCCCAGGTCGTTAACCTGCGAAATCCCTGTGACAAATCGAAGCCAACAACAGCACAACACCAAATTGGAAATAAACTAAAAATTGGCACATGGAATGTCAGGAGTATGTTTGAGTCGGGAAAAATGCATAATGTGATACAAGAGATGGAAAGACTATGTATAGATATACTCGGTATCAGCGACCGCAGGAACTTTTTGAAGACCATAGACAGAAGGAATACCTTGAATGTGCGGACAGAGACGAAGGACCAGAAATAATAAAGGAAGAATGCTCTGAACTCGTTGAAAAACAGGAGGGCACCAGGCCCAGATGAACTACCATCCGAAGTTCTCAAACTTAAAAGTCATTCATACCAGAATATATAAAAAAAAACTAGAACAGGACATCAGTGAAACTCAATTCGGGTGTAGAAATGGTATGGGTACCCGTGAAGCGTTATTCGCACTCAACGTCATGTCCCAGAGATGCCTAGACATGAACTAGGATGTGTACCTATGCTTTATTGACTACACTAAAGCCTTTGATAATGTGCACCATGATCACCTTATAAAACTGTTGCAGGCAAAAACCTTAGACTCTAGAGATATCAACATTATTTCAAATCTCTATTATGGTCAAAGAGCAGTAGTGAAGATAGAAGAAAATACAATTGAAGGCATAGAAATAAGAAGAGGAGTTCGTCAGGGATGTGTGCTTTCACCAATCCTTTTTAACGCATACTCGGAAGATATCATGAATAGAGCACTGGCTGATCAGGATTATGGCATTAAAATCAATGGAAGACCAATCAACAATTTAAGATATGTCGATGATACAGTGCTGATAGTCGAAACACTTCAAGACCTGCAGAAACTTGTTAATGCAGTAGTGGAAGCAAAACAAAACCAAATTTATGATTATAACAAAATCGGTCCAAAACATGGGAAATATATTAATACATAACCAACCAATTGAAAGAGTGAGAAAATACAATTATCTGGGAACTCTTTTCAATGAAAATGCGGACTGCTCTCAGGAAATAAAAATCCGAATTGAAAAAGCGCGGAGTACTTTCACGAGGATGAAACAAGTATTCTGCAGTCGAGATCTCAGCTTGGAACTCAAATTGCGTCTTATGAGATGCTATGTTCTGTCAGTGCTGTACTATGGCATGGAATCATGGACATTAAAGAAGAACGATGTAAAGAAAGTAGAGGCATTTGAGTTCTGGGTGTATCGCAGGATTTTGAGAATCTCATGGGTACCGAAAGTCATTAATGCCGAAGTGTTAAGAAGGATGAAACAAGACAAGAAAATTGTCCTAACTATTAAAAAAAGGAAGCTGCTCTACTTGGGTCACGTTATGAGGGGGGACAAATATCATCTGCTCCAGCTCGTTGTGCAAGGAAAAATAAGTGGAAGAAGATCAATAGGAAGGAGAAGATATTCCTGGTTAAAAAATCTTCGCGAATGATTCAACGCCACCAATAGTCACCTTTTTAGAGCAGCGGTATCCAAAATACGAATAGCCTTGATGATTGCCAACCTTCGGAACGAAGACGGCACTTGAAGAAGAAGATGCAACTAAACCAGCATGCTCGATTTTTCAAAATGTTGTTGAGAAAGTATTACAGGGGTGTCAGGGAACGGTAAACTTTTTAGATGATGTGGTGGTAACAGGACGAGATGAAAACGAACATTTCAAAAATTTAGATGTTTTAGAAAGAATAGGCAGGGCAGGGTTTAGGTTGAATTCAAAAAAATGTGAATTTTTCAAAGGAAATATTTTTTATTGGGACACAAAATTTCAGCAAAAGGTTTAGAGAAAGATAAGGAAAAAGTAAAGGCAATTGTAGATTCACCAGACCTAAAAATATCACTGAGATTGGAGCATTTGCTGGAATGGTAAATTATTATTCTCGTTTTTGTAAAGATCTACAGAGTAAGTTAAAACCATTGTATGATTTGATAGGGAAAGGCAAGGAATTTAAGTGGACCAAAGAATGTGAAAATGCTTTTCAGTATGCAAAGAATGAATTATCTTTAGACAAAATTTAAATCCATTATGATCCTTATAAAACCATTAGTTTAGCTTGTGATGCTAGTGATTATGGCATTTGGGGTGTTCTTTGTCATGTTTTACCAGATGGGGGTGAGAGACCAATATGCTATATCTCTCGGGTACTAAACAACGCTGAACAAGGTTATTCCCAGATCATGAAGGAAGCTCTAGCTGTTTACTGGTCAGTCTCTAAATTGTACCAATATCTAGCAGGGAGGAGGTTTGAAATTCTAAGTGATCATAAACCATTAAAATCGATTTTTGGTGAATATAAGAGTTTACCTAAAATGGCTGCTGGTCGAATTCAAAGGTGGTCTTCATTTCTAGCTAATTTTGATTACATTTTTGAATTTGTTCGAGGAACTGATAACTCAAAAGCAGACGCTCTGTCACGCTTACCATTACCTGAATGTGAAGTAAATGATTGTAAAGAGCCAGATTACGATTATTTAGATATGGTTGAAGGTCTAATACCAATAGATTCAATTAAATTACGATCAAAAACTAGAAAAAATCCTATTTTAGGTATAGTGTTTAATTTTATTAGATATGGATTTCCTAAAAGCACAGAAAATGAACTTTAAAAACCATTTTTAACAAGGAAAAATTAACTTTCCATTGAACAGGGTATTATCATGTGGGGTTATCGAGCTGTGGTTTCAACTAGCCTGAGAAAACAATTACTGGAGGAATTACAGAGTCATCACGAAGGTATGGCTAAGATGAAATCAAACGCACGTTCTTATTTTTTGTGGCCCTTACTCGATAACAAGTAAATAATTGTAAAATTTGTTGGCAAATGCGTCCAAACCCACCCAAAGCAAAACTCATTACGTCACAGAATTGTAACTATATTTATGAGAAAATTCATGCGGATTTTCTAGGTCCAATTAGAGGCTGAATTATACTTATCATAGTAGACACATATACAAAATGGCCTGAAGTTTTTATAATGAGTATTACTGATTCAGATAACACTATTAACAAATTTAGAGATTGTTTTTCGAGATTTGGACGTATAGTTGAAACTGATAATGGAGGTCAATTTACATCTGAAAATTTTATAAATTTCTTGAGTCAGAATGGAGTAATATTTGTTACATCTCCACGAGTTCATCCCTCAACAAACGGCTTTGCGAAAAATTGTGTTAAATCAGTAAAGTCGGGGCTGAAAAAGGCTTTGTAAGAGGAAAAAAATAAGAATGTTTTAATAGAAACTTTAGTTTACAGGTACCTATTTTCCTACCAAAACTCTATACATGCTTCAACTGGTAGACCTAGTAGTTTAATGTTCAGAACAAAAATACGTACACGTTTAGATTTATTGTCCGTAAAAGGCAATCAGTGAGTTGAAAGACAAATTTTGAATTATAAAGGGAAACGAGAGGAAACCTTTGTAGAGGGGGATAGAGTTTGGGTTAGGGATTATAGAAATCCTAATAGGAAGACTTGGGTTGAAAGTGTAATAGATGAGGTTTTGAATGACAGAATTTATTTTTGTAAGCTTGTTAATGAAAATCTAATATGGAAAAGACATTTAGATCAAATCAGACGTAATAGGTCAGAAACAGTAGAGGAAGGAGTTCAGAAAAACCTTATTGACAAATCTAGTAGTGAATTTTTGAATGTAAAAAGAACGGTTGACTCATTACCTGATTCACCAGTAATCTTGGATGTTGCTGTACCAAATGTGACATTCAAAGAACCGGTTGGTGAGTCAATTGTTAAGTTAAATGATAATATTTTTCAGAAAGATGCTAAAAAAAATGAAAACTTTGATTGTAAACCTAGTCCTATGAATGTTTCAGCAGGTACACCTAATTTTAAGAATAATTCAAATAAATTAAATATAACTGAAAGACCTAGGCGTATTGTCAAACCACCCCAACGGTTAAATTTATGAGGGTAGGTATTGTAGTGTCGCCTGTGAACACAGCCTTAAGCTCCATATATCTATGTCAAAACTGTCAGCAGTCATTTCTTGTTCTGTACTCGTGAGATGTTGTTGTTTTATTATTTAGCGGGCTTATTTCCATAATTATAGAAAGTATAAGTAATCATCGGAGTTTTATTTGCCGACCTTACATTTACCACATTCGTAGACCTATGATTTTTTCTTCTTTTGTTCATTTTTCAGACAAATTCATAGTTAGAGATGTAAGAATGAATTATGAGAAACATTTCGTTAAAGACTATGACCGCCCACAAGAGTTTTAATGTGAAGACTGCGGTCTGAAGTGGATAGTACACAGGAGAAAAGAATTATTAAATAAATGTATATATTATCATCTTGCTCCCAAACTTTTTGACCAAAATAATAATCTATTTTTGAATATGACCAATTTTTTTAAAATTGGAATTAGTGCATTCATTAATTTCTTAATTATTTTTATTCCACTAGTTTTATCGCAGATAAGTTATATATTTATAATTTTTTATCGTTTATATAGTTACGAAAGTTATTAAAATACTGTTTCATAGTCGACTTTCGATGCATTAAATACATCTAACAGATATGGGAATTATAATTGGGTGCAAATAGACACGATATCAATTTTTACAATAACAATAAGGTCAAGGAGATGCTCTTTAAAAAAAGAATCTAAATTTTGGAATAGTTAATCACGTATAATTAGTTATCAAATTATTGTTTCACAATCATTTTGTTCACAATTTCATATATTACTACTCATAAATACTTTGTTAGTACCATATTGATAGTGCAGTCCTTGAAACAAGTGAGAACTAAAACAATAGTTTTCGTGTAGGCAATCTCGGTTTCTATTATTAATTTCCCGCGAAGAGTAGGATAAAATGTATCATCATTTTTTCATATGAAAAATTCTATTAAACTAATTATTGAAGTGAAACGGAAATAATTATAAATGATAACTGAGATTCTGAAATTGAGCGCAATCGCTATGATAAAAACATGTAAAATTTCTTTTGCACTCTTCACATATACGAATAACTTCTTCCCTACGTCTCTTTCGGAATAAAATGGAATAATTTCCATAATCCACTATTTTAGTGTTTCAATATTCTCATTAATCAAAATATAGTTAATAAGTAAAATTGTACGAAATTGAAAATTATAGATTATGCAAGACTGAATTTCATAAAAATGCGTCGGACATTTTTATTTGTATATAATTTGTTGTTTAATACACGATGAATTTTTATCTCACTTACTAATGGCTTCGGGGTCTACACTACAAAGATAAATAAACCTTGACCGTTCTGACCAAAACTTGTTACTAATGGTAGACAGAGGGCATCCCTATCTAACGAACTTGTGTTGTATTAATGCAATAAAAATTTTGTTTGACTTTGGAAAATTAATGTTGGGAATCTGAGAATTTACCTATAAGCCACAGAATCTGTAAGATGTAAGATCTGTAACTTGAACCTTTACAGATTTGTAAAATTTGCTATTCTGGAACCAAATCTGTTAGAGTCATAGTTACAGATCTTTACCTTATCGTCCAGTAAATAAAGGGAAAAAGTTAACATTAATGACGCTCTATTCTCATCTTCCGGTTGGAAGTAGCATTTGGTACCTCAATAAACATGAGACAAAGTTTTGCATGAAAACGCGTGCGAGGGCGGAGAAAATGGCCCCAAAAGAGCAGAAAAATAGGCTTTCAGCCAATATCTACAAAAATATGGCAGTTAGAGAATTGAAGTTCAGTTAATTTTCTACAAAAATGGTCGTTATGATTTTTCTCGGAAATTTGACCAGTTTCGAGAAAAACGGCACCAAGCGCACCTCCAATAATGAGTTTCTGTGCTGTATGCCGGAGAGCACAGTCCGTGTATTCACACATCAGCTGGGGGACAAATTATTCATTAACTTTGTGGAAAATGCATATTTTCTCATGATTCGAAGTTCATGTGAAAGAGGAATTCTGCTGCTATCATACCCTGTGAATTCAGTCACGCTTGACTCTTTTGGCCATATCGGAACACGGGTCAAACTTTCTGCTCCCGGGCAATTCTGACCTCGCCAGGAATTTGTTCCTATTTTTTTTGTATTGCACTAATTTACTCAAAATTTTCTTGATTATGGGTCCTCATAAGGTCCTTTGTCATCCCTGAAATTTGTATACCCTAAATTTTTTTTAATTTTCATTTAATCGTTGTTTATTGAATCCCAAATTTATGCTGTTTTTGGAGCGCGGGGAAATTGTGTGAACAACCATCAATTAAAAATTTATACATGATCCGATTGATCTCTATGATACATCATTTGAAGGCTAAGAAGGTCTACTTTTCGATTGTGCAATTACTTTTTTTGACGAAGTCGTCCATTTTTCAATAAAATTAGAAAACGCGGGCTCAAGGAAAAAACGCTCTTTTTTTGTGGTTTTTTTCTCCCTGCTCTTTATTTCTAAAATTTTAACACCTTAACTAGTGTAACGGGGGAATTCCCACCTTTACATCGATATAAGTCATACCTTTGATACTCCGTGAAAAAACCAGTATATCTAAATGTACACGCTATAATTTATTACTTTTGTTCCTCCGTCGTTCGTCGCGTGTGTGCTCTACGTGGCGCTCGTGTCGTCTGCTACAAACCACGCGGCCACGCTTGGAGGCATAAGTGTGTTTGTTTTCTGTCATTATTTTGATAAATATTATTGTCAATTATAGAGAGAAAAGTCATAAAAGTGAAGAATATGGAACAAATATTGACGTTTTTCGTTAAAATTAACTTTTATCACCAACCCAAAACATAGAAAGTGAAAATTCAAATCTTGTAAAATTGGAGCAAAAGGTGATAATTCGTTCATGTTGTTTTTATTCAAGAACATTTGTTTACAAGCAACTATTCTAAGTGAAATCTTGGTCTGTTCTTTCTTGTTATAGAAAAATGGAGGTCAACTCTGCTACGGCAGTGTGTTTCCTTTGTAAGGAACCCCTTTCTGCGGTTGCTGTCACCGTAACTTGGGGCTAAGGAAATTTGATTGATGTTAGCAAGTAAAGGAAGGATAAACATCATATTTTTTGGAAAAACAAACGTCTTTGCAAATGCACAAACAGTGCAGGAGACGCTACATTGTCAAAGGTAGAAATGGCAACTTCCAGTGCAACAATTTTGACTCTGACGAGACCAAAAAATTAGAACAATTGTGCAGCCCCAAGAAGAAAAAAGAGCGCAGGAGTGATGGATTTGATTTCAGGGCCAATTTTGTGTTCTGTGGCAAATGTTTTCCTCCAAGAGCTTGGATGCAGGACCCTTCGTAAGAGATAATATTTTATTTCTCCATGCTATTTCGGGAAGCGATACAACTTCGGCTTTTTTCGGGAAAGGGAAAAGGTCAATAGTCGACAAATTAGAGGGAAAAGTAATGAAGAACAAGGAACTGGGCGCGGTCATTGAAAGTTTTAAAAACCAGAATCTCCCCCACGACACCGTATTTCAGGACGGCAAACTGTCATTGCGTCGATGTACAGTGATGATTATGGCCAAACCCTGACAAAGATTAGATACGAGATCTTCAAGCGATTCACCAGAGACAGAAACAGAAACCCAACTGCGCTCAAACTTTCAACCTTGCCCCCCACACCCGAAACTGCAAGGTGGCTCGGAAACGAACTGTTACCAGAAAAATGGGGATGGAAACGTGCAGAGGATATACTCATGCCGGTCCAAACCATTAAAGAGCCAGCACTTCCGGCAATCTTAAAGATGATATTTTGTCAATGTAAGAAATAATGTAAGGGAACATGTTCATGCAAGAAAGCAGGGCTACCTTGCTCATCTATTTGTGGTTCGTGTGAGTCACGCCTGTGTTCGAATTATAAAGACAGCGATAATATGTTATCCCAAGAGGTAGAATTAGAGGAAACTCTAGACTCAGAAAAAGTTGTTGACGGGATAGAGCTAGGGGGAACTCTAGACCCAGAAGAAGTTCTTGAACGAGAATCAGATGATGACTGGTGAGGAACAGATTTATGTCATAATTGCAATGTATTTTTATATACATTTTTCATCAATTCACGGACAACTAACCCGTGAATCTCTTGTATTTTTGTTAAAAATTTTCTATGTAATATTCTAGTCTATAATGTATTATTCTTGTATCATTATTATATTGGGCTCTCCCGTTGATAAATAAATAAATAAAAAAATATATATTTTTCTATTATAAATGAAACATGAAGAACGTTTATAACTCCTTATTCCAAAAACCTCAATCAGTCTGGTTGCAAAAAAACTTGCAAACATTTGCGGAGAATCTACAAGAAATTGTTGCTGAGTATTATGGGTAAATATTCTTCACTCTTGAGACATTTTCAGTTTTTCTTACCAAAAACCTAATGAACTTCAGTATTTTGCCACATGTGCAAAGCTGATTGTTGCTAGATTCAGGTCAACTGGTGAGGTCCATCTTGCTGTAATTAATCTTATAGCCTGTTTTCCTAATAAGTATATCTTGAGGCCTCATCTGAGAGGAAAACAAGTGTCTGGTTACAGGGTTTCTCATTTATGGCACCGAGGATTTTCCCAATCTGTAAAATGTGGTTGCGCCATCTACAATTGGTTTCCACAATCCAAAACATTGAAAATAATGGATTTCCAACACCCTCCAGCTCAAATTTTGTACAAAACTTGCATATTTCACAAGTCTCAAAATTTCCGGTTTTTCAACCCGATTTTTTTTGCAGAGAATATAATGTTGCGAAAAAAATCATGAGGACCATTTTTGTAGAAAATTAACTGAAGTTCAATTTTTATCTGAACCGAAAATCTCTAACTGCCATATTTTTGGAGATATTGGCTGAAAACCTATTTTTCTGGTCTTTTGGGGCCATTTTCTCCGCCCTCGCACGCGTTTTCATGCAAAACTTTGTCTCATGTTTAATGAGGTACCAAATGCTACTTCCAACCGGAAGATGAAAATTGGGCGTCATTGATGTTAACTTTGCCTTTTTTCCTCCTTCATTTACTGGACTATTATAGGTTTCAACTTCACTTCTGTTTATAATGTCAAAATTCTAACCATTAAAAGTATTTAATTGCTATGTGTGTACAGACCTGGTAAACCTTAATACTAATTGATATTTTTACAATTTGTAATAAAAGAATGGCGTAAGTAAACTACTGAAATAATATATTTAACATATTATTTATTTAAATATACGTATTTTGTAGAACGCAAGGTTTAAAAAGAAAAAGGGCCAAACATACGTCTCCAGAGCAATTGGAGTTATACTTACAATTCATAGAAAAATATTACATTTTTCGCAGTAATACTATAAACCCTACTTTAGATCCCCATTATTTAATAAAAAAGTGGGAAAAGCTAGTGGCGCAATTAAATGCCCTTTCTGTCGAAGAGTGGAAGAAGGTAAGAAAAATTATACACACTTACTTTCCTTTTTGTATTCACCTTGGTTAATTTTTAGTGATTTTTGGATTGGAAGTATGCCACAAAATCGAGATATAGAAAAATTACAGCCCTGTCAATTGGAACAGGTGGAGGACCTCAGAGCAACAATACTCTAAATGATTTAGAGGAAAGAGGCCTTTCAGTTTGGGGAATAGGTTGCAGTAGCGGGGCAAGTATTGTAACTATCTATGAAGGCATTGAAAATCCCGAATTTCAAAGGAACACAATTTGTGAAACAGACATAATTTGTGAACCGAGCACAAGTGATCAAGTAAACCGAAGTTATGAAATCATTTATACAAAACCATCAAATGAAAAAAAAACAATGGACACACAAAGGGCAACAACAGCCAACAACAAAAACAGGAGAGTATTAAAAGGTATAAAACCAAACCATTAGGTATTATCTTTAATAAAAAATACTACAAATCTCATGGGAACAAATGAGAAAATAGTTAAAATTTTTGAAAATTTGTCAAATAATTATGTGAAATTAAAAAAAGATTAAATTGCTCAAACAAAATTTGCAATTTAAAATAGAAAAATTTAAATTTCAACATCCTGAATTTCATTTTGATATAGAATAATGTTTTTTTACTGGAAAGACTGCTGGGATTTATATACCGTATCGCAAATCAATTCGTAATCAAAATAATGTTAGGTATGTGATATATTTATTACTTCTATGTTCAGTAGTTTAGTGCCAAAGTGCTCTTATAAAAGTTAAGTAATATTAAGAATTACCGTTTTTTATTTTATTTTCGTAGTTTGTTATAGAAAGTTGTTTTTATTTATGTGTAAGAATGTTTTTTGTTTTGTTTGAAAATGTTTTGTTTTATTTGTCTATTTGAATAAAAAGACTGGCATATTTTTATTGATTATTTATTGGTTTAAAATATTTTCTCTTATATAATTTTCTCTAGCAATTCTACCAGAATTCAAGTATTCTTGATGTGCCTCCTCGTCTACAATATTAACTAAAAAATAAATGTTTTTTTTATCGATTCATAGATTTATTTTGGTATACTATTGTCTTCAGGGTATTCTATATTATCTTCTGCAATTTCCAAATTTGCATTTATTGCAATATTATGTAGAATGCAGTTAGCATAAATTATATTACCTGAAATTACAACTAATATATCCTAAACAAACTGATGAAATTAAAACTTATAAAACCATCACATATGCAGGAAATATTTCTAATAATATTTCAAAGATAATATCTTCCTCAACGAATGCAACAATTTCTTTTAAAACAGAAAGTAACGCTAGTACAAAATTGTTAAATGTAAAAACAAAAATACCACTATTAAAGAAGTCAGGTATATATAAACTCAAATGTCCAGAATGTAATGCTGTCTATTTGGGTCAGACCCTTAGGAATTTTGAAATACGATACAGTGAGCACTTACGAGCATACAGATTGAAACAACCAGATAAATCCCATTACGCAAAACATCTACATGACACCAATCATTCATTGACACCTAACACAGAACTAGAAGTGCTGCATATTTGTGAAGAGAAACAAGAACTGGATTTCCTTGAAGAACTGGAAATTAGAAGACATTTAAGAAACCCACAATATGAAGTTGTCAATGAACAGTTAAATCTAGGGAGTAAAGATCAGCAGATATAGTTTTCCTGGTTTTCTATATCATTGCACAGTTATACTGATCTTAATTGGAAAAATGATATCCAGGATATCACCATAAGGCTAATAATATCTAAGCTTCAATATTTGTAATATCACATCTTCTTCTTTTTTCTATAAACATATATTAAGCCAATCACAAGTTAGGTTACTTCTTGGTCTAGCCAAAAATAACTACTAAACATCAGGTAGGCATAAAATGAAATGTAACTTCTGTCATTCTGACGATGATATTGATTTATCGAAACAATTGTCAATTTTTTAGAATTTTCAATCACTTGTATTATATTGTGTAATTAACTAGAGAATGTGAGTTTCATTTAAAAACACTAATATGAGCATATTCTACGAAGTAAGGGTCGAGACAGTCAATTTTATTTTCATAGTATTACTTTTTGAAAAAAAACTACTAATCACCTAAATGATTAATTCTAATTAATTTCAATGATCTCAAGTATTAGTAGAATCTTCCAATGAAGCTAATTTTTTTTATCTCAACTTGTGATTTAAATCGTTTATAAAACTGAACAAACAACATTTTTTATGTCCTAGATTGTGTTTTCATTACAGCAACAATTTTTATCGTACTTTCTTTATTTATTATTTGCAAATGTTATTTGCCTATTCCTTAGATAACCTTCAAACTATTGTTTATAAATACTTTATTTGTCGTCTGGTATCTCTATCCAGTAAACCAGTTTAAAAATTGCGAAAGATACAGTTCAAGAATCGATTATTAAAATAAAGTATTCAATGAATGTTGAAAATGTACCAGAAGTACTCTATAAAAGAGTTGGAAAGGAAAGAATCAGGATTAGTTTTGCGGAGTGATAAAGACTGTAGAAGACTTGTGAGAAGTATCATTTTGGCCAAAGATAATGATAATATCACAACAAGTTGAGACAGAACTTTCTAGATGAGATGAGGCTTTTTCAGGACTAGATAGGTTAAAAATGCTTCTGGATGGTGATCAAATTGGGGTTCTAAGCGTCATTAGTACATTGTGTTCCAAGGGTAGAATATAGGTAGTTGATGGCCCGCGACTGTAGCTAAAGACCAGCAAATGCCTTTCTGCCTGTGTGACATTCAACTGTTTTTCGCTCGGCAATGAACCAAATAAAATTACAAAATATTTATTTGATAATACTGTTGGTTTTGTTAGCCTAAATCTTTTAGGAAAAGTTAGGTTGTCAATTTCATCGAAGTAATTCACCCTAAAATATGTAGGTGAGTATATAGTAACTACCTATGGTGTTTTTGATTATATTTCTAGCTGAACTTCGTCGACTGGCATAGACATTCAACTAGATAATTAATCTTAATTTGACAAAATTAATGTCGAAATTAATGATTTATTATGTACAAATTTACAAGAATGGTACAAAGTTATGAATGTTGAACTTCGGTGGTTTCAGATCGGAAGACACTTTTATGTTTCGATTTGATGAATATTCACTTGGCTCGTATAGAAACTAAGTAACGATGTGTTAGACTTAGTATCTCTTACTGTTTGACTTTGAGGGAAGTTACTTCGATATGTAACGTCGACTCGATGAACTCGATTGAGTGTTGAACTGAGTTATAAACTAACTTGAGTATTGAATTGATTTCGAGTGTTGAACTCGCTTCGATGAGTAGTAGAACTGATTTCGTTTTCGAGTTGTAAGCTCGCTTCGATGAGTATTAAAAAACTGATTTCGTTTTCGAGTTGTAAGCTCGTTAAGATGAGTATAAAAACTGACTTTGTTATTGATTGTTAAACTCGTTTCGATGAGTGTAAAAACTGATTTCTTCACGTTGTAAACGTGTTAAATAGAAATCTGCAAGGGGCGTGTTTACACGTGGATTGGGTTGACCAAACGGAAATAAACATTTCCTATTGGCCAGTATCATTTGACTCGTCGGGTTCATCGACAAGAATAAAAATTAATGTTTGTCTATATGTCTCTTACGCCTTCTTAAACCGCTTATCCGATTGCCATGAAATTTTGGGATTTTGGGGAATGGTTGGTCATATGATGGCAAAGGTTTCTGAGTTAGTAAAACTATGTTCCAATAGATGACGTGCATGTCATTTAGAGGCAGTTAGTTTAGGCTTAGTCATTTTATTGTCTGGTGACTCTTGATAACTCTGTTGGTTACATGTTGAACACTTGCTGATGAGCTCAATTCATGTCACAAATCATCAGTTTTATGCCAACAAATACACAAACTGAACTTGAAGACCAATATGTGTGTAGAACTACTAAATAATGCACCGCTGATAGTTTCGAAAAGCAATTGTTAAATATCGGGAATTGAAAGACGGCCATTGATGAATCAACACAATACATCACATTGCCTATAAGTTCCTGGAAAATAACAGCAACCACCAAAGAGTTAATTGACAAAGTTTTCACAAATATATCACAAACTGAATTCTTAAATAAATTAATGAGTTAAAAGTTTCGGAAAAAATACTTTCAATAAATTCAAATGCAGCTGGACCTAATAATATTAACATCACTATGATTCTACATTGTTGTCCATATATTTTATCATTCATTACTCATATATAATTTTTGTCTAAAAAATTCATCAACACATCACCAAATTCGACTTTCTACCTGAATACCAGTCAGGGTTTAGTCCAGGATACAGCTGCACTACTGCACTCCTCAAAGTTTTGGATGACACTTATTCTTATATTGATTCCAGCCATGCATTTTAATCATACTAGATTACTCAAAAGCATTCGATAAAATTAATCACCCTCTGCTTCTGTCATTATGGTATTATATGTGTTTTGATAAACAAGCGCAAAAAATGATACAATCCAATTTAGATCATAGATCTCAAAGAATATTTATAAATAAAAAATTATCTAGGAAAATTTACCTAACGCGAGGAGTTAGGCAAGGTTGCATCTTAGGACCCTTGCTGTTTTGTTTAAATGGCAATGATATACTAATGCCACGCATCCCAATCCATTTTTTTATATTACTTTTATTAACAATCAGATTATTTAGTTACATTCTATGGGGTAATTTGCTCTCAAGTACTAGGTGAACTAGCATCTATAATGTCTTGTTGAGGTTTACATCCAGTGATGTTACCTCTAATACCTCATACTAGGTCTATTGGCCATTTTTTTCAGTCTTTTTGTGTGCAGGAGTGGCTGATGTCTTAGGTTTTTTGAATTTTTTACTGGCTTCAAGATGGAATTATCTGTTCTTGTTAGTTTAGATACGTATTCTTCTAATTGTGCATCCCTTATTTCTTTGAGTTTTGTGTTCAATTTGTGACTAAGTCGATTATAGATGGTTTTGTCTGCAGGAGAGTGGCTCTTTTGCCATCTTGCTCGGGCTTGTCTCTTTTCTGCTATTAGTCTCTTTATTTCAAGTGGGACGTCTCTGTTTTCTTTATTCTTTTTCATGTTTGGTCTAACAGTTTGGGCTGCTAGCTGAAGTTGTGAGCTAAATAGTTCTATTGTCCTTTAGATTTCTTCTGATTCTTTCAGCTTTGTCTTAAAATCTACTGCTTCATTAGTTTCGTTACTGTATATTTCCCAGTCCGTTTTAAAGTTGTGTAATCTATGTGGTGGGGTTCTGTTTATGACTGACGCTCCAACGGTTGCTATAATGGGCGAGTGGTCAGAATTTAAGTAATAACTAGGCATGGAGTCTGTGTAAGTTGAGTTTATTCCTTTTGCAACGAAGAAGTCCATAAGATCCGGAATTTTGTATGGGTAGGTTGGCCAGTATGTCGGGGTACCTGTTGAGATAAATGAGTATCGCTTAACCTCTATGGTTTTGTATAGTTCCCTTCCTTTAGTTGTGCACAGTCGCGATCCCCACATGGTGTGTTTGCAGTTGTCATCACCTAAATAGTTCTATTGTCCTTTAGATTTCTTCTGATTCTTTCAGCTTTGTCTTAAAATCTACTGCTTCATTAGTTTCGTTACTGTATATTTCCCAGTCCGTTTTAAAGTTGTGTAATCTATGTGGTGGGGTTCTGTTTATGACTGACGCTCCAACGGTTGCTATAATGGGCGAGTGGTCAGAATTTAAGTAAAAACTAGGCATGGTATTGACTGTCTCGACCCTTACTTCGTGGAATTTGCTCATATTAGTGTTTTTAAATGAAACTCAAGGTCTCTAGTTAATTCCACAATATAATACAACAATTTCTTTTAAAACAGAAAGTAACGTTAGTACAAAATTGTTAAATGTAAAAACAAAAATACCACTATTAAAGAAGTCAGGTATATATAAACTCAAATGTCCAGAATGTACTGCTGTCTATTTGGGTCAGACCCTTAGGAATTTTGAAGTACGATACAGTGAGCACTTACGACCATACAGATTAAAACAACCAGATAAATCCCACTACGCAAAACATCTACTTGACACCAATCATTCATTGACACTTAACACAGAACTAGAAGTACTGCATATTTGTGAAAAGAAACAAGAACTGGATTTCCTTGAAGAACTGGGAATTAGAAGACATTTAAGAAACCCACAATATGAAGTTGTCAATGAACAGTTAAATCTAGGGAATTCTCCACTAATAAACTGTCTTCTTAAGTGATAATTGTAAAGATCAGCAGATATAGTTTTCCTGGTTTTCTATATCATTGCACAGTTATACTGATCTTAATTGAAAAAATGATATCCAGGATATCACCATAGGGCTAATAATATCTAAGCTTCAATATTTGTAATATCACATCTTCTTCTTTTTTCTATAAACATATATTAAGCCAATCACAAGTTAGGTTACTTCTTGGTCTAGCCAAAATTAACTACTAAACATCAGGTAGGCAAGAAATGAAATGTAACTTCTGTCATTCTGACGATGATATTGATTTATCGAAACAATTGTCAATTTTTTAGAATTTTCAATAACTTGTATTATATTGTGGAATTAACTAGAGACCTTGAGTTTCATTTAAAAACACTAGGCATGGTGTCTGTGTAAGTTGAGTTTATTCCTTTTGTAACGAAGAAGTCCATAAGATCCGGAATTTTGTATGGGTAGGTTGGCCAGTATGTCGGGGTACCTGTTGAGATAAATGACTATCGCTTAACCTCTATGGTTTTGTATAGTTCCCTTCCTTTGGTTGTGCACAGTCGCGATCCCCACATGGTGTGTTTGCAGTTGTCATCACCTCCCGCTATAAATTTGTCACCTAAAGTACTGAAGAACTCTTCAAGATCATTTTGTTTTATGTTGTGTTGAAGTGGGCAATATACTGCAGATATAGTGAGTTCGTATGACAAGGTTGATACTGTTATTGAGGTGGCTTGAAGGTGATTTTGTTCGTAGTTTAAAAGTTCGTAGTGTTTGATTGTATGCTTTATTAATATTGCTGTGACTCCATGTACTGTGTTGTCCGGATGATGTGTGTGATAAACTTTATAATTGGGTATTTTAAAATACGTCTTATTTGTGAAATGTGTCTCACTTACAAGTAGTATAACTATTTGGTTTTGTATTAAAAATAGTTTTACTTCTTCTTTATGATATTCTAGGCCATTGCCGTTCCATTGTGCTATTCTGAGGAACTGGGCCATTAGAAAACCAATTTACTGAGTAGTGTTGTTAGCATGTTTAAAACCATGCTATTTTGCTAGATTAGTTGGTTGAACATAGATATTTCAATTTCTATTGAATACTCCAATAGCAATTGTAACCTTTACTCAGAAAGGTTCTTCAAACATTTCGTAGAATCTTCCGAACATCGACCATAAAAATTCACGCACAAAGTGACAATAAGTTACAATTATAGTTTCGCTTTAAGGTTATTACAATACAATAGATAATAGTGCAAAACGTGACATTTTCCTAAATTTTTGACTATAGGATTTCAAACACAATGCAACAATATGTCGACTTTCAAAAAGTGTTCTTTCAATTCTCAAACAAAACTATTTACAATTATTATTGCCAAACGTGATATTTTAAAGGTATTTAACAAAAGCTGCGAATAAAGTGTAACTACCCATTTAATCCATAACAATACAAAAGGTCTATCAATTCTTTAACACCCTTTTACAGCGCTAGCAACTGAAATGAATTTACGCTTTAAATATATACAATGACGAAAAGAAGTAACATACAAATATCTTACATATTTTTAAAAGCATCCTAAATAATATAATTCAAGATTTTCTAATCTTGAACATATGGATATATTTGATTATTTGAGAAATCATAGGGCACTGGATCCATATAGGTATACATTAAATTCAAACTTTTATTTACCTATCATATATTCTCCTTGGAAAACCATTTTACGCAAGCTCCAGAAGTTCTAGATCGTCATTAAATAATTCCATTGTGCTTATTCGCACAGTAACATTTTATAAACATTGTCAAAAACCAAAACAATGTAATAAAAATTAGGTTAAGATCGTTAAGAAAAACTTAAGGGCTCAAGAACGGCTTCTTAAATTTGAGAATCTTAAATTCAACTTAAGTGTCGTTTTACAGCGGTGCAAGTCATATATGTTACTTAAGTTAAAGTCGTAACAGATCTGCTTAACTTGGTGCAAGTGGGCATTTGAGAGATAGCTGCTTAAGTTCATGTGGCTGTCATTCGGAACGAGTTTGTAGCAAAATAACCAAAAAACCATATTGAGCAACCACTTCGAATGTGGCACTCGACCCGTTTTACATTTTTTCTTTGATTCATGGGATGTTCAATCGTGTATTATTTTAGCAGAGGATTCCATTTAAGGCGACGCATTTTGTTGAATAATATATCTGTTTAACACTATTTGGTATTCAGATTATAGCACAGAATGAAATAAACAATAATTTATTGTATGATATGTTTTATTGAT
Source organism: Galeruca laticollis (assembly GCA_963921935.1). Taxonomy (NCBI): domain Eukaryota; kingdom Metazoa; phylum Arthropoda; class Insecta; order Coleoptera; family Chrysomelidae; genus Galeruca; species Galeruca laticollis. The sequence goes on from OY998175.1 coordinate 73,738,386, forward strand.
TTTGGAAATATGTCCAGCACCAGCAATGTAGTCATATTGTATAGGAAGGGTTGTATAGAATCAGATCGGTACTGAGAAGATATAAATATGATATTTGTCTCTAATTCAGAAAAACATCAGCTTTTTATATGAATTTGTAAGATTGAAAAGGGTTTATTATTATTAGAAATAAAGATTCCGTTTGAAAATATGAGAAGATTATTTGAACCTCCGTAATCTCTCAATTACCCTCTTCTTTTATTTTTCATGCGTACAATATCTTGAAATATGGATTGGGTCATAGCGCAGATCTCCATTGAAAAATATTTTTCTGTAGTATAAAAAAGAGGGAAAGGGATGGATTATCGTTGTTCTTTAACCTTATAATTACCCAATTAGAACGATCATTTGTTGTCTAATAATTAATGATAATTTTTCAGTCTCCCCATCCTGCTACGACTGTTAAAAGGGCGCCCCGCTCTAAGGAACATCAGCCATACAGCAACGTCTCGAGCACAATCTTTTTTTTAAATATTGTTTCCAGGACCTCTTACAAATGTAAAATCCTTGTTAAAGAATAATGTTGCTTTAATTAACACAGCAGGGATATAAACTTGTTCTCAATTCAATTTGAGCCACGCGAGTCACTATACTAATCTTCCGAAGGTGATTCACGTGAACAAATGAAGAATTCAATCAAGCATCAAGGGTGTATCAAAACAACGATTATATACTACACAGAGTAGCTGCTTAGTTTGCCCAGTTTGTCTATTAGTCTAGTCAACATGAACCATTTTTCCTAAAATTTTTGTATTGTCTCCGAAAATTACGACCATGGTCTCATTCGATTCGGAAAATTATCTAGAAAGTTTAAGGAAAAGTTCCAAAAGGGGTCGAAAAAAAATGCAAAAGTTATAAACAATTAAGTGAAAGAAAAAGTAGTGGTTTGGTTTTTTTCGAATATATCGAAAATAATGAAAATTTTTTAAATTTGAAAGAAGATCTGAAAAGATCAGCAAATTTGCTAGAAAAAAGTCGCGACTCCCGGAACTGTACCTCCAATATTTATAATTTTTACAAAGCCTTAAAAAATGAGCGAAAAACGGGTGATCGGGCTTCCGCGCGCGTTGCGTCATTCTGACGTAGCAACAACAAAAAAATTATTTAAACATATTAAATATGAATATTAAGGAATAAAAAAATTAATGTAGCATTGGGATACATAAATTAACAATAATCCGTGGTCAAAAAATTTTTATCCCAATTTTTTCTTAAATTATGGATTTGTTAATTAAATAATTTTTCCAAATTTAATGTTGAGATAAAAACCACGATAACTATTGAACAAAAGCCTTAAGATTTTTTTCACTTCGTGGAGTTATTGGTATTAGACTAACAAATAGATCACCGTAAAAAAAATTCAAAATTTTGTTTTTTCGCTTTCTTATTAACAATTGAAAATTAAAAAAAGTTCATAAACTTTTTCTTGTTGATATCTGGAATGTTTTGATTTCTGATGGTTAAAACCTACATAAAAATAATTTTTTTAAATTTTTTACTACCATTATTTAAGAAATTGTTATAAACAAATATATTGTTTATAAGCAAATCATAAATTTTTTTTTGTAATCATTCATTAATACAAATTATGATTTTTAGAGAAAAAACGGTTCCTTAAAAAAATTTTTTTGTTGCTAAAAAATGCGTTTGTTAATTAACAATGGTTTTTTGAGTCTAAATTTTAAAATTAAGGAACCGTTTTTTCTCTACAAATCATAATTTTTATTGTTCTTTTAGATACATAGAAAAAAAATTTTATTCGTTTTTTCTTTGTTTATTTAATAAACAATTTGTTATAAACAAATGTATTTTTTCCGTTCATTTTTTTAGTACTTAATCCCGAGATAAAAACTGTGTTGTTTTATATGAAAAAAAAAATTTTCTTTTTTTTACATAACTTTTAATATTATTATGCCTTTAAATTTGCCCTATTCATGTGCTTTTTTGCTGTTATTATTAAAATTAAATGAAGTTTTTTTTACGGTGATCTATTTGTTAGTCTAATACCAATAACTCCACCAAGTGAAAAAATCTTAAGGCTTTTGTTCAATAGTTATCGTGGTTTTTATCTCAACATTAAATTTGGAAAAAATATTTAATTAACAAATCCATAATTTATGAAAAAATTGGGATAAAAATTTTTTGACCACGGATTATTGTTTATTTATGTAACCCAATGCTACATTATTTTTTTTATTCCTTAATATTCATATTTAATATGTTTAAATAATTTTTTTTGTTGCTACGTCAGAACGACGCAAGCGCGCGGAAGCCCGATCACCCGTTTTTCGCTCATTTTTTAAGGCTTTGTAAAAATTATAAATATTAGAGGTACAGTTCCGGGAGTCGGGACTTTTTTTTAGCAAGTTTGCTGATCTTTTTAGATCTTTTTTCAAATTTAAAAAATTTCCATTATTTTTCGGTGTATTCGAAAAAAACCAAACCCCTACTTTTTATTTCACTTAATTGTTTATAACTTTTGCAATTTTTTTCGGCCCCTTTTGGAACTTTTCTTTAAACTTTCTAGATAATTTTCCGAATCGAATGAGACCATGGTCGTAATTTTCGGAGACTATACAAAAATTTTAGGAAAACTGGTACATGTTTACTAGACTATATCAAGGACAAACTCACCGCTGTACCATCACCATTGGTACTGTGCAGAAGGTGAGCTTATAGTATAATAATAATAAATGATTTTATTTTTTTTAAATTAAATTTAGAGATTGAAATGGAAAAAAGTACACATAACAGTTTAATTATTCCAACTGTTCTAAAGCATGTTAAGAAATTATTTTGAGATAATGGAAAAACGGGAAATAAACATTAAAGATTTGTTTAGTATTACATTATAATTATTAAAAAATAAAATGAAAGTAAAGAATAGATTTTATTAAAAAAATATTTACATTTATTTTACAATTTTTTTCAATTTCCTGACTGCACCCCTTTCGCTGTAATCACTAGTTATTCGTTCAAGATTTTTACTTTGTTGTGCTTTATAGTTATTGAAGTCAATATTATAACTGTCCGTAATTCACAAAGTAGTTCTTAAAGAAGAATATTTTGTACGAAGCAAATCTTCATACATTATTTTGTAATTAACTGTTGGGGCTCAACCTCGGATTCAGTGGTCTGCGTTAAGAAAAGACTTGAATCCCGAGGTAAATCTTGAATTTATACATCATCACAAATATCCTCTGTTGGTTTTGATACAGACACACAGTGATTGGATGTTGATGGTAATCTCGAGTCATGCTAGATGACTCAGGAAATGAAGCAACCATTGCCTTGTTTTGTCTTGAAAAATCACAGAATTTTTTAACAACTAAGTAACCAATAATTATTTGACATATTATAATTGTCTAGATATTATGTTTACGAACTCCTAAATACATACTTCTGCAACTCATAATGAAAGGGAAGATCAGGCGAGGGCCAGGAAGAAGACAAATTTCCTGGCTGCGAAATGTTAGGCAATGGACAAACATGGACTTGCCGACCTTAATAAGAACAGCTGAAAATAGAAATAATTTTGCAGATATTATCGCTCACCTTCGGTAGGAGACGGCACTCAAAGAAGAAGAGATATTATAGAGCGCATTATATTACTAGTAGTAGAAGGCACTTATTTTTGTTAGTGTTTTAAATGAAACTCACGGTTTCTAGTTAATTCCACAATATAATAACAATTATTGAAAATTCTAAAAAATTGACAATTAATTTGATAAATCAATATCATCGTCAGAATGACAGAAGTTACATTTCATTTGATGCCTACCTGATGTTTAGTAGTTATTTTTGGCTAGACCAAGAAGTGACCTAACTTGTGATTGACTTAATATATGTTAATAGAAAAAGGAAGAAGATGTGATATTACAAATATTGAAGCTTAGATATTATTAGCCCTATGGTGATATCCTGGATATCATTTTTCCAATTAAGATTAGTATAACTGTGCAATGATATAGAAAACCAGGAAAATCATAACTGCTGATCTTTACAATTGTCACTTAAGAAGACAGTTTATTAGTGGAGAACTCCCTAGTTTTATCTGTTCATTGACAACTTCATATTGTAGGTTTCTTAAATGTCTTCTAATTTCCAATTCTTCAAGGAAATCCAGTTCTTGTTTCTTTTCACAAATATGCTGCACTTCTAGTTCTGTGTTAGGTGTCAACGAATGATTGGTGTCAAGTAAATGTTTTGCGTAGTGGGATTTATCTGGTTGTTTTAATCTGTTTGCTCGTACGTGTTCACTGTATGGGACTTCAAAATTCCTAAGCGTCTGACCCAAATAGACAGCATTACATTCTGGACATTTGCGTTTATATATACCTGACTTCTTTAATAGTGGTATTTTTGTTTTCACATTTAACAATTTTGTACTAACGCTACTTTCTGTTTTAAAAGAAATTGTTGTATTCGTTGCTGAAGATATTATCTTTGAAATATTATCAGAAATATTTCCTGCATATGTGATGGTTTTATAAGTTTTTATTTCATCAGTTTGTTTATGAAATATTAGTTGTAATGCTCCCTTTTCCTCTCTTTTACTAATTAGCTTATTTATCATATCTAATGGATAACCGTTGGATGTTGCTATTTGTCTAATTGTATCAATCTCTCTATTAAAATTATATTTGTTCATAGGAACTGAAAAAGCTCTATGTATCATTGAATTATATGCCACTAGTCTGTGTGACATAGGATGACTGGAATTGAATGGAATTGTCACATCAGTCTGTGTTGGTTTTCGGTAAATTGAATAATCAAGTACATTATTAACTCTTTGAATTTTCAAATCAAGAAAATTGATTGAGCTATTTTCTTCAATTTCTAATGTGAATTTAATTTTTGGGTGTAAATTATTGATGTGGTTGAAAAATACATCTAATTGTCGTTCACTACCCATAAAACAAGCTAATATGTCATCTACATATCTATACCAAAATAAAACATTTTTCGAAATATTAGTTTCAAAGATCTTTCTTTCTAAACTGTCCATAAAAATGTTTGCTAAAATAGGTGATATATGGCTTCCTATTGGTAAACCTTCATTTTGAATATATATCTTATTGTCAAAAGTGAAATAATTCTGATTAATGCATACATCAAATAAATTAAGTATATATGATATTATTCCTGGATTAATATTTTTATCTTCTAGTAATTTTCTTACAAGTATCAGACATTCTTTAGGAGGAATTTTAGTGAACATATTAGTTACATCGAACGAAATGAGTTTATAGTATCTTGCAAGTGGATTGCTTTCAACTTTTTGATTAGTTCTATTGAATTTCTAATTGAGTACTGAGATTCATATCCGTAATAATATATTATTAGGAGCATTAACATAAGAAACTACAGGTCTAATTAGTTTCGTTATTTCATGTAATTTAACGGTTCCATACAATTGTGCACAATGAGGATTCTTATGTATGATAGACCTCTTTTCGTAATCACTTAAAAGATAATTTGAATTATTAACAATATCCCTTACATTATTAGAAAACTTTTTTGTTGGGTCTGCTTTAAGAACTTTTACATCGCTAGATTCTATAAAGTTATATATTTTGGAATTGTAATTTTCAGTCGTCAAAATGACAGTTGTGTTCCACTTATCAGATTTTGTAACTGTTAGGTTATTATCTTCCATCTTCTTTTTTATTGCATTTAAAACTGTAAAGTCATTTTTTGTTTGACGTTTAACTTTTGAAGGTTCAATATTTTTGATTAAATTGGCAAGTTTTAATTTCTCATAAAGAAAATTATTTGAATTAGATTTTAAAGCTATTTCTGACTCTGTAGCTATAATTTGTTTAATATTATTCGTAAATTTTGGTGGTATGCTGTACTTTAAACCTTTATTTAAAAATCCTATTTCACTATCTGTAAAATTAGTGTCTGAAAGGTTTTCAAATCGTGGTGCAAAGTGTGTTGGTTTGTAGGTACTTACAGTTCCATGATGTTTTGAGTATTGAATTTTATGTTGTGTTTGTTCAAAGTTCTGTAGCTTCTTTTCTTGTTTCTTAAATTTCTTATGCTTCATCGTGCTGACACTTTCTCCAATTTTGTCATCCAAACAGTCAAATTCTACTGGATGTAATTGGAATGTGAGTTCTGAATGTACAACTTCTATGTAGTTGTCTAAGGAGTCTCTAACTTTGAACCATTTCTTCCATTCTCCTTTTATCCAAACTCGTTGAGCATATTTTATAGCTTTTTGTGCTTGTGGTGTTTTAGTGTGACCTTTTATATTCACATAATTTGATATTACCTTTTTCCTAAGACGTTCTTGGTTAAACCAAATGTTTTGTGATGTTTTGTAACGTTTTTGTAGTAACTTCTTATTTTTGTGTTGAGCTTAGATGTTTACTGTAGAGGCGTAAGCCGAGGCATTGTAATCTGAGCGAAACACATAATGAAGCTTTCTATTTCGAGTAATATATACTATTTTTTCTTCAAACGTGAACATTTTCTTTGGCCCTTTTAAACATTTTTCATATAATCTGCGCTTTGTTGAAATTAGTGTTCCAATACTGGAACTAGCTATTTCGACTAATTCCGGAGGTAAAATATGTCTACTGTCTTTGTTGCCGAAAGTAATATATTAATAATTATTCACTTGAAGAAAAAAGTATTTTTAATTAATCTTAATTAATTAATTTGTATGTTTCAGATAGAATAGAGGCATGGGTACAAAAATTTTATTTTGTACTTACTCAATAACTCATGCTGTAAATCTTGCTACAAAAGTCCGTTGGGCCAAAATCTTGGACGAGTTCGTTAATCAGCCAAATTGGCCCAGTAGAAACAAAATGGCGTATTTCCTCCATTTTTCATTTGACGCAAAAAAGTTACTGAGATTTTTCATAGGCCTTAACACGTTCTACAACTTGTATACTTAACATTTTTCTCTAAAACGTACATTAACCCATTAGCATCTGAGTAATTTTTTTTTGTCGATTTCGGTTATTTTTCCAAGAAAGAGTTCCAATTGGCATCTAGATTAACGATGTAAACGTGTTAAACAATAATTTTTTATTTTATCGTAAATTTTTTTGATGTATGATATATCATACGGTAGGCATAATGGGGGTTAGCATTATGAGGGTAAAATACGAAATAATGTATAAATGCCTGAAATAAAATTTTCATTGATTTTAATTATGGAAACTTTAATTATTGTTTTCAAGTGGGCCAATTATTTTGATGGTATATGATATAAGCGAAAACAGCTGTCTGGATGATTTGGTACATTTCTTACAACAACCACATCGTCCTTGTGTAGCCTGTTTATCAACTAGATGGTCGACACCGTTAAATCTCACCTCTTGCAGGATGCTTCTAGTGCACTTGGTCTTAGGTCCAGCTAAAAACATCGGAGAACTCAGCAGAGAAAGCACAATCGTTCGTATGAACTGAATAAGGCTGATTTTACGATTAGCAAATCTATATAGCATCCGCATATTCACAACTGCACCGTTGAGACAAAATCTAATAAATGGCCAATACCATTTCCTTGATCGAATTCTGACACGACACAATCCTCGCATTTTGTCAAATAAGTCGACACCTCCCATTCCTTGATTATATAGGTGTATTATGTTGAGTTGATCGACATTTACACGTTTCTTTTCTTCTTTTTAACCATCTTTTGCAGAATCCTTTGGTGAAGCATGTACCATTTTCCACATAATAATTAGTCCCTATGGTAACTTGACTATTGTCATGCCACCTGATCAGCACATGTGATGTAACTCGTTTCTGTTTTTTCAGATCAGTTGGTGGAGCTTTTTCAATTCTATATGATCGCAGAGTACCAATACAATAAATGTTATTTGCTGTGAGAGTTTCCAATAGTGAAACCGAATTGAAAAAGTTGTCGATGAAAACTGTTGACTTATCAGGTAAATAGCCAAAGCAAAGAGTTTCAGTAACACTAGATCCTAAAGTTTTTCCTTCTATTCTCTCTCCTTTACCACACTACGGGTTGAATTTCAACAAATATCCTTCTGAAGAAGTAAGGCACCAAAATATGAAACCTTATCTAATTGGCTTTCCTCTGATGAACTGTTTCATATGGTGATTTCCAAAATATGGTTCCATTACCTCGTCTAGTGAAAAGGACTTTCCTAGAGGCTGGGCTAAGTCTTGAGATACCTTGTTTATCTGATCTAGTAGTGGTTGAATTTTATATGTTTTGTTATTTGGATCTATGGAACTATTATCGTTGAAATGTAAATAGCGATGAATTGTTTCAAATCTGTCTCGAGATATGCTGTTACTTACAAGACTATTATATGTGTCTGCTTTAGACTCCCAGTATATTCTTCGAAAAGGTTGTTTACAATAACCAGAAAGAAGCAAGCAATATGCCAAAATATATATACATTTCCTTAGTAGAAACAACAAGGTCGTTTTTCCTTTGAAGGATGCATACTTTTGTGTCTCATTGCGAATTTCCCAGATAAACTCTTGTGTGAAAAACATTTTGAATAGATCAACTGGTGACATATTATCATCCCTGATTTTCTGTACTATAGCAGGTTCTGCAGTGTTTTCTATTTTTGGCCTATCTTTATTACTGTTTCCTTTCAACTGCTGTTCTGTCCAACTTCTAATGATTTTCTTTTTTCTGTTTACTCTTCATATTTCAGGTTTCTCTTTACATGGTTTATAAAGTTTTTTTTTGCCAACATATCTAAAGGAATATTGTGGTCACTAGTATCTGCATCAAACATGATTTCTTCTTGTAGCTCATTCGTACCTACATCATTTTCCTCATTGTCATGAACTGCAGTGCAATGGAAACCGAGTTTGGCAGTAATCATGCGTTTATGATTATTTTGACTTGCCCTTTAGATTTATGTAGTATGATTTAGTAGATTATGAACCAATCAGTTATCAAAACTAACAAACACAAGCAAGTACCCTACGAAGTAAGGCGGTTCCAACTTGTCAATATATCAAAATAATGTTACCGGTTCCTTTAGTCTATAGAGATTTTGTAAAAGATTGACTAAAGTTATTCAACAGTATTTTCGACCCAACATATCGTTTTAAACTTCATAATTTTTGGCATACGTTCGCCTATGAGTCCGATTTCATCAGTTCTATCATGTTTGTTCACAACTTCATCAACGTCAGAAAACGCAACGTAACTGTGAAGAATCTTACAAAAATAATGCTCAATATACATATTTTTCAAAAAAAAACTACCTCTACACAAGCTTATATACAAGATTTTCTAAATATTCTGCTTAAATGAATCTATAAAGAAAAATTTATAGACATAAAAAAACAGTATCGTAGGTGTTTGTCCAGGATACCATGAAATATTTTTCACCAATAATTCAACCACATTTTGTATATAGGTGATATCATTGATCGTGGGTGATTCCAATATTTAATACTTTTTAACATATTATATAATTTTATATGAACAATTGAAAATTAAATTTGATTGTCCTCGAACCGAGCCTGTAACAGAACACGGAAAAAAGCCGAATTCTGTACCTGATGTCTAATTAACGGCACGTATAGGGGAGGAAAACTTTCGAGAGGGCTGTAAAAGTAGCCGCCCCCGTTCCGAAGAGAGCCCCAAAGAAAAATAACAGATTATCCTGACAGGATATACTCCAGCTTTTGTATGTGAGTGAATTATTTTTCAATAAAATTATCGTGAGCTCCCAAGCTTGTTTTGAATACTGTATTAATGTAAGATGAGTTCTTTAACATGAAAAAGGGATTTAGTAAAATATTAGGCTGAAGTGGAAAAAATGAGGGGTGATTTAATTTGTATTTTTTTTCAAATTTTCCTTTACCTTCCATACAACAAAAACTGAAATTATACACTGATAACAATAAATATGTAACAAACCATTCTGCCACTGTCTAGTTCAGCTTCGTTTTTTGGTTATTGACAAATACAGTGGATAGATTCAATTTTTTATTGAAATTTCTCATTTATGTCTTATATCACCAAATTATTGCTTATGCCGATAATATGGCATTACAAGGAACAGACAAAAAAGCCTGGAAAACGCATCATTGACACTATCTATAGCGCCTAGAGAAAGAGGGATAGAAATTAACCAGGAGAACACAATATACTTTATTTGTTCCAGAAGAGAAACAATACATATAAATGAAATTACGGCTGAGAATATTTTAGAGGAAAGTAATACGCATGATCTATGGACCCAAGAGGCTAGAAAATGGAGAACTGAAGAGATTGAACAACAAAGAAATATAGAAATATTGATGAAGAACACATTGATAAGGTAATCAAGGCACAGAGGCTGAGGTGGTAGGGACGTGTACTAAGCATACATTCTGAGTCACAAAATGGACACCCGCTACAAACAGACCGAGAGGAAGAACAAAAAAAGATGGGAATGGAAGATATCAAAACACTGCAAATTGAGGATTGGAGAAAGACATGCAAGAATAGGAAGAAATGGAGAGTTGTGGTTAATAATACAAAAAGACACCTGAACTTTTAAAACAAACGTGTTACGAAACCCAGCGGAGTGATTCACCGCGATGTGGAGCGCCGGTCATCCAACCCGGGATGAATAGGTATTACATATATATACATATATATATATATATATATATATATATATATATATATATATATATATATAATGGATATTTTTGTGGGGATGTGGCAATAAGACTCCAGAGTAAATTCTTTTAGATATTTATTCCCGAGCTTTCGAATGATTTTCATTCATTATCAAGGGCTATAAATAATTGGTCAATGTTATCATTAATAATAATTAAATGAAATAATGAATACTTACATAAAATCTATAGCGAATTTTGGAATAGTTGTAAATTTTTATAATAAACTCTTTTAAATTTACAACTATTCCAAACTTCGCTATAGATTTTATGTAAGTATTCATTATTTCATTTAATTATTATTAATGATAACATTGACCAATTATTTATAGCCCTTGATAATGAATGAAAATCATTCGAAAGCTCGGGAATAAATATCTAAAAGAATTTACTCTGGAGTCTTATTGCCACATCCCCACAAAAATATCCATTACAAATAAGTTGGCAAATATGTTTTTTCAAATTAAATATATATATATATATATATATATATATATATATATATATATATATATATATATATATATATATATATATATATATATACCATATGCTCAATTCTTTTCAAAAATGAAACCAAAAATTCCTAAAAACAGCAAACGCATACAGTCTATCAAATTCCATGAAATGACTGCAACTGCACCTATGTTGGTCAAACTAAACAATATCTTCAAAAAAGTATTCAAGCACCCAAATGTTCAAAAACCGATGTCGCTGCTTTATCAAATCATTGCAAAAATACTGGATATAGTTTTCATTTTGACAATGTGAAAATACTGGTCAGGAAAAAAATGCATAAATAAGAACGTTTTAGAAATGAACAACATTAACAAAGATCCCAATAGCATTAACAATAGAAGTGATATTAGTAATTTAAACATCATCTAGGTTAGTATTTTGAGAGAACAATGTTGGCTCAGATATTTTGCACATTACTGTAAAATTTAACAACATTAAAATAATGATTTGTCCGTATTACCAATAAATTATAAAAAGGAAAAACATTAATTATGATAAAAAAAATAAGTGGCCTATAGAGAAACTAATTCGTATTAAGTTCAAGGCCCAAGCAAATATGTGATAAATATGTACCTGCCAAGGAAATGTTTTATAAGTCATTCATGTGATGTCTAAATTATGATAAAAAGGTAATAATTTATATTGTTTTTTTGTGTAATTTGATTTTGTGAATATTATCATAATTTTAACTGATACATACAATTTTAGATTATTATATTAACCAGAAGATGCCCTCATATGTCGAAACGTACATCGTTAATAAATGTTTTTCAAGTATATCTGACCTTTAATCCATGAAAGTAACCAATATATATATATATATATATATATATATATATAAATATATATATATATATATATATATAAATATATATATATATATATATATATATATATATAAATATATATATATTGATACAAACACTGAAGAAAGTGAAGCTGCAAATGAATATGGGAATGATAAGGAAGGAATTGAAGACGTAGTAAAAGAAACAATTAATATAGATGACACATATGTAGAAGAAATACAAAATGAACAAACAGATAATGAAAATGCAGAACTAGTAAGAAAGTTTGAAAAAAGTATATTATCAAATGATACAAACGCTGAAGAAAGCGAAGTTGCAAAAGAATATGGAAATGATAAGGAAAACATTGAAAACGTAGTAAAAGAAGCAGTCGATTTAGATCATACAGACGTGAAAGACTTAAAAAAAGGAGAAACTGACTATGTAGGAAGATTAAACAGCAATGTAAATGTATGTTATCAAGAAGCAACAAAGATTGAAGATGCAGAAAGAATAAGAAACGTTGAAGAAAGAATATTAACGCAAAATACAGATACTAAAGTGGAGCCGAGCGAAGAAATTGAAGAAAAGCAAAGCGAGAAAAAAGAAATGATTATTTTCGAGGAAACGGGTGAAAATATCGATACTGAAGAAGGTAAATTTGAAGAAATAGAATTCGCGAAAGATTTGAATGAATCTGAAGAAGAAACAGATAAGTCCGTTGGATTATATAATGAAGAGAAGTCAGACGAAGTAGAGAGTAACGAAAATTCTGACTTCTAACAAAGACAATCGTGGCTGCTGAAGATAAAGTAATCGATAGAAGAAAGTAAAAATAAGAAAGAAGAGTCTTCTGTGGATAGAGTAAACGATGTCAAATCGAATGTAGACGAGGAGGAAGAAGAAGAATTCGAAGATGCTTTGGAGCGTTTATCGTCCCTGTGTCAAACATGACAGATTGAAGTTTGACGAAGCTGTCAAAGTTGAAGTTTCGGATAAAAAGAACGTAACGGTGGAAGGAAACGATAAAAATGAGCAACCGGAGTTGGTGGTGGTGGTTCAAGATCAAGGTGGAACAAATACTAAAGATTAAGTACTTTTAGGATACAAAACTATCGAAGAATTTAATGAGGTTGAAACGAAAGAAGTTTTGGTTAGCGAGAAGAATAAACCTTGTCAGCATTCCGTTTTCTACGAAGATTTAGGCAAAAGTGAGAAGACTTTGATAGATTATCGTGTAGATCAAGAAGATGTCGAACCCGGTGAATGTGTAATACGAACCAGGGACGAAATTAGGAAAATATTTTCAAGTAAACCTGATAATGAGAATATTAACGACATTAGATACAGGGGGTTTGTTGAAAAGGGAGTCTAGTGACTGGACATGTCTTGAAAGATGAGAATTAATTGATTTTCGAGAATGAAAATGATATTTAAACCAAAATAAGATTGTTGAAACGTTGAAATATTAAAAGAACTGAATATATTCAGAGAATATAGCGATGGACAAATTATTATAAAACATATAAAAATGAAATAATAATGGAATAAAGAAAATTTCTTACACAACGAACATGAATAAAAATTGAAAACTATTATACAAATACAAACCATATTAAGAAGATTTGGAAGGGTCTAGTTAATTTTGAATTTATATATAACATTGAAAATTCTTCATATTTCAAGACATTGGATGTTATGCGTTATTATTATATTTTTTTATAACGTGAATTTAGAATAAAAATTATACTTCCAACAAAGACCTTTGTTGATGAATATAAAGAAAAGCAGTCCCTGTATAAGATAAAAAGGAAAAACGGTAAGAAATTTTGGTATATTTCTAAATTTATGAATGATTTGATAAGAAATATAAAAATTACATAATTTAATTTTGATTACATGATAAAAATTTGGCATACATAATTTTGAACTGGAATTTATAAATTTTTTTGTAAATATGAAAACTATTTGTTAAAAAAACCAGTCTATTAATATTTCAACATATATAGTAAAATTTAGATGCATGGCCTTTATTTTAGCTAGATAAAATAAAAATATAAAGGAACTCAATACCCTGAGATAGAGTTAAAATAAATAATATATATATATATATTTAAAGATATATCACATAAATGATATTTTATATGGCTGGCGCTTAACAACATATGTAATTATGAATTAAATAGTTATGATTAAATAGTAAAATCACAACAACTTATATAAATAAAAATTAAATCATAACAATATATATTATATATATATATATATATATATATATATATATATATATATACATTATTATATATTTTTAAATAATGCCTCTACGTTGGGAGCCATTTTTATTATATATAATTTTACTTACGCCCTTATGTTGTAGTGCTATTTTATATTATAATTTTCAATTTACCTCAGTTGGGCTGCTGTTTTTTATTATGTATATTTTTTTTTATTTCAATTTAATATATGTTTTATTATTATTTATGGGCGCCAGAATTGGTTACGCTTACCGCTATACCCAATTCAAAATTATTATCAATTTTACTATACCTTTTAAATACTGTATCTCAGGGATGAGATTCGGCACTTGACGTTTGCTAGCAACAAGAAACTATAGGTAGATATCAGAGAAAAATAAGACGAACCTGAACAATTGAACATAATTTAATTAATGAGAAAAGATAAGAAATTTTTATAATCAATTAATAAACCAATATTATACGTTTAAATTCATTATTGTATCATTATTACGCAACCACCATATAAACGCTTTCATTACTATAAATATTATTGAAACTCAACAAATAAATTTCGTGTATCATTATTCTTATTCTATGTTTGAATGTACATCCAAAAAAAACTTTCAATCTCAACCATAGATCTTTAAGTGCGAAAACGTGTAGTGTGCTGTTCTGTTAAATGTTTTGTTTAGTTTACAAAATGGAAGGCAAAGTGATGTGTCTAAGAATCTTTATCATTATTATGCAAAAATCTAGTGAATACTTATTTAATATGAATTTAGTGTTTGTATCCGTTATCAGTGGAGATTGAACAGTTAATACTAACGTTTAACCAATAAATTGCTACCACAGACAATTAACCTACATACAAAAATACATAAGTGAAATGTTTTTATAGAAAAAGTTCAATATACACGTGAAAAATGTTCATCGTTAGTTATAGAGCATAGCATTGAATGTGCTGTTCTTGGAGGAAAAAATGATCAGCTATGATCAAACAAAAACGAAGTCCAAGATGTAGGAATGATAATATACATATATTAATATCGTCAGCAGAGTATCTCTATTATAAGATACCTTGGATAACCACCAGAATAATTGTAATGAGGTAATTATAGTTATAGTTCTTACCAAATCTAGATGATTTCACTAAAGTTCACTTATTTTTAATTATACGGAATGTATTTTAATTTATTTACTTTAAAACGTCGTCTGAACACTTTTGATTAATATTTCTGATAATTAATTTAAGTTATTTCAAATTTTAATAGAAATTTGAGGAGATAAAATTTTACACGTCCACCCTCTAATTCATTTTCACGGCGTCTCCTCAAGCTCAAAATCAACAACCTTTTATTGTTTTTAATTTTGTTTTTCCAGTTCATTTGTTTTCCTGAATCAATATATCGTTTTCCTGAATCAATATATCTATCCTTGCGTTAGTATAGACGAAATCACTTTGTTTTTATGCATTTCGAAAAACACACCGAACTACACCGTACGAATTACTAACATAACATTGCTTCTAGCGTTGATCTTTTGACCTTGACGTTTGCTAATAATTATAAAAGTTTATGCGATATACGGGGTTTCCGAAAGTGTCTATAAAATATAAAATTGTAATAATCGAATTTTGTTTGAAAATTTATGTGATGATATATACAGGGATCACCACAATTATGTATAATATTACGTTCGACGTAATTTACTTGTTGGTGTTATTTATTTTGCAATATACTTTAAAAGAAAATAGATACTAAATTAAATAGCAATCTATTAAATTAATTTATCAATTGTATATGATAGTTAAAAATTTCTTGACACGTTCAACTCATGTCTTTACGGATTATTTCTTTTTTTATTGGATGTTTACTAATGAACTACTAAGATTCACACTATTTGTATGATGCTGATTTGATTTAATTTGTCTGATAGATATATTTCACTTTAACATTCCCTAAAATTCTATGGAATTATTCTTGATTTGACAAGAATGTTCTATAGAAGTTTACCTTGATTTTCTTCTCATAATTTCATTATCATATATATTACTTGTTTAATTAATTCCCAATTTAATCCTATGTCAATTTCATGAAGAAATCATTAAATCGTCGCAATTAACTTATACTTAGTTTATCAATAAATTTCTTATTACACTATTCCTATCTCTTATTAAGATTGATTGGATTAAATTAATTCATACTTGATTACTTAAATATTTTCTAATTCTAGTGTTTCTTAAATTTTAGTTATGGCTGATTAGCGTTAAATTGATGCAGCTGGTTTATATGAAAAATTCCACGTTCTCGATGAGTGTCAGGATGTATCAACTTATAGCTATTTATACCATGACTGGTTTCTACTAAATAAGGACCTTCATAAGGTAACTGTAACTTAGAACATATTCCTTTTTTATGATTGGGTACTCTTAATGCTTTTATTATTACCAAGTCACCCTTTTTAAATGTTTTCCTATGTCTAAGTCTAGCTAGTTTCCGTTTAATGTATTTGTCAGCTTGTCTTGATTGTCTTTCTCTGGCTACTTTAATCAGTTTGTTGTAGTCAATTTCACTGGACCATGGTCTGTCTGGTTCTATTCCTGTGAATAAAGAAATAGGCGCTATTTCCGTAACGATATTTGGTATATTGTTTATAAAATCTGTGGTCTCCTTTAATCGTTCTTCCCACATACGGTTTTCGTAGTATGTAAGTATCCTCAGATGCTTGATCACTTCCTTGATTCCTCGTTCTGCAGGATTACTACTAGGATGTCTTATACTTGTGAAAACTTGTTGTATTTCCAGGTCTTTCAACCATTTTTCTATTTTTTTTTGTTCCTGAAGTATGTTGCATTGTCCATTATGCATTTCTTTGGTTTCCCATATTTCTCGAAGTAGTTTCCTAGCGATTCTTTAATGGAATTTTTATTTGTTTTACTGCATGGATATGTGCTAATAAATTTAGAAAAAATGTCTACGATTACCATAATGTGTTTGTTACCATTATAACTTGGTATAAGGTTTGATATGAAGTCTATCGCTATTATATCTAATGGATTTTCCGCTATGATGGATTTCGGTACATTTTCATAATGAATGTTCTTTTCCTTGGATAGTTGACATAGTTCGCACTGTTTAATAATATCCTTTATGATAGTAATGTCATTTTTCGATATATAATTCTCCCGAAATATCATGTGAGTTTTCCTAATTCCTAAATGATTAAAATCTAAATGTATTCTTTTTACAATTAATTTTGTTAAATTTTCAGATATCACATATAATTCCTTGTCATGTACTAATTTATATATTACTCCATCCTTTTCAGAGCATCTTCTTTTGTATTTCTCATCTAATAATAGTTGTTCCTGTTTTATTTGTTCTAGCGAGAACATACCACTACTTTGTTTCATGATATTAATTCCCACTCTAGCTTCGTTTGCATCTTTTCTTTTCTCTCCATCCATTCTACTGATCGAGTCTGGTACTACATTTTGAATCCCTGGAATATATTTAATCACGAAGTCATATTCCTGTAGGAGTAATGCCCATCGATGTATTCTGGCATTGTTCATCTTGTTGGTTAGTATCGTTAGCAGAGCCTGATTATCAGTTTCAATTATGAATTTTCCTCCCAATAAAAAGTATCTGAGTTTATTTACACAGAATATGATGCTAGCAAGTTCTAATTCACTTACTCCATAGTTTTTCTCTGCTCTTTTTGTTATCCTAGAGACAAATGATATGGGTACGTACATGTCATCATATTCTTGCATTAAAACTCCAGCTAGTCTGTTTTTAGATGCATCTGTCCTTAAAATGAAAGTTTTCTCATAGTTCGGATGATATAATTTTATGTTTCTGATGAACTGATTCTTGATTTCATTTAAAGCATCTTCCTGTTTACTGGTCCAATTCCATTTCACTCCCTTTCTCAGTAATTCCATTAAAGGCAATTCTAAATCGGTTAGATTTCCCAGCATCCGTTTGAAATAGTTTAGCATCCCAAGGAAGCCTCGAAGAGTTTTCAAATTTTTCGGTCTTATGTACTCTCTAATGGTTCTTACTCTCTCTGGATCCATCTCGATTCCTGTCTCTGTGATTTTGTAACCCAAATATATTACTTCTTTCTTTAAAAATTGGCATTTTTGTATGTTCAGTTTTAGTCCGTTTTCGTCAAGTTCCGCTATGATTGTTCTGAGGTGTTCTAAATGTTCTTCTATACTGTTTGAAAAAATAAGTATGTCGTCCACATAGTGTATTGTAAATTGGTCATATTTGTTTGGAATTTTATTTAGCGCTTTTAATAGTGCTGATGTAGCGCTTTGTATGCCAAATGGCGTTACTCGGAATTGATATACTTCCCCATTAATCTTGAATCCTACATACTTCCTGCTTTCCGGATGTAGTGGTATCAGCCAGAAGCTGTGCTTCAAATCTAGCTTAGAAAAAACTTTAACTTTACTTATCTTTCCTAATATCGATTCGATAGTTAAAGGCGATTCATACTCGGGCATTGTACATTTATTTAAATTTCGTGCATCAAGGCAAATCCTTAAATCTCCATCCTTCTTCTTTACTATAACAACTGGATTGATATACGAGGTGGTACTATGTTCTATAATTCTATCTTCTAATAATTTATTTACAGTTTTCTTTACATCTTCTTGATATTTGTAGGGTATCGGATAACTTCGCTGTTGGAATTGTTGATTTTCTTTCATTTCAATTTTATGTACATAATTTCTTGCAATTCGAGATTCCTCATTAATTAAATTCCTATGTCCTCTCAGTATTCCTTTTACTTCATTTTTCCATTCTATTTTCCCATCTATATCCAATTTCATTCCGGCATATTATTATTATTATTTATTTCTCCATTGCCATCCAACATCATATCTCCACTCATTTTTCCTTCCTGCCTATAATCATATCTCTTCTCCATATCATCTTCAAATTTCTTATTATAATTAATACATTTATCTACTTCTTCTACTTACTCTTCATTCTTCCTCGAATTATCATTTTTCTCTTCATAATTAAAATCAACTTTCTCTTTATTAAAGATTATGTACATTTCTTCATAATTAATAATTGCTTTGTTTTCATATAAGATATCTGATCCTAACAATAGTTCGCATTCCATATTTTCCACTACTAACAGTTGTACCATAGTTTCTCGTTCCTTTAATCTTAATGCTACAGTTATCGTAGTATTTGAAATTGTTAGTTTTCTTTGATTTATGCCGATTAAATTTATTTTTGGCACCTTGACGAAATTTTCTTTTGATATTGTCAAATCATTTACAAATTTATTATTTATTAAAGATATTTCTGACCCGGTATCGATTAATATTTTTATGCTAGTGCCTTCTATCGTTCCGTATATATAAATTAATGTTTCATTGTTTTGTTCTAGCTGGTCCTGTACCTTTAGAAATTCGCGTGGGTGAACATAGCTGCACCAACTTAACTTACCATATTCACCCTCTAGTGGAAAAACTGTTGTTCCGTACCAGAAGATGACACGGGAACCACAACATTATCATTATTATGATTATTGTTATTTGTATTAGTTCGATTAAAGTTTGTGTTACGATTAGTTGTGTTTCTTTCTAGGCTGTTCGTCCTGTTAGTTCTTGTGTCACGTCTTATATTATTCGTCCTTCTTATGTCTCCGTCAGAGTTTCTTCTTTCTCTTCTATTATAATTATTATGCTGTCTCCTATCTGGATAATTTGTGTACCTGTTATTGTTATTATTAGTCCTATCGTTATTTCTGTCATATCGTCTATCATTGTTATTATTGTTATTTGTGTTGTTGTAATAGTGATTATTATTTTGTCTATGATTGTTACTTCTATTAAAGTCTCGTCTATCGTTGACGTTTCTGTAATAGTCATCATAGTCACGTCTATTGTTGTTGTGCACCGTTCTCTGTACTCGGTTCAAATAGTCTAGTAAAGATTGGAAATTTGTAATATTTTCTATTGCTATACCTTGAGTAATATTGTCATTAAAATGTCTAGATAAGAATATTATAATTTCTGGCTCAGAAATTACTGGCTCTAAATATTGTGCCTGGGAAAATAAAGACAAAGCATAACTACTCATGTTGTTGCTTCTTCTACTATCAAATTTTCCAAAATATAACTTTTCCCTAACATAGCCTTGTTCTGTTTCCCCCCAGTATTGTTTCAAAAAGCTACTTTCAAAATCGTTGAAATTATTTATACTTACATCATTGCATGTGAACCAAAGTAATGTTTGACCCTGCAAATGAGATCTAATTGTCTCTTTCAAATCTTCTATCTCTCTGATACCTTTTAATTTATTTTTAAGATATCTCAAGAAAATTTTTGGATGCATTTTTCTCGTATCCCCGTCAAATTTAAGATTACTTTCCCCATGGTTATAGATGTAATTTACCCCTTGAGTATTGATGTTTGGATTCGTCTTGTTTTTTATGGTTTCAAATTCTTTTTCTAATTCCATCATTTTCTTCTTAAAGTCTTCTTTAATTTCCCTCTCCAATTTTGTAAAATCTTGTACATTCCTATCTTCCTTGATTTGTTTTAACTTCTTGTCCATTTCCCATATTAGTTCTTTCTGAGTTTTTAAATTCATCTCCTCCGCAATCGATAAATTCAACTGGATGCCTTGCTCTACATCATCTATCCTGGCATTGGTTTTCATGATGTTTCTCTCCATTCTGCCTATCTGTTCCTTTCCTTCTTCTCGTAGTTTATTTCCCATGTCTTCTATCTCTTGTTTCCGGATGGTGCCTTCTCGCATTAAATGTCCATATAGTTTATTCATTTTCTCTTCTTGTTCCTTCTTGTGTTCTTCGAACTGTTTTTTCATTTCCACCATATGTTCTGAAAATGTTTCTTCTTGTTTGTCTAACCTTCTGTTAATTTCTTTCTGTGTACCTTTTATCTCTTCTTTTGTGTTTTTTATTATATCTTCTCTGGTGTTTCTAATATCAGCCATCATTATTTTCATCATATTTATTAACTCTTCATTTTCATTTGGTTTAGGTTCTGTATAGTGATGAACTTCTTCCACCATACTGTCTCCTTTCTCCAGTTCCGCTGCTTCTTCAGCTTGGATAGCCATCGTCAAACGTTCCCTTAGTACTTGTTTGTTTCCCTTTGTGTCCATATTCCTGGATTTCAGATATTCCCTCAGCTCATCCACTGTCAGTTCGTCGATATTCATTGATTTGTCAGCCATTATTATTTTATAAAATTTTCCCTAGATATCTCAAAAATAAAATTGTAACCTGTTCCTGTTGCTAATTTGTTGAACGAGCGTTACTTAAGTCGTCTAACAAACGCCATACGTTGGGCTTGCCATTTTATTATATATTTTTAAATAATGCCTCTACGTTGGGAGCCATTTTTATTATATATAATTTTACTTACGCCCTTATGTTGTAGTGCTATTTTATATTATAATTTTTAATTTACCTCAGTTGGGCTGCTGTTTTTTATTATGTATATTTTTTTTATTTTAATTTAATATATGTTTTATTATTATTTATGGGCGCCAGAATTGGTTACGCTTACCGCTATACCCAATTCAAAATTATTATCAATTTTACTTTACCTTTTAAATACTGTATCTCAGGGATGAGATTCGGCACTTGACGTTTGCTAGCAACAAGAAACTATAGGTAGATATCAGAGAAAAATAAGACGAACCTGAACAATTGAACATAATTTGATTAATGAGAAAAGATAAGAAATTTTTATAATCAATTTATAAACCAATATTATACGTTTAAATTCATTATTGTATCATTATTACGCAACAACCATATAAACGCTTTCATTACTATAAATATTATTGAAACTCAACAAATAAATTTCGTGTATCATTATTCTTATTCTATGTTTGAATGTACATCCAAAAAAAACTTTCAATATCAACCATAGATCTTTAAGTGCGAAAACGTGTAGTGTGCTGTTCTGTTAAATGTTTTGTTTAGTTTACAAAATGGAAGGCAAAGTGATGTGTCTAAGAATCTTTATCATTATTATGCAAAAATCTAGTGAATACTTATTTAATATGAATTTAGTGTTTGTGTCCGTTATCAGTGGAGATTGAACAGTTAATACTAACGTTTAACCAATGAATTGCTACCACAGACAATTAATCTACATACAAAAATACATAAGTGAAATGTTTTTATAGAAAAAGTTCAATATACACGTGAAAAATGTTCACCGTTAGTTATAGAGCATAGCATTGAATGTGCTGTTCTTGGAGGAAAAAATGATCAGCTGTGATCAAACAAAAACGAAGTCCAAGATGTAGGAATGATAATATATGTGGTTAATATCGTCAGCAGAGTATCTCTATTATAAGATACCTTGGATAACCACCAGAATGATTGTAATAAGGTAATTATAGTTATAGTTCTTACCAAATCTAGATGATTTCACTAAAGTTCACTTATTTTTAATTATACGGAATGTATTTTAATTTATTTACTTTAAAACGTCGTCTGAACACTTTTGATTAATATTTCTGATAATTTACTTAAGTTATTTCAAATTTTAATAGAAATTTGAGGAGATAAAATTTTACACGTACACCCTCTAATTCATTTTCACGGCGTCTCCTTAAGCTCAAAATCAACAACCTTTTATTGTTTTTAATTTTGTTTTTCCAGTTCATTTGTTGATAAACAAACATTATTTTCCTGAATCAATATATCTATCCTTGCGTTAGTATAGACGAAATCACTTTGTTTTTATGCATTTCGAAAAACACACCGAACTACACCGTACGAATTACTAACATAACATTGCTTCTAGCGTTGATCTTTTGACCTTGACGTTTGCTAATAATTATAAAAGTTTATGCGATATACGGGGTTTCCGAAAGTGTCTATAAAATATAAAATTGTAATATATGATGATATATACAGGGATCATCACAATTATGTATAATATTACGTTCGACGTAATTTACTTGTTGGTGTTATTTATTTTGCAATATACTTTAAAAGAAAATAGATACTAAATTAAATAGCAATCTCTTAAATTAATTTATCAATTGTATATGATAGTTAAAAATTTCTTGACACGTTCAACTCATGTCTTTACGGATTATTTCTTTTTTTATTGGATGTTTACTAATGAACTACTAAGATTCACACTATTTGTATGATGCTGATTTGATTTAATTTGTCTGATAGATATATTTCACTTTAATATATATATATATATATATATATATATATATATTGTCACATACAGGTTGTCCCACCATTGTAGTGACATGTGTTGATCACATATTTAATTATTTGAAAGAAAGTGGTATTTTGAGAAACATAATTTTGAGTGTACCGAGAAATTTATTATTGTAGGAATTACAAAAAGCTGTGAAACGGGTGTTAATGTCTGAAAAGGTATACGGATGTAGGAAATAAGAAGTGTCTTAATTGAGAATTGTTATGATTAGAAAGGAAAATGATATGTTCAATGCGGTTGTAGTGATGGTAGTTGATCTATTAATTTCCATCGAATAAAATCTGAGTTTGACAATACATTGACATTGATTAAAATAAAGATAAAAATGTATCTGAACAAGCCTTCATGGAAACTAAGGATGGAAGTGAGGAGAGAAGTTGTTGAAACGGGAAACTATTCACTTGACATATTTGGTGACGGAAGCTTTTTGATCCCGAACAGAAAGAAAACTAACAATAAGATAGTTTGAAGACGATTCAGAGATTGAAAATTAACAAGAATATAATCAATACGAATAAGACAATAAATAATTTGGAAATTAAAACATTATATGGAAAAACAGTGAGCAAATATTATGGAATGATTCAAGACTGGTGAAACAACACGTGAGATAAATATTACACAGTGAATATACATAAATAAAAACATATAGAAGATACTGAACAAAACAAATCATTTGAGACTCTAATAGATAATTTGAAAATTAACATTAAATGCATAAACAGAGATCAAATATTATGCAATGATTCGAGACTGGTGAGACAACACGTGAGATTAATATAACACTTTTAATATACATAAATAAAAACATATATAGAAGATACTGAACAAAAACAAATAATTAATTTGAAAATCGAACATTATATGAACAGAAGTAGAATAATTTCTCTTAAAGAAGATCAAAGTAATTTTATAGTAGTTTATTCAAAGTTAAGTAATTATTGAATTTTGTTAATTAATTGATAACTTGAGAAAGATCTAGATAATTTGAATGAAAATTTTGGAAGTCTTGTATATTATTGAAATTATTTTGTTAATTATTGGATCATTAGATATAGAAATTTTGTTTAGTTAATTGTAATTTAAATAGATTTTCTTCATAAGGTAAGCTAAGTATTGGAATTATCGAGAACAAAGATCTTTGTTTGAGGAATTCAAAAGAAGCAGTCCTATATAAAAAAAAGGTAAGAGTTTTCATTATAAAATTTAGAAATTGTGTTGGTATAATTTTGAATATAATAAATTTAGGTCAAATTAGAGAAAATTAACATAAGGGTGTTTCTTGAATTGAAATTTATAATATGTATATGTAATTGTAGAACTGTATAAATCTTGATTTCATTTATTTTTTTAAAAAAGAAATATATAAATATAAAGCAAAAGATATATTTGACACTGCAATTTTTTTTAAGAATCGACTCCCTGAAAATAAGAGGTCTTATATATAGATTTACATTATTTCTCTTATGATAATTTTAATTAAGTCAGGATAATTATATTAAATTTTATTTACCTATTGATGGTAAATTAGCGTCCAAAAAACTTATGGAATAAATACCAATACACTTCAGATATCAAAAGTTATGTTAAAATAAATTGTGTACATAGAAATTATCACAATCATAATAGAATTTGTCGCTTTAAAGTGATTAATTATAATAATATATATATATATATATATATATATATATATATATATATATATATATAGAATAAAAATTTCATAAAATATGAGGTGGGTCTATATGAAAAATGATTTTCGATTTCCTACTGCACCTACTTTTAGTTGAAATATCAATAATTTGGACGTATTAGCCTGAAGAGACCCAAGAAGGTCGAAACCGGTCAGTGTACTATGCCCTTCTCCTATCGGTTGCGAATCACCACAGATGTCCGTATAGGCAAAGTGGCCGATCGACGTCACGTTCTTCGATAGGGATGTAATTCAATATTCTGCGTGGTATTAGCCAGGAATGTAGTTGTTTTTCTCTTCGAAGAACGGTCAGGCTAATATGTCGAAATTATTGAAATTTCAGAATTTTGTGTTTTTCATGCTGAAAGCCCAATCTTTTAATATTGATGCTAAATTTGCTATGGATGTTGAATGATCGCTCACGTTATTATATTTTTCACCACAGAATTGCATAAATTGCTTCCACGCACTAATAATATATAATAATAATAAGTTTATTCATCATCATAAACAATTACAAAATAATTATAGAAACAGGATTACAAAGACAAAATAAAATAATTTTATGAAAATATATCTGGCTGACAAACAAACCGATTTACCCACTAAGGCAATGCCTGAGTGTGGGGAAACTAAGGCATGGTTAGCTCGGTGTTCGTAACAGTAAGTACATACAATGAGTAAAACAAACAGTGTCAAATAAAAAACAAAACAGACAAGAAAAGTGACAGATACAATTTGAAAATGTAAAAATCCCAGAGATTATGATTTGAAAACATTGAACAAAAAGACTAAAACTAAAATATGACGAAAATAAATACATTTAATAATTTTACATTACAATATTTTCAACTCATATTAGGTTCAATTAAATCTTTAATTGCAGATCTTTCTTTTAACCAAAGGTAATTTTTAACTTTCTTTTTAAAAGAAAAAACACTTTTTACATCCTTTATTTCTTTTGGGAGGTAGTTGTAGACTCTATTGGCCAAGTATTCAAGAGATCTCATTGTAGCAGTTTTTAGAGTAAATACTGTTTCTAGGGGTGTCTCTTTTTTGTATCTGGTATTATGTGCATGATCTACATAAACCAGAAATCCCCTTCTCTTGAACTGCTGTACTGCAATGTTAAAAAAATATAGCTGCCGCATATCCATTACTTTATTATCTTTATATAATACATCAGATGGAAATAATCTTGGTTTTTTAAAAACTATTTTTAAAAACTGTTTTTGTAGGACTTCTACTTTCTTAAGGTGAGTATTTGCAATACCTCCCCAAGCCAATATCCCATATCTCAGACGAGATTCTATAAGCGCAAAGTATAGTTTTCTTAACTGATGAGTGTCTAAAATATTCGCTAAGTTTTTAAATTTAAACAACATACTGCGTAGTGTTTTTTGTATTTGATTACTATGAAAATTCCATCGTAAATGACTGATCTTTTGATCTTCTTGTATTTTTGGGTACCAACTGCTCAATTTCTTTAGTAATCGAACTTGCTAATTCATTACCAAAACGAATCATTATTTACCGAATATTATTGTAACAATAAATATTACGGATACAACTAAAAAACTGATTGCTACTTGCTGTTTTGTCTTACGTGTTACTTAGAAATAACTTGAAATATATCTGTCAAATTTTATCCAGAAAAATTTTTGCATCTACGCAAAATAGGTCGTAGAATTCATATTCTCATCATATAATAAGAAGCTCCAATTTAAGAAATTTTCTTACCGAATCTCCCACACAGCAGAATTAATTTCCGATAATTTTTTTCTCGGTTTCACTCATTGTGACATCGAAAAAAATTATAATTCTGCTGCTGGGGAGATTATAAGTGATAATACCCCTCAATGTTTCTCAACAAAACGCAGGCTTTCGAGAAGGTCTGACATCCTGGCTCTCTGCATAAACTTCAACTATTTCACCATGTGAACTTCCTACCTTATAAACCGCTATTTTCGTGTCAACCAAAGTTTGCTGACTGTTTTCTTGACATTTCGTGAGGACGAAAACATTGTTTCAGAAAAATTAGGAGATTATATTGATATACAATATAGAAGAGTAGCTGTACAAATGACATTCACCAATTACCCTTGTATTAATTCAGACATGTATTTTGCATTTTATTTATTTTATCTCTTTTTTTAATTGCCGCAATTTATTTGTTCGAATTGACAGACTGTCAATTTTTGGGTTAGATGGATAGTCGAAATTAATTTTGGCAATTATTTTTTCACTTGGTCAAAATGGGTGTTCAAACTTTTTTGCAGTGTAAATATGGATGTATAACTAATCTAAAAGTCCTCCCCTGGCTACGCCGGCTTTGTAGGTCGTCTCGAAGATCATAAAGATTCTTTCTGCCTCTTGGAAGCAGTATTTTAAAATGTAGTTGGTTCCTGAGAAGTCTAGCTTTATTGATTTTATGTAACTAAGACATTCTTCCCTACAAATTTTAAGTTTTAAAACTAAGCATCCGCGGCGTTCTATCTGCCCGGGAAATGCAAAGAAAATGAAGGAAGGTGGGTTGGTGGGAGACGGTTGGGGGGAGGTTAGGGGAGTCGAGCACACTGCCTGAGTTTTTCACTTTCATTAGTGAATATTTCGGGGTACGCTCCAACTGATAATTTCGCTATCATGGCTTCATTTTCAGATCGTTTCGGTTGAAATTTTCTTTGACGATTCCGGCCGTTCTGTGATGAATGGAAATTGAATACTTATGTACATTTCGATGAAATAACGATGTTTCTCTAATTAAATTTTGTTATGACCAAACATTTTTATAGTTAGTCTTTAAATAAATTAATTAATTGGTTAAAATTATATCAGAAATACGAAATTCGACTAATAATTAGCAAAAAAAATGATAAATTTAATGCAAAATGTTATAATTTTTTTCTGTTTATATTTATTGTCGCAAGGGTCAAAACTATTTTTTCAAGCAAATGCAATCCATTTGAATCGTATAAGCAGAGTAATAATAATTTTGCTATAATACTATAAATAAAATAAAATACTATAACGAACCCGTTAATGGCAGTGGCATTGTAGTTATTTAGATATTCTTCTTTCCCTGTTAATTACTTTAAGGTTAGGTATTCTTCTTTCCCT
This sequence comes from Galeruca laticollis, assembly GCA_963921935.1. Taxonomy (NCBI): domain Eukaryota; kingdom Metazoa; phylum Arthropoda; class Insecta; order Coleoptera; family Chrysomelidae; genus Galeruca; species Galeruca laticollis. The sequence continues at coordinate 73,766,676 of OY998175.1, forward strand.
TTTGAGTTGTCTTATGTCAGGTTGAACAGCAATAGAATGTTCTGGATTTGGCGATCGATGATTCTGGAGGATTCGAAATGTCATTCTGGAACATTCTGGAAGGTTGAAAATGAATATATAAGGAGGTGCGACAGTTGAGAGGGGAGTTGACCACTGTGAGGGGAGTGTAGTTGAACGATTTAGCGAGAAATTATAAACGTTTTTAAGAGAATTGTAAAATATAATCCTTGTTTCTGAATAAACTATTTCATGAAATCCACAATCGTCTTACAATACTATCATCAGTCTAAGCAAGCTCTTATCGAATACCAACTATACTATGCCCTGGTCGTGTATGGGGGATAACCAGCCCTGATTTAGTGCCACCAGCGACTGGTAACCATAGTGAACATAAAGAAGTGATGGAGGAAGTCATGAGGGTAGTAGTTTCAAGGAAGAGACGGCCCGTGAGATGTTGGGTTAGCGGTGAAATTGCTCGCGTAACAGACAATCCTCAACAGCAGGAAAACTAAAACGGTTCGATCTTCCCGTAGTAAAGTTGGCAACGATCAAACAACTAACGGGCAGCTTATACATTGACAAGAAACTACAAGAAAACGACTTTTAAATCGTACATACACCTGGTACAAGACATCGCAATACTGATGCTCTTTCATGGAGACAATGCCAACTAGATTGCCGCGATTGTAGTTGCCTAGAAAAACACGAGGGGATAATTGCACCCATTAAAGTAACTCCTGACAACTGTAACCAGAAGATGAGAGACCAGCAAGAATGGGATCCTCTTCTGAAGAAGATCCACGAATGGAAGCGAGCGGACCAGCGCCCAACGTGGCGCGAAATGTCTGCGTATCCTCCCATGCTAAAAACGTATTTGGCACAGTGGGAGCGTTAACTTGAGATGATGGACTTCTAATGAGACTGGTCGAAAACTCTGATGGAACGGAACCAAGAAACAGTTGGTAGTTCCTAGAAATAATGTCCCGGGAATTATTGAACAACTTCATGATGATAGCTCAGAATCTATTATTATGGAATGTCAATCAAGTTGCGTTTTTTCAAAGTAATTATCGGTTATGCGTCTCGGACATTAGCAAAGACAGAAGTACAGCATGCTCAGATTGAGAAAGCATTATTCTCGATTGTTTTTGGATGCTTAAGATTCGATCAAATAAGTATAGGAAATAAGGTCATAGTTACGACCAGCCATCGTCTATTGATCAGTATATTCAAGAAACCTTTCTGAAGGCACCGAAGAGACTCCACCAAATGCTAATGACATTACAAAGATATTATTTAGAATTACAATATGTGGTAGGAAAAGATAACATAGTTGCTAATGCACTATCTAGCGATTATTTGAAGTATTTAAAACAGTCCGAGCAAGAGAAAAAATATGCTAAAATATTTTAATTATAGAAAAAACCGACTTTGTACAATATTCACAGGGAACAGTTGAAAAATATGAAAGAAGAACCCTCTAAAGATAACACACTGCAGAAAATTGTTAACTGCATAATACATGGGTGGCACAACGCAATCAATCAAGTACCAGATAATGTGAAGGTATATTACAAATTTAAACATGAATACTAATTGCTGGATGAAATAATTTATAGAAATGATAGAATATTGGTTCCTTTTAATTTTAGAAAGTCATGACAGAGAAGGTGCCAAAATGGAATAGAAGCTACAATAAACTTTTCAAAAAGAAATATCTACTGGCCTGGAATGACCAATGAAATTAAAAACAAAATTCAAAACTGTGACATATGTTCTAAATGTATGGATAGCCAATAGAGGCCAGAGATTGTATCACACGAAATTCCTTTATACCCCTTTCAGTATATATTATGCATATTTCAAAAACTGAATATGAAGGCAGATCTAGAAAGTTTCTAGTAATGGTTGATTATCATTCAGACTATTGTAGTCGAGATGGCGTACCAGCCAGAATTTGCACAGATAATAGCACCATCTTTAACCGTTAAGAATTCAGACAGTTTTGTCATGAATGTGACTTTGAACTGACATTCTCATCTCCAGATAATCAAAAACTTCATGGAAAGCACAATCAGCTGTGAAAATTGCTAAAACACTTATTAAGAAGACCAAAGAAAGTGGAGAAGATTTATTATACTGTTTATTACACCGGAGAAATGCGCCTAATAAAACCGACTGAAGTCCTGTCCAAAGATTGTTTTTAAGAAATACCAAAATTGGAATACTATGTTCAATAAATAGGTTACCACCAAAGATAATCAACATAATAAAAGAGGCAATAGAAACAAATGAGAGGAAGGCTACATTTTACTATGATGAGAATAGCAGACATCTACACGAACTTAAAATTGGAGGACCAGCCATTGTATATGAATCCTCAATAAACATCAAACTAGACTAAAGGATATATTTCACGAAAGCAAGATAATTCCTCATACACCGCCAACGTTAAGGGCATCATCTATCGAAGAAGCTTAGTAAATATCACAAATAAAGAAACGGAACCAGAAAGAAAGGTAATGCAAAGAAAACAGGTGGAAAATAAAGATTACTACCAAATAGCGGGAAAATAAGATCAGATAAAGGATAAAAGAGAGGAGAACTACAATTAAAGAAACTCGACACCACTAGCAGAGCTTGGGGAAGTGGGATTAGAAGAGAGAATAAAGAACAACCCTGACAAGGGAACCAGAGAAGTTCAGGAAATAAGTATAATTACTAGACTAGAGAATCCAAAGTTCTTGCTAGGTTTCAGGATTATCAGCTTTGTTGGTAAAGAAGGAGGATGTTATATTATATGGGATAATTGTTTACTTTATAATGGCAGCACTGACGAGTGACGACATATTTCATCTGCCAAGTATCTTAAGGACATTCATTCATTCACCATATATATTATTATAAATTAACACATGTTAAGTTACGTTTTAGAAATAATGTTTATTTATATTAAATTGTTTTATATAAAAGGCAACTTCGTACTGTCTAGATGATTTCTGGGGAATTAATTGTGCTCGTCTTCACTTTCAGAAATCATTTCTAATCAAACACTTTAGAACAATGACCGTGACACTAGTTTTTGAAACAACCGATTTTCATTGTTTATTGTGTCGCTACCGTTACGATAGTCATTCAATCGATACCACTTCGACATAAGTATCTAGACGCTACTCACCTACATCCTCTTGGTTCAAACACAAAATGTCAATAACCAATGACAGATATACCTAATTATTCATAGATTTTTCATTCTCATATTAGTTTTAATGCATTTTTCGCAAAAATAGTATTTGCATCTCGAATGCGAAATGCTTTTACGTTCTCAGCAAAATAATACACAATACAAAAATTATCGCTGGTATTTTAGGATATTTTTAATATTTCATTTTAGTTTTTTGGGACAATCTGTATATGTATTAACTTAATAGATATTTCTGGTTTCTCATCATGGGCAAAAAATTATCACAATTTCTTAAAAAAATTTTTGGAAGCAAAAATGCTCGAGTAAATCTTCTCTGTCTTGAGATCGAGAAATTTCTAAGAAAATTGTGTTATTGTACAGTGAAAATTTAAATTTATTTTGTTAATACTGGATGTGCCTCGGCATTTAACAAGACATGTGACGAATGAAGAAGCCGCTAGAATCATCGCGCTCATACAAGATGGCCGCAGTCAAAGATACGTCGCCGGGGTAATTGGAGTTCAACAAAGCACCATATCCAGAGTTGTTATTCGCTACCAAGAAACAGGGCAGCTAACCAGAAGACCCGGACAAGGCCGCGGAAGGGTAACTTCGGTAGTAGATGATCGTTATTTGAGGTTAACGGCGTTAAGAATTTAGTATACCACCGCTCGAAGGCTGCAAACAGATCTGTTGGCTGCTCGTAATGTCCGAATAAGCCTACAAACAGTTCGATATAGGCTGAGAGAAGCAGATATACGAGCCAGAGTGCCAGCTAGAGGTCCACGTCTTACCAGAAAACATCGAGTAGCAAGATTGGAATTTGCTCAAGAACACGCAAATTGGAATATTCAAGATTGGTCCAATATTTTATTCACGGATGAATCAAGATTTTGTCTGTATTCATCAGATAGACGTGTACCGGTATATAGGCGACGTGGTGAACGGCACAATCAGTTTAATTTTTATCAAACTGAAAGCTTTGATGGTGGCTCTATCATGGTTTGGGGGAATTTCTTTCGAGGGTCGCACGGAGTTAGTACCAGTGAATGATGGAAGACTCAATGCTGACAGGTACATAACCAATATCCTAGAACCCCATGTAGTGTCCTATATGTTTCACATCGGTGACAACTCTGTGCTAATGCACTATAATGCTCGTCCACAAGCTGCTAGAATGGTTCGGCAGTACTTAGAAGAGGTCGAGATACCCACCCTGAATTGGCCTGCACGTAGCCCGGACCTTAACCCAATAGAGTATGTCTGGGACCATCTAGGATGGCAATTTCAGCAACATCCGGCACCAATACGAGCACTAGATGATTTTCAAAATGTTCTTTCTAACTTCTGGGAAAACATGCCGCAAGGATACGTCCAGAACCTGTTTATAAGCCTTCTAAGACGAATGGAAGCTGTAATTAAGGCGAGGGGCGGAAACACACGCTATTAGAAATTCATTGGCTGGTTTTAGTTTAAGCAGCGTTCATTTTTTTGTATAGATGTTTTGTACAATTTTTATGATATTTAAGTTTTAGTAAATCAAACTTTTTGTCCTCTGTAGATTAAACTGATATAAAATAAATGTATCTATTGGTGTTTTAATTCGTAATAATAATACAATTCGAGAAACAGGGAACACATTTAAAATATTTGAAAAATAATTAGTGATGTGATAATTTTTTGGGGGTGTTTATTTGTTTGTGTTACCAGAATTTTTGTAATTTATAATTACATTTATGTATTTTTGCTATTTCATGGTTTGTTAATGCTGTTATTTGTTTTTATAGTATTGATGATTTTTTAATCTATTTGCCAAATATTGATATGATTGTTCTATATAAACAGCATTACAAATACAAGAAAATTCATATATATTACTTATATATTTGTTGGTTCCTACAATTATACTAATACTAAGTCGACATTTTTGGAATCGTTGGCAATATTCTAATCCGAAAACCCTCTATATTTTCAGTAAACTCAGTCAATTTCTCACTAGATGACGAGTGTTTTTATCCGGCCTCAGCGCCTCAACTATTAAAGAAGTGTTGGATGTAGTGTTAAGTGTGTTCAAACACAATTGTCTATCCTCTATAATGTAAACTGCATCCCCAGCAACTTCTGCATTTCTTATGCTACTTACGTTTTTCACTACTCTCATTCTTCATTATTCCATTTTCGTGGCTTATATTTCGATTTTCTTCATAGATTTCTGTTACTATCTACAGACAAATAAAAGGATGAGTCCGTAATAGGTTCACATATTTTTAACTGAGTTTCTCCAGATATTTCTTTTTCATTCGTATGTTGACTTCCATGTTGCAAAATAGTCCATTCGTTTTCTCAATTCTATTTTATTACCACCTTCCATTTTCATTTATCACCGCTTCCAGTTGCTCTACCTATTCCAGTTTCTGTGTAACTACGTAAATCGACGTAAATTTAAAGTAACGACCAGCTTATCTATTTGCAAATCCTGATCCTTCAAAACGTTCCCAAAATTAAAATTCAAAAATTAAATGGGCGCATCCAACTTTGAAAGAATTAAATAAAATATACTTAACGACATATTCTCCCACCATTAGACAGGAAGTTCAAAAAAGTAAAAAATGAATAGATGTCATTCCTCAAGAGCTCAGTCTCTCTCAAAATGTAGGCCGGTTGTTGATGTAAAATTAATCAGTGTAATCAGTGCAATTTTAACGAAGTTGGCGCCAGGAACAACGGCTGAATATATGAATGCAGCGTTTATATAACTATTATTTTAATCTTTATATGCGCTGGGAACTGACTACTGGAAATGGCTGGCATTAGGCTAATTTACCCTATATATTAAACAATAACTGAAAATTATAAACAATCAAACAAAACTCTTATTATGAATTTGAGAGAAATAAGTGTGGAAAATCTTGGGTCCCATGAAATTTGGATAGATCAATGGAATATTAATGTCCACTACTCTTATGCCCGATTCCACCAACATTTTTAGGGCTTACTTGAAGCTAGGTAGAGAATATCCTTAGGTTAGAGGCCGATTTCATTTTCACCAAGTCAAATCTTCACCTAAACCGGTCTAAGGCAACCCTATATTTAGGGGTCCAAATTTCTCCACCTAAACAGTCACCTCGTAAGGGAATGGTGAATTCTAACCTCATTTTCCCAGTATTTTGTCGAGTATATTTCATGGTTTATAATTTTTGTGTATTTCTGTATAATTTTTGTACTCATACCGTTTTTTGCTTAAATATATTAATATAATAATGGAAATGTTTGACGACGACTTTAAAATGCTTGATTTACTTCAATATGGATTTCCTAGAATAATATATAATATAAATAACCACTTTGATGATATGAATAATTCAACGTTTTTTCGTCGGTTTAGATTAACTGAGCCAACGGTTTTTCATGTTTTGGAACAAATAAAGGATCAGTTAGAATATCCAGATTACAGGTAAGTCGATGGATGTTTTTATCCATATTAATATCTAATTGTAGAATGTAGATAATACCTTTTTATATCATTTTTAGAAACAACTCTATATCATCTGTAAATCAGCTATTGACTTGTCTAAGACGTTATACCACTGGTGAGTATTTAAGTTCATGTGCAGACTTTTTGGGGATATCTGTGAGTAGTGCCTCACAAACTGTAAAAAAAGTAACTGAAGCAATAGCTAGTTTAAGGCTTAAGGTTAGAGGCTGCAGTTGCTACCAGCAACATGATTTTCCAAATTGCTTCTTTTCTGAGAATTATAGGATGCACTGATGGGACCCATATCCGAATCCAATCACCAGGATTGATAACATAAACAAAATTATAAATTGCAATTCTTTCATTCAATACTGATTTGCTTTTTTAATCTTTAATTAGGAGGCTACGACACAGAACTATTTAGAAATAGCTTCATTAGCACTCAGGTTATTGGAGATGCAAAACTAAAAATGAGAGATGTAGTAGCAAATTGGCCAGGATCTACTCATGATCAAACAATATTTATAAATAGTAGAATAGACGCTAGGTTCGAAGCTAATGAATTTACAAATTTCGCTCTGCTGGGTAAGTCAAAATTGCTTAATTTTCATTCATCAAATTGTTGCGCCTAAATGAATGTGTAATATGATAATATTTTGAGAAGACAGTGGATATGCACTAAAGAACTATTTTCTGATCCACAAACTTGACCACAACAACTATATGGTAAAGCTCAAATAAGAACGAGAAATACAATTGAAAGATTAATAGGGGTTTGGAATAGAAGATTTCCAATATTGGCGTATGGCTGTAGACTCAAAATTGATACTACTTTAGCTGTATTACCTGCTACAGCAGTACTTCATAATTTTGCCATAGAAATGAAGGAAGGTGAACCTCCAGCCGAAGACGATATGAGAAATGTGAATTATTTAATCGAAATGGGAAATATTCCTGATATTCAAGAAGCGCAGGCACCAGAAGGACAGATTTTTTAGAAATGACGTTATGAATTATTTTGACAATTTATAAATAAAAAAAAAGTTTTTCAGGTGAGTCTTTAGTTTAATACCAAAGTTTTTCAAACCTATAAAAATGAAAAATTGTACATAGATAGGTATTTGAAAATGTACCCCTTTTAATTTGGTTAGACCAGAGAAAACACCATAAAATTAAAAAAATTAAACAAAAATCGACACATCTAAATAAACTTCAAATAAGTCGCTATAGGTTCCCAAAATTATACAGCCTCCAAGCTATAAAAATGAATTTTTTCATATTTGGTTCACCAACTGCAAGCTACAAACTTATATAGAAACTCTTAAAAGAAAATAAAGATATTGCATATAATAGAGCATAACTCTCAAACTAAATTTTTTAACAAACAAATTCTTGGAACATCACAGGTTGTCTTAAACTTAATATTCACAACCAACAAAATACCAGTAGTCCAAAATTTTTCGCACAGCATTGGCGATTCTAGTAATAACTCATCAGAGTCTTTGGTAGCTAAAGAGGCAAGTTTTTTTTTTAGTAAGATGTTCAACTCCAACGCTTGCATTCTTCACTTATGCTCTTGTTTTAGACATTCAGCTAATTCAATATTTTTGTCCACCAACATTTCATATTTTTCTCCCAATTTGGAAGATCCTAGTGTTACTACTGTATTGGGTCTACGTGATGGTACACATGGTACATATAAAAAAAACAAGTTTTTAGGTATTATTGTTTTAAGTTATGAAAAATAAAGGTTTATTGAAGAAAATTAAGAAATTCAATTAGAGAGAGAATTGATAGAAAGTAAAAACACTAAAATATGATAAAATACAAGTATTTGACATAAGAACCTAACGTTTAAATTCATGAAAATACCTTATTAACATTTTCCTTTAAAACATTGCTAGTGGGTTTTTTTAAATGCGCCCCTTTTTCCAAATGTGTGATGGTAAACATTCACTATGCTTTTGAGATTCCTCATAACCAATTTCAATACTGTTATTACTATAACTGCATGTAGGTATATCCAATGATATCTCAGATTCCCCTTATTGGATTTATGGACCCTATAAATAGGCACAATATATAATTTTCAATAATATACCTACTACTCAATAATCTTACCTCTTCTGTAGCATCTTCAACCTCCAGTACCTCAACATCAGATGTGGTAGCAGCAAAGGTTTTCACACTATCCAAACATAAATATAATATATTTTGAGATATAATTTATAATTAAAGAATTATATTTCTCAATGTATGTACATACAGTTATAGCAAAGAATGAAAAACCGAAAAATAAATAAGAAATGACTACCTGTGGTTTAACCAAGAATGCCTTAGCAAAAAGGCAATACCAAATTATGTGAATATGAAATGTCACACTAAAACACCACAAGCACAAAAAGCTATGAAATGTGCTCAACGAGTTTGGATAAAAGGAGAATATAAGAAAAGGTTCAAAGTGAGGGACTCCTTAGACAACTACATAAAAGTTGTACATTCAGAACTCACGTTCCAATAAATCCAGCAGAATTTGACTGATTAGATGACAAAATTAGAGAAAGTGTCAGCACGATGAAGCATAAGAAATTTAAGTAACAAGAACAAAAGCTACAGAAACTTGAACACATACAACATAAAATCCAATACTTTAAACATCATGAAACTGTAAGTACCTACATACCAACATATTTTGCACCACAGTTTGAAAACCTTTCAGACACTAATTTTACAGATAGTGAAATAGAAATTTTAAATAGAGGTTTAAAGTACAGCATACCACCAAAATTTACGAATAATATTAAAAAAATTATAGCTACAGAGTCAGAAATAGCTTCAACATCTAATTCCAATAATTATCTTTATGAGAAATTAAAAATTGCCAATTTCATCAAAAATATTGAACCTTCAAAAGTTAAACGTCAAACAAAGAATGACATTACAGTTTTGAATGCAATCAAAAAGAAAGTAGAAGATAATAACCTAACAGTTACAAAATCTGATAAGGGGAACACAACTGTCATATTGATAATAAAAATTATAATTCAAAAATATATAACTTTATAGAATCTAGCCATGTGAAAGTTCTTAAGGCAGACCCAACAAAAAAGTTTTCTAATTATGTAAGGGATATTGTTAATAGTTCAAATTATCTTTTAAGTGATTACGAAAAGAAGTCTATCATACATAAGAATTCTCATTGCCCACAATTATATGGAACCGTTAAATTACATAAAATAACGAAACCAATTAGACCTGTAGTTTCTTATGTTAATGCTTCTAATAATATATTGGCAAAGAGGCTTAACAATATACTTAATAGTTACGGATATGCATCTCAGTACTCAATTAGAAATTCAATAGAACTAATCAAAAAGTCGAAAGCAATCAAATTGCAAGATAACTATAAATTTATTTCGTTTGATGTTACTAATATGTTCACTAAAATTCCTCCTAAAGAATGTCTAATACCTGTAAGAAAATCACTAGAAGATAAAAATATTAATCCAGGAATAATATCAGATATTTATGTGATGTATGTATTAATCAGCATCATTTCACTTTTGACAATAAGATATATATTCAAAATGAAGGTTTACCAATGGGAAGCCCTATGCCACCTATTTTGGCAAACATTTTCATGGACAGCTTAGGAAGAAAGATCTTTGAAAGTAATATTTCGAAAAATGTTTTATTTTGGTATAGATATGTAGATGACATATTAGCTTGTTTTATGGGTAGTGAACGACAATTAGATGTATTTTTCAACCACATTAATAATTTACACCAAAAAATTAAATTTACATTAGAAATTGAAGAAAATAGCTCAATCAATTTTCTTGATTTAAAAATTCAAAGAATTAATAATGTACTTGATTATTCAATTTACCGGGAACCAACACACACTGATGTGACAATTCCATATAGTTCCAATCACCCCATGTCACATAAACTAGCGGCATATAATTCAATGATACATAGAGCTTTTTCAGTTCCTATGAACAAATGTAATTTTGATGGAGCGATTAATACAATTAGACAAATAGCAACATCCAACGGTTATCCGTTACATATGATAAATAAGCTAATTAATGAAAAAGAGGAGAAAGTGGCATTACAACTAATATTTCCTAAACAAACTGATGAAATAAAAACTTATAAAACTATCACATATGCAGGAAATATTTCTAATAATATTTCAAAGATAATATCTTTAGCAACGAATACAACAATTTCTTTTAAAACAGAAAGTAACGTTAGTACAAAATTGTTAAATGTAAGAACAAAAATACCAAAATTGAAGGAATCAGGTATAAATAAAGCCAAATGTCGAGAATGTAATGCTGTCTATTTGGGTCAGACCCTTAGAAATTTTGAAATCCGCTACAGTGAATAGTTACGAGAATACAGATTAAAACAACCAGATAAATCCCACTATGCAAAACATTCTACTTGGCACCAATCATTCATTGACAACTAACACAGAACTAGAAGTGCTGCATATTTGTGAAAAGAAACAAGAACTGGATTTCCTTGAAGAATTGGAAACTAGAAGACATTTAAGAAACCCACAATATGAAGTTGTCAATGAACAGATAAATCTATGGAGTTCTACACTAATATACTGTCTTCTTAAGTGATAATTGTGAAGATCAGCAGATATAGTTCTCCTGGTTTTCTATATCATTGCACAGTTATACTGATCTTAATTGGAAATAAACGGTTTTAAAGATTAAAACTAATTTTTCCGCGTCTGTGGCCCTGAACAATATTCTATCATGAAATTGTTACTTGTATACAGTTCGGGGAATGTATCGTGCTAACAAACCGAAACTTATCCAAAAATAACCAAAAATGTAGTATATCTGGATTTATAGGACCCGCTGTACTCGCTCTAGTCAACTGGAAATCAATAGGGTACATGTGTGAGACACCTTGAACAATATTCAATCATAAAATTGATCAATCGTAGACTCTCTGGAGGCTGTATCGTGCTAACAAACTGAAAATTCTCCAAAAATGACAACAATTTGGTACTTCAAGTACCATAGCACCCGTTGTACTGGCTTTAGTGAGCTGAATATCAATAGGGTTTTTCTTTGAGACCCTCTGAATAATATCCAATCATGAAATTGGTCACTTTTATATACTCCGGAGGCTGTATCGTGCTAACAAACTGAAACTTCTCCAAAATGACAAAAATATCGTACTTAAAATACTGTAGTACCTGTTGTATTCGCTCTGGTGAGCTGAAAATCAATAGGGTTCATCTGTGAGATGTCCCGAATAATATTCAATCATAAAATTGGTGACTTGTTGAACTCCGGAGGTTGTATCGTGCTAACAAACTGAAATTTCTTAAAAAATGACAAAATGTCGTACTTCAAGTACCATAGCACCCGTTGTACTGGCTCTGGTGAACTGAAAATCCATAGGGTTCATCTGTGACATGTCCTTAACAATATTCAATCATAAAATTGATGACTTATTGCACTCCGGAGGCTGTATCGTGCTAACAAGACATGTAAGAAAAAGTGGCCGACGACAACGACTACGACGACGACGACGACGACATACACACAGGATTTTTTTCTAGAAACCATTTTTTCGTATTGTTGTGAATGGAAAACGTAAAAATAACTCAAAATTTTTTTTCAAAATTCCAACTTTTTTTGGGGTAAACCAATACTTTTCTCGCATATTAGTTAGGTTGGGCGGAAAAGTAAAATGATATCCAGGATATCACCATAGGGCTAATAATACCTGATCTTCAATATTTGTAATAACAAATCTTCTTCTTTTTTCTATTATGAATTATATATTAAGTCAATCACAAGTTAGGTCACTTCTTGGTCTAGCCAAAAATAACTACTAAACATCAGGTAGGCATCAAATGAAATGTAACTTCTGTCATTCTGACGATGATATTGATTTATCGAAACAATTGTCAATTTTTTAGAATTTTCAATAATTGTTATTATATTGTGGAATTAGCTAGAAACAGTGAGTTTCATTCAAAACACTAACCTGTGTGTCAGTTGATTCACTTCCAATTATACCGTTATTAGAATCAAATTTACTTCCCAATCCTAAAACCGATTTTTTGTTGATTATTGACATTAAGAGGTCATCTTGCTGGTTATTCTGTGGCCTAGAGCCTCCGCCTCCATCAGTTTTATATAGTTATTTTTTAATTTCCGCTGTTTTATTTTCGTAACGCTTCTTTCATTTTTTCTTGAAATTTTTTTAGGGACTCTACAGGCCTATAATAAAGATTGAGAGATAAGTATTGAATTGTTGACAACTTTTTTGCCAGGATTCTTTTTTTCCTAAACTGAAACTCCATCGGTTTTTTTATTCTCAATAATATGTTTGTGGTGCTCTATAATATTAAGCATCAGCTCTTTTACATTATAAGTGTAATTCTGAGCTCTTTTTTTTTAGATACTGTAGTAGGATGTTCCGAGAGATTCTCTCGCTGGTTTTCTTGCTTCATTATTATTGTTTATAACTGCAACCAGGCTAGATACCGCACCTTGACAAAAATAAAAAATCCCCATATTTTTGCGATGTTGCTAGTGTCTTTCTCCACTTAGATAATTCATAAATTCGATTCTACAAATTTAAGGTGTCCCCAAATTAAGCAAGTCCTACCTATCCTTTCCCTACGTGAAAGTCTGTGGAAACCGGCATTAGTGCCCGCGATCATAGAATTCAAAATTGGTGTAAACGAACGTAAAAGATTCAAGTTTAGGAAAAGAATCTGATCAAATGATAGTTTTGAAAGGTGAGTTAGCTAGTAACCTCATAAAAAGAAAAAATAACATAAACTACAATATAACTAACAAAAAGGATTAAGAGAACGATACTTAGTTCATAACTGTTGTCTATTAAAACGAAAAGAAATATTCTTGTTTAACTTCCTACAATTTGATAGATGAGGAAATATATCATTGACTGACTGTTGAATTCAAGTAAGGACTCCTTGGAGGCCATTGTAAAAAATATTTCAAGCTTATGTATAAGAATATTAGCAATAATTATAGATTTAGAATTATCTAATACAGATTAACTTCGTTTAGCTTTCAACAACCTTATGAACTCAGAAAAGTAATCATTATAGGATGTTTTAATTTCTTCCTATGAGACACATACGTCTAGTCAAGAAAGTTCCGGAAATAGTTAATAAAAAGAGCTGTTTAGAAGAGACTCTCGAAATTCTTTTTGTCGCTAAGTTGTTACAACCGTCTTCTATACTCACACCGAATTTGAGGCATTGAGTTTAATAGTGTGTATTGCTCTTTTCACAATGGATTCAACAAACTCCAAATTTTTGCATGAAAATTCATATGCCTACTCACTAGAAGTAAACATAGTCAAACACGTGCATTGGCAGTGGCCGTCCATCAACGTCTCCACCAAACATAATATCGCTTAAATGGAGAAAATGGTGAATGAAAACAATCGTTCTAGTCTGAATTAGCGGATGGAATTTCTGTGACCAATGAATTAATTGGTACGTAATTTTTCAAAAGATTATCATTATGAATGAATTTTTGGCAGAAACTACACAAACCTTATAGAACAGTCACCATATCTTCATGATTTGGCTCCTACTGATTTTCTCTCCTTTCTAAACTGAAATTAACACTTCGAGGCATCCAATTACAGTAATCGTACACATGAAAGACCATTCTACAGTCGATGCCTGGATATGTCCTTAAAAAACGTTTTGATAAATGGAATAATTGTTGGCAAAGTATACGATTTCAAAAACAGTCTAATTTTGAGGCAATATGATAAATTTGGATGAACAATACAAATTGATTCTCGATAATTTTTCTACAATAGTATCTACAATCATTGTGGAAAATAACTATTTGTTAAAGATAGTATCTCCTCCGTTAATGAATGAATATGTTAACATCATATCAATCCTTCACGGTGAATTCCAAAAAAGTCATCTTACATGATACTACCATGATTTACATTCTAAATCTATTTTTTTTGTCTTCAATTCACCTCTCAAACTAAACAAATTCTGTCCAAGTACTAAGTATTGGCCTAAATCTTTTTCTTACAAAATTAGTCTCCCCCCAGTATAACACGTCTAGCTGAATGTATAAACTGTTAAAAAATATATTATATTGTACACACGCAAATCGTATGTTCGGTCCAATGATCCCCCTTTTCTTTTGCAAATGCCAAAACTTGTAACCGACATACAACTATGAAAAGACAAGGAAAAAACTAATCGGCGGTGTTGGGAAGTCATAAATGAAGGCAAGGATTTAGGGAAAGTTTTATTATTAAACACAGTTAAATCATATTAACTGTCTCGCCCTTTACTACGTGGAATCTACTCATATTAGTGTTTCAAATGAAACTCAATGTTTCTAGCTAATTCCACAATATAATGAAAAATGTTGAAAATTCTAAAAAATTGACAATCGTTTCGATAACTGAATATCATCATCAGAATGACAGAAGTTACATTTCATTTGATGCCTACCTGATGTTTAGTAGTTACTTTTGGCTAGACCAAGAAGTGATTGACTTAATATATGTTAATAGAAAAAATGAGAAGATGTGATATTACAAATATTGAAGCATAGATAGTATTAGCCATAAGTAACATATATTAAGTCAATCATAAGGTAGGTCTTTTTGGTCTAGCCAAAAATAACTACTAAACATCATGTAGGCATCAAATGAAATGTAACTCCTGTCATTCTGACGATGATATTCAGTTATCGAAACAATTATCAATTTTTTAGAATCTTCAACATTTTTCATTATATTATGGAATTAGCTAGAAATATTGAGTTTAATTTAAAACATTAACAGTTAAATCATTTAAACCATATTCAGCAAATAATTGATTTCGTGTTTTTATTGAGAGCATATTATAGAGGCTGGTAATGTTAAAGAGAAATTTTACCATCTAACAAATTTTTCCACGTAATAAATACAAATATTACATCAGCCGATGAGTTCCCGATTTGAAAGACAGATGCAATTACAAATACAGTAGTTGTACAAATTTTATGAATATCTTACGTTTGGTTTAAAAGTTAGGATACCTTTAGTGAGAAAAGTTCTTTCATCCTCCAAACAATGAAATGAAATTTGACTCTGCAATAGGAAAATCGGCCATTATTGATTTGGTAGTTTACTTTAAACGTCTTCCAAAAGAATGAGGTGTGTCAGGAAAATAAAAGAACTGGCAAATTGAAAAGTGGAATTGCATAAGATAGTCGACACTCTCATTATATGTAGGTTTTATTTAGATGAACATTTTCTACGATGCAGTTGTTTCGATGTGGGAGTCGCGTAAATCCGCTAGTCAATGATTTCAAATGCTGTTTGAGCTGTTTTGGCGAAAATGAAGAGAAGGAAGTAATAGAATTGGATCCATCATTATGCATCGGAATGAAATCTACAGTCAGCTGAGTAGACAGCAGCGACCCTAACTGTCTAAATCCTAACAAAGTTCCGTTAAGCTTATGTCCACATTTTGTTCGTCGATTATGTTGAATAAAAAAGACAGCTATAGCGTTCGTTAAATGGCGGCCCCTCTTGAGTAGTTGAAACAAAAAATTTCGAATAAATGTTAGAGGAAGAAAGTAATCTTTTCCTAAGACAATGCACCATGTCACAAGTTTTTGGCTACGATGGCAATAAAATATTTTTAAAAACATATGGGATTGATTATAATACAATAAATTACTTAATAGACGACTCTTAAGCAATTATAAGTTATGCGGTATCAAATATTTTTTTAAGACGATATTTCTAACACCCACCAATTTTCTGTCGTACAATTTCCCAGATAATAATTTCTATAAACATGAGAAGAAGGTTTTTATTTAGTGATATGTACATTTTAATTTATAATAATTCCAAACCCCCCGTATAATGTGTAAAAATAAAGGACTAAAGTGACACGAAAGTTTTCAAAAAATCCATTACATAATTTCAAGATCTGAATTGCATCGCAGCCAGCATCAAATTATCCCCACTGCTACCGCTCGATCGAGACGGAACTGCATGACCATCGCGCATTTTTAACAAGAATGATTTGGCAATAGTGCCGAAAACTATACCGCGGGGTTACTCCCCAGATGGACCACAATCTTAAATTTCGGATGTGCACTAACCTCGAGTTGCAAATCTTGATTTTCGCATAACTGTACAGTGTCGATAGAAGAGGGGGGATGACAGCTGCCTCCCTGGCCCCGCTCAGGTGTGCTTGCAGGTACCTATGAATTTTCAGCCAAATAAAAAGTGGTCCTGCAACTTTTAGGGGTTTTGGGAGTATTTGTGATGTTAGAGTATTACTAGACTCGACTACGGTTTAGACGCTAGTGTAGTGCTGAGCTCCGTGTTACCGAATTGGTGCGCCAATGGAAGCGATGACAAAATATTTTCAAATTATATATTGACTCTTATGTTTTTTGGGGTTTACGTTTTTTGTTTTGTTTCATCCGTTGAGTTTCTGTGAGTTTTTATTTTTTTTATTTATTTTCTAATTGCATAATATTACTTCCGCTATAGGACTCTATTTTTATAAAAGTTTTTTGATTTTTTCACAAATATACAACATAATATATACTATCTGTAATATGGTTTTATAATTTATTAATTAACCAGTTTGTTAACAATTATTAAAAATACACATTTAGAAACAATTTTCTTAATATTTTGGTACCACGTGGAATTAAATTCGTTTTTAGAATATAAATTCGCGAACTACTTTGAAAATCACATTTCGTCCAAATTTTACCCTAATTTTACTGGGACACGTTATATTTATCCAGCTTAAAACTTCCTTATACTGACTGAAATAATCCAACGTGCATTGATTGTACGACGTTATCACAAAGGTGTTTCCTCACGTCTCGCAAAACCATTGCCATTTAAATCAAAATTGTAGCGTTCTTTAACGACAACAGAATTCCTAACTATTTTTAGATACCATTATCTTACCATATTCATAAAAAAATCAGTATAAGTCATAGATATTACTTACGTACTGATATTTTTTAGGTATCTTGTAATAACTCTTTTGAAAATGACAAAGGTTTTTCGAAAAAACGGTAGTAATGAATTTTAGTATCATATCTAAAATTTGTTTTTGATATTCATGATACTTGGGAATGAATCTAATTAAAATAAGTCAGTATAGTAAGATTGATATCACAATATGACTTGTGAATTTTCTGATAAGCATTTATTATACGATGATGGTACAATATGTTCTCTACTTCTAATGTTAGAAACATAACACTAGCAATTGATGCAAATAATGAGATCTTTCTCTCTCAACTACGTCGAGTTGTCCAATAGAACCATGGATGTTGAAATATTCAAATATCTGCTCAATTCGACGACATATATCTACGAAAACAAATATCCTAATATATGTTATTTGACTAGATCATTTCAAACATACTATGCATGTTTGTAGCAGCTATCTCTATGAATTGAGTAGACATTTCTCGCTGAAGAAGGTTGAATAGAATACGTAAATATTGTGTTTATTTATTTTTTCCATTATTTTGGGGATGTTTCATAAATTACGCATGTCAACATGATTTAGTTCATGAAAAGCAAAAATTAATTTTCTAAGTAGGATCTGAATCTGCGTGGAGTCTAAATACGGGGTTTAAAATAAGGCTTATTACCATCCAAGAAAGATCAATAAAACATCCCTAAGGTCTAATTAACGATATTTCACGGTTTTTTCAATTCAGAAGAAAGTTTTGGAAGATATTGTTATTACTTTCTGGTACCATAAGTCGTATTTGGAAGAAAATTTATTCACTATATAATATATTTTGAAAAATGTGTTTTTCTCCCTTTTAGGTTAGGATCAATCAAAAACTGAGTATTGTGATATTGCTTTGACAACAAACTTATTTCCATGAAAATTTTTCTTGCAAATGTAGCTTGGAAGATTTTAAAGTGGAAATTAAAAGGGCCCATTGGGCTTTATGAGTCAGTCTCGAATTTTATCAGTAGAAAACCATACACGGTATTTTTCAATATTTCTCACTTTTTTGCAAACCAAATTAATTACTCCTATCCTCCTATCAATCTGACTTGTATTAATATTATATTTCGATGGTGTTTTTCATAAAGGGCGGATGCGCCGTTTGATTTGGTGAAAATACAGAAAAACTGTTTTGGCATGTATTATAAGAGCAAAATAGAAAGTGATACATTTAGGACCTTGAATATGAACTATTGAAATGAGAATCAATAAAAAAAGTAAAACATAATATATTTATTAAAAGTACCCATTTTTATGGATATTCGCCCTTTCTCTACATAAGTGTTGCAAATAAATGTTTATTCATCCTACGTTAGACGTTTTGCTAAAAACACAGAAAGAAAAAACTAGGTAAATATATAAAATACTCGAATAGAGTAATTTCTTTCGCTATAGCGTCAATAGAAGGTTTTGTAATTACTAGAATTAATTTCTTTCAAAGGCCCAAAGACATATTTCTATACTTATAAAATAAAATTCTTTCTTCGTGAAAACATTTGTATTTTAGTGTTTTGAATGAAACTAACTGTTTCTAGCTAATTTCACAATATAATAAAAATTATTTTCAATTCTAAAAGATTGACAATTGTTTCGATAAATCAATATCATCGTCAGAATGACAGAAGTTACATTTCATTTGATGCCTACCTGATATTTAGTAGTTATTTTTGGCTAGACCAAGAAGTGACCTAACTTGTGATTGACTTAATATGTGTCAATAGAAAAAAGAAGAAGATGTGATATTACAAATATTGAAGCTTAGATATTATTCACCCTATGGTGATATCCTGGATACCATTTTTCCAATTAAGATCAGTATAACTGTGCAATGATATAGAAAACCAGGAAAACTATATCTGCTGATCTTTACAATTATCACTTAAGAAGACAGTTTATTAGTGGAGAACTCCCTAGATTTATCTGTTCATTGACAACTTCATATTGTGGGTTTCTTAAAAGTCTCCTAATTTCCAATTCTTCAAGGAAATCCAGTTCTTGTTTCTTTTCACAAATATGCAGCACTTCTAGTTCTGTGTTAGGTGTCAATGAATGATCAGTGTCAAGTAGATGTTTTGCGTAGTGGGATATATCTGGTTTTTTTAATCTGCATTCTCGTAAGTGTTCACTGTATCCGATTTCAAAATTTCTAAGGGTCTGACCCAAATAGACAGCATTACATTCTGGACATTTGAGTTTATATATACCTGATTTCTTTAATTTTGGTATTTTTGTTTTTACATTTAACAATTTTGTACTAACGTTACTTTCTGTTTTAAAAGAAATTGTTGTATTCGTTGCTAAATATATTATCTTTGAAATATTATTAGAAATATTTCCTGCATATATGATGGTTTTATAAGTTTTTATTTCATCAGTTTGTTTAGGAAATATTAGTTGTAATGCCACTTTTTCCTCTTTTTAATAATTAGCTTATCTATCATATGTAATGAATAACCGTTGGATGTTACTATTTGTCTAATTGTATTAATCTCTTTATCAAAATTACATTTGTTCATAGGAACTGAAAAAGATCTATGTATCATTCAATTATATGCCGCTAGTTTATGTAACATAGGGTGATTGGAACTATATGGAATTGTCACATCCGTGTGTGTTGGTTTTCGGTAAATTGAATAATCAAGTACATTATTAACTCTTTGAATTTTTAAATCAAGAAAATTGATTGAGCTATTTTCTTCAATTTCTAAAGTTAATTTAATTTTTGGGTGTAAATTATTAATGTGGTTGAAAAATACATCTAATTGTCGTTCACTACCCATAAAACAAGCTAATATGTCATCTACATATCTATACCAAAATAAAATATTTTTCGAAATATTACTTTCAAAGAACTTTCTTTCTAAACTGACCATAAAAATGTTTGCCAAAATAGGTGATATAGGGCTTCCCATTGGTAAACCTTCATTTTGATTATATATCTTATTGTCAAAAGTGAAATAATTCAGATTAATACATACATTAAATAAATTAAGTATATCTGATATTATTCCTGGATTAATATGTTTATCTTCTAGTAATTTTCTTACAAGTATTAGACATTCTTTAGGATGAATTTTAGTGAACATATTACTAACATCAAACGAAATAAGTTTATAGTTATCTTGCAAGTTGATTGCTTTCAACTTTTTGATTAGTTCTATTGAATTTCTAATTGAGTACTGAGATGCATATCCGCAACTATTAAGTATATTGTTCAGCTTCTTTGCCAATATATTAATAGGAGCATTAACATAAGAAACTACAGGTGTAATTGGTTTCGTTATTCTATGTAATTTAACGGTTCCATATAATTGTGGACAATGAGGATTCTTATGTATGATAGACCTCTTTTCGTAATCACTTAAAAGATAATTTGAATTATTAATATTATCCCCCACATTATTAGAAAACCTTTTGTTGGGTCTGCTTTAAGAACTTTTACATCGCTAGATTCTATAAAGTTATATATTTTAAAATTATAATTTTCAGTTGTCAATATGACAGTTGTGTTCCCCTTATCAGATTTTGTAACTGTTAGGTTATTATCTTCTACTTTCTTTTTAATTTCATTCAAAAGTGTGATGTCATTTTTTGTTTGACGTTTAACTTTTGAAGGTTCAATATTTTTGATTAAATTGGCAATTTTTAATTTCTCATAAAGAAAGTTATTTGAATTAGATTTTAAAGCTATTTCTGACTCTGTAGCTATAATTTGTTTAATATTGTTCGTAAATTTTGGTGGTATGCTGTACTTTAAACCTATATTTAAAAATTCAATTCCACTATATGTAAAATTAGTGTCTGAAAGGTTTTCAAATCGTGGTGCAAAATGTGTTGCTATGTAGGGACTTACAGTTTCATAATGTTTAGAGTATTGAATTTTATGTTGTGTGTGTTCAAGTTTATGTAGCTTTTGTTCTTGTTTCTTAAATTTCTTATGTTTCATCATGCTGACACTTTCTCTAATTTTGTCATCTAAACAGTCAAATTCTACTGGATGTTATTGGAACGTGAGTTCTGAATGTACAACTTTTATGTAGTTGTCTAAGGAGTCCCTCACTTTGAACCATTTCTTACATTCTCGTTTTATCCAAACTTGTTCAGCACATTTTATAGCTTTTTCTAATAGTATTTCAAACATAATCTCTTAAGCAGCGAATACAACAATTTCTTTTAAAACAGAAAGTAACGTTAGTACAAAATTGTTAAATTTGAAAACAAAAATACCAAAATTAAAGAAATCAGGTATATATAAATTCAAATGTCCAGAATGTAATGCTGTCTATTTGGGTCAGACCTTTAGAAATTTTGAAATCCGATACAGTGAACACTTACGAGCATACAGATTAAAACAACCAAATAAATCCCACTACGCAAAACATCTACTTGACACCAATCATTCATTGAAACCTAACACAGAACTAGAAGTGCTGCATATTTGTGAAAAGAAACAAGAACTGGATCTCCTTGAAGAATTGGAAATTACAAGACATTTAAGAAACCCACAATATGAAGTTGTCAATGAACAGATAAATCTAGGAAGTTCTTAAGTGATAATTGCAAAGATCAACAGATATAGTTTTCCTGGTTTTCTATATCATTGCACAGTTATACTGATCTTAATTGGAAAAATGATATCCAGGATATCACCATAGGGCTAATAATATCTAAGCTTAAATATTTGTAATATCCCATCTTCTTCTTTTTTCTATTAACATATATTAAGTCAATCATAAGGTCACTTCTTGGTCTAGCCAAAAATAACTACTGAAGATCCGGTAGGCATCAATTGAAATGTAACTTCTGTCATCCTGACAATGATATTGATTTATCGAAACAATTGTCAATTTTTTAGAATTTTAAATAATTTTTATCATATTGTGGAATTAGCTAGAAACAGTGAGTTTCATTTAAAACACTAATATGAGTAGATTCCACGAAGTAAAGGTCGAGACAGTTAATTTGTTCTTTGTTGCAACATATAGTCATATATAATTGATAGAAGATTTCTCTCGAATCCTGTAACATAAAAGAATGTTTTGATATCCATAAAGAATATTTCTTTCGATGTCACAGAATGCGTTCCTTGAAATATAACGAAACAAATGAATGAATGGATCAATGAAAATATGGAAAACCAATTGCCCCCTAAAGAATATTTATATCAATGATAAGAGAATAGTTTCATCACGAAGAAAAAACATTTCTATTCTATTAAAAGAACTGTTCTTGTTTCTTTTGCTCACTCACTTGAGTTCTGATTTAGTTTGAAAATTGAAGGGAATTGAAACAACACATAAATATAAGAAAATATATCGATCTTAAATGAGAAAAAATATCCAGGATATTCCCTTAGGGATAATAATATCTAGGCTTTAATATTTTAATATAATATCTTCTGCTTTTTCAATTTTTTAGAATTTTTACTATTTTTTCAATTTATTGTGAAATTATTTAGAAACAGGTAGCTTCATTTGAAAAAGCAATATGAGTAGATTCCACATATTAAGGATCGAAACAGTAAATTTAATTTATAAATGTTCTACTAGTTCTTAAAATGCAATGAATTTAGTTTCAAAAATTTTGATCCATATCGGTCATAGTTAGTGTAACAATATGAAAAATTCTGACTACGAATAACAAATACTAAACTTCATTAACACTACAGATTTTTATATTTCCAATTAAATTACGCTGTATATAAATCATAATTAACGGCCAAGAGAGACATGAGCATAAATGCCTCCAAAACTTTGAGACATTGTGAGACAAAATTTGTCACCTTGAAACTTTATTTAAAGAGTCACTAAATCGAGCGAAAAATCCCATGATGTAACTCATATTAAAGATCACTTGGAATATTTCTTCACAAGTAAGTACAAAATGTCATTTCAATTATTTATACGATATCAAAAAATTTATATTACTGATAATATCTTTGATAATAATACTTATTGATATTTACTAACTAGATAGGTATACAATTACAAGTAAAAATAATAAATGAAATCCTCAGAAGCTATTAGCTTTTTTATAAGGTAATCCAAGATTTACAATTACGATTACGCAACTATCAAGGTATTTATTTTAACATTATTCAGTAGTGAAAATGTAACTAGACTCATAGTCAAGTATGAATCCTGGACATAGACAATAATGAGTCTATTGAATAAAAAAAAGTCTCAACTTGCAAGTCATAACTTATAAGAAAAAGCTAAAACTTCTAAGTAGAAGCTAATACTTATTTTTATTTGAATAAAAACTAGAACTCTCTCGAACGTAAATACTGGAAAAATCTTTTGAATTTTGAGTGATTACTTATAAGTACTTACTTATATTTACAAGTGTTTCCTTTTTTCGTTGCGTAAACAAAAATTCATACTAAACAAGTCGTGACATGTGTGCAACCCCAAGTAAGCATTTGGTTTCAAGTTCAAGCGTTGTATAGGTCTATTCGTCGGAATCATGTCTTCGAGTGAGGAAGAATTGGCGGTTACAGACTTATGTTTGTCAAATTGATAAAAAAGTATAAGGTTCTTTTGAATAAATCAATGATTCCTACTATTGTTCAAGCTAAAGAAAAGCCATGGAAAGATCTCACAGACGAATTTATCAAAATGTCTGGCACAAATACTACTGTTGAAAAACTGAAAAAAATCCTCAATAATATGAAAACAGACATGAAGAAAAAAACTGATAAACATCTAACCGGGATCAAAAAAATTATTATACAAGAATGGGAAGAAGAGTTTTTAAAACTTTTGAAATATGAAAAAAATCCAGTTTTTGTAAAAATTCCTTGGAACAGAGAATGATAAAGGAAATACTCCACACAATTCTACGGAAATTAATATGGATACACAGTTATTGCCTTCACCTACAAGCATTGTACAAAAGCGGCCACACAAAAGAATGAAACAAGAAACAGAAAAAACAAAGAACTAGTCAACGCCTTGTTCTACTTGAGCAATTAAATCTCGCTTTATTGCAAGCCAAAAAAGAACAACTCATGATAGACTGACAAATCAGCCAAACCATGATCCCGAAAGTAACTTAGGGAGACAAGAGGGAATTCAAGCGGCATTCTATCAGAATTACGAGAATATATAGACTTGTAGTGAATCAGAAGCCTGTCAAACCTGTAACTAAAAAATATGCATTTCTGTTTTGTATATGTATATTATGTTAGTTTTTACATTAGGAATTTTGTGTAATAAAATTTTGTGTTTGTACTTTGTAATTTAATAAAATACAAAAAAATAACGGAAAATTGTTAATGAAATAATTATAAAAATCAGAAAACTGCTTTATTTAAACACACTCAGTATGACAGTCTACATTTAACATCCAGCTTTAACTTGGGTTAGTATTTAAATATTATCACCGAACAATGTCTCCAGTATTGCTTGTCGTTTCTCAGTGCCTCTCTGACGGATAGTAGTACTATTTTCAGCTTAATCACACACGTAATCGGAGTCTCCAGGATTTTCCATTTCATCTAATGCAGACTCAAAATAATCTCGTAAATGCTTGCTAATATTATGTAAAACAGCACAGCAAACAATAATTTTTGAAACTTTTGACAAAGATGATTTAACCTTGTGTCCTAGAATGAGAAACCTTTGCTTTACTTGTCCAAAAACTCTGTCGATTACAACTCTTTCCTTGGAGTGAGTGATACTGAATAATTCTTCAATTCGGTTTTGAGGATTATTAAAAGGTGTTAATAGCCAAGGAGCAATTCCATATCCACTATCTACGAGAAGGCAGAAATTACCCCGAAATCTTGCCACATTTTCATATACGAAACTTTGTTTCCAAATTCTGGAATCGTAAACACTTCCAGGCCATTGAGCGTCTACACTTGTAATTGATTCATTAACATCACAAGTTACTTGCACATTTATGCTAGCAAATCTTTTTCTGTTAATAAAATCATCGCCAAATTCTGGTGGTTTTTTAATTTGAACATGAGTGCAATCTACAGCACCAATGACTGTAGGAATTTGGAATCGATACGACCATTTAATTCTTGCTTCTTCCGTGGCATCTACATTAGATGGAAATTTTATCCAATGGTGGGCCTTTTCTAATATACAATCAGCTACTTCACTTATGGTTTTGGATACTGTACGCCAAAATCTTCACCAATACCTGTTTGAAATCCGGTATCACTAACATATCGTAGGAATATCTCCATCTTTTGCCGAGATGCAAGTGCACCTCCTCTGGATTCATCTTTCTCTGGTAAGAAATAATCCAAAATATAGTCTACACTTTCATTTTTAAAACGCAACAAGAGCTTAGATTTGCTTGGGCTGATGCTTCTTCTCTTCCTATAGTTCTTCCTGTTACGAACATTTATGAAGTCCACCATGTTTAATACTAGCAACTACCGTAGGAAAAAAGGATGCTTCATAGGTACCTTGAAAATCTTAAAGTTATATCTTACTAATTTAAGACAGATCTTATTTTTATTCAAATAAAAATAAGCCAGTACTGGAAAAACCCTTATATTTTAAGTAACTACTTCAAACCAGAAGAGTTTGCTTATAGACCCAATAAATACAATAAATAGAAAACAAACAATGCTTCGAGTATTTAGAGGAGAAATGTCAACAAAGAATATTAGAGACTATTGCATATATAATAGAGAATGAAGATTGATATAGAGAAAAATAAACTAATCAAATTTAGTGTCTCAACCCTTATACTTTGTGGAATCTACTCATATTACTGTTTTAATGAAATTAACGGTTTCTAGATGATTCCACAACTCGTATTCATTTGATGCCTACCTGATGTTTATTTATTTTTGGCTAGACCTTGTGATTGTCTTAATATACAAGGTGCGGCATTAGTACAAGGAAGTCCAATTACTCACTTGCCGTGAGACATACGAAAAAACTTTATTTAGATAAAAGTTAAGCCATATATAGGACCATATTTTGAAAATATTTTCAAATATACAGGGCCACCCATATTGGCAAGATGAACCTAACTTATCTTTTTTTAAATGGAACACCCTGTATATTTCCACATTTTTTTATTCCCCTCGATTTCCTTGTTTGTGCGATATGAGGTACTGCTATGTTATACAAGGTAATTTAAAAGATATAAACACTTTTTTAGTAATTTCCTAGTAACATCAACACCCTGTACCATTGTATAGATTTGATATTAAGAAATCTATTTACGTTCAATCGATTTGTGATATAGTTCACTATTGTTCAAAATTATTAACATAGCGCGGTATTCGTTTTTGATTTACAGAATTGGTCATAAATCGGAATGATCATTTACTGGGTTTTCTTAAATGGAAGAAAAAATTTTGCAACCGGTGGCCAAAAAGGGAAAGAACAAGAATGCCACAATGAATAATGAAGGTATAGGAACAGAAATTGGTTTAACTTTTAACTAAATAAATTTTTTTCGTGTCTCTCACGACAAGTGAGTAATTGGACTTCCTCGTACTAATACCGCACCCTGTATATAGATAAAAAAAAGAAGAAGATATGATATTACAAATATTAAAGCTTAGATATTATTAGCCCTATGGGGATATCCTGGATATTTTTTCCCCAAGAAAACTTAAGACTTAAGACAATTTAAAACTGGAAAACTCCCTAAATTTATTAATGAACAAATATTTAATTATCAATTTTTTTAAATTATAAATTAAAATTGATTAATACTTCATAAAAAGTAAGTGAGTTAATAAAATTTTACTTAAATCATAGCTATCACATCTCTTCACTCCTTTTTAGTGTTTTTCACTGACAGCAGTGATGATTTTACCACAATTACTCCAGAAATTAATGAGTAAGCAATTCATTATATGTTGTTTTGTTTTTTATGTGATTATCGTAGACAAAATATAGTCTAAAACGTGGGTGGATTTCAAAATTCTACACTCGTAAATTCGAAGTCTTCCTACTTGTGTAGAATTTTGTTACAGAATATACAATTTTTGTCCTGTAAAGTATACCAAAATAAAATTCTTGTTCAATTGAAATTGGCTCCAATAGTATACAGAAATCAAAGGAATATGCACAAATGAACTATAAAAGGTGAGTATATTATAAAATACTGGTTCACTGCAAAATGTTCAATGTCGGCTTGGCTTGAAATCAATCGTACAACCATAGTTTCACGGTATATCAAATATGGTATACAACAGAACAGCTTTCAAACTTCTGGCATATTATAAAATCGTAGCTATCTGATCTTGCACAATGTGACTTTTATTTGTTCCCAACTTGCACATCCATTTGCCTCGTATGTGTGTAAGTCATTATACTCAACTATTACGAATACGTTGAAATAATTTTTGATTTCAATCAAAATACGCAAAAAGATATTTGTTTTGGTTGTAGTTTAATGTTGTTTGTATTTGTGCAAATTCGAAACTAATTTACAACCGTTAGCCTTGAACTCGGTTCTATACCCACCTATTTGTTAATTTTTTATAAAGGATATTTTTGTATGTGAGTCATATTGTTATAACCCAGCAAATGTAGGAAAATACTTCCAGACAAACTACAGGGTGACCCTAGTAAAAAATTTAACCCAAATATCTCGAAATATGTTCAAATTTGGAAAAAATGCCAAATCAGATCAATTTTAACCTAGAGGGGGCTCAATTTTTATAGTAGTTTCAAACTACTTTTTTCTTCTCTCTAGCGCCCAGAACCACCCTTGAAAACCCTTAAATGGCAAGAGTTGTTAAGTAACATATCATTTTCAAGCTGCTTTTATTATCTATGCAACCTCGTTCTTTTTCTATTTTGAATGCTTATTTTTTGAGAAAACTGCTTAGAATATTGTAAAAGACAACACTTTAATTTTACCGAATTATTGTTCAAAGTGCCCACCTCCAACATCCCTGCAATGGTACAGCCTGTTCTCAGATGCTTCTGTAGCTTTTCCCAGCATTTCTGGCGTAATCAAACGGCATTCTCTCACGATTTTTTGTCGAAGGTCTTGAAAAGATTCAGATTTTGCGGCTTTTGTTTTCCTCTTCTTTGTAACATTGTTTTACTTCCTGTTCGTCGTTATTTCCATCATTTATCGTTTCTTCATCTATTTCACTTTCTATAGTTTCTTCTTTAAAAATTCTTACGTCTGCTGTAACGGGTGTTATTGGTACACTTTTACCTGCAACGACGTTTACCATTTTCTGTTTTGTCTCCTAGTAGTACCTGGACCTCCAAATCTATGCCCTCTTTAGAAATCAATGACTGTATTGCTTATGTCAGCTCCTTCATTTACATAAACATATCCCGGAATTTTTGATAAGATCGTACGCGATAATTCCAGTAGCGTCAAATCCACTAATAAGAATTATTTTTATTGCTTTTCCTTCGCCCGCGTTAACCATTGCAATTAAAGTTTGTTGAAGAAGTCTAGGAAATTCTTCTCTAGGCAAGCCACGTATCTTTGCGTTTTTTGTTTTCCAGGTACTTCATGTTTTTCACCAAACCATTTTCATATGCCTAAAAAAACTGACATTCAGAGCTTGTGTAAGGTGAGTGGAATGCGAAACCAAACACACAAAAGTGATATTTTCTGCGCAACACTTACGAACTTCATCCGTGAAATGTGCGGCCAAATTGTCTCCAATGATGACTTTTTTCCCATATAATCTTATAATCTTTTACATGTGGTAAGAACCAATCTCTAAAACTTAATGTCTCCATCCAGCTATGATTCGTTCTATTATATCGCGAACCACCACTGCAATACCTATCTTCGCAACAAAGGCTGCTTTTGAACCATTTTCTGTCCAAGTATTCCACATCTTTGTAGATCTGTATATTATGTGTGGCGGAAGTAAGCCGACCCACATATCATAATTGTCGTGGCCGATTTGGAAAAATTAGAGATTTGTTCGGGGTACAAACACCTCGTCTATAAGTTTTAAATTTCTTTCCTGCATCGTCCGCCATATTTGTCTCTTCATAGTTGAATAAGAGGTATGGAGAGACATTTTCTATTGTTGTTAAAGTATTTTTCCAACGACTCTATCTCTTTTAATGTTTGAAGCTACCCTTTTGCAAACATCGGATTTGTTTCTTATTAAGATATTATCCACCCATTCTACACCATGCTTATTGTCCTTTAGACAATATACTACTTTGCCTTGCTTGTCAAGGTAGTTTATTTTTTAAAACTACATGTCTTTAGACAAGGTTGGCGGCGCTTTTGATAAGTTGAAGCTCTTATTGTGGAGTGAGTAATGTAGGACGACCTACTGCACGAATGTGGAGTCCTTTGTACCTGTTTTAGAAAGTCCCATATGGAATACCAAATTTCACTGCCGCTCCTCGTGAACTTTAACGCTGCTTCGACAACGTCCTCTTTATAATCTTGATATTTTCTGACTCTCAAAGTTTCTTTTATATTTTCGCACCATATTTCTGGAAGAAAGATAAACATAATATTTATGCTTAGATAGGTCCCTAATTAACTTTTTATTTAAACCACATGGGGTAACTTTGATCAAGTTCAATATTGCCCCATAAGAGGCGATCAAAGTTGCCCCTAGAAGCATTTCGAAAGATGGGGAGCCTGATTATTACTTTGGAACAGATCTAAAAAAAAATGTGTTTGCATCTCAAATGAATCAGATTTCAAATACAATAATAAAAACTAACCCATAATGAAATAATGAAGTTGTGTACTAGAAACATCTGAAACTTTATAAAATATATAAACGTTGAAAGTAAATTTTCTTACCTCGTAGTTCGAGAACCGCGGCAAAATGCACCGCTATATGTACTAGACCATGACATGATTTCTTCAAATACGCCAAGAAATTTGGTCTTGCGAGTAAATTAATAAAGTAAAAGTACAGATACATGTTGTCCAAGTTACGCCGCAATTATCAAAGTAGCCCCTGTTGACGGTACTACATATATGTGCAAAATAATTTGAAATCACTGAATGGGGGCAGTTTTAGGTTAGAACCGCGTGAGCTGCTGTATCTAGCAACACATACATCAACGAACAACAAAACCAGTACAAACCAATAATGTTTTGTAGGCAAAAGCTTTTCAACTCTTTCTTTTATGCCTAAGAATATATTTACCAAATATGGCGCCAATGATTTGGCCGAGAATGAGCGCACAGACAGACAGACTGGCGTCGCCGAGATAACACTTGATTAGGAGTCCTGCTGCTTCAAAACGTGTATTTCCTTTTACTACGTAATGTTGGCGGTAATGAACATCCGAATTACCTTATGTTATTATTTTAAACAAATGAGAGCTGCTCTTATGACCTATGAGAAATTGTAGCTCAAGCAAGAAAAATCAATGGAAGGAAAATATTTATACGGATTTTCGACAAAAAGATGATATTGAAACGGAACTTCTTCTCCAACTTAAAAGTAATCCTCGTTTGATATAATACACTCGTTCCAGCAATTTTTCGAATTCTCGAAGCAATTGTGATATGTCCTTCAGCTCTTCTAGCAATACTATGACCTTTACGTTTTTAATCCTGTGCTTCCATGTTTTTTTTTGGTAATAGTCACAAAGGGCTAAGTCTGGAGAATGCGGCGTTTACTTTGTATGGCTTCACTCAAATGGTGCTTAACGCTGATATTTCTTATTGACTGTAAGATCTTTTGACGAGAGCTTACGATGCACCACACTATTGTAATTGACAAAATCAGTTCGCAAAACTATTTCATTTGACCGAACTTAACGTGATTTTCCAGTCTTGGCTCATCCGGTCGATTCCCATGGGATTATTGGGTACATATGACCATGTTTCGTCAACAAATTTGGACCGTCGTTAACGTCACTTTACAGCATGCCCAAAATACACTATATGAAAGATGATTTAGTGCCTACTCCAACAAAACTGACAATTTTATCATTATATTATGAAGAATTCTGCTACAATAGTTATCAATCACGAACGTTTCATTTTTTACTTAATATTTCTGATAATAATAATTTTCGGTTATAAATTATTATGATAGCGCAGATAAATGCACCGTAATAGATAAATGTGGTTACAATGTAGCAAATGAAAGTTTGACTATAAAATCTATTTTCAACTATGTTTAGTTTGATAACAGAATCCTATCTAAATACTTAGTGTACCAAAAAGTGTTTTCTGAAGTGGGGTGAGTTTATATTCTTATTTGAAGATACAAAAGATAAATTATTGCAAAAGTATGGTGTTTCTCTAATATAGGTATATCTTTATTTATGATTTCTAGCTTGGGTGGAAAAAATGTTTGTTTGTTGAGAAATATTTAAAAACTTTATAAAAACTTTCAAACTAACAAAAATACTTTCCTCCATTAATTATGAATTATGTTATACCTACACACTCATCAATGAATCGTCCGAAGGCCAACATTGAATAATACTTGCTTATCATTAACAACGGGGAAAAATTAAGAGTGGCCCGTTATCTATACACGTAGTCGATGTAGTTTGCAAGATAGTCGGGATGAATTAGAACGAAGTAGAGACATTAATTCAGTAGAAGTAAAGTAAAATAAAATGAAACGCATTGATATAAAATTCATCTTCCTATAATTCTTTTATTAGTGCGAATTTTCAATAATGCAATGAAATGCGAACAAAAGTTACAAAATAAATGAAATGTAACTGACGCGACAAAACGGAATTAAATGAAGAAAATAAATACAGACGTTGTGAGAGAAGTATACCTTCAGATTCTGCAGTTGATTAAGGAGTTTGCTACGATAAAGAAGCAGATATATTTTTGATAATTATTGGAAAATGGAAAAAAACATATTTAGAGAAAACATTTTATTCATCTAAACCTTTATCAAACTTGGCAACTTCACATCTTTCTAGTACAAAATCTACGCACAAACCAACATAAATTTTTTAAATATATCCAGGCTGGTATTTAAAGGATGCCAAAACTTTAGAATAAAGCCCAATCACATTACTGTATATATATTGCGAGTGAAATTTTTCTTGAACCTTCCGGTTATATTGTACAAAAAAGTTATTCCTGGTATTTGGTTTGGTTTAAATTAGAAAACATACTTTAAATAGTCATGTTTTTTATTTAGAAATATATAAAAACGGGACGTTTCGACTCGAGTGGTAACCGCGGACTTGCATGTTTCTGGCTCATTTGCCTCTTCAGCACGGAATTACCAAATAGGGATTTGACATTTGGGAGCAAAGATGTTAATCGAAACATGGGAAAACATAAAACAACGGTTTTCAGCAGGGAAACCAAACGCTCATTTGTGCCTTCAATTGGAAGATCCCGAGTTTTCAGGTCATCAACCAAGATCGACACGGAGGCGCATATATCCCCCCCCCGCCATGAACCTTCCGACCCATAGTAAATAACAAAGAAGATGTAGGAATATCGCGTTATATGTTAACAATAACAACAAAGAGATTCATGGGTAATTCACGCAAAAAAAGGGCTACTGAAACAGAGTGGTAACCGCGGACATGCATGTTTCTGGCTCATTTGCCTCTTCAGCACAGTATAACCAAATAAGGATGTGAAATTTGGGAGCAAATATGTTAATCGAAACATGGGAAAACACAAAACAACGGATTTCAGCAGGGAAACCAAACGCTCATTTGTGCCTTCAATTGGAAGATCCCGAGTTTTCAGGACAACAACCAAGATCGACACGGAGGCGCATATAGCCCCCCGCCATGAACCTTCCGACCCATAGTAAATAACAAAGAAGATGTAGGAATATCGCGTGATATGGTAACAATAACAACAAAGAGATTCATGGGTAATTCACGCAAAAAAAGTATACAGTATACAGAACTGGATGTAGCAGTCAACGATGGGGCTGGTGAGAAATCAAACAAATTTATTATTCATCTCTCACCAGCCCCACCACCGTTGACTGCTGCACCTAGTTCTTGATGAACATATATTGTTGAAATTCTTCAACCAAACGTACCAATATTTTTATATATATATATATATATATATATATATATATATATATATAAATGTTTTTTTAATTTTATTTCGAAATATTTCGTTTATAAAAATATAATTCTGTAGTTTGACCTTGCATGAATATGATAAAAATGTTCCAAATGTTAATATTTGATTAGATGTGATAGTCAGTCATAAGAGCTGATAATAAAAATCGCAAAACTATGTTGATATAATTTATATTTTTACTACAATATGGAATTGGTAACGCTATCTTGAAAGATAAGACTAAATCAACAACTAGTGTATAAATCAACTCATTACGCTTACGTCGCGTCATACATACCTCCCAATTCTTCTTTGTTTATTTTTCGCTCAATTACTCTTTGCATACCCTTGTTGGATATGTTTTATTTCAAATTTCAATATTACCAAATCATAATCCAATTATCTGTCACTCGTAAAATCGAGCATACAATTAGGGTTAACTCGTAAGTGGAAGTAATTTCCAAAATTTTGATTCCATCTAACCTATTTAGGTTGCCAGTTTATTAAGTGATTGATCGAAAAAAAATAGTAAGTGTTTTAAATGAAACTCACTGTTTCTAGCTAACTCCACAATATAATAAAAATTGTTGAAAATTCTAAAAAATTGACAATTGTTTCGATAAATCAATATCATCGTCAGAATGACAGAAGTTACATTTCATTTGATACCTACCTGATGTTTAGTAGTTATTTTTGGCTAGACCAAGAAGTGACCTAACTTGTGATGTTGTGATGGACTCAATATATGTTAATAGAAAAAAGAAGATGTGATGTTACAAACATTGAAGCTTAGATATTATTAGCCGTATGGTGATATCCTGGATATCATTTTTCCAATTAAGATCAGTATAACTGTGCAATGATATAGAAAACCAGGAAAACTATATCTGCTGATCTTCACAATTATCACTTAAGAAGACAGTTTATTAGTGGAGAGCTCCCTAGATTTATCTATTCATTGACAACTTCATATTGTGGGTTTCTTGAATGTCTTCTTATTTCTAATTCTTCAAGGAAATCCAGTTCTTGTTTCTTTTCACAAATATGCAGCACTTCTTGTTCTGTGTTTAGGTGTCAATGAATGATTGGTGTCAAGTAGATGTTTTGCGTAGTGGCATTAATCCGGTTGTTTTAATTTGTATGCTTGTAAGTGTTCACTTTATCGGATTTCAAAATTTCTAAGGGTCTGATTCTGGACATTTGAGTTTATATATACCTGATTTCTTCAATTTTGGTATTTTTGTTTTTAGATTTAACAATTTTGTACTAACGTTACTTTCTGTTTTAAAAGAAATTGTTGTATTCGTTGCTAAAGATATTATGTTTGAAATATTATTAGAAATATTTCCTGCATATGTGATGGTTTCATAAGTTTTTATTTCATCAGTTTGTTTAGGAAATATTAGTTGTAATGCCACTTTTTCCCCTTTTTTATTAATTAGCTTATTTATGTAATGGATAACCGTTGGATGTTGCTATTTGTCTAATTGTATTATTCTCTCTATCAAAATTACATTTGTTCATAGGAATTGAAAAAGCTTTATGTATCATTGAATTATATTCCGCTAGTTTTTTTTAAAGTACAGCATACCATCAAAATTTACGAATAATATTAAACAAATTATAGCTACAGAGTCAGAAATAGCTTTAAAATCTAATTCAAATAATTTTCTTTATGAGAAATTAAAAATTGCAAATTTGATCAAAAATATTGAACCTTCAAAAATTAAACGTCAAACAAAAAATGACAATACAGTTTTAAATGCAATCAAAAGGAAAGTAGAAGATAATAACCCAACAGTTACAAAATCTGATAGGGGGAACACAACTCTCATATTGACAGCTGAAAATTATAATTCAAAAATATATAACTTTATAGAATCTAGCGATGTAAAAGTTCTTAGAACAGACCCAACAAAAAAGATTTCTAATAATGTAAGGGACATTGTTAATAGTTCAAATTATCTTTTAAGTGATTACGAAAAGAGGTCTATCATACATAAGAATCCTCATTGTCCACAATTATATGGAACCGTTAAATTACATAAAATAACGAAACCAATTAGACCTGTAGTTTCTTATGTTAATGCTTCTAATAATATATTGGCAAATAGGCTTAACAATATACCTAATAGTTACGGATATGCATCTCGGTACTCAATTAGAAATTCAATAGAACTAATCGAAAAGTTGAAAACAATCAACTTGCAAGATAACTATGAACTTATTCCGTTTGATGTTACTAATATGTTCACTAAAATTCCTCCTAAAGAATGCCTAATACTTGTATGCCCTATATCACCTATTATGGCAAACATTTTTATGAACAGTTTAGAAAGAAAGATCTTGGAAAGTAATATTTTGAAAAATGTTTTATTTTGGTATAGATATGTGGATGACATATTGGCTTGTTTTATGGGTAGTGAGCGACAATTAGATGTATTTTTCATTCACATTAATAATTTACACCCAAAAATTAAATTTACATTAGAAATTGAAGAAAATAGCTCAATCAATTTTCTTGATTTAAAAATTCAAAGAGTTAATAATGTACTTGATTATTCAATTTACCGAAAACCAACACACACTGATGTGACAATCCCATATAGTTTCAATCACCCTATGTCACATAAACTAGCGGCATATAATTCAATGATACATAGAGCTTTTTCAGTTCCTATGAACAAATGTAATTTTGATAGAGAGATTAATACAATTAGACAAATAGCAACATCCAACGGTTATCCATTACATATTATAAATAAGCTAATCAATAAAAAAGAGGAAAAAGTGGCATTACAACTAATATTTCCTAATTAAACTGATGAAATAAAAACTTATAAAACAATTACATATGCAGGAAATATTTCTAATAATATTTCAAAGATAGTATATTTAGCAACGAATACAACAATTTCTTTTAGAACAGAAAGTAACGTTAGTACAAAATTGTTAAATGTAAAAACAAAAATACCAAAATTAAAGAAATCAGGTATACAGTGATGGGCATAAGTGTGGAACCAAGTGAATATCTCTGGAATGGTTAAAGATAGCAAAATGAAATATGGTATGCATATATTACGCAAAAAGGTGCACCTTTGAAAAATATTTTGACAACCGTTCCACTTCCGGTTATACCGGAAATGGACTTCTACATCGGTATTTTAAATGGGACACCCTATATATTAATGAATTTTTGAAATGCATGTAAAATTTTCGGGCTTTATTGTATGAAATACTTTTTTCCAGAAATAGATACTTTTTGAATTATTAATTTTTTCACAAAAAAATTGACCTATGTAGACCCTTTACAAATTATATTTGTACGAGCAAACGCTCAAAGAGTCGTAAACTGTTTCTGTAGGGTGACTACTAGGTAGGTCAAAGGTTCTTAATATGTATTGAAAAACTCTTCATTATATACAGGGTGCGCATAAAAAGTTTAAATATTTGAACTTTATTTATGTTTTCAAACCTAACCTAATAGTTTTGAAGATATTGCAAACTTTTACATTTCTGCTATACCTCATTTTTTACCACTGATTTCAATGAAATTGAAAAAAATTGTGGCTTCCTTTTAAAAAATGTAGAAGTTTGATATTTTCGAAGTTCAACTTTTGAAACTTTTTATGCGCCCTCTGTATACAATGAAGAGTTTTGCAACACGTATTCAAATACCTTTGACCTTCCTAGTAATCACCCTACAGAAAAATTTTACGATTCTTCAAGTGTTTGCTCGTACAAATATAATTTGTAATAGTCTAAAAATTATTAACTCAAAAAGTATACATTTCTGGAAAAAAATATTTCATACAAGAGTGCCTTAAAATTTCACATAGATTTCAAAAATCCATTAATATATAGAGTGTTCCATTTAAAATAACGATGTAGTTGTTCATTTCCGGTATAACCGGAAGTGGAACTATTGTCAAAATATTTTTCAAAGGTACACCTTTTTGCGTAATATACGCATACCAAACTTCGTTTTGCTGTCTTTAAATATTCCAGAAATATTCACTTGGTTCCACACTTATGCCCGTCACTGTATATAAACTCAAATGTCCAGAATGTAATGCTGTCTATTTGGGTCAACCCTTAGAAATTTTGAAATCCGATACAGTGAACACTTACGGGCATACAGATTAAAACAACCAGATAAATCCCACTACGCAAAACATCTACTTGACACCAATCATTCATTGACACCTAACACAAAACTAGAAGTGCTGCATATTTGTGAAAAGAAACAAGAACTGGATTTCCTTGAAGAATTGGAAATTAGAAGACATTTAAGAAACCCACAATATGAAGTTGTCAATCAACAGATAAATCTAGGGAGTTCTCCACTAATAAACTGTCTTCTTAAGTGATAATTATAAAGATCAGCAGAAATAGTTTTCCTGGTTTTCTATATCATTGCACAGTTATACTGATCTTAATTGGAAAAATGATATCCAGGATATCACCATAGGGCTAATAATATCTAAGCTTCAATATTTGTAATATCACATCTTCTTCTTTTTTCTATAAACATGTATTAAGTCAATCACAAGTTAGGTCACTTCTTGGTCTAGCCAAAAATAACTACTAAACATCAGGTAGGCATCAAGTGAAATGTAACTTCTGTCATTCTGACGACGATATTGATTTATCGAAACAATTGTCAATTTTTTATAATTTTCAACAATTTTTATTATATTGTGGTATTAACTAGAAACCGTGAGTTTGATTTAAAACACTAATATGAGTAGATTCCACGAAGTAAGGGTCGAGACAGTTAATTTCATTAAAAAATTAGTTGTTGTTTCTATAAGCACTTTGCCCAATTTTTAAAAAAAAACGACTTCCGTATGGTTTTTCCTTCTATCTATCGACAAATGTTTGAGTAGATTCAATATTGTTCGTATATTGCAGTGAGCATAAATCCTGTTGTGAATATAGAAAATGGCCGTAGTCATAACGGAGGAGTATCAAAAATAAGTTGGAATCTTGTCAATCAATTTAAATTAACAATAGTTTTATTATTGTAAATAACTATTCAATTTCGAAATCATGTGTTAAAAATTGAGAACAATTGTAATCAACAACTAAAAAAATAAATACAACAAAATGCAGGAAGAAATAAACCAAAAATATTACATGTAACTTGGATTAATGAAAAACATTATCAACTGGAAGCTGCTGAAATAGACTAGAAATAAATGAAATTTACTAAAAAATACTGGAAATAACGAAAAACAAACAAATTGTATCATAAGCATCAACTGAAATCAATTATTCCCATTACCATTTGTTCGCAGGATCGCCACGTGGTGGTTACTCAGCCTAGTGCCACTTGTATGTACTTCTTGAACCATCGACCCATTCATCTTCGGGAAACACTTACCTCGTGAACCATTCTTTAGGATTAAATAAATAACATCGTTTAAAAACTCACTGGGATAACATATATTTAGAAACTACGTATATAAATTACTGACCATATGTAACACATAATATAAACGTTTGTACTATTAATAACAATAATAATGATGAATAAATCTTCAAAAGAAATGAACTCTCTATATATAGGAAATTGTTAAACTAACACAGTCAACGATCCGTTTCTCGACCTTGTCGATTTAAAAGACACTTAAGAAACCCACAATATCAAGTTGTCAATGAACAGATAAATCTAGTAGTGAGTTCTCCACTTTTAAACTGCCTTCTTAAGTGATAATTGTAAAGATCAGCAGATATAGTTTTCCAGATTTTCTAAATCATTGCACAGTTATACTGATCTTAATTGGGAAAAAGATATCCAGGATATCCCCATAGGGCTAATATAATCTCACAAGAAACGCCACTTCTTGATATAGTCAAAAATAATTATTAATTGAATAGATTAGGATTTTACTTGATGATTATTAAACATCAGTTAAGCATCAAATGAAATGTAACTACTGTTATACTGACGATGATATTTAATATCGAAACGATAGTCAAATGTGTTTGAATTTTTAATATATTGTGGAATTATCTAGAAACAGTAAGTTGCATTTAAAACAGTAGAATGAGAAATACCTTAAAAGAGAACAAAAAATTATCAAAGAATAATTAATAGTTTTGGAGTCGCCAATAAATTGGAGAAAGAACGAAAGAACTGAAAATAATATTGTGAGCTGTTCCACATAAATTTTCTGAAAAAAAATTCTAACGTCATATTGAAACATTTATTCGCTTTCCATAGATATGTTTTGCAGGTATTCCCTATATTTTCTTTCCAATATTAATCACTCTTCGATTCAAAATCAATCAATCAATGCTCAACTACGTAGTTGAAATTCATTAAACCGATCGTTAGATGATAATGGCAGTAATTACAACAAAAACGCGTTTAAACGGCGTTTTAGCTTCTGTTTAACTTAACGACCACAGTCTATTAAATAATCACAATCAGACACACGCGATGTGGAGAGAACGTAACAAATTCTTAACGAGTCGGTGGCCGTAATTTCCAACCTCTGCGGCCTCGTAACACACACCTGAATAAAATTTAACATCCAGGAAAAGAGTTAATCGACTACGGAATGGAAATTGTAAGTTGTTCGTAATAATTGGGTCAATGTACCTACAAAATCCACGATGATTTCAAATCAACTAAAATATGCGAGAACCAGTTAGTTTACCACACAGGGCGGAAAAATATTATGGGAGTTATCAAAAAAGAATACTGACCGAAATAAAGATGAATGAGAATGAGGAAAACAAATATCGTAGGCAAGTGGAAAATCAGGAAATATTTACATATAATATTGACCAATTATAGGCAGAGTATGGAAAGAGTTAGTGGATAGTTCTTCCACTTCTCATTCAGTAACAATAGAAAGAGTATAAAATTATACCAAACGTTTTTGGTTGTTTTGTCTATATATTTAGATACATATACACAGTCAATAAGATACTAGGTATTATTAGATAAAAAAGCCGGCTTCTGGAATTATCTAACTTCTTTTTAACGCCCTTTATACTCATGCGAATTTTCAGCATCATTTGCTATTTAATTTAAATACTTCATCATTTTATATTTTCTTCTTAATGGTGTTTCCCCATTTTAACAGCGGATGAAACCATAGGACAGAAAATATGTCCCATATTTTGCATGGAAAATGGAATTTCTTGTCCAAAAGCACTGACAATGTTATACAAGGCTTAGTATTATAATTCGCGAAGGAAAGAACCGCCTAGCTCTAGTCAACTATAAACCTCTTCAACTAAAATCCGCTAAAGAGAAGAAAAGTGTGACTGAAAATCATTGTGTCACTCTGAGAGACTATATTAAATGATGATTAGGGCTTCACTGCAAAACAATGTGAACGAATTTCTGGCCAAAAACCACACGATACTTGTAGAACAACCAGCATATTACTAGGACAGACTTTTCTCTCACTCCAAAACTCAAATTACCACTTACGGAAAGTGCTGGAATCAAGTTCCAAAAGTGCATTTAGAAAATGTTTTGAAGGATTTTTTTATTTGGGAAATTGCTTACTGTGAAGCCGATGCATTAAATTTGAAGGATCTCTTTCATTGAACGATTTCCGATATTTTTTCATATAGTAGTATTTGAATGTATACTTATAACAGAAAAATATTAAGACGTAAAGGAAATAGACTAATACTTCCGAGGACAACATACAAATCAAAACATTCTTTCTCAAGTGCAATCTATAAACTTTTACAATCTATTTATCGATCAATGTTTTCGCAAATACACCCGAGAAAAAAAATTTCTTTGGCCAACACAGAGACCACATGCAATTTGGTACATATGTGCAAAATAATTTGAAAACGAAACTCTGACTAGGGGCAGCTTTAGGCTAGAGCCACGTGAGCAGTAGTAACTAGCAACACAAACATTAACGAAACTGAAAACAAAACCAGTACAAACCAATAAAGTTTTGGAGGCAAATGTAAATTGAAAAAGAAGGGTTAAATATGTTTAAATCAAAAGTTGTGTATTTTGACCTGAAGATTAATTTTATCGATATACATTTTTGCTGTAAATCTACTTCGAACGGAGATATTAGCATTTTGGATCATTTCTACTCCCCATATATAGTGTAACACGTACGGGACTATTCCACCTAAAATTAAAAGTTTGAAATTCATCGTTTTAAACGAAAATATTTGAAGCAAAAGTTTTGTTTTTTGGCCTGCTGATGAGTAATTTTATTTATATACATTTTTGCCAAAAATTGTCCCCCAACCAAATTCGCACTATTTAATCCACCCCTAAAGTGAAAACCTAAACGCATCACTTTATGGAAATATGTTTCAAACAAAAGTTATGCACATAGGCCCGCTAGATATTTTTATTTTTATATACCTTATTCGAAAAACAACCCCCAACAGGGATATTTGCATTTTTTATTTTCCTTCACTCACTCCCTGTAGAGGGGGTGAGCAAATTTTACCAAAAGCTTTTCAACTCTTTCTTTTATGCCTTATACATTTTATGTAATATATTTACCAAATTTGACGCCAATCGGTTCAACGGTTTGGCCGGAAATGCGCTCACGGAGGGACAGACAGACAGGCCGACATCATCTAGATAACACTTGATTCGTCCTGATGCTTCAAAACGCGTATTTTCGCAAAAAAGGGGGGGTCAATTTTGAGGTAAATCCATGACCCTCATTTTAATACGTAATACGGGTAGTAAAAAGTTCCATTCAAATAATTACACATCCTCAAATAATCGACATATTGGCATTATATTCTGCAGATTCGCTCTCATAAGGAAAAAAATTACGAGTCTGAAGTTGATGAATATATAAGTGGAGATCCTTTGCGAATTCATTGCTTTGAAAATAGAAGCACATTATGGAATGTGTTCATTTGATAACTAAAGGGAAGAAGAAGAAATTTACTGTTTCGACATTTAATGTGTGGAATCTACTCTACTTTTATCTATTTAGTTTTTTAGCTAATTTATTTTAGGAGTATTAACATAAGAAACTACAGGTCTAATTGGTTTCGATACTTTATGTAATTTAATGGTTCAATATAATAGTGGAGATTGAGGATTTTTATTTATGATGAATTTCATTTCATAATTATTTAAAAAGTAGTGTTTTTAAATGAAACTCACGGTCGAGACAGTTAATTTCATTTAAAAAGTAATTTGAATTACGAACAAACTCTCTTACATTATTACAACAATTAGAAAACTTTTTTGTTGGATTTGCTCTTAGAATTTGAACATCACTAGATTCTATTAAGTTATTTACTTTGGATTTATAATATTCAGTTTTCAATTTGACAGTGGCATTACCTTTGTCAGATTTTGTAATTGTGAGATTAACATTTTCTACTTTCTTTTTTATTCAATTTAAAGCTGAAATATTATTTTTTGTTTGACGTTTAACATTGGAGGGTTTAATATTTGTGATTAAATTTGTAATTTCTCATGAATAGAATTACTTAAATTAGATTTTAAAGCTATTTCTGACTCTGTAACTAATATTTGTTTAATATTATTCGAAAATTTTGTTGGTATGCTGTACGTTAAGCCTTTACTTAAAAAATATATTTCACGTTTTGTAATATTAGTGTCTGAAAGCTGTTCAAATCGTGGTGCAAAGTATGTTGGTATGTAAGTACTTATAGTTTCACGATGTTTCGAGTATTGAATTGTATGTAGGTTCAAATAGGCAGCATTATATTTTGCACATTTAAGTTCATATATACTAGACTTTTTTAATGGGGATATGTTTGTATTTACATTTAACAATTTTGTACTCGTATTAACTTCTGTTTTAAAGTAAATTGAGAGAGTGGGGGGGGGGGGGAATTCGAATAAAGTGTCTGTTGAAATGGGTTTCGTTAGAAGTTGGAATGTTTGTTTTGGTTGGTTGCCCTGATGTAGGATTAATTTCCTCTGCAGGGCTGGGTTGGGGGTATTTTGGAGGTTGTAGTGCGCATTCATATATTGAGTTTGGTGTATTGGGTTAGCTGAAAATTGGCCTGGTTGAAGGTGTCTGGAAAATTTGAGAAAATGACTAAAAAGAAAATTAAAAGGTGTGGAATTGAGGTTTCGAAGCGGGCTTTTCGCTAGAAAGTGTTCCGGAGGAAAAGCATTCTCGTTTTTTTAATTTTTTTTTGGATTTTGTATTTTTTTTTTGAATGAGCGATAACAATCATCATCATCAAGCAAATGAGCCGGTACAGCTGCGGTTGCATTTGTTCCCTACGTAGATTCGTCGGTCCATTTGGCTAGTGATTAAATACACTATGCTACAGGGAAACCCCAGAAAACCCGTAGCGCCGACGGGTGAGTGGGGGCGGTTAGAATAAGGGTTTG
This sequence comes from Galeruca laticollis, assembly GCA_963921935.1. Lineage (NCBI taxonomy): Eukaryota > Metazoa > Arthropoda > Insecta > Coleoptera > Chrysomelidae > Galeruca > Galeruca laticollis. Next base: position 73,810,702 of record OY998175.1, read on the forward strand.
TCAGAAGTGTTGAATAATTGAAATTTGTAAGATGTGTGAGTGTTATTGAATATGATTATTGAAGATAGAAAATTGTGTGGATACTCTATATAGTAAAATATGTGTGAGAAAGATATAGAAGATTAAATGTGTGAGAATGATTATCGGATTGAAATTGGGGATTGGTCTAGGTAGTCGATGTATACGTCGAGAAGGTCGTCGTAAGCCGTGGCTAGTAGCCGTACTGGAGGAAGTGGGAGCTTCCTGTTGGGTTTTCTGCCAAGAGGCCGTCTGTTAGCGACCGACGGTGTGAGGAGGGCATTTTTCGAGATTTCGTTGCCCGATTCGATTGTGCGACTAACGTGTCGGGCTTGTATGTTGTTCAGACGGGAAGGAATTGGCTCGAAGTCAATATTGACATATACGGTGTTGCTGGGTGAGTAGGGTACCTTGTAGTAGCAGTATCTGAGAATTGACTGCTCACAAGATCGTAGCCTTATCACGAGATGGTCGGTAAGGGTGCAAAAGACGTTAGCTCTGTAGTTTGGCAATTCACTGTCCCGATTTTAAAGTCCATGACTTAATTTTGGCGTTTCTGAGTAAAGGCATAGTGGACGCGATTACCCGCGCCACTAGTGACGATACAGTTGTAACCGTGAAAAGAGAGGACGAGGTGAGTGAGGGTATCTGCCACTAGGCCACGGGGGGTCGGGAATGCGTTCATGATAGTTGTCGCTAAAATCTCAATCAAGATTTTAATGTCTGTAGAAACGTAGTATGGGGTCTGTGGTTTTTCGAGAGCGATGGGTGCGGTATCTTTGGGGGGTTTTCGGTGTTTTCAACCGCTTTGGGCACCGGGATGGTAGGCGGGGTGCGAGCCACCGCAGTTTTTGCAGACAGGGTCGTTTGCCTTAGGGCAATTGTTGGGTTTGTGGTCCAATGCTCCACAATAGGGAGCATGTTTCAGCAAGGTGGCCTGTGGTGGAGCACCTGTTGCAGTATCTGGATACTGCAGGTAGTGAGTTGGTAGGGTTTTAGGCCTCACACGGGTGTGAGAGACCGTGAAATGTGATGCCAGCGCGGTGGTAAGCCAGTTCGGAATCCGTAAGGATTCGGAACATGGAAGTGGCTTCTTGCCTAGACGTCGGGAGAATATGCGCCAGGATCTGCTGAAGGTGAAGGAGTGAGGATGTTCCCAAATTCTGTGTCGGTTAGGGATGTGTCTACATTTCTGCACACAAGAAAGAAGGTAGGCTTGTGGGTACTCGATTGTAATTGGTCTCGGGGAGTTGAGTTTAGGGGGACGATGGTGAACTGCGGATCACCGATGGTGTTTCGGAGCTTTATTGCAAGAGATTCGTGTGGGATATTGGCGTATATTTTTAGGAGTGCGGTGCGGTTCGGGTTTCCATTTTCAAAGGAGATATTTCCCCTCAACAACTCATTCGTGCTGAGGATGTTAATAACTCCCTCTGAGAGGTGAATTTGCGTGGTAATTTTCTGTTATTTGAAGTCTGAAGTGAATGTGTCAGTTGGGTTTGTTGGGCAGTTCGTGGTTGTAGGGTGGGGCGGGATTATTGTGTTGATTGTTGTTGGGTTGGTTGTTGTTATTGGGTGGTTGGTGGAGGCGGGGTAGGGATTCTTCGTGTTCTGTTGTGTATGGCACCCAAGAGAGTTAAGTCCTCCTCTGGTGCTTGGCGGTTGGTTATGGGAGTCGAGTTCACAGAGATATGTGAACTGGGCCAAGAGGGATGGGATTTGACAGAGTGTATCATTGGTGAGGAGCTGCAGGAGGAGTGTTGTACTTTGTCTTAAGTTTATTGTATTCGGCTCTTAGATGGATGAGTTCACGCATTGTGTCGTCGAATGAGGTTGACTGGTTGGAGTTAGGGTGTGAGGGCATCGGTGGAAACTCATCGTGAGATGAGATAGTGGGTACAGGTTGGCCAGTTTGTCTCCGAGTTACGATTGGGGAGCGTTTAGAAGACATGTTGGTTGGTAGTTGGGTGGAAGTAGACGAAACTGAAGGTTGTTTCGTTTGTTGGGGGGTCGTTAGTAAGGGAGTGGCGGACAAAAGCCGGCTGCCGACTCACTGCCGGAGGGAATTTCCGCCCCGGTTGAAGATTTCATGAACCTTTTTGTCTGCCGGTTAGTATTTTATATTCACCAGAAAAGTCTTTCCGTATTCAGCTGGATGGCGGTAGATTTCTTGTTAGAAGCTTCTTCAAAACGTTGTTATTGAAAAAAGCAAATTTCATAAATAATTTGCTCTATCAAGAGCAGTTTTTCGTAAATAAAAAATGTCCTATAAAGGACAGATTGAGATTAAAATCTCAGTTATTATCGGCGAACACGATGCCAAGCTGCTACTGGAGTGATTCGGTTTGAATCAGGGACGGAATTTCCAGGGATGCTTCTACTTGCTGGTCAACGTCTTCGTTCGGAGTCTCGGAGTAAGATGAAAAGAAATTATATTTGTTGATAAATATATTATCTTTGAAATATTATTAGTAATATCACAAACATATGCGATGGTTATGCAATTTTCCGTTTCTTTAGTTTTCTAATAAATTTCTGGGGCACCTAAGGGCTATTCTAATAAATCCTCGTTACCCTTCTTATTTTTGTCACTGAGTAATACCTCCTCTCCAATGAAATTCTGTGCAATCCGAGCGGGTAAGGCACATCCAGTCCGACTTCTGAGCTAGGTACGCCTGGGCTTAAAGCGGAATAATCTCCTTGCCAGGATAGGGTTTGTTCTCGGCAATCGGCCCCTTTTTCCAACGTATGTACACCCTCCCGGGGAAGTACGGGTTGAGGGATAGGGTGATAAATAAAACTTATGGTAAACACCACACAGCGTATGTAACTAAACGTATATAATAGCTATATGAAAAAAAAATCAGACCAATCATATATACATTTGTCAAAATACTATACTTATAATAATGCGTGCGTCAAAATTAAATTTACAACTTAACGAAATCTGTCTACGCACTGAAGTAGCAACTATAATATATATATAAAATAAACATTAGACGTACCCTGATATAAATCTCTCAACTAGTAATTATAGATATTTATCCGGTTCTCCGGTATACGCCGGAATTACTCACAAAATAATAAATTTCGGATTCCGCGTATAATATTAGTAGGATGGTAAATGAGAAAAGAGAGAGAAAGGAAAAATAGAAAGAAGCCCGAGGGGCCAAGTGCTTTCCTTTTTATATTTTTCTGTCTAGAATTTCCAGTTAGCTGGGTCGCATTCGATTCAGTAAACAAATAAACATAGGCCAATTACCTTGTGACCCCCAAGCGAATTTTTAGTTTACGTGTGCTTTATCACCAACGGCCTTGGAGTATGACGGCATTTAAAGTGGATATTTCCGTAGTGAAACAAGATTCTTATGTTATAACATTACAAAATAGTACAAATTTTTCGGTGTCAGCTTTTATAAGCCCCAAGGTTGTCTATCACCTTGAAATAAATGTGAAATGGAATTTAACCAAAATATGGTTTTCTTTTGTTATATATCAAATGGTCCCTGATTAAAACGGAAAAACCAATTCGCTCTGGCTTAAAACTAAATTCAACTCTGTTATTTCTCGATTGCTCTCGCTCTCCTCTTATCTACCACACGAACCAAAAGATACTCTGTGTAAAAAAAATGAGAAAATAATAACGTAAGAAAACTTCTACGATCCTCAAATCAAGCTTTAACATGCCCGTTTAAATCCTTAAATTCTCTAAACCCTCGAGACACGCGGTAAATCTGGTCTTATTCACAAAAATATACGTTATTAAATAAAATAATACTTTTGTTCAAAAACTTACGGTAGAATAACTTCCCTTTTTATATTCTGCAGGAACTGCGTCTGTATCTCTAACTGGGTCGCTGCCCCGAAAATGCGAAATTTGCCGAGACGTGTTAGGATGATTTAGTGATAGCGTCGAGGGAAATTCCACCGGTTTGTGCTCTGATACTGGGGGACAGACTTCACTGTCAAGGAATCACCAAGTATTCCTATTACGCCCTGACACAACGGAGAAATTTTTACCTCGGGTATCACCAACACTAAAGCACTATACTCTCGTACTCGGGGAAAGCTTTTCCCTTCGCGTGTACGACCCGTACTCTCTCGAGTCCTGAGCCGTTCTTCCTTTTTGTTTTTTTCCATCACCCGACTTTGGGTGTGAGATGTTTTTGTTTTTCGAGTTGCAGTTTTTCTTTGTTTTTGAAGCGTGCAGACTTTTTGTTATCGAAATAATGATATTTTTTTTAAACAACTTTGTTTTGGTTTGACCCAGTAAATGTTTTATTTTTTTATTCTGTTTTGACTTTGTAAAGATTTTGTTAAACAATATGTGGGTCGTATTCTAGTTTCATATTAATTAAAATAAATTTTGTATTTACCGAGTGTTCCGAATTTTTGTACAATAATATATTCATGTGTTTTTCGCATTTATTACAGTTTGTATAGGAAATATTAGTTAAAATGCCATAAGTAATTTATTTATTATATGTGGTGATGTTGCTATTTGTTTAATTGTATTAATTTCACTATCATACGAGCTGAAAATTCTCTATGTATCATTGGATAATATGCTGCTAATTTATGTGACAAGCGATGATTGGAATTATATGGTACAGTTACATCAGTGTTGGTTTTCTGTAAATTGAATAATCAAGTACATTATTAACTCTTTGAATTTTTAAATCACGAAAGAAGAAGCTTCATTTCAGTTTTCTCAATTTCGTGTTCCCTAGGAGGAAAGGTTGACATATTCCGGTTTGCGAATTTCATTTTCTTTCTAAAAGACATAAAACGGAAACTTTTCAAAACTCAGTACAAATTATAATATTTGAAAAAACTGATTATCAGAATCTGAAGGTGACGTATGCTTTATATTGGTTATTGAAAGAAATTGGTTATATTTTCAAACTGACCTCACTTTGACTTGCAGAACTGTCGAGGGTTGGAAGGGTTCCAAGGTTTAAGGGTTGTTTAGACAACTTAATTAATTACTGGAAACTTGTCACTGGTCGTTTTGTTTACTTTCTTGATCGTTCCGAAGAATTTAAGGGTGTTTTTCGGTATAAAAGCAAAGAGTCAACAGCAGTTATGAAATAAAAATAAGATTATTATTTGAAGGGCACTACAAATGGAAATCAATTATTAGATTGTAAATATTTTACGACATATTTTACAAGGTGTGTAAATAAATGTGAGCTTCAATGAAAAGAAAATTAATAGTCATCAAAACAAAAAAACAATGTCTACGATGCGAACTTAACATAGACAATATGTATCTCTACCAAATTCAATGTGAAGAAGAATGTCTTGATAGCTAAATCATGGCTATATCGTCATGTTTTCAAAACAAAGTTTAATTTAGTATTCAAACTACCGTCTAAGGACACTTACGATATGTGTGATAGGCGTTACAAGAAAATGACCTAGAAGAAAAACGAGTGGTCGTTCAGGAAAAAATTGACAGTCACTTGAAAGATGCCGCAATTCGCTATGCCACAAAAAAATGATAAAGAAAAGTATCCAAAAAAACTAGTTATCATGTTAGACATTCAAAAATGTTTGCCTACACCCTATCTAACAAACGCGAAAAGCTTTTATTCATTGAAATTCTGGACCTTGAACCTTACCATTTATGACGCTACAGAGAAAAAGGCTTACTGGTGTAGGATGAGTCTGTTGCTGGTAGAGGCGAAAACGAAATAACATCGGCCCAATTGAAATGGGCTGAAGAAGTTTTAAAAGACTCCAATACAGAGACATTAATAATTTGGTCCGACGATTGCCCAAGCCAAAATCGAAACATCATGGTGACAGTAAAATATTTCTACCTTCCTTGAAATCAGTTGTCCATAAATTCCTTCTGAGGGGTCATACTCATTTGGAAACCAATCATGTTCACGATCTAATTGAGCAAACGCTCCATTTGTAGATCGAAGAAGCAACACAGCCAACGAAAATTTTCTTATTTCGTCGACGATATGGCCAGAAGTGCAGGTATTCTGCATTGCAAAACATCATTTACTGCCTCCATTGACGAAGGATTTAAAAATGTTGATTTGAATAGAACTCCTAGAAGGAAATGTTTTTCTATTCCGCTCGAGTTGCCTATTATCTCCAAAACTTGCAAAAGTATAACTAAGAAAATGCATCAACATCTTTTGAATTTATTTGAGTGCATACCTTCTCAATCTCACGATTTTTATAGAAATATGAAAATATCTAATGAAATGAACGACGGATCCGATTCAGAATTGAATACGTCAATCATATTCCCTGTTTATAAAGCTGATAGTTTGGAGTTACGTTTTTTTTTGGCACCTACCCGATTTTTTGTTTAGTGGTAAACAGCCTCAACTACCTTAATTTGCGTCAGATGAGATGTTTTATCAATAATGTTACTTTAAAGCCATACAGTTATTAATTAGCTAATTAGAAAATAAACACATTATATTGTTAGTCTATTTTAGTGTAAGCAAAGAAAAAAATTCTTATTCAAAACTTTGAACGCGTTTTTCCTTAAACTTATAATACGATTCTTTACCTCTAAGGTATAGATATACATCTACTATTGCATGGGCAATAATATTTCAGTTTATAATAATTATATTACTATCATCTAATAACGCAAGAATTAGATTGTATTTAGCCATAATTTCAATTGTTCAATATTTATACTTTTCAAAAAATGGTTCAGAAAACATATTATGTCAACCATTCGTTGCTAAGGCAGCGTTCACGCAACGGTTGAACGTTTTCTGAACGCACCCATAGATAGGTAACCTTCATATACGGACAGCGTCATATATTTAGGAACTTAGCAACAGTTGACGTAATAATCTCTGATTGGTGATGTCACGTGACTTGAGACTGATTTATTTATTAAATAATAATCAACTGGCTTGGAAATAGGAAGAACTATTGGGGTTTCTAGTATTTTTATGATAAAAACTACCACCTTACGTTAAAATAATATTTTATTTGGATACAGTCAACATCCCTATTCTCACTAATCGGATAATTGACTTCAATAGTTAGATAACTATAACTCACTGCCTCTTCTGGCAATTGAATTAGCATGTCCGCGGTTATTTTCTCGTGTCCAGAGGTTTTCTCTACTTTAAGTTTTACTATAGCTTCTATAATATAAGTACTCTAAGCTAATTTTTTATTGATATCTATTACGATTTCTTGTCTTTACTGTTTATTCGAACTTGTTTATTTCAGTCCTCGTCTGCCCCTTCTAGAAGCTATCCTAAGTACTGCCTTTATCTTACTATAATTTTATCTCAATTCTATTATTTCAAATGTACTTTCCGCTTTTTTCAAAATTACGTGGTTGAAATTTCTCTTTCACTTTTTTCTATTACTATATAACAACAAAGTTTTTACACGAAATCATATGCTAATAATCTTCTATATCTATAATTAGAAACCTTGGTAGAGAGTTTAAACTGAGAGTATTCTGTTAAGAGTGAGAAACGGTAACCTGCCCTCGTGATTCATAATAAATTCTTAATAATTCTGTGGATTTCGAGCATATTTCTGAAAAGGAAAATTGTGTACTAAGTCGACATTATGGTGGTTAATTTTTAATTAGACGCGTCGTCATCAAGAGGAGGAGGAGGCGGTTACAGAGAGTGCTATTGATCGTTTTTTTATTAAAGATTATTTCCTAGTGTTTCAAAAATATACAAAACAAAGTATGTATACTTTCTTAGTATCTAAATCTGAATATTTCTTTGGTATTATGAGAAGATTCAATTAACATTTTTTATTAAAAGCAGTTCGAATATATATTTGATTATTAGTATCGTTTAATGAAATTCCTTTCATTGACTATTATGTAGTATTCCCAGAAGAATCAAATTGAATGAAGCAAACAAAAATGAGGAGAATAATGCTTACTATATAGTATTAAATAAAGTTTCAATTCGAACCGTTCCTGGTGGGCATTTGAATTCGTTTTCCTCATCAAAATACTTTGTATTATTATCAGGCAGTGAGCATTAGTATTAATCAAGTTTTTAATGTCTTTCGATTAATGTTATAATTTGAAATAGTTTTTTTTAATTATTCATATTTCTGCATGATTTTACTCCATTTAATTACTCCACATAATCATCCTATTCAGATAGAAAATGTTCCAAACGGTATTTCCAAACTAATCTAATATTTTTTTTATTGGTGAATCGTCATCCCATTTCAAGAAGGTAGAAGCTGTTGACTTTTTGTGATAAACAAACTTTGAGTGTTGGTGAAATTTATTTCTCCACGACTAAATAATAATGCACAAATGATTTTTACATATTTAGCTAAATAATGATATAAATTCTTCACACTAGTGAAAATAATTCACTCTCGTTAGCCAATCACATTCTACGATTATCAGAAATCACGCTAAAATGAATAAATCAAATCGTCTCTTTTAAAACGTCAAATACCCAACTACGCAAATCGCTTCTGACAGCGCGTCCTTTGAAACGTTAAAATAATCATAATTTTACGTATATATAGAAAACAAAATGGACCACAGTAGTGATAGTGAAGATTTATTATGTGCGCCTCCCGAAATTAAACAAATTGCTCTATCATCCACAATAAATTCGCTACCGGAGAGATCAAAGCCAAACTATAATAAGATTTATGAAACATTTATGGTATGGAAATATTCCAATAAAGTAAGTACCTTTTCGGAAAACGGTCTCCTAGCATTTTTCACAAAACTACAACTTTGTGGAAAATATACTCTATACTAAGAAGTAAATTTAAAGGTTAATAATGAAATACACATTGAAAATTATTCAAAATTGTGGACGTTCCTTAAACGAGAAGGAGAAGGATTTCAAGCAAAGAAATCGAAAACGTTTACCTCAGAAGATATAAGTAAATGTATCACAAAATCTCCAGTCGTATATATCTCGGATGGTAACAAATTTAATTGTTTCACTTAGATGTAAAAGTTTGAAAGTAGTATTGTTTTAGGTGGCAATAATCATAGGGGTTATGAGTGCTTGCCGCAATAACAAAATGTATTTAATGAAAATGGAAAACATTCAAGACATTAATTCAGCTCTTTTAATAACCATATCTAACATTAAAACAAATATTGTTAGAAAAATCACAGTGACAGGTGTATTTTATGAAATATTGTTAGGGGCGAAATTTAGGGTATGAGAACAGTGATTGTGCACTAGTGTTCCTCGCCTCTAACTGTCCCAGTAGCTCAGTCGGGCGTAGGTTCGACAATAAAAATTGATTTCGATTTTACTGATATGTATAGGGTTAAATTTTTCAGAGCGCCACGGATTTCTAGCCAGTCAAAATCCGAAACCACCCAGATGGGATGGGACAACCCAATGCACTAATATTACTTAATAATAATAATAAAGGTTGGCTATAAGGTTATGTAAATCTCATAAAAAAAATAAGAAAAGGTTGTTGCTCACCTCTGATTACCGGGGTACCTAGTATTATTAATTTGGATCAAAACAAAGAAATATTCATTAACCTTACTACACAAAATATATTGAAACGGTTATAATGTATCGGCACAAGTGGAGCACACACCAATATTCTGTGGTTGTAAATAAGTACCCCACTAAATGAGTGGGTAAACTATGATTGAGAAGGATGTATCAGCTCAATAAACAAATATCACACCTGAATTGAGACTATCTGTGACGTCACTATGATAGCTAACAGCTATGTACTAAAAAAAATGCCTTAAGGGCGGTATCAACTTAAGATCTACTGGTTATTGTATGGTAGTGGTAGTGGCCTCTCTGCTTCTCAATACGTTTACCCAAGAATCCAGTGACTTGGTGAGTGTGTGGACTCTAGGAGGTGTACAACACACGAAGACAAGCACGTAGTTACGAAGGAAGTAGGAGGTAGACTTTGTGAGGACAAATACTATGGACAGCGGAGACAATACACGTTAACAGTGATGGGTGGACGTTGAAGATAGAGCTGGCACCAACCTGTGAGTTGGAATTCGAATGCAGTGGCTTCAAACTCGATATCCGAATATGCATCTCCAACCTGATGTGAAGGTTGTACGTTGACTTGATGGTAGAACGTGGATTGAATAAGACCAGATGGTCGAATAAACCCTAAAATAAACATTACCAGTCTAACTTCCTATTCCAATTGAGTACGGGGCTCTTATTAGACATAATACTAACCTCAATGTCACAGAGAGTTCTTGGACGGCCCTGTTGGTCTATTTGTCATTTGACAACCAACTCCTTTTCCGTGATTAAATAAATTAACGAATGGACTTCCTTAAATACATAACGCCATGCCATGCTCTAGAAGTTCTACGAAGAACTTACCTTGATCCCCAAAATCCCGTAAATCGGAAATATTTTCTTTAAAATATACAGCGTCTATAATCGCAAACCATATAAGGAAATCTCAGCCAGAAATTTCCCAGAACCATCCAACGATGAACTATATAATTGAAAGTTTCCAGAGAAGGGTTCGGAAATTCAACTCAGCCAATTTTCTTCCAACTCAACCTGGAGATTCAAGAATAAATGACAGAAATTGGCAGATGTGTACTTTAAATTATCTGTCACCCGCCAAGGTGCGCTAGCAGTATACTCGTAACTTGGAACATAGAATGCCAACATTGAGTAGAATACAAATGTCATGACTTTATCAAATTTTTACTGCAGATCATGCCGATCACATTTGTATTCGATATAAAAGACAATGAATAATCAGCCACTTGTCATTGAAATATAATGCTTATAGCAAGACCAGGAAAATTTTAAAGTGGCCAATCACGCCATCTCTGGCCGAACCAACACAACTACAATAAGGCATATGCCCTTAGTTAAATCACAAAGACAATTAGGTGTTGTGGAAAGTTGAGGTTGAGGTGAATGCAAGGATACAATAACATTTGGGAAACTAAGCTGGCATGCACAATAAACAAGAGTTATGTTAGGTTCATTCATATGTATAATGGTATCATTTACACCCAATACCTTACACTCGATACTTAATATTGACTAATTCCTAACTGCACTGAACTACACACTACTCAAAGTGTGGTAGAAATTACGTTACACCACGCTACACCTTCAAGCAATCGTAATGACCAATGGCCATGGTCTGTTTATTCTAATCATAGAACAATCGGAGTAACCGGGAGTGCAAACTAAAGGACCAATTGCCACGGCCTGTTAGCTCTAATCATAGAACGATCGAAGTCAGCAGAAGTGCAGTAAACAGGAGTGCGTTCGGTTATGACGAAGGGTAAAGAGTTTGTCTATATCGAATTATAACATATCGATCAAGAAAGACATTCTTCTCTTAAACAAAAGGAAGGGTTTCATTGTGCAAAATGAACCCGTAACAATATGCAAAATATATATAGCACTACGCCCAACTAATGTAACAAACACTTCTTTCTTCTTGAACTACCACGCGACAAATGTACTGTTCAAAGAATTGGCATCAACAAATTCGCATCAATGGGCCAACAAATAGCAGCCTACTTAAACTTACCAAATGTAAATCTGTACACCGGGCATAGTTTTCGTAAATCTTCTGCCACACTATTAATTGATGCGGGGGAGATATTACGGCTCTCAAACGACACGGTGGCTGTAAAAGTACATCCGTAGCTGAGGGCTACGTGAATGACTCATTAACAAATAAAATGAACATTGCGAACAAAATATTGCTGTAGATAAATCAAACCGGAATCACCCAACTACATACAGCACAGACTAGTAGTACTAGCACTACTAGTTTTAGTCATAATTCAGTACCAACCACATTAAATACTCTTATAAGCAATTGTAATAACTTTAACATAAATTTTGCAAAAGAATGAATCTAAATTAAGTACCTATATTTATGTTATCTCTACTATTATTCCTAATAAAGTTATAATTTCATTTAAAAATGTAAAGGTTTCTATTAAAAATGTGAGTTATCTTATCGATGTTCTTTACATTTCCATAATTAAATGTGACCGATAGCTCAGTGGTAGAGAGATACTTGACTCTTACACGCGGGAGATCGAGATTCGATTCCCAATGCATATTCGTGGAGAAAGTATAATCTTTTACTTGTGTAGAATGGCTATTATTCACGCAGATGACGTTTCTAAAACGAGCGAGTGAGCTTTGGAATAATCCAAGCGAATCCTACACTCGTTGAACAATATACTATTCAATCATTTTTTGTCTTGGTGACACTACAGGTCTTCAAAATTGTTAAGAATAGTTTATTATATACCAAACGGGAAAGTAATATATTACATCCGAACGGCAAGGTAGCATACCGAGGCTGCAGACTTGAGGCTGAAATGATTTTTCTCAAGGTTTTTATACTATTTTACTTACATTACTTAGTTGATTCAACCATAGATTGGATCTGACAGTTTGGCCATTATTCACAATTTAATTTTTGACAATATTAAGGAAAAATGTCCGACTGCGAATTTGAGTCCACACCACCAGAGTAGCTTCAGCACAAGGCCTTATTCCTGAGAAGAGTAGGGGAAGGTATATAAAGACGTACGAAGCGTATATTAACTGGTGCGTGACTAAAGGTGCCTGCACACGTCTGAGACGGTGCTACTTGCCTATTTCGGTGAATTTACTCATGAGAATAAGGCCAATACTTTACGGTCAAAGCAATGGATTCTACGAACACTATTAAATATAGGAATAATGTTGACATCAGTACTTATGCAACATTGTGGTCATATTTGAAAAGGCAGAATGTGGAATACAAAGCTAAATAAATGGTTTTTATGATTAAAACCAACTTTTTTGCACTCCAGATGCTGTACCGTGCTAACATACTGAAATTTCTCCAAAAATAACCCAAAATATTTATTAATAGGACCTGTTCTACTGGAACTGGTGAGCTGAAAATCAATAGGATTCATCTGTGAGATGCCCTGGAAAATATTTAACCATAAAATCGGTCAATTGTTTACACTCCGAATGCTATATCATGCTAACAAAGCGAAATCACTCCAAAAATTACCAAAAATGTAGTATATCTGGTGAGTTTAAAATAAACAGGGTCGTAAATAAATAAATACAATTTTTATTTCGTGAAAGACATTTTACAATGTATTGAACACGTCAAATTACAAATAGTCAATGGTAAATGGTACAAACATAATTAAAAGTAAACAAATAACATCAAATGGTTAAATAGTTACCGAACAAGAGAAATCAGCAATCGAATACAATAAACATTCTTCCAAAAGAAATATTTTTAATCTTAGTGTTTTAAATAAAACTCGCGGTTTCTAGTTAATTCCACAATATAATAAAAGTTATTGAAAATTCTGAAAAATTGACAATTGTTTCGATAAATCAATATCATCGTCAGAATGACAGAAGTTACCTGATGTTTAGTAGTTATTTTTGGCTAGACCAAGAAGTGACCTAGCTTGTGATTGACTTAATATATGTTTATAGAAAAAAGAAGATGTGATATTACAAATATTGAAGCTTAGATATTATTAGCCCTATGGTGATATCCTGGATATCATTTTTCCAATTAAGATCAGTATAACTGTGCAATGATATAGAAAACCAGGAAAACTATATCTGCTGATCTTTACAATTATCACTTAAGAAGATAGTTTATTAGTGGAGAACTCCTTAGATTTAACTGTTCATTGACAACTTCATATTGTGGGTTTCTTAAATGTCTTCTAATTTCCAATTATTCAAGGAAATCCAGTTCTTGTTACTTTTCACAAATATGCAGCACTTCTAGTTTTGTGTTAGGTGTCAATGAATGATTGGTGTCAAGTAGATGTTTTGCGTAGTGGGATTTATCTGGTTGTTTCAACCTGTATGCTCGTACGTGTTCACTGTATCGGATTTCAAAATTCCTAAGGGTCTGACCCAAATAGACAGCATTACATTCTGGACATTTGAGTTTATATATACCTGACTTCCTTAATAGTGGTATTTTTGTTTTTACATTTAACAATTTAATACTAACGTTATTTCTGTTTTAAAAGAAATTGTTGTATTCGTTGCTGAAGATATTATCTTTGAAATATTATTAGAAATATTTCCTGCATATGTGATGGTTTTATAAGTTTTTATTTCATCAGCTTGTTCAGGAAATATTAGTTGTAATGCCACTTTTTCCTCTTTTTTACTAATTAGCTTATTTATCATATCTAATGGATAATCGTTGGATGTTGCTATTTGTCTAATTATATTAATCTCTCTATCAAAATTACATTTGTTCATAGGAACTGAAAAAGCTCTATGTATCATTGAATTATATGCCGCCAGTCTGTGTGACATAGGGTGATTGGAATTAAATGGAATTGTCACATCAGTCTGTGTTGGTATTCGGTAAATTGAATAATCAAGTACATTATCAACTCTTTGAATTTTTAAATCAAGAAAATTGGTTAAGCTATTTTCTTCAATTTCTAATGTAAATTTAATTTTTGGGTGTAAATTATTGATGTGGTTGAAAAATACATCTAATTGTCGTTCACTACCCATAAGACAAGCCAATATGTCATCTACATATCTATACCAAAATAAAATATTTTTCGAAATATTACTTTCAAAGATCTTTCTTTCTAAATTTTCCATAAAAATGTTTGCTAAAATAGGTGATATAGGGCTTTCCATTGGTAAACCTTCATTTTGAATCTATATCTTATTGTTAAAAGTGAAATAATTCTGATTAATGCATACATCAAATAAATTAAGTATATCTGATATTATTCCTGGATTAATATTTTTATCATCTAGTAATTTTCTTACATGTATTAGACATTCTTTAGGAGGAATTTTAGTGAACATATTAGTTACAACGAACGAAATGAGTTTATAGTTATCTTGCAACTTTTTGATTAGTTCTATTGAATTTCTAATTGAGTACTGAGATTCATATCAGTATCTATTGAGTATATTGTTGAGCCTCTTTGCCAATGTATTATTAGGAGCATTAACATAAGAAACTACAGGTTTAATTGGTTTCGTTATTTTATGTAATTTAACGGTTCCATACAATTATTGTGGACAATGAGGATTGTTATGTATGATAGACCTCTTTTCGTAATCACTTAAAAGATAATTTGAATTATTAACAATATCCCTTACATTATTAGAAAACTTTTTTGTTGGGTCTGCTTTAAGAACTTTTACATCGCTAGATTCTATAAAGTTATTTATTTTGGAATTGTAATTTTCAGTCGTCAAAATGACAAATGTGTTCCCCTTATCAGATTTTGTAACTGTTAGGTTATTATCTTCTATCTTCTTTTTTATTGCATTTAAAACTGTAATGTCATTTTTTGTTTGACGTTTAACTTTTGAAGGTTCAATATTTTTGATTAGATTGGCAATTTTCAAAACTTGATAACGATCGACAAACCTTAATATGATTTGGAATTTTGTTGAAGATTTTTAGAAAAATGAAATTGGGAAAGTTATGCGCCGTTTTGGAAAAATGGGCAGACAGTATAAACTCTTGCTTGAATAGCGAATTACGCACAAAAATATTTTTGTTCATAAAGACATACGTAGATATTTCAAAAATAAACAATGGCGGGAGAGTTAGGACACCTAGTCTTCTATATATTTCCTTACAACTACCAAATCTAGAAAGTCCAACTATACTTCTTATGATTCGCTTTTGAGCAATGAATACATCAGAAGATATACCCCACAGGCAAATGCCATAGCGGAGGGAGCATTCTGCTTTTGCATGATATAACATAACTAATTGGTTTTCGGTTAGTATATCCTTCAAATTTCTAATTAAATGGTTTGTAGAATATAATTTTGTTATCACAACGTCACAATGTTTTTTCCAATTAAAGTGTTCATCGAGATATATGCCCAAAAATTTTATATGCTTAAGTTTATTATGTCTGATAATAGGACACTTTCTTTGGTGATGGTGAAATTGACAAAAAAAGTTTTGACAGAGTTCAGAAAAAGTTGGTTGGACGAAAAGTAAATATCCAAATAATTAACTGTATCTATAAATTTTGATTCAATGTTTTTCTCGCCTGTATCAGAAACCAATACCTAAGTATCATCTGCATATACTGTGAAATGTAGATCAATAGGCGATTGGTCTAGATTGTGAATATACAACAGAAATAATACAGGACCCAAAACTGAACCCTGTGGTACCCCAATGTTTATGTTTAACACATCCGAATTAACACTAATTTTTGTCGCATTAGAGAAATCATCCAAACTAACATACTGGGTACGGCTTTTCACAAAAGAGTTTATCCAGGATAATGAAGCGCCAGTAATCTCCAGTGAGAATAGTCTTTGTAATAGGATGTCATGATTTACCAGTCAAATGCCCTGCTTAGGTCGCAGAACAGCCCTATCGGACATTAGCCTCCGTCAATCGTATTTACTAAGTTTGTATAAAATTCATGCAATGGAGTCGATGTAGAATGTTTATGCCTAAATCCGTGTTGACTTTTCGACAATATCATATTTTTATAAAATAATTCACCTAGTCTACACAAAAAATTATTTTCGAACAACATTGAAAAAACTAATGAAAATGTGACAGATCTGTAATTAACTACCTGCTGTACATCTTTGTTTTTATGGATAGGTATAACTTTTCCCTTTTTTAATTGAGTTGGAAATTGACCTTGACAAAAGGATAAATTTACCAATAATGTCAATGGAGAATTAATAGCACCTAGTACCTTTTTTAAAATAAAAGACGGAATTTCATCATAACCGTATGAATGTTTATTTTTCAGTTTACTTTGAAGCAATATTAAAAGTTCATCCTGAATGAATGGGCATAATGAAAATGAATTGTTGTAGAAGATGTTAGAAACAGGTAAAGCTAACTGTATTTGTTCGATTTTATCAAGTATATCAAGAGGTGCTGTTTAAAAAAGGTATTAAATTTAGTTGCCACATCAACAGGTTTATCAATAGTTACATTATTTTTATCAATAGTTACATTATTTTCCTCCAGAACAATTCTATGGGAACTCTGATTTTTACCAGCTAGCATTGAAACAGTTTTCCATGCTTTTTTTTGTAGGATTTTCTGGATTTATGATAATATTCTGATAATAATTCTTTTTTGTTGGTTTTATCAGTTTTTTTAGCTTCTAGATATTTATGTTATCCATTGGGATTAGCAGATCTATTCTTAAAAAGTTCCTTTAAATGTTTACTAGAATCTTTAACTTCCATTATTATCCAATTTTTGCTGCTATCATTGCATTTAAACATAGGAAATGTTAAATCGAAATAATAGAAAAAATACTGAAAAAGTAACCATACGCCTCATCAATATTATTCATCCTATATCATTCCCATGATTTTTACCCATGGATTCCAGTATTTTCAATCATTATCTGTCATGAAATACTCAGGCTGTATTACAACCCCAATTTTGTCTTGTATTGCCCGCAAAAACTTCTTAAACAACTTGATCTAACCTATATTAATCAAATACTAGTTTTTCTGATCCTTCGGACACACTTTCACGTTTTTTTCAGTTATGAAAAAATTCGAAACAAAAATATCTATAAATTCAGACCTTTTTTAAATTTGCGGTTAGATTGTATTTTATTTATGACACAATAGGAAGTAGGTTCAAATTTTCCGCCACTTCATATACCGACTAATTCCACAAACTACCGATCACTTCCGAGGTATATGTGGTTTTTAATGTCGTCTACAAAAAAAAGACCATTATTTATATCTACATCACGTCCAACGTTCCAACTTGTTCATTATTCGCCGCTCTATGGCTATCCTCTATGCTGTATTGCCAATGGATTTTTGAAATTTTTGTTTGGTATATTGTAAGAAATACTAAGGTGATATAGCAATATTTCATTTGTTATTTTGTTGAAGCAATGTTTTCTAAATCTAGAGATGAAACATATTTCTCATTTTGTTTTCCCTCCAATCTTCCGAAGCACTAATTTGTGTATCCTACAAACAAAAAATACTAATTAACTTCATAATAATTCAAACTGAAAATAAAACAAAAAATTAGGCTCTTCGTTAAATCTCCCAAACTCCCGACCTGTTCATCCGCCTCTGTTCTTAACCTTGCTTATTTCGTCGACAGCATAAATCTATTGAAACCTGACCTATAATCATCATCATGCAAGTGGTATGACGTAAGCAGACCTTCATTAACTTGCACGCTTTTATTACCTTTTATACTTACAGTGATACATGTATAGTAATGAAATTACTTTTATTTAAAATGTTTTATTTATACCTATTTAAACTAATTGACGTACTCATTGTATTTTCTTCCAACAAAAAATAATCTGTGATGAACGATATCCGCCAAATACACAAAGACTGTAAAATATATCTAATATCAATATTTGAGAAAAAATTATGAATTCCAAATGATCAGCTAACAACATTGAAAGTCCATTTGAGAAATTGAAACGACAGTTACATTCTTCTTGAAGTTTAAAATTGATAGTAAAATACCTGGCAGGTTGGATAGACCAGGCGGCAGGGCTAAAATCGTTCAAAACCGTGAAAAATTGTTGGCAAAGCTTTTATTGTTTTAAATGGTTTATTAAGGTGTGGTTATCAAGAATCTAGGTTTTTCCCACACCCATAAGACCCGCGTCGATCTCCGTGAGGCTACAAAGGTACACATTTTTGGTTTTTCGGTAATATCTCGTTTTCTCTTTATCGTTCGGTCAAAATGGTCCTATATGAAATTAAAGGTGGCAAAATTCTGTACAAAATAGTTCCCTATCATTTTTTCATGGGACTTATAGTTTCGGAGTAGTAGCCGCGCGAATTTGTGGGAGTTTTGACAAATACGGTAAATATCGATTCTTGCTTACCAAATTCCACTCTTCTCTCGTTCTGGTCTCTGTTGACAATTTGTTCTAATTTCTTTTATTACTATGTATAAGTAATTCAAATTCATCATTGATAATAAGTATGTGTTGTGTCGTCTGGAATATATTATAAGCTTCTGTTTAAAAATTTATTTCGTAATTCAAACGGCTGTTTGGTTCTAAGAATACAGGAAGAGTATCTCAGGTATAAATCCGGTCTCTTTTAGGGATCGTGCGTCACGAGTGCCGACATTGGGATTCTCGAAAATATGCCTGCTGGTGCAGGCAGATGCGGGACAGGCCCAGCTCTTAGGTGGGGAGAGTACACTGTAGCCTACGTAGCAGCGTCGCATCCCTTTTCGTATTTTCGTGTATTCAATATTCCAGTATAGCCTTGTGTGCCTAAGAAGTCGGTCGATGACGCGCTTACGTATACGGAAAATATAACGATGTCAGAACAAAATAATTGCTTTGTATGTCTTCCTATGACAATTAAAACTAAACGCAATTGTTTCATAATAGAAGTAATTAATTCATTTACACTCTTTCTAATGACACTAATTTAGTTAAAATCGGTTGATCCAAACCAAAGTTATAGGTATTTATCCACAAACACTTTCCCACTCTCCCCCACCGTTTATTTGAAGAAATAAGAAAAAATAATTAAACAAATTTGTGCGGAAGTTAGGCCTCTTTCTAGTTTACTTATTTGGCTTATTTCAGAAAAAACTGGATTTTAAATTTTTCTTCACAGGTTACGCCCCCTAGGGGTTAACCTAGAGACTTTAAAGTTATTTCCAGCGATTTATTTTGGCCACTTTTACTAAGGAATGTTTTCTCCTGAAGTTATGACATAAGTAGTTTCTGAAATATAGCCGAGAAATCGGCTTATTGGACCACCCTACATATACACTACTTGTCGAGATTAAAGTATAAGTCACATGGCTCCTCCGCTGTGTTCCTGCTAAGATTTTCTTTATAGACATTAATCTCGTCATCAGAGCTATTAACTGGTGAGCGGCTAGTACAATCGTGTATATAAGAAAAATATACGCAGTATGTTTTGAAGAAGGAGATTGCTTTTATTATGCCCCTTAATTAGGATAATTAAGGCTTTTCAAATGTTTTTTTATTCAAATACGTCCTCTAGCTGTCGACATACAAACTAAAAATAATTAAATTTATTGTTTCGTGGCATCTACTCATAATACTTTTTTACATGAAATTTACTGTTTCTAGATAATTCCACAATATTTTGAAAAAATTCAAAAAAAATTTGACAACTGTATCCTGGTTTACTCCAGTATTATCTCTAGTCGCTACACACATAACAACAGTAATAGTCTGGTTCACAAGTCCCATTTTCCTCAGAACCTAAACCGGACCACCGAAAATTATGATTTTGGTCTCATTCGATTCGGAATGGCATCTAGAACATTCTATCAAAGTTGCAAGACGAGCTGAAAAAAAATGCAAAGGTTATAAACAATAAAGTAAAATATAAAATAAGGGTTTGGTTTTTTGAAATACTTCAAAAACTATTTGAGATAATCGAAATTTGAAAAAAGATCCTTAAAGAGCAGAAAATTTCATAAAAAAATTCCTCCTCCCGGAACGCGTGGTTCGGCTGCCGCGCGCATCGCCCCAATCTGACACATGAACTAAAATATTATTTTAACTGATTAAATATTAATATTAAGGATTAAAAAAAATTATGGTACTAAGTAAACATATAAATAAACAATAATCCGTAAAAAAACTTTATCACAATTTTTTTATTAATTATGCTTTTGTTAATTAGTTAATTTTCACCATTTTATTGTTAACATAAGAACGCTGATCATTTCAAAACAAGAAATCTAGAAATTTAGTGTTTCTTTGGAGCTAATTGGAGTTTAGAAGAGATCCCCGTTGGAAAAATTCAAAAATTTTGATTTTTCACTTTTTTATTAACAATGAAATGCATTAAAAAATTAATTATATAAATAAAGCCATCAGGAATTTTTTTTCCAATTATTGTTAACATTTTGGTTTCTTATTGATGAAAGCCATATGACAATAATTTTTTTTTATTTTTTACTAACATTATTTAAATAATTGTTATAAACAAGTCCATTGTTTATAAGATTTTAAAAAAATTTTTTGGAATTTCATTCTCGATGAAAATAATTATTATTGAAAAAAAATCGTTCCTCAAATAAATTTTTTTATTAACAAAAAACGCACTTGTTAATTAAAAATTTTTTTTTGTTACTAAATATTAATATTAAGGAACCATTTTTTTAAATAATTGTTTATTATATTCTTTCGTATTATATAGAAAATAATTTTTTTATTAATTTTTCAATTGTTTATTAGACAAATAATTTGTTATAAACAAATGCATTTATACGAAATATTTTTTTGAATATGCAAAAAAAATTTTTTATATTTTTTAAATAATTTTTAAATATATTGTACTTTTGGACTTGTAGTTTTCTTTCTATTTTTACTTATTGTTATTAAAATAACTTATAAACAATTAAAGATACGACAAAAACACTTAAAGACTTTTTTGTTCGTTATTAATTATTAAACAAATTGAGCTCTGGAACGAACCTCTAACTCAATTGTATATTAAAAATAATAAAAAAATCATTCTTTTTTATAATACGAAAGAACATAATAAATAATGATTTGAAAAAAATGGTTCCTTAATATTAAGATTTAGTAACAAAAAAAATTGTTAATTAACAAGTGCGTTTTTTGTTAATAAAAATTTTTTTTAAGAAACGATTTTTTTTCAAAATTCATTATTTTCATCAAGGATGAAATTCCAAAAAAAAAGTTTTCAAAAATCTTATAAACAATGCATTTGTTTATAACAATAATTTGAATAATGTTAGTTAAAAATAAAAAAAAATTATTGTCATATGGCTTTCATCAAAAAGAAAACAAAATATTAGCAATAGTTGAGAAAAAAATTCCTGATGGCTTTATTTATATAAGTAATTTTTTAATGCCTTTAATTGTAAATAAAAAAGTGAAAAATCAAAATTTTCGAATTTTTCCAAAGGGGATCTCTTCTAAACCCTTTTAAAATTAGCCCAAAAAAAACAAAAAAATTCCAGATTTCTTGTATTGAAATAATCAGCGTTTTATGTTAACAATAAAATGGTGAAAATTAACTCATTAACAAAAGCATAATTAATAAAAAAATTGTGATAAAAAAATTTTTTTACGGATTATTGTTTATTCGTATATCTACATAGTACCCAAATTTTTTTATTCCTTAATATTAATATTTAATCAGTTAAAATAAGTTTTTTAGTTCGTGTCAGATTGGGGCGATGTGCGCGGCAGCCGAACCACGCGTTTTTACCGTTATTTTCGCCGCTAAATTAAAATAATAAGGATTATCGGTACAGTTCCGGGATGTAGGACTTTTTTTAAGAAGTTTCCTGCTCTTTAAGGATATTTTTTCAAATTTCGATTATCTCAAACAGTTTTTGAAATATTTCAAAAAAAAACAAACCCTTATTTTTTATTTTACTTTATTGTTTATAACTTTTGCATTTTTTTTAGCCCTTCTTGCAGCTTTGATAGAATGTTCTAGATGCCATTCCGAATCGAATGAGACTAAAATCATAATTTTCGGTGGTCCGGTTTAGGTTCTGAGGAAAATGGGACTTATGAACCAGACTATAATCCGCAAGCATCGCTTCATTCCAACGACCTTGATCTGGTTGTTCATAATTAACAGCTCCACAACTAGGAGGGTATGGATTTTGAGAGACATGTTGCATCCAAGTTAGTTATTAAGTTTTTTATTCCAAAAAAGCCCTGAATAATTCCCTTGGATGCATCCCATTCATTTCTTGTCCAAAGCTCACTCAACGACTTATCTTGGTCACCTACCTTCATACCAAAATAATGCAGTCTCAACAATAGGTTTCAGATTGCGTTTCTGCAACGAAAATTCCGCGATACATGTAACAAAAATTATTCAGTAATTTCAAACCATTCCGTCGCATTTTTACTTACAGAACTTTGAACGTCGGATGATAAATTCTGGAAGAGAAACTTAATATCTGTAAAAAAAATTCGATTTGTCAGTTGACAACTTCCAAAAATAAAATATCCAAAAAAGTAAGCATTTACAAAAAATTATATGTTCCTATATGTCTGAAGAAAAACCTAATTGGTCATTTTTATTGCGAAAACAGGTAAAAATACACCAGTTATTTTAAGCTTGAAATAATTTCATTGTTGACCAGTGTAAGAATGAGAAAATACTATAATTGGTTGCAATTCTTATCAACGAGACTTCTCCAGGAAGTAGGTTCTCACTATATTATTGTTAAATCGCTTGTGACTAAACAAACGATCTGCGTAGATAACTTATTAGGGAATGAGAATTAATTGAAAATTGTCTAAAATTTTATCAAAACCAAAAGGTGTAACTTACAAACTGACCCAAAAGAGATACGGAAGGCGGAGCGCATGTAACCACTTGTTACTTCCTAACTTTTATCGAATCATAATCATGTCATTGGAAAAGATCAAAACATTATCTAGAGTCTAGAGAGATATTAAAAACTTTTGATACGCTGAATTAAAAATTAAATGATCATAGAAAAGTAAGGAAATGAAAATTAAGAGAAATTGGAAGATTAAAGAGCATCTATTTTTAGAGACAAATTACATATAGAACAAATATCAAAGTGTAGTGCGTATATTACTAAAGATTTCCCCTTCAAGATTATCAAGAGATTTATACTCTAAGAAAAAAACCAATGAATTGTAAGGTGAATGTGCGTACACTCAATTTTAGTTGAGAATAATGAGACATAATGAGAGTATAAAGTTCTTGATATTGGACGAAGTATCTAAAACAAGCTAATTAATTTTTATAATTCGTATCATGTTCTGGAATAGTTTTAGTTTTACTTTTATTTAATTCCATGTTTTCCAAGCTTCAATGTTCATGTGAAGCTATTGATGCATTCTGGATATGTTTGTGTCCATTCATTTTATTTATTAATATTGGGAAATGTTTTTAAATAAATTATTCAGAACGAAAATTATCGTAATAATACTACATTCCATAATTAAAGAATAAATGATATGCTTGTTCAGAATTAGAATGGTTTAGTTTTATTTTTTGTGCTTTAGGTTGTTAAATATGCGATTTAAAAATAATTTTTATTTACTTCTATGTCGTTTGCATTTAAGTTTTTATTTGATATTAGTTGCATATGAGAAGGGAATCTAAAATGATGTTTTTTGTCATTTTCTCTTTCCCATTACCTCGAAAAATGTATGTCAAATGGTAACTTAGACGCTGTATTCGGTGAAATTTTGACGAATATACTGATACCTCTCCTTAAGCCATGAATCATCCACACGTAATATATATTCTCCTTCTTTTACCAATTATTGCAAAGTGTATACTTCGCCCATCTCTTTTGAAAGCACTTTGTAGAGTTATTTTGCCAGTATTGCCTATACTGATACATTTTGATAATTTGAAGAATCATATCTAGTTTCCAATATTCGATAACTTCAGAAAGATCTCTCTAATAATAATGAATTCAATTCCAACAAAAAATATATTGCTTGCCATGAGTACATTCGAAAGAGTTGTACTACCCTACACTGTGAATTTGAATGTTCCGACAAGAATCTCATTATTCTTAGCATTTCATATTTGAGATCGATTTGGGTTCTGAGGAAGTCATTAACTGGAATTGATGTATTCTCAGTGTTTAATAATGCTTCGAGGCATTGTAAATTAGATAGTAATTTAGTGTCGAGACAAGTTTAACTGCTACTTTTATCAATCTGTATTTCTTTCAGAAATAAGAGATCGACCAAAATATTATTTCCGATGTTAATGATTTATATTTTATAATCTTCTGATTAAAAAAAAATATTGCTTGTCTCTGATAGTCGACTATTACTATTAAAAATTTTACAAGGACATTTTATTTTATATAACTGAGATTAAACGAAAAGTGGCCGCAAAACGCGATTTTCAAATAAATTTAAAAAGGATGGTAGTTTTTTCCGATATTTAGAGCGAATAGAGCTTCGCAAAAAAAGTCGTAACTATTAAAAAGCGATGCAAATGAAATAAAAGGACCTCCACCGAGGGAATTTTCAATTTCTAAAGCTCCGCCTTCTATGATCAGACAACGGAAAAGTGCGAAACAATTTGCAATATTCCGTTACTCTCTCCCGAAACGAACGAAACAAGTATAAAATTAGAGCAAAAGTAGGGGCGTCCTATTGAACCCTTTCAGGGATTTTTCCTAGCAACGCACCACCCTTCCCCTCGCCCAACATTCTGCCTAAGGTATGTATATAACAGCAAAAAGTATGCTGATAGTCAAGTGGCTTATATCAATTATTTTTTTTCAATTAATCAACCAAATCATTTATATCCATACAAGTACATACCAATAAAAAGAGAAATGAAAAACTAAACGTGAATTTTATCACCATAAATGCTAGAACGGAAAAAAAGATGTCGTTAAACATATAACGTGTTTTTTGGTGTTCAGTTCAGTGTCCCAATTTCAAAATAAGACTTGCGACATTAATTATTTCTACCTCATAGAAACTCATAGTTTCATCAAACAAGTATATGGAAACGTATGTGATATACTGATACTTTAGACGAGTGATTCTCTGTCTCGAATCTTAGTGTACCTACATAATAAAAAAAATTAACATCCTGAATATTTAACGCATAGAAATCAGTGTTAGATATACGAAATAACAACTTGATTTACCACTAATCTTTCTTGGTACCGCTGAAGTTGATTTCTTCGATGTTCCAGAGTTAAAGGTAACACCAACTGAGGTCGGTATGAAAAATGTGCAAACCTTCTTATCCACCTATAATCACTTCGCATTCCAAGGACCCTTCCATGTTCTATAAACCACTAAGCTGCTATTGCCCTTGTCGATGAGAAACTATCTCTTAGAGCTAATAACCTACCTTAGGTGACGATATTAGCCATTGGCCCTATGTTGTCCTGCTCACTCGTCCTGTGCCTCTGGCTCCTCGTGCTCTGCCTTCTTGGTGACATGCCTGATAACATCAGATAACAGTATCCATACTCTTGTTTATTCTACCAGTAATTTCTCGGAACGACAGCCCAGCTTTCCGAATACCAACAATTCGACCTCTCTCGAACTCAGTTAGCTGCTGATAATTTGTATTTTTTTCGCACTATAGGCAGGATAGACACTTGTAAATTCTTGTGAGACAATGTTTAAAACCACGCTATGGGGCAGTTCGTCTAGTACTCACAGCAAAAATAACTGAATAAAAACAGGAATGTTCTACCGATCGCTCTCAAATTATAATCTTATATTAAGAATGTTTTGATAAACATGTACGTGAAATATTTTTGAAATAAAATAATATTTACTAGGTGCTCGGGTTTCTATGTTACTGAGTATATTTGCAATTATTAATTAAACACCTTGTATTCAAAGGTATAGCTATTGCAAAAAGTTGCATATCATATTGTGTAACATATCAATCATAATAAATTGGATGGCTCCAGTTCCTAGAATACAAGCGTCTGTGTCCAAAATCAGTTTTCCTTCTGGTAGGGGATAACCAAAGATCTGAGCTGACGTTAGAAGTTTCTTGAGTGAGGCGATGGATTCTTGGCATTCCGTATCCCAGAAAAAAAGGTCTTGTGTCTTCAGTAAGTCGCGTCAAGGGTTTGGCAACGTCCCCGATATTCTTGACATACCGGCTGAACTGCTTTGATTTTAGCAGGAACAACAGCGACACTCCATCCGTGCTCACAACATGGCCTACATTGCTGACTTTCTTTTGAAAAAGGTGGCACTTCTTTACGTTTAATGTTAGATTGGCCTTCTAAAATCTGTTAAATACTTCTTCGAGGTTAGATAGATGTTCTTCAAACTCCTTTCCGATTATAATGACGTCATCTAAATATACCAGATATTTTTCCCAAAATAAACCCCGGAGAATGGCTTCCAAATGGGAGGACCGTAAACTGCCATAAGCCTAATCAGCTAGTGAATGCGGTTTTCTCTTTATATAGGGGATTCATTTACACTTGCCAGTATCTGATCTTCAAATCCAAAGTAGAGAACAATGTACCGCTAAAGCCTAAAACATCAAGGGCGTCGTCGATCCTTGGCAAGGATAACTGCAGTTTTTAGTAAAGTCGTTAAGTTTATGGTAATCAACGTAGAATCGCATTGTTCCATCTTTCTTTCTCACTAGTACCACAGGGGAGATCCAAGGACTACTGGAT
Organism: Galeruca laticollis; assembly: GCA_963921935.1. Taxonomy (NCBI): domain Eukaryota; kingdom Metazoa; phylum Arthropoda; class Insecta; order Coleoptera; family Chrysomelidae; genus Galeruca; species Galeruca laticollis. The sequence continues at coordinate 73,837,846 of OY998175.1, forward strand.
GGTTCAACTATCCCGTCTTGAATCATCTCTTGAAGGGCTCTATCTGCCAGTTCTTTTTTAACTTGCAGCATCAGCCGAAGAACTTGACGAATAGATCGTGCATCGCCGGTGTCGATCTTGTGTTTCACGACATTCATCCTTCCGAGTTTTCTTCCAACGCCAAAGACAGCTTTGTATCGGTGAACTCGATCTCTTATTTGATTTCTTCCTGATTCGGACAGGGATGGATCTAAGTTGGCTATCAGCTGCTCTATTTCGCCGGTAATATCTTTTTCCGTAGCTGTTGTCTGGTGAACCACGGCTATAACTGGTTCTAGAGTGCCCAACTGCGTACCCTTCTGAAGGGAGACTGACTGATCGTCCAGGTTTATTAAGCGCACTGGTACTTTTTGGGTTGATAGAACAAGAACTTTACCGATGAGTATTCCTTTTCCCAAAATCAGGCTTTATCATTGCTGGTGTACTGTTTTGTTCTAGACCATCTAGTTGACCAGCTACATACCCATGATGATGTCTTCATCGTTGTCTGCCACCAATACCGAATGTGTTAGAATAGTGGTATCCAACTGCAATATCGCTTTTATTTCCCCATGGATTTTGACTGTTTCTCCAGTAGAGGTTCGTAATTTCCAACTGGAAGGCGACATCCTTCTGTGGTTAGACGAAGATGGTTTTCGTGGCCCCGGTATCAATTATTAATATGGCATAATTATTTTTATCGATTTGGCCGTTATTGTATAATCTGCACGTTTGTTGTTTGATCATAGCCAACTCTACAATGGGAGGGTCTTTCCGATGATCTATGGTCGATGTCGCCCTCCAGGAGTCCACCCGTTTTAGTTATCCTGCTGTAGAGGATTTTCAGCAGTGTTCTTTCTGTTATGCGGGCAAGCACTTCTAATGTGGCCAATTCCACCGCGTCTCTTCTTTGAAGCTAATACCCTTAAGACTTCCTCTACTATTTCTTCAAGTTCACTGTGGTTAACAGACGCTGATGGCACTATATTTGGGCTGGTTACTCTCCATACACGAGCAGGGCCTAGTATAGCTTCCGTTGTCGCTCCGAATTCCAATGCAATCGAAAATGCATCTACCAGGATCATACGACGCGCCAGCAGCACTGCTCGTTGAATCTCTGCATTTCGAAAACCATCGACGAAAGCTTCTGTTGCAGATGTATAGGCATATCTTACTATCCCAACGATATCCATCTCGAATTCTTCTCCGACTTTCTGCTTCCGGGTCTTCAGTTGGGATTTGTAGACCGGCTGCAAATGGGCATGACTATAACGTATCTCAAGCCGTCTCACTAAAGCCTCAAAGTGCATCGCCTTTCTGAAGAGACTGCAACACATCCAAAGCCTCTCCTCGCAGTGACACAGTGAGTGATATGGCTTTTTCTCGAGAAGTCCACCCGTTGGTCCCAGCCGCAGCATTGAGTTGCTTCAAATAATTTGATCAAGAAGTTTCTCCATCAATAGTTGGAGGCTTGATGGTAGGTCTGACGTCTGCTCTTGGTCCTTGTTGCCTTCTCAATTCAGCATTTAACCCATTCATTTGCTGGATCACGTCAGTGATCTGCCAAGTCAATTCTTACCTTATTAATCGGCAACCTCGTCTCACTGGGCGGTCATCTGTCAAGTCAGCTCTTCCCGCTTGTTATGAAAGTTTCAACACCAAAAACTGCTCAAAGTTTTGTATTCCAGTTAACGCGACATAATATCAAAGATATCTACGCTCTCTCCAAATCCCCTATTCAAAACTTTTCATAAGATGAACGGAAAAAGCTCTAAAATGCGGGAATGTATCTAACGTGGAAGCCTCAAGAATAAATATTATAGAAACATAAAAATTGAAATTTTTCATATGTCCCCTTTATTCATAAATACTCCTATCTTCTAACCTACATTGTTACATATATCAGGATTTTTAGAAAAAAATCTGAACCTTCATCAAGTACCTGATTTGTAATGGAAAACTCGGAGATAGGATACCGTGGGATTTGTATGAAGGATGCAATTTCAGTATACGCTTCTGCTACCAAACAAACGAATAGTTTTTCAATGTAACTGGAAAAATTATTGTACGTTTTAAAATTTAAAAGATATATAATATCCAAATACATATTAGTTGAATAAAATTTACGAGTTGACATGTTTTTTATGAACTTCAAACTGCAATTTTAATTTTTAATCAATCCTAGTTAAATATTTTAAAATTCAGAAATGAATCAATTTAAGTTTATATAATACATGAAATGCGTCATGGAAGTTGCATTCGAAACGAGTACACAAGTGACTTCACTAAAACAGTAAAACAGACAACTAACTAACTATAACCGTCCCTAGAAACGCGGCGGTGGGACGGAAAAGAGTGGTATAGCGAAGAGGGATGCTGGAAATAAAGATGAAAACATTGCAGGTTTTATTGCGGTATTGATTATAAAATCAATAAAATATGGCCTGGCAAAACGAAACGGGAAAAATATAGCTGATTCACACAACTGTATATTTATTCCATAGGAATTAAAATGTTCATGCGCAAGCGAAGGCCTCCTGTTATCTGGCCGCGAAGAATGTAATGATTTTTTGGGGGTAAATTGGAGGAGAAGGGTGACAAGGGGGTGCCTCATTAGCATAGGCGTCGGCAATTAAAAATAGCCAACCCCTCGCAACTAGAGGCTATAGAAGCAAACCGTGGTAAAATCGCGCCACCGGCGGAAAAATATTTAAATTCTGACTGACGACGATCGATAGAGGCCTTTCTCTTTTACTTCTCTTTCCTTGATTGAAAAATAATATATTATTTCATTTCATATTTTACGACATCTTGATTTCATTTCTTTTTACTAAGTTGAAAAATACACAGAAAACAAAAATTTCAAACCGTTCAATTTGAAATGAAAAACAAAATTGCATCAAGTACCTACTGTTTTTTAAAACAACTCATAACCTTATGATGAGAAAAAGGAAAAGGGCTACTGAAACAGGGTGGTAACCGCAGACATGCATGTTTCTGACTCATTAGCAGTCCTCAGTACGGTATAATCAAATAAGGTGTTAAACTTGGGAGCAAAGCTGTTGATCTAAACATGGGAAAACACAAAATAACGGATTTCAACAGGAAGACCAAACGCACATTTGTGCCTTCAATTGGAAGATCCCGTCTCGATTTTGTTTGTTGTCCCGAGAAGTCGGGATCTTCCAATTGAAGGCACAAATGTCAGTTTGGTCTTCCTGTTGAAATCCGTTGTTTTGTGTTTTCCCACGTTTCGATCAACAGCTGTGCTCTCAATTTCCGCACCCTTTTTCTTTTTGCGTGAATTACCCATGATTCTCATTGTTGTTGTTATATATATATATATATATATATATATATATATAAATATATACATATATATTTGTCCATTCTTTTTTGTCATTTTCACTGCCACTGTCCAAGTCTTACTTTGTTTCTGAAGGATTCCTTGTTGTTTTCCTTGGTCTTCCTGTTTTCCTCTTTATTTTTTATTCTGTACACACTCGTTTCCCCTACCTGTTTGAAACCATTTTAGTTGGTTATTCTCAATCTCATTAAGTATTGGTTTCATCTCTCTAGCTCATCTCTAATAAGATTATTTCTTATACTATCCGTACATGTGACTCCTTCGATGGGTCTTAAATTTTTCATGTCTTTCACTTCCGTAGATCAGTGTTGGTCTAAAATTTTTTGGTTTAAAATCAATTATGTTCTCCCGCTTTTTCCTTATATCCGACTTATTCAAACTATAGTACACTTTTGTTGCGTTATTTATTCTTTCTTCTATTTCATTTTCCAAGTTTCTCTCCATATCAAACCATATTCCCTGATACTCTTCCACCTATTCTATTTGTTCTTGATTAAATTCTATTATATACATTTGTTTCTTGTCGTTATCTATTTTCATCACCTTTGTCTTATTTGTATTAATTTGTAAGTTTTCTTTCATTAGATTTTCTCTTAGATCTCTTTCTGAAGGCGTACTGATCATTATGTCGTCCGCGAATACATATTCTGACAATTTCACAGGCACTTATTTGTAATATCCGATATGTGTTTTGCGTACTCTACTCTGGACTGCCTTAATTACATCATCCATTACCAATAAAACCAGTGTTGTGCTCAATACGCCCCCTTCTCGTAATCCGTCATTACTATCAAAAATCTCTAATTACAAGTTATCTTTCCTCAAATAGTTTAGTAACTTGTTGTTAATGTCTTTGTTTTTAAATCCTTCCCAAACTTTTTATAGTGAAACTTTGTCGAATGCCTTCTCTAAGTCTAAAGATGCCAGGTATATTATTTTTTCTTGTGTTCACCATTATTTGCTTGATAATTATGATGATCCTGTCCACTACGTCCTGTTTTGAATCCGCTCTGTGGTTCTTTTAACTCATTTTCTACCATTTTCTTTAGTTCCCTTTCCAGTATCAACTCATATATTTCACACGGGATACTTAACAGTGTAATTCCTCTATAGTTTTCACAATTTCTTTTATCACCTTTTTTGAAAATCGGGACTATTATTTCAATTTCCCAGTCGCTGGGAACTGGGACTTTCATTCCATATATTGTTGAACAAATTGTATTATTACTTCTACTGCTTCACTTCCTTAATTTGTCACATTTCAGATGAATTTCCATCATGCCCAGCTGATTTCCCCCGTTTTACGTATTTTGTTGCTTCTGTAACTTCTTCTACTTGTATATTTTCATCTTCTATAGTAATGTCTTGTCCGTAATTAGTTCCTTCTATTGTGTTTTGTCGTTCTTTGGTGTTTAATAATTCTTCGAAATACTCTTTCCATCATTTCTACATCATCTGTTATCATGAGACAATGATTGTAAGGTAGGATATTGCGCATGTATTGTGGAGGGGGTGACGTCAACTGGGGAGTAAACAAAAGTGAATCTTCAACCAATTTATGTGTTTTTAACCTGTTATTATAGATAATTTTGAGAAGGTTTTTGGGTAAAACAATCATTTACAACCGTAATCTACATCTTAATTGAACACAAGAATTCTTAAATATTATATTTAGGTAAAGCAGTTGCGGCCTGATTTTCCTTGCCCTTTTCCAAGATCTTTTGAAAAATAAAACAATGAAGGTAGAAATATTTAGGGGATTGAATAACGTATATAATGATGGACTCAAAATTGATTGTATGGTGGACTGATACAGCTACTAGGACTCATGAAAAATTTGAATATATTTAATGAGAAACATACCAAAGGAATTACTGTAAGAAATATTGGATATGTTGTATTTTCTGAAAATGATACATTCCATGGAAAAGGAAACATTTTAAAATAATTCTAAATTTCTGGCTCCGGATTTTTTGTTCAAAGAAATAAGCTGTAGATTTGTAATCTATTGTTATAAATGAATATGGGAGAGGGTAAAAATCAAGGTAGTTCTTTTTTAAGTGACCTTCCATCTGTTATAGTTATATAGACCTTGCTTTGTAAGAAAACCGGGTTTTTAAAAATTAATTGTATCTTTTATATATTTTCACTTTTTTATTAATTAATGCAACTAGCATTAATACTGCCAATTACCAAGTTACAAAATTCAATAAAACGTTTGGCGTGAACAGTACATTGTCATGTAACATGTGACATTTTGCTAGTCAATTATGAGAGGGGGCAAAAGGGAAGAGATACAAAAAAGAAAAATTACTTTTACTTTTCCGCCCAACCTATCTAATATGCGAGAAAAGTATTGGTTCACCCACAAAAAAAGTTGAAATTTTGAAAAAAAAAAGTTATTTTCACGTTTTTCATCAAGAACGACACGAAAAAATGGTTTTTAGAAAAAAAACTGTGTGTATGTCGTCGTCGTCGTTGTCGTTGGCCACTTTTCGTTACATGTCTTGTTAGCACGATACTGCCTCCGGAGTGCAACAAATCAGCAATTTTATGATTGAATATTATTCAGGATATCTCACAGATAAACCCTATTGATCTTCAGCTCACAATAACCAGTACAACGGATGCTATGGTACTTGAAGTACGACATTTTTGTAATTTTTTGAGAAATTTCAGTTTGTTAGCCTTCGGAGTGCAAAATGTCACCAATTTTATAATTGAATATTATTTAGAACATCTCACAGATGAACCCTATTGGTTTTCAGCTCACCACAGCCAGTACAACAGGTGCGATAGTACTTTAAGTACGACATTTTTGTAATTTTTGGAGGAATTTCAGTTTTTTAGCACGGTACAGCCTCCGGAGTATATACACGTGACCAATTTTATGATTGGATATTATTCAGAGCCTCTAAAAGATGAATCCTGTTGAGATTCAGCTCACTAAAGCCACAACGAGTGCTATGGTACTTGAGGTACCAAATTTTTGTAATTTTTGGAGAATTTTCAGTTTGTTAGCACGATACAGCCTCCAGCGTGTATACAAATGACCCATTTTATGGATGAATATTGTTCAGGGCGTCTTATAGATGAACCTTATTGATTTTTAGCTTACCAGAGCTAGTACAACGGGTGCTATGGTACCTGAAGTGCCACATTTTTGTAATTTTTGGAGAAATTTCGGGTTTAGTACGATACAGCTTCCGGAGTGTATACAAGTGGCCAATTTTATATCTGTATATTTTTCAAGTTGTCTCATTCAAAGTGTTTCACAGATGTACCCTATTGATTTTCAGCTGACTATAGCGAGTACAGCGGATTCTAATCACCAGATATACTGCATTTTTGGTTACTTTTGGAGAAATTTCGATTACATCCCCCGAAGTGTATACAAGTGACTATTTTATGATAGAATATTAATCAGGGCATCTCACAGATGTAGAAAAGTTAGTTTTAATCTTTAAAACCATTTATTACTTTTTCCGCCCAACCTATCTAATATGCGAGAAAAGTATTGGTTTACCCCGAAAAAAGTTGGAAATTTGAATTTTTTTTTGAGTTATTTTTACGTTTTCTATCAACAACAACCCAAAAAAACGGTTTTTAGACAAAATATCCTGTGTGTATGTCGTCGTCGTCGTCCTCGTCGTCGTTGTCGTCGGCCACTTTTCGTTACATGTCTTGTTAGCATGATACAGCCTCTGGAGTGCAACAAGTCACCAATTTTATGATTGAATATTGTTAAAGACTTGTCACAGATCAACCCTATTGATTTTCAGCTCACCAGAGCCAGTACAACAGGTGATATAGTACTTTAAGTACAATATTTTTGTCATTTTTGGAGAAATTTCAGTTTTTTGGTACGATACAGCCTTCGTAGTATATACAAGTGACCAATTTTATGATTGGATACTATTCAGAACGTCTCATAGATGCATCCTATTGATATTCAGCACACTAAATCCAGTACAACGGGTTCTATGGTACTATAAGTACCAAATTTTTGTCATTTTTGGAGCATTTTCATTTTGTTAGCAGGATACAGCCTCCAGAGTGTATACAAGTGATCAATTTTATGATTAAATATTGTTCAAGGTGTCTCACAGATCTACCCTATTAATTTTCAGCTGACTAGAGCCAGTACAGCGGGTCCTATAAATCCAGATATATTACATTTTTGGTTATTTTTGAACAAATTTCGGTTTGTTAGCACGATACATCCCCGAAGTGTATGCAAGTGACAATTTTATGATAGAATATTATTCAGAGCACCGTTTATTTTTTATTGAGACCAAAAAGTCAAAACATAAGATAGATAGATAGACAGACCTTTATTTAGTTAGGAACTCTAATATACATATAAGAAGACATATTACAATAAACAGGAATATTAATATAATAAAGAACATGGGATAGAAAGGTCACTATAACATCAATCAGTAAACAATTACAGGTAACATATTAAAAATAAATATAGAAAAAAAGACGTGTGGCACTCGTAGACTGCCGCGGTGAAGCTATTGCATAGAGTTTTACACTTTGATGTTCACAATTTCTTTTTCTTTTTTGCTCTTTTTTTAGCATTAGAAGTTTAACTCTCACAGTCCTCCTATCAGCATAAAGTAATCAAAACTTATTGAACAGTCGTCGTATAATCATACAAGTATTAAAATTTATTGGGCAGTCCTCGTATAAGTATAAAAGAATCAAAATTTATTGGACAGTCCTTGTATCATCATAAAATAATCAAAACTTATTGGACAGTCCTGGTATAGTCATAAAAATATCAAAATTTATTGGGCAGCCCTCTTATAAGTATAAAAGAATCAAAATTTTTTGACAGTCCTCGTATAAGCATAGAATAAACAAAACTTATTGGACAGTCCTCATATAGTCATAAAAGTATCAAAATTTATTGGGCAGTCCTCGTATAAGTATAAAAGAATCAAAATTTATTGACAGTCCTCGTATCATCATAAAATAATCAAAAATTATTGGACAGTCCTCGTACAAGTATATAGATATTAAAACTTATTGGACAGTCCTCGTATCAGCATAAAATAATTATAAAAGTATTAAAATTTATTGGACAGTCCTCGTATAAGTATAAAAGAATCAAAATTTATTGACAGTCCTCGTATCATCATAAAATAATCAAAAATTATTGTACAGTCCTCATATAGTCATAAAAGTATCAAAATTTATTGGGCAGTCCTCGTATAAGTATAAAAGAATCAAAATTTATTGACATTCCTCGTATCATCATAAAATAATCAAAAATTATTGGACAGTCCTCGTATAAGTATAAAAGAATCAAAATTTATTGGACAGTCCTTGTATCATCATAAAATAATCAAAACTTGTTGGACAGTCCTCGTATAATCATAAAAGTGTCAACATTAACGTATAAGTATGAAAGAATTGAAATTTATTGGACAGCCTCGTATAAGTATAAAACAATCAAAATGTATTGGACAGTCCTCGTATCATCATAAAATAATCAAAATTTATTGGACAGGCCTTGCATAGTCATAAAAGTATCAACATTTATTGGGCAGTCCTCGTATAAGTATAAAAAAATTAAAATTTATTGGACAGTCCTGGTATCATCATAAAACAATAAAATTTATTAGACAGTCTTCGTATAAGCATATGGGTATTAAAATTTACTGGACAGTCCTCGTATCGTGTCAGGTTATTTTCGTTATGGAATTTCTAGATTCGGTCTCCACGCTCAAGGCCCGCGATAAAAGCTAATGCAATAGCTTAAAAATACACAGATAGAATAAAAAATAAAAACAGAACAAACAATAATTTATAGGTTCACAATAAAAGGAAATATAATACCGACATATGGAATAAAATATTTAGTATAATCCTTACAAAATAAATTGAGACAAACCTATTTAAAAATTATATATGTATATACAAAAAAGTATGGTAGGTTTTGAACTTCATATGTTATACATAGTTCAACACCAATATTTATATACAAAATTACTTTTTTTGGATATATTCTAACTTCAAAGATTCTCTCTTTAGTGCTTTCTTCTGTCTTTTCCCATCATTCACATTTGAAGAGTTTCCTTTGGGAAGAAACGAAGACGGAACAGCATCCAGTGTTAATTTGCGAACTTGTTTGGGGAAATAATTGAGAAGTTCATACTTAATATTCCTCTCATAATCTCCAGTAGCAAAATTTTTTGAATATATTCTAGCAGTATTTTCATTGACAATATCTGCTCTACAACAAGGAGTCACCCATAATTTCCTGACAGTAGTGTCTTTAGGGAACCTAAAGAATTGGATGTCTTTTGTGAAATATTTACACTGGTTGTCACTATTGCACCCACACACAGTACAACGCATTGTTGATACTTATAAATTCGTTATTTAGACCAGTAATTCACAGGTACACATAACCTGTAAATCGAAAAATATTTTAATACAGTACACCTATTACAGTACAACTTCTTCTTTTACGTGGTTCTAGTATTCACACGCCTTCTTGTGTTCAATTAAGATCCGGAAAACACTCGCCTATTTTATCCAATAAACTTCTCAAAATCGTCGATAACAACACATCATATAAAAAAATTGTTAGAGATTCTATCGTGTTTACTCTCCAGCTGATGTCACTGCGCGGATGGGACACGTTTTCGTCAGTCAATATATCCTACCTTGCAACTCATTGTACCATGATCTGTTATCATATAGTGTTCTTTTGATTTTACATGTTTGATTACTTGCTGTTTTCCATTTCTTAGCGTCTGCAAAATAGTTTCTGGTTTGATTTACTATCCGCTTCTATTGTCTTTCCAAATTATTCCAAAGTTATTTCATTATTTGTTGTTTGTAAAGCAAATATATAAAATAACGAAACTAAAAAGCTGTACCATAGCTTTAGAACACGACGAAGAAATACAAGAAATGACATAATGGAAAAAAATATTTTGTGTTAAGCGACCGTAGAACGTCCCACTTGTCGAGCAAACTCCAAAGGGGATTAAAGTTAGTGTGACTTTTTAGATCTCCAATTATTTTTCATATTAAAAATAATCAAATTCCATCCTCTCGATAACTATTCAAAGACGAATTCAAATTTCTATATTAATTTTTACTATTTATTTGAAACTGCTTCATATTAGAAGTGATAAGGAAATTTCTATACTAATTTTTTCTTTTAAAATGTATTTTTACTGCATACATTCTCAATAAAACTATTTTGCACTATTTGTCAGACTATGGTCAATGAATATTTGGACTGGATTATTAAATAATAATATAATCGATCCAAACATTATACCTAATTGACTTAATTCAGCGTTCCCAGTGAGTGTAAAGATTTGCTTTTTATAAAGAACACGGTAACCAAGGAAAAAACTTAAAATTTTTATTTATTTTTCATAAATTTTAGTTCATATATTTGCTTAACTCTTAACAAATAATTTTTTATCACATCGACACATTTAAAAATGATTGTCATTATCAGCCATCATCGTGTCAGTCACATATTTACGTTGAAATATATTCCAAAGAAAAAGTTTTAACGGTACCTACGTGGAGTTAGATCAATAATAGTGTAAAATATTTTAAGATACATACACGGTGTCCCAACGAAAAGTACCCACACTAAATAACTGCGGATGTAGTTACTTTCTAAAAAAGTGGTGAAATACGTCGCCCTTGATTTCAAGGGGGATATATTTTACCATAATACTTGTATACGTAACGTTCCCCTCTACCCTACACAATAAGCCCATTTATTGGAAGACACCTTGTATTATTTTTAGGTTTTGTTTCTGATCTTGACTTTCACCAGTTGAGGACATTTCAATTAATTTTAATTCGTATATATTTGATGACACATTACTATCTTATAATAAAGATACTAATTTGAAGAAGTTTTGGAAAATTTGTCAATATGTATAACAGGCATGATAAAGACGAACTCTGTGGAAAATATAAGTTGTTTTGCTCAATCATTCAATAGGTAAAGTCACATTTTTGAGATCTTATCATTATCGGAAAACTTTTAATATATTCCCATTTCAAAATACAGACAATACATGTTGATTTAACAATAAAAATGTGGAAAACATGTATTTGCTCCAAACACGATGTTTTAGAAACTTTTCTCCACATTCTACATATAACATAGCCCTGTAGATAGGACCAGATGAGAGCCGCTGAAACATGTATGGGTATTTACTAGCTATAAAAAATAAAACTTCTGTTCTATTTTCAATTCTCTCGAAATAAGCACTGACAGATAATTCTGTTTAGGGAGCACACTGAAACAACATCTCTTTTTAGAGCACAATTTTGATATACTCTCACAGCGTTAAACATCAAGTTTACAATTCACAACACTTGTAACGTTCATGAATAAAAAATGTAGTTATACGTATAATAATTCTACGTTCAATTTACTTTAATAAGTAAAAACTGTTACCTAGACTATAAAAGTTAAAACATTCAAAAACTGTTACCTAGATTTATAAGTTCAAACATTCAAGACTGAGCAATTTTTTACACTTATTATATTCATAAGTGAATATCGGATTTCTGATGTTCGTTTTGAAATTACAATAAAATTTGGGATATGTTTTTTTCGCATAATGCTCCTCCTTGCCCTTTAACTGCACCAATGCATATAATTTTAGCGCTGATTGGACAATGCACCTAACTCCTCCTTTCAAAGATAACAAATATCTTATCAAAATGTAATTTCAGTATCACATTTATGCATTTCTTTAAGTGTATTCGTCTATTGATTCCATTAACCATTGAGATGATTTTGGCTTAAGGAGAATAAATATAATGTTACGTATAAAAAGGCACATGAACAAATGTAATTTTGATAGAGAGATTAATACAATTAGACAAATAGCAACATCCAACGGTTATCCATTACATATGATAAATAAGCTTATTAATAAAAAAGAGGAAAAAGTGGCGTTACAATTAATATTTTCTAAACAAACTGATGAAATAAAAACTTATAAAACCATCACATATGCAGGACATATTTCTAATAATCTTTCAAAGATAATACCTTTAGCAACGAATACAGCAATTTCTTTTAATACAGAAAGTAACGTTAGGACAAAATTATTAAATGTAAAAACAAAAATACCAAAATTAAAGAAACCAGGTATATATAAACTCAAATGTCCAGAATGTAATGCTGTCTATTAGAGTCAGACCCTTAGAAATTTTAAAATCCAATACAGTGAACACTTACGAACATACAGATTAAAACAACCAGATAAATCCCACTACGCAAAACATCTACTTGACACCAATCATTCATTGACACCTAACACAGAACTAGAAGTGCTGCAAATTTGTGAAAAGAAACAAGAACTGGATTTCCTTGAAGAATTGGAAATTATAAGACATTTAAGAAACCCACAATATGAAGTTGTCACTGAACAATTAAATCTAGGGAGTTCTCCACTAATAAACTGTCTTCTTAAGTGATAATTGTAAAGATCAGCAGATATCGTTTTCCTGGTTCTCTATATCATTGCACAGTTATACTGATGTTAATTGGAAAAATTATATACAGGATATCACCATAGGGCTTATAATATCTAAACTTCAATATTTGTAATATCACATCTTCTTTCTTTTTCTATTATTATATATTAAGTCAATCACAAGTTAGGTCACTTCTTGGTCTAGCCAAAAATAATTATTAAACATCAGGTAGGCATCAAATGAAATGTAATTTCTGTCATTCTGACGATGATATTGATTTATCGAAACCATTGTCAATTTTTTATAATTTTCAATAATTTTTATTATATTGTGGAATTAGCTAGAAACAGTGAGTTTCATTTAAAACACTAAATAGGAACGAGTTCACCGATCACGATGGAATTCTGTCAGTTGACTTAGGGCGCTGAGGTGACGCTACAGTAAAATTTTTAGCCTGCTTGCAACAGCAACAAACTTCAAAGCCTTTACCTTTACGCTCTTATTTTTAATTAGGTAATTTAAACAAAAATAAAAAACAGGCTTTGATTTTGGTTTCTGTGGAAATGTGAGTTTATGCAAATTTCTTTTTCTCAAAGATCGTTTCCCTATTAACAGTAGCTCAGTACTCAGAATAGATAATGTATTTAATGCAACCGGAGCTGTACGTAAGCATATTTAAAACAAAAAATGTAAGAAGAAAGTTGACTGAATTGTATTAGATAATTTTAGACATAATCAGCTTACTAGTTAAGGCAGGTTAGTTTAGATTTAAATCTGTAAAGAGAGACTATTCGAAGATGTCTCAAGAAGCAAGAAATGATCGCACTCATATCCAAATTTCTCCATGCCTTCGAACCTGGCGATGAAGACAAACGTATGAAATTTTGTTTATGGGCTCAAGGATAATATCTTAATACTAGACGTTTTGTGGAAAATATTCTCTTCAGCGATGAAGCTACGTTTTCAAGAAATGGAATCGTTTCCTCCTGAAACGTACGGTTTTGAGCTACTGAAAATCCACATTGCACGATAAATTGCAAACGACAATATTCTGAGAAGGTCAACGGGTGGAATATTTGAAGACCGAATAATTTGACCATTGTTTTTAACAAATAAAACTATCTGACGAAATTGATACGCGTCCACTTGCGACAAGGCAAAACTTGTATTTTTAGTTATAGTAAAATCGCAATCGGTGAGGAGTAATAAATCAAAATGTTATGGGACTTGCTCACCACAAGTCGACCAAACAAAATATGTAATTTTACCCTACCTGCTGGAATGAATGTTATACCCACCCTTGAAATGACTGTTCCGACAGTGTTATAACTCCGCACCGATTGCGATTTTACTATAGACGTTTGCTCAGTCCATAACGCAAGGATTGTTAAGCAATGGCTAAATGTAAATTTTCCGAATCGTTGGATAGGACGAGGTAGTGCACTAATTAACTATTATAACTCAAAAGGTCTATAAATAATGGTGAAAATACGTCAAGCTTGTGCAAATTAAAAGAAGCTTGGTAGAAGTTACCGCTATTTTGAGTTAGTTTTAGTTAAATATTTGGTTATTTTTACATTGGTGTCTTTTTAAATTCATAAACATCCTTGTTTATTTTTGAATTCAAAATAAATGTATTGTGTCAAACATCGACGGAAATATTGCAATTACTATTTTAAAAACACGGATTTTTGATGTCCCCTAAAGACATTAGCTACTGACACAAACACAATATTCATAAGAGAAATCACTCAATTAATTGTCTTTTACTGACCACCAAAATATGGAGTTCATAAAACATCAATTAGCGCGTATACAGGGACATCCAAAAATAAAAATAAACAATTTTTGACGACGTACATCTCAGACATCATACATTTACATTACTAAAAATTTACCTTTAGGTGTTATAATGTATACTCTTTACAGTGTGGCAACCAAAAGTACAACAAAAAAATCGTGAATGATTGTTTTTGAAAAATTGAAGTTTTGAAGTCTCCTAAAAATGTTCGTTATTGACATATATCGAATTTTAATAACAAAAAGTAGTCCTTTTGCCGAACTTTTCAAAACACCAAAATTTTAATTTCATCAAATGTCAGTTAAAAGCGATAACTGGGTATTGCGATCTTAATGGGGCTACTGAAAACCGCAGACATGCATGTTTCTGGCTCATTAGCCATCCTCAGTACAGTATAACCAAGTAAGGGTATACAATATGGGAGCACAGCTGTTGACTGAAACATGAAAAAATACACACAACGGATTTCAACAGGACAACCAAATGTTGCGTTTGGTTATCCTGTTGAAATCCGCTCGTACTTGCCATCAATATCTTTCAAAGAGAAATCCAAAGCTAATCTAAACTAATTGAAGAGTTTTCGGAATACTGAATAAATACTGTGAAATACAAGCAAAAAACTGTTTGGATTTTTATTCCTTCTGTCTATCTTCATGTTATATGTTTTCTTCCTGGCCGTTATTCTTTTTGGTATGTAATAAATTTACTAAGAAAAAAACACTTCGTCGTCTAATATCCACTTATTACATTCACATTCAACTTGGTTGGAACTGTAAATAAATAATAAGATATAAATATTGCCAATCTGATAATTACAAACTATTCTTATAATGGGTATTGTAACAAAGGGTTATAATATTACATCATCGTGGTTTCATATATATTTTATTTTAAACCATTGGAAAAGAATGCAATTTTTGCATGCTCCATTTTAATAAATTTTTAGTTAATTTTTTTGTTATCAGATATTTGTAGTCTATTTTGCATATTTCTATTTTTGCAAGTTTTTATTTCCGTGAATATCAATATCTGCATCACAACAATTGATTACTGAAATTACTATAATAGTAACAATAACCAGTTCATATTTATTAATAAATTGACAAACCATAACCAAACGTTTCAAAAATTAAGTTTTTATAAAATTTTGTAATTGTATTCATTGGAAATATTGAGTACGTTACTGAAATTGTTCTTATCATGTCTATCAAGAGTTCCTGTACCGTCATATATTTTTTTCCGAATTAAAGAATCAAACGTTGCAACTTTCTGCGAAATTGAAGAAAATATTTCTTTTCGAAGAACCTCATAAAACAAACATTTTTGTGAGGAAGAAATAGGGAAAATCTTAGACAATATTATGTTTTTGAGTCACTATCTAAAAAGTATTTCGCTCCGAAAATCTAGAAAATGTCATAAGCAATTTTCCAACAGATGAATGCTGAGGTGAAAATGAAACCAATAAGGCGCTAAAGGTAAATCCATGATAGTGAATAGGAAAAAGGGATCATGAAAATACTTCGGAGGGCAGATACCACTGGGATTTTTGAACCACTGGACTAACTTTTGCTAATGTATTACAAACGTGCTAGAACTCTTTCTCCTAGTTTTCCCTCGCAATTTTCACAATCTTGAGGTTGTTCAATATTCGTGGTCTAGCAACTGAAAAAAGCATTAACCAGTTCCACTAAAAAAACTCACATGTATTTATCAAACAAAAGATGTATATCACCTTGTGTAAACTCTTAAGAAAAGTAACATTTCCAACTAATCATAAAATCAGTTTTAAATCCAATATCAACATTATTCATTTTTGTATGAAAATGACTAACTGTTTTAATTTGATTTGTGGTCACACAATATTTAACTAATAAGAGCAAAACAATTCATTCAAATTGACAAAGATTATGGAATCATTATTTATTGCCGGCGATCAACTGTATCATAATTCTTGCTCTCTATTTTATTTACTGAACTTGTGAATAACCTTAGAATCCCCAACTTAGGGTGTTTTCTATGTCATTTTTACCAAATAACCACAAAAAGGTTATATGCTTTAGAAATCATAAGTATTTATCCCTTTCAAGTCGCAAATAAAGATTTCGAGCATTGTTGGAACTGGTAATCATTACGACAAACAAATAGACTTACCCTTTCTATTTAATCAGATTTATTTTGAAATTGATATATTACTGTTAGTAATTAATCAGCAAATAATGTTTTAGCCGCCTTCATAACAATAATACCCAATTTAACTGGTGGTATGACAGAAATGTCTATAACACAAATTTTGTCACGAAAAACGTGTGACAAATATTGAAAAAATAAATCTGACCTCCTACGAAAACAACTTGGAAATATTGTAGATATTTCACGCTTGCTATTTACAAATTTATTAAAACCTTGGAGAAAAATTACAGTTCATACATTTCATTGGAACTACATAGTCTAGCATTGAATTCGTTATTACCAAAAATGTTGTTATTGTCGGAATTTCTTCGGTTGTAGCACATTCTTTATCATTCCTGCGGGCCGACATATGGTTCGAACGTTACATCTTACCTTCCACACATGTTTGGCTATGAGCAGAGAGACAAATCGCGTGATTTGAAGCTCCTCAACATACTTAGTGACCATCCTAATACTAATATGGAAACTCACCTTTTGTTCGTGGATCTGCGGAAGGCGTATGATACAGTTCCCGTAAAAATGCTTTGGAAGACGGTGCAAGAAACCAACATCAGTCACACCCTTATAGTAGCACTTAAGAATCTTTATGATGGATCAACATCAGAAAAAATGCAGCGTAATGGGTATCGATCTTGGAGAAAAGTGTTTATACACTCTACAGTTTGCCGATGACCAGGCCCTCATAGCGAATGACAAAGAAGATCTTGAATATATGACGAGAAAACTAAATGAAGAGTATAGGAAATGGGGTCTGGAAATGCAAACTTAGAAAACAAAATACCTTCCAATAGGAGCTGAACCAGGAAATATCAAACTAGAAACGGAAGAAATAGGACCATGTAGCGAATACACATACAGGAAAAGACGACAGAGAAATCAAAAAACGAATAGCACAAGCCAGACGAACAATAAACTGCTTAAATGGGATATGGTGGAGTTCTGATATTGGAAAACAATGGAAATACAATATCTACAATCCTTTGTTAAAAGTAATCTAACCTATGGCGCAGAGACATGGAGAATTACAGAAAACAATAGAAGAAAACTTGAAGCGACCGAGATGGATGTGTTCAGACGATCTTTTAGAATATCCAGAAGAGACAGAATCCGAAATGATGACGTCAGATAACGTATGGGAGTGGACGGCTCATTAACAACAGATATTGAGAAAAAGCAACTTATATGGTACGGACATGTACAGCGAATGAACGAAAGCAGACTGCCAAAGCTGGTAATGCAGTGGGTGCCACCAAACCATAGGAAGAGAGGAAGGCCTAGAAAATCATAGAAAGAAGGAGTAACTAAAGGTATAAGTGCTAGAGACCTAAGAGAGGGCCAATGGAACAATAGAAACGAGTGGAAGTTAGGTATCGGACAACGTCGCCGGACGTTTCAACACCGATTTTATTATTATATAAACACATTGTGCGGTATAATACTTGAGCTGAATAAATTCCAAATAAGTCAATCAGAATGGTCAATTATTGAAAAAGTTTTCAAGTTTTTACTATATTTCAACATCTTAACTTGGAAGCGAAAAAAATACCACACTTCCCATCGTGATAGTTTCTGTAAATTTGCTATTGGATAAGACAACTAGACGAAAAGATCAATCGTACCGAAATTGAAGAAAAACTTATTTTAGGATATCAGGCTGCCCGCGACAAAATTTTAAAACATTACCGAAAGGTAAATAGGATTTACTGTTTAACTCTAATACTGGATCCAAGATATAAGACAGAAACTTTTGATTTAACGCCATGGTGAGTTGAGATGAAACTAATCACATTGAAGAAATTTCAAGCGGTATACCATGTATAACCATAGTCGAGAAAGATTGCTCGAGTCATCGACAGAAAAAAGCGTTGAAGCTGTATCATATCTTACGATAAATATGTTATTTTCGTATAAAAAGACAAAATTATTACCAGGGATAGGTAATAGTTTGTAAGACTAGAATATTTATGACTTAAATTGTTAGTTGGGTGACTAGATAGTCAGTTTTGCGTTTTTATTACATAAAATGTTAGTAGGGTAGCTCTATTTCAGACAGATAATCCAACAGCGTGCCTATTAGGAACAAAAAAACGGTCATATCTAGCTGCTTCCAGGTCCTCAAATGACTGTCTCTTTTACACCGCCACCATACTTACTTCTGAGGCTGACACCAACGTTTCTCACAGTTTCTATAGAGACCACGATTTGTGCGACAACAGGATATATGCTAATTCGTAAGAGACCTTTTTGTGTCAAACGTTTATCGAAAAATTCACATTTGGTTCATTAATCAATTAGTATATTACATGATAACTGAAAAAAATTCCAAAATAAATTTGAATTGTGAACTGATGGTAATTTTACTAAAGGTATATTTTATAGTATGATGTCTCAAAAAAACATATAACAAGACGTTTCACTATGTACATTTAACCGTGAAAGATAAACGTATATGTTAGACGTCACGGTAATATTTAGTATTTAAAAAAATACATATGCTGCGCCTAGAAACTAATCGAGGTAGATTAGATTATAATCTAATCGCTAGACCGACCTTAACAATTTTCTAAACTATTAGACTTGAGTGATTTTTTTGTATCAGTTTACGCGATAGATAAACTTATCCAAGTATACATTGTTCTGGAATCGATTTTGTATTCAAACTGAAATTTAAAAAAACGGATTCTTGTAGTTTGAGATAAATAGATAACGAGAATGGATAATTACATAGAAGAAATTATTGTTTTTTAAAGGTAAGAAGAGCCGTACGAAATTATCAACTATTTAGACATATTTTTCCCTTTTCGTTGTCGTTTTTATTCCATTTTTTGCAACTCTCATTAAAGTTAAAGCTGGCTAATCCTTCTGAATGTCAATACATTTGGTATTTCCCAACTCCCTCACTTTTTATGAAAACCATTTTTTCTACGTAGTGAAATCACCAATTTTTTTCATTTGAAATGTGCTTGAAATAGTATGATTGTTTATTTTGGATAAAATCCACAAAAATTAAGTATCATTTTGAAAATAATTAAAAAGAAAAATATTTAATATTTCACAAATTCAATTTCTCTAAAAGCACTTCGTATGAAATTTATGTATTTATTATTGCAAGAGTATTATACTATTCCAGTCAAGATTTCTCAAAATTCACTCAATATGCGGTATAACTAAAATCCATTGATCTATGAGTTTTTCAAGGTATGAACATCTAAGAATAGAAATAAGACTACAAAAATTCTGAAAATTATATTAACTTTCTAATTGAACGTAAAATATCATTTATTAGTAATACGACATAAATTCAAAATAGAAGAAATATTGTAAACTAAATATTATTACACACTGTGTTAGATTATATTGCAACGTTGTTTTATTGGGTGGTAGGCTACAAAAATTCATACTTACAGGGTGATCTGACTTGAGCTTGTAAGATGACAAAATCAACATATCCAAAAAAGCCGTCAAACAATAGAAACAATGTTTAGTGTTTTTAAATGAAACTCAAGGTCTCTAGTTATTTCCACAATGTTAGTTATTAAGTGCCTTTTGAACAACACTGCAGAGTCATTCAATACTCCATTAAGCTTCATTTTGAGCTCGTTTACACACACCCCGTGAGGTAGAGCTCTATATGCGCAATTATTTTTGTCAAGCAGGCCTATTCCACTTATATTTTTATAGAATTTTTAGATTCTTATTACATACTTGTTAAAGTTAGGAGCGAAAACAGTAGATATTTTATAAAGTCACCACAGGCGACTAGAACAAGCATATATTTAAAAAATGATGGTGCAGTCCAAATAAAGTGGGGGTCAACGAGCAAAAAACTTTTTAATTTTCTTCAACTATGGGACCTAGAACAATATGTTCTGGCAATAAACAGTTTGCTGTATCGTCGACACAATTTAGTAGACGTGTTGGTGGAAATGTGATATTATTGTGTCTAGCAAATCCAAAAAACCATAAAATTGTTGCAACGTGTGCGCATGTGCCTAAAGTTCTCGTACCAGATGGATACGTGCAGTTGTGGTAGAAAACTGGAAGGTTGTCGTCCTCGTACGCCAAACGTAACATATATTTAGTGGCGTTTCTAAATCTAGAGTACATTCTAAAACGTAAGAAATTGAGCTCTTCTCTCAATCTTATCTATTTATAAAACATTAAGGTCTTCTCTTTGTAATTTATCTTGAATATATTATGGACTTAAAGAATGATGGGAAGGACCTACTATGCCTTTTAGATCATTGATATATACCCGAGGAAATTCAGGAACATGTATATGGTTAAGCCTCTGCCAGCAACCATCTCTGACAGTTAGATTTTGAGCTTCAACATGTGCTTGGACAATATTTACATCATCCAGTTTATTTAGCATTTCAGTTGCCATCTCAACTGTTTATAGTATATTTATTAATGGATGAAACCTATTTATTGACGCACCCGCAACCTGGTAAAACTCACGTAAGTTGGCAGCATGGGTCGCATAGGAATCGCGTCTCTGTAGCCTCTATCTACTATTACAATATCTGAATGTTCCATAAATCAAAGGTTATAACAGTGAACTAAGTCGTAAAATTATGAAAACAGCTCAGTTTGTTTGTTATGGAAAATGCTAATTAGAGCTCCGGAAATAAGAACTTAGAAAAACCCTAAAATATGCATGCAAATCTGCACAAAAAACAGATGAAGTATGCACTAAAATATGCTGTTATACATTTAAATATGCATTTATTAAAAACGCATTAGTATTGAAGGTATTTTATTTATTATATGATAATGCCACAAAAAATATTTATTAAAATTAAAAATATATAGTAAGACTTTGCACATCTTCTGTCAGGTCTCCGACTATGTTTGGAGGTACTAGATTTGATTTGAATTCTTCCCAATTTGCCTTGGAGGCAAGCCATCTACCTGAAAGGTTCCATGAACCTTCTGCGGTGTTATCTTTGATAATGATTGGAAAGTGTAGATGTAGATCATCCGATTGTATCCACTCAAATCGGCTTAGTAGAATACTGGAAGCAATAGTGAGGTCGATGGCAGAAAAATTATTAGATCTTGAGTTGAAAAAAATTGGTAGGTCTGTGTTGAGTATTGCTATTCTATCGTTGTCCTCTATGATACTTCCCCGAATATTGAGATATTGCGAGCCCCAAATCGAATTGTGCGCATTGAAATCACCTACGAGCAGAAAGGGTGCGGGTAATTGGTTGATAATTGCTTATATATCTTCTCTCTGTCAGTTATCATTTGGTAGGTATATATTACAGACTGTTAACGCAGTTGGTAAATTCAGTTGGATTGCTACTACTTGTAGTTGACTCTGGATAGTTATAGGATCGAATTTTATGTCTTCTCTAACCATCGTTAGTACGCCGCCACGGGCTCGTAGATTTGGTTGCACATCTTTTCTGAAGGTCTTGTAGCCGCGAATAGAATAAGGTTGCTCTGGTTTAAAATGACTTTCCTGGATACATACGCAAATAGGGTTGTGCTCCGTTAATAGTATCTTTAAATATTCATAATGATGTATAACTCCATTGCAGTTCCAAGTTCCACTGTATGATTTTGAATTTTATGTTTTATTTAGACTATCAAAAATGTATATGTAAATTAACGGAATTGAATAGGAGGCCATACTTTCTTTCTTTTTGTTTTTTTTTCCTTCCTCTGAGTGGGAAGTTCCTGGGGAGTCGCGATGTTCGCTTCGTTTTCTCTTTTCATCTGATGATGATGCGTAGCTTTGCACGCTTTCGCAATCTGAAACCATGCTCTCTTCAGCATCTGATTGTTTAGATGCGGGTGTTTTGAGCCTGCTCTCGGTATTTACAGGTTTCATACTCTTACAGACAAAAATTTCCTTTAATGCTGTAACTAGCTGTGGAACTTTTTCTTTAATTAGTGATTCAAAGTCTACTCTGGTTGGCGTAGCTGCTGCCTTTGCATATGAGATTCCCGGTTGCGGAGTTGCTATCATTACTTTCTTCTTAGCTTCGAAGTACGATAGTTTTTCTATTACTCCAATTTCTTGGATAGCCATCTCCTGCTTGTAAATAGGACAGTATTTCGATCGCGCAGAGTGGTTACCTTCACAGTTTACGCATCTTTTAGGCTCCTCACATTGCTGTCCCTCAGGAAGAGGTTTCCCACACACACACATACCTGTTCATTTTTACATTTAGTAGCTGTATGGCCATACTTTTGGCACCTAAAACATCTCATTAGACTGGGAATGTAATGTCTTATAGGTAGGTGATGGAAAGCGGCTTGTACGTAGCTTGGTCTTGTTGAATGTTAATATGTGGCTAGCGGTGTCCACTAATTCATTGCTTTTTTTTAATTTTGATACGTTTCACATCTATCACTCATTGGTCTTTCAGTTTCTCCGAAATTTCATCTATTGAGCAATTCAAAAGATCAGGGCATACTATAACTCCTTTTACTACATTTAGTGTTTTTTGCGATTTTACCGTGACTTCGTTTTCTCACAATTTCTTTGTATTCATTAGCCTATTTTTCTGAGCTGCAGAAACCGTTTCCATTAAAAGTCCGTCCTTTATTTTACGTATACTTTTCAACTCACCGACTAGTCCAAACAACTGTTTCTGTAGTAGGAAAGGGTTGTCTTTACTAAAATCTCCTTGGAGTTTTCGGAGGATCAGGAACCGGGGCGAAGTGATCGTCTCCTTTTCGCTACTCATCCTCGACCTTACTGGCATGGGTGACCCTACCAGGAGTATAATACTCCCACCAGCATCGCTCTCGGTATCATTGCAGTTACTAAGCCCCCTCACCAACTACAAGGTTTAACAACTCCTTGAGAGGGTATTATCATTATTATTATTATTATTATTATTATTATTATTATTATGTTGTATATGCTCGTCTTATAACGGTGTTTCAGAGAGGAACGGTACGAGTACAAGTTCCTTCATAACTATTGCAGCTTTCTGAAGCTGTATGTATATGGGCGATGGTAGGTTAAGTATTTGTAGGCTGGTGTGGAGGCTTTTCGGGATTATTCCAGTTGTGGAAATAATAAGAGGAACCACGTTATTATTGTTATTATTATTATTATTATTATTATTAATGTGCAATGTTTAAGCAATAAAATCAATGACATACATGTATTTACTCAATCAACCCCTATTGACATTTTATGTATTTCTGAACATTATTACAATTTAACGTCATTCTATTGTAGGAAAAACTCTCTTCACGGGGGTGTAGCAATTTTCTCCAGTTGTAAGGTTGATTTGAGAGCTATTGATGTTTCTACATTCTGTGTGCCCTTTCACGCAGAGTTTTGCGGAGCTGAGATAAATAAAAAATGTGTTCTTTTGAATATCTACAGGTCTTCCTCTAGTGGTGATATAAATATTTTTAAAGATAAGTTAGAAATTTTAATCGAATTCCTTTACAGGAAATATTCGGGTATCATTTTGATGGGGGACTTAAACATTGATCTGGATAGCAACAATGTGCATTCTTCGGATCTGAGAAATACCATGAGCATGTACGGGTTAAAACATCTAATACATGTTCCTACAAGGATAACCCCCACATCCAAGTCGTGTTTAGACAATATTATTACAAACATTGACCGGAACGAACTGCTTGCTGATGTGTTGGATCCTGACATCGCAGATCATCAAGCGTTATTCCTATCCCTATTGGGTATACAAAACTCATACGAGCCAGTTCTTAAAACGAGAATCATTACAGACCCAAAAATTAAAAAATTCTAAGTGAAAATCCATGGCCTGAAATTACTGACATTATGACCTCAGACGTGTCTGCTGGAGTTATACTTGATCATCTTCTTAATCTGGTTGATACATGTTTTCCACTAACATCGGTTAACAATAAAAGTAACGGTATCAGCTGGTACAACAGACAGTTGAGAGAACTAAGAAAGGGTGTATTTACCGCAAAGAAACGGTTTAAAAAGAGTAACTCCTATGACCATTGGCTCCTGTATAGAGAGCTGAAAATGACTAATAAGAAGACTTTAAGAGATGAAAAACGCAGCGCGTTTGCGGCTATAATCCAAAATTCTGACAATAAGAATAAAACAGCTTGGAGGATTGTAAATTCTGAGAGGAAAACTAAAAATACTGTAAACACAAGCAGCAACATTACAGCAGATAATTTTAATGCATTTTCTGCTCTATTGCGGATGGTATTGTAAACGGCATTCTTGATACTAACATACATCCTATGTCATTTATTAGCAAGATGAATAAACCTATTTTTTCTTTCTTTATGTCCTTCATTCTGGAAACTGATGTTCGTGAAGCTATTTTAGGGGTAAAAAATTCCAATTGCATCGATTATTATGGTCTTAATAGTAGGATGCTGAAAGCCGCCATAAACTCAGTAGTTGAGCCGCTCACCATACTCTTTAATAAATGCGTATCTGAAGGAAACTGGTCAGACTCCATTAAAATATCAAAAGTTCTACCAACATTTAAGAAAGGCGATAAGGACTTAGTAGATAACTTTAGACCGATTTCTATTGTTCCTGTTGTTGGGAAAGTATTGGAAGTAATAATTAAGAACAAATTAGTAAGTTACTGTGAAAATAAACTAATTATATCACCGGCCCAATTTGGTTTTTGAAAAGGTCATTCTACTTCTAAAGCAGTAAGTGCACTGATTGATTACATAGTTGAGGGACTTGACGAGGGGGAAAATACCATCGCTAGTATGTGTGACCTTACCAAGGCCTTTGACTGTGTGAACAAGCATGTACTGCTACAAAAACTAGAATTCTATGGAGTACGCAATAAAGAACTTGATCTTTTCAATTCATACCTGACAAACAGAAAACAGTATGTAAGCTGCAAGGACTTAGAATCCAGTTTGATGACCACATTGAATGGTGTACCACAGGGTTCTGTTTTGGGCCCAGTGCTCTTTCTGTTATATATTAATGACCTACCTGCAATTTTCGAACAAACAGGGTGTTTCCTGTTTGCCGACGATACAATATTAGCAAACAAAGCGTGGGGAAGCTTTGAATGCTGGAAATTTAATGAAAGCTGAAACATGGTTTTCAGCAAACAAACTTAAGATGAATCCTACTAAAACTCAGGAGATAATGTTTACATCCAGTAGATTACTGAATAAATCAGAACCGGTAAAGTATTTGGGTATTGTACTCGATACATATCTAAACTGGTCACCTCATGTTGATGCTTTGTGTTCCAAGCTCTCATCTCAAATATTTGCGTTGCGTCAATTGAGACATTGCCTCAATAATGATGTAATAAGAACGGTCTACTTCGCGATAATACACAGCCATTTATCAGACAGCATCTTTCAATAGGGTAATTCAAGTAGTATGGAGAGAGTGTTTCGATTGCAGAAAACGGCACTCCGCATAATTGATAGAGCCAAACCGAACACACATTGCAAAGATCTATTTATAAACTATAATATTCTTACTATTCCGTGTATGTATATTCTAGAGACAATAAACCTTATTCATAGGAACTTACCAATGAATGAAACACATGCCGATGTACATGCTTATGGTACTCGATCTGCTAATAACATTGTAAAACAATAAAATTGATGTAAGCTTATACAATAGATTTGTTAGTTTAAATAAGGAAATCGAAATTAGAAATCTTTCTGTTAGATCATTCTATAAAATAAGTAAGCAATTTCTGCTAAAAAACTGTTTTTACTCAATGTCTGATTTTTATCATTTCTGTTCTGACTAAACTATGTATACCTCACATGTACTTTTGTATATTATGTGGTGAATAAATGGTATGGTATGGTATTATTATTATTAATTTTATTATTATTATTATTATTATTATTATTATTATTATTATTATTATTATTATTATTATTATTATTATTTATTATTATTATCACTATTAATCAATCATGGTTAGTCGGCGTTTTTCCATTTATCAAGAACACTCCCTGTTCCTAACAATAAATGGTCTTATCTTTATCCTAGGGTTCGTCGGATTATGTGGGCTGTCTCCAGGAGCGCAGTTTTTTGTAGTGTCCTAATTGTGGTTTTATTGTTGTTGCCAGGTATTTTGTTCAACAATTTTCCGAAGTTATTATGAACAGTTCCCGTTACTCTTATTTTGATGGGGATGGTAGATGTTTTAAGTCCCCACATTCTCTGCACTTCTATTTGTAAGTCTCACTATTTGATGATCTTTTCGGACTCCTTCTCCTTTGCTGTAGAATCTGATGGAATGGCAACGTCGATTAATAGACACGTCTTATTTTTGAGGTCCTTGATAATTAGATCCGGTTTGTTCACCATCACTGTCCTATCTCTTTGTACTTGCATGTCCCATATTATTGTGATATCGTCTTTTGTTTCAACGCTTTTTGGTTTCTGTTTATACCATGCGACCTCAGTTTGTTTGTCGTAGAATTTGCAAATATTATAATGTAATGTTGAACATACTTTGTTATGTCGTTCTAGGTACTCTGTTTTGTTCATTTTGTACTTTTGGTCTCTGCACCCGTAACTGTCTTTCACACATCCTTTCTGTTCATTTGGGAAAATTGCATTTGTTTCTAGGTACTGGTATAGTCTGCTGCTAATTATAGCGGTTAGGTTTTTATACATGGTAGTGAGACATGTGATTGGGCGATAGTTTTTGGCTTCTTTTGTTTTATCATTCTTGGGGAGCAATAGTGTCTTTCCTTCTGTTATCCATTCTGGCATATTTTCCGGATATTTCATTACTCTGTTATATTGATGGGCAAGCGGTTGGTGTATTGCCGTGAGGGTTTTCAGCCAGTAATTTTGTATTCCATCTTGCCCAGGTGCCTTCCAGTTGGATGCTTTTTTAAGTGATTCCTGAACTTCCTTTACTGTGATGTCTGCCCATTCCATCTTCCTGATGTTTCTGTATTGTTGTTCCTCTCTCTTTATCCACTCTGCTTCGCCGTTGTGCTGTTTTTCTTCATGCCAAATGTCTGTATTTGCTCTTTTGTCGGTGTTTTTTCAATGTTTATGGTATACTGCTTCAATGTCCTATAGAAACTTTTGGGGTTTTCAACGATTTTCTTGTTTTCGACATAAAACTTGTATCTTTCGTCGTATCTTCGTATTCTTTGAGCTTGAGCTTGAATCTTCTGTTTGATTTCTTCCATAACTTTGTCTTCATCTTGTTTGTACTTTATTTTATGTTTTTGGAATAGTCTTTGCTTTATTAGCTGCATTCGCCCGGTATTGTTACCCCGGCTTATTTCGTTCATTTGAGAAAGCTCTTTTCTCATCTATGCTATTCGCTGTTCTATTCTCATTTTCCATTGTGGTTTCCTACATTTTTCCCTCATTTTTTACTGCTTTATGTTGAGATAATCGCATATTACCGATCCTGTGGCGTATACAAGTTTATTTGTCTCTGTAATACTGTGCTGGCTCTCTGCCCAACCGTCTATTATTTGCTTGATTGCCTTGTTAGCATGAGATATGATATTATTTTTTTTTCTTGGAGCTTCGACTACTTTGGCCATTAGCTCTTTTGAATCCTTTCCTTCACTCTTTTTAATTAATTTTATTTTTCTAAATATGTCGATTGCTTGTAGGAAAGTAAGTATTTTCTTTAAAGTATCGTTGTTTTCCATCGCTTTTAAGTTTAAGTCGGCATCCAATCCATCAAATACTCTTTGAAGTCTATATTTTTTACATTTCAATAGGTGTTCTACAGATAAGAGCGTCTTACATGTTTCGCATTATGGTCTGGATTTGCCAGTCAATAGATAGTGATGTGTGATATAAGTGTGACCTATTCGAATTCTGCACATAACAACTTGTTCTCTCCTTGTTGCCTTTGGGTAGATCCATTTATTTATACTAGGTTTGATCATTAACAGCTGGCCTCCAAAGTTAGTCCATCTTTGTTGCCAAAGGGAGCGTATTTTTGTTTTTACTGCCTTTTTCAAATCTTCCAGAGGAATAGGGCATCCAACGTCACTTAGGTTCTGTGTTGTTGCTTTGGCTGCTTCATCGGCAAGTTCATTACCAGGAATATTGCAGTGGCCCGGGATTTATATGATAGTGCAAGCTCTCCCTAAAGAGGTGAGGTGAGTGTTTAATTCTAGAATATTCTTACAATAGTGCTCATTTGGAAAACATTTGCCAATGGCTTGGATGACACTAAGGGAGTCGGTGCATATTAGGCAGGAGAGAAGATTTGAGAAGGAAAAATATAGGAGTGCTTGCCAGACTGCATAGATTTCCGCTATAAAAATTGAACTCATAGGATCTAGGCACCAGAAGTGTGTTTCGTTTTCTGTGACAAAGGCTGTCCCTACCCCATTTTCAGTCTTGGAGCCGTTGGTATAAATTATGAGGTTATTGGGATAAGATTTGAGTATTTCTTCAAATTTTTCTCCGTAAACTGTTGGTGGCGTTTCCTCTTTTTTAAGCTAGCTAGTGTAGTATCAGTATGTGGGGTAACAAGAGTCCAAGGGGGAGTCATTGAAATATTTTCTTGCATAACTCCTTCCAGATTGATTGATAACATGTTGCATAGCTCTTTATTACAATAGAATGTTCATTTTTTGTTTAGCTGTTGGTTTGAAACGATATTTTTATTTGGGTGAGATGGATAAACTATAGCTTTTGCGCAATATATTATGGTTTGGTATTTTCTTCTCAGATCAAGAGCCATTTGTCCGGTATCGCATTGGAGAGAATTTATTGGACTTGTTTTAAACGCACCAGTTGCAGAACGTAGAGCAGATGATTGTATTCGGTGTAGCTGTTTTAGGCGTGTTGCAGTGCAGGAGTTGTATATATGACCTCCATAATCTAACCTTCCTTGAATTAGGGACTGATACATACTCAATAAAATCTCTCTGTCTGCACCCCACCTGATGTTAGCTAAGCATCTAATGATATTGAGTGCATTTTGGCATTTGCTGACAAGGTAATTCACGTGTTCTGCCCAATATAAACCCTTATCCAATGTCATACCTAGTATACGAACAGTATCTTTAATATTAATTAGGTGGTTTTGCATGTATAATTAGGGTTCGGGATGTGGTTTTTTATTCCTGCTGAAGTGTATACAATTGATTTTCTCATGAGGGAAAGTAAAACCTTTTGATCCGGCTGTTCGATTTATATTGTTTATGTCTGTATTTAATACATCTTCAATTGTATCCATTGATTTGTGGCGACATGACATAACTAAATCATCGACATAGAGAACTTTCTTAGTAAGTTGGTTTGTTTCTTCTAAAATAAAGTTGATAGCTATTGCGAATAAAGTACCATTGAGAACTGATCCTTGTGGGATACCACTTTGTAGCAGTTTATAAGACGACTCTTGATTTCCGATACGAATGCGAAATGATCTGTCTGAGAGAATTCCTAATAATACTGTTGGTAGAGTACCTCGGAGGCCCCATGATTGTAATTGTTTTAAAATTGAGAATCTACAGGTTCTATCATATGCTTTTTGTAAATCGAAAGTTACGGCTACTAGGTGTTCTTTCTTTGTGAATGCTTCTTGAATTTCGTTCTCAAGGTACGTCAGTGCATCCATTGTTGACCTATTTTTTCTGCAGCCAACTTGGAATTGGGAAATCAAAGAGTTGGATTCTAACCACCAGGTTAGGCGGAAGTTAATCATTTTTTCATATATTTTCCGCAGAGAACTGGTGAGTGAAATTGGTCGATAACTGTTCAGGTCGGATGATGGTTTATCGGGTTTGAGGATTGGGATCACTATAGCAGTTTTCCATTGTTTAGGATAAATGTTTGACAGCCACAATTTATTGAAGAATTCCAAAAGTTTGTACTTTTCCGTTGGTGGTAGTTTATTCAGTATGCAATACAGGATTTCATCATGGCCTCCTGCTGATTCTGAGGTGTTTTCTAAGACTTGTTTCATTTCATCAAATATGAATGGCATCTTCTTCTTGTAGCGGCGTGAAATCAATATCGATAAATTCTTCTCGTTCTTTTAAAATTAAAAATTCATTTTCGTAGTTGTTTGTGCTACTCTGGGATTCAAAATAATTCCCAAATATTTCACATATTTCTTGGGGGTTATCTATAATCTTATTTTGGTGCATCAGATATTCGGGAAAATCTAGAGTATTTTTTCCCGAGATTATTTTGATTTTCCTCCATATGTCGCTAAAATTGGTTTCTGATGTTAGCGTTGATACATATTTCTCCCATGAATTATTTTTGGCTGTTGTGATTTTTCTTTTATTAAGGAGGTGTGTATAGGCGAACGCTTAATGAATAAAAGGTGTTAAAAGTGATGACATGATTGGGTGTGTCCATAAATGTTCCATTTCTTTTGGTTTTAAGTCTGTACACAGAAGTTACATTTTGTGAAATAAGCTCATTTTGGATTTCTTCTATGGGGCAATTGAGCCAGTCTGGACAGTAAACTATACCTTTGGACAAATTTAGTATTTTATGGGGTATTACTTCAACATCCATATCGTCGTGTCATAGATAGTATTTTTTTTGACTGGCCAGTAGACACTGTTTCTACTAATAATCCTTCTTTAATTCTTCGAACTAGTTTGGGTGTACCACAAAAACCGTTTAAAGCTCTTACTTTGTCAAAATTATCATTTTTTCTTTTAACGACCAGGAACCGGGGTGAAACCTCCTTTTACGGGTTCGTTCTACTGTTGCCTCTATTTATAGAGGGAGACGCCTCTGTTTGGGGTTTATTGTTGAGATTATCCATACAATTCCCACGAGTAACCTAGGAAATAAAAGTCATCTGCAACAAAGCCTGGATACTACAGAAAGGCTGCATACAACCGGAGGTCGCCTGGTATCGGGAAGGAGCCGTTAGCGATCAACTACGCATGATCATTCATCTCTCGGCACGGTCTCTTCCACCTTAGATTTCGGATTTTTTTATCGCTGGTTTACTCCATCGGGGCTCTTCTGTCTGGGTTACCATACCAGAGCCGAGGGTTCCAGTTTTTCGGCGCCGGAAACTCGCCGCTCGTCCCCCATGTCTGGTCAGGACTTGCCAGTGTGTTCGGATGTAACTTGGGAATGTTGGATCTTCTACTGGCATTTGTTGGTGCTATCACATCGGCACAGTGCCCCACTGCCATTTCTGAGCTGTTTTTTAGTTTCACTCCTCCCTTTCCGCTCGAGGAGGGAGGAAGTTACTCAGCCACTCCACCAACGACAAGGTCTTACAGCTCCTAGGAGGGATTATTATTATTATTATTATGCTAGTTGCTCGAAACTTGGTTCGGTAATTATTTAAGATTTTGGGACGGGACTAGGCCAAGTCACATCCTCTTTCTATTGCAAAAATTTTCTTACTATTGAGGTTGTCTGTAATATAACGGCGTTTTGTATGTTTGTGTTAGTGTTTATTGGCTGAAGGTCGATTGTTTTTAAATGTTGTGCAAATGATTTAGTTGTTATACCTGTAACCGACATAACTATTGGAACTATTGGAATTTTATCCTGTTTCCAAACTTCTTTCATTTCATCGGCTAAGGGTGTGTATTTTTCAATATTTTCAGTTTCAGTCTGTGTAACATTATTGTCATTTGGTATTGCGATGTCTATGAAATATGTATGTTTTTTATCCTTGTCCATTAGGCTTATGTCTGGTCTATTGCAAATAATTGTTCTGTCTGTGTGTATGGTTCTGTCCCACTATAATTTAAACTTGTAATTTTCAAGAACTTTATTATTATTATTATTATTATTATTTATTAGTATTATTATTATTATTATTATAATTATTATTATTATTATAATTATCATCTTATAACTCAAGTTTAAATGTTGTACCGAATAAATAGTAGGCAACTAGTTTCGGCTGTTTGGTTGATTTTTTGGATTTGTTGATTTATTCAATTTACAATGAGATTACCCTGTAAGCATGCATTTTTAACAATGCCATCAGTTTTTGCTCAAAACATTAGCGATTGCAATATCTATCTAATAATTATACAAAAATGTAAGTAGAATAGGCATATACAGGGTATACCACTTAAAAACAAATGCACCTAAGGCTCTACCTCGCGGGTGTGGGAACGAGCTTAAAAACTAAATTAAATCACAATTAATTTAGATTCAAAACGCAAAAAAAGTAATAGCAAAATTGTTTCTATTGTTTGGCGGCTTTTTTGGATTGGTTGACTTTGTCATCTTACAAGCTCAAGTCATATCACCCTGTAAGTATGAATTTTTGTAGCTTATCACCCAATAATACAACTTTGCAATATAATCTAACACAGTATGTAAAAATGTTTCTTTTATTTTTTATTTATGTTGTATTACTAAATAATGATATTTTACACACGTTTAATATTTCGAAAAGTAGCTATACCAATAACAAATTTTAACGATGACATTGAGACCGACGCTATATCTAATATTCAGAAACTTTGATTGTGATTATTTTTAATGATATTTGATCCTTTGTAAAAATACGTAATTTAATAAAAACTGGTCTGTGAAAGTACGAATCACCCTGTAAACAACAGATATCTTATTTTCACTAATAGGTATGTATTTTGTCTTGATATATTTGGCAGGAACATCAAAAAATATTTAAGAGGGACTTTTTGGGGACCGTTTTAAAAAATTCGGAATTATGAACTTCAACGCCCTATATCTCAAAATCTACCCGTAGGATAAAGTTGGGCCATGGAAACTTTTGTTAAGGACATCAAATACCAGTACATATCAAAAATTAAGATAATTTTACGGTGCTTCCATTTCCATTAGAGAAGTGCGGGGTCCTTTTCTAGTTCAAATTTTATGTGAACTCAAACACCGATCAAATGTTACAAATAAAAACGATGATATAGTTGAAATTCAGAAGAATTTACCAATAGTGCAGACAGTATACAGGATCTATTTGAATGGATATATGTTCACATTCGAAATAAATAATTTCATGATTTGGAAATAATAAGTGTTTTCTTGATTTTGGTCAGGAAGTTGTAATATAGCTCATATTTGTGATTTATGATTTTCTTGCCACTATAAACTTGATTGACGCCATAAAAAATTCAGCGTGCAATTTGAGACAAAAAGCTATTTAAATATCACTAGAACTTTTGATTTGCAAAGTTATTTTTATTTTATAATACCTCTTGGAAATAACATAATTAATACAATGTAATGTACCTATTACTGCACTCTTGTTATCACACAATGAAGTTATCTATTTATCTGTATTTATTTTGTCGCAGACAAATGAATTGCATTTTATTGTTTATTGATTTCAAACAACAAATGAAAAAGATCCCCTACTCCAAGAAATTGACCAAGTTTTGACCGTCAAACAGGTGACGAACTCCTTCCACGCGAATAATAAAGAAAAAGTAAGGGAAGAGTTTCCTGGCTAGCAAAGCGGACCCTCAGCAGTAGTCGCAACCGAGCACAGATTTAGTGTTCGATTTTTTTATTTTGATATTTTTAATTGCGGGCCTGTACCGCTGTACTCGTTATTCTGCGCATTTTCATTCTACAGAGAGCGCGGGAGAGGGGTAGCAAGGCACACGCACTATTTTTTAGTGTTAGCTTATTACAGCAGATGTCTCATAGCCATGTCCCAATAAAGAATAAGCTCCCGACATTTTTTTGCGCGCTTCAATTTTTAATATACGCCCGAAACTCGTGATGTTCTGACGAACGGTCCACAATAGCACGATTGCATTTGTAATATTCGCGAAGTGTGACTCATTTATATTTTAACTGGAAACAGTTTTCAAATTTACCGCGTTTTTTGTGTGTTTTCAAAACATCTGTGTATCAAGGCGCGAATTCATCACACGATGTTATTCTAACGTAATATGGATTCTGCAGAGAAAATACAAACATTTCAATGATTATTTTTAATCTCAGGTAAATCTTTGAACAATATTTGACAAAAAAAATTAATAGGTACAAAGGTAAAGACTACTACAACCAAAAAAAAATGTCATCTCCTAAAACCTTAACCTTGCACAAAAATTTATACACAGTGAGGCTTCTCACTTCTCATTTAATCTTAGGATTTTCTTTTTATAGAATTTCAAGATCGTATTCGTTGCTATGGTAACGGTATTTTAAACAAAACAAAATCGTCCCTGACCGGCTTCATAGTCAATAAGCGTAGCTGTGTCTAGCGCCGGCAAAGTACTTTCCCTTTCGTCCGTCTCGCTATAATTTTTTTCTTTTCACAGACAGCTTGATAGCCATGTTCCGCATCCCCACCATACGCATTCGCGCAATTATCCTATTTTTTTAAGAAATTGCAATTTATAGGCCAGGAAATAGGTGAATATACAGTGTAGGATGGTTTATTCCAATAAATGGGTATTTTTTATATTCAAAATGTAAAAACTTTTGAATCAAATCAATTTAATGATGAAATATATTAATAACTTTTGATACCGATTTTTTGATACAGTGCTCAATTATTATTAATTTTGTTTAATCACATTAAAAACTCAAAAAATTGTTTGTTCAACAATATCTATCTTGAAAATCAGTATTTCCGATTTATTTTCATTCCAAGTAAACTTCTTGACTGATTTTCACACTTGATACGCTAAAAAATCAATTGTTATTGTTATATTATTATATTTACTAGTATACAAAAACTAATTTTGGAAAAATCAGATGCTGTTTTATCTAATTCTAAATTCTCACACATAGAAAACTCAAATACTGAAATTATCTATGTTAATGCCTTAATTCTTGATATAATTATGTTATAATCGAATAATTCCAGTTTCCAAATTTTATATACTCCAAACTTTTTCATCATTTATCAAACATACATTCCAGATTTAAATAATATTTTAAGAACTTATTCATACACTAGAGATTTCTATAACCCCTGTCATCAAGAGAGATGTTTCTCAAAAATAAAGTACTTCTGTTGAACAATTAGTAATTCCATTAGTTTTTTGTCTACATAACTTCATAAATAAGACTTTCATCGTAATTTATCACCTCATTATTTATATTTAATCATGTCATATTTTTTAATTCATATCTACTTCAATTTACACAATTTTCTTTTAATGTCAGCAACTTTTCATCTGAAATTATATTACGAAGCAGTTATTGATCAATACGTGAAAGTTCAAATCCATGTTAACATACTCATATTCTAGTCTTATTTTTCATATTATTTAGAACTATGTACAAATGAAAAAATTAAGCAATTGGTAAATTAGGTATGACTTATGCTATAAAAACCAAAAATGTCTGTGAAACATTGTATCTTGAAATGATTATTTATTTTGAACCAAGCTTCTTATAATAAAAATAGCTATTATTATTAAACAAATTCAATTTTGTAAAATATCTAGCACATAGACGTTGTAACGAAAGACAATTTTAGCTGTGGCCCTCATAAAATAATCATACACGAGGTGAATTATTGATAAGATTTTTTATATCGAGTATATTATTTGTATGTTGATGTCACTGTAACATAGTAAAATCTAATATCAAATTCAATAGGTATTATTTTTTGTTACAATTTCACAAAGTCAATGGTTTTAGGATTATTGTACCGTTTACATTTTATTTTGAAAATTATGATAATGATAGATTTTAGTGTAAGAATGCAATGATGCATCTACAATTTAATCTAATGTAGAAAAAAATTAACCAAACTACTGTTCACATCGAAAAAGAAGGTAGGTACTTATTCATAATAGAAAATCTTTTCGTCAGAGTGTAACAGCTACCCAATTAATTAACGACTGTAATCATCGATGCAAATTACTTAATTCTCTTGTGACAAAAGAAAGTTTTTATAGCAGAATATATATTCTGTAATGACATTCGAAATTTGAACATTTTTTGCTTCTTTGGTACTTCGAATTACGTCTTAATTTCAAAAAGTGCGCATTATAATAATTTATAAATATTTTCGGATCGAAAACAAGAAACTTGCTTTAATAACAATACTTAGTCGACTCAGGAATTTTTTACAGCTACTTTCTCTTAAAAATTTTAATAAATTTCTAAAATTCCTCCGTAAATAAAATCAACTGGTATAAATGAGGAGATGTATAATAAAAAAGTTCATTCAGACCATAGTTCAAAATAATACAACTCATTTCTAAAAAAAATATTTGGCGCCAGAAATTATAAATTTGAATTTAGATATGCAGTTGAGTTTAATATATAAATATAATTGGCAATACCCAAAAATTGCTTTGCTCTAATATCACTTTGGATTGATTAACCACAGTTTATACAGAAAATAACAAAAAACACTTACTGCGATGTGGAATAAATTTTAAAATGCTAAATGGCTTTTTCCTATTTTACCAAGATCGCATTAAATAAGAAGTGAAAACTTCCTTCAAACATAAACATTAGCTAATATGAAATATAACTCTATAGCTATGAATATGAAAATTCAAAAATAATTTGCCTATCTGAATATGGAAATCATGGACTTGGGTATAATAATAATGTGTATTGACAAATTGTTGAAAAACAACTGTGAACCAAATATTTGCATGCAAATTAATCGTAAAATCTATACCCTAGATTCAAAAAAGAAAATGGGTTGAGCAACCAATAGAAGAAAATTAGATAAAGTTTAATCATATAAGAACTATTATTCTTTGGTAATTGCATTTAGCCGGAAGAGTTTTTTAAACATTTTAAAATGAAATAAAAATAGATTTTGTCATACTGCAAAAAGTTATTTTTAATACCTGTAGATCTTATTTGAAAATGTAGTTTTTTCAATTTCAAACTTTCTAATAATGGACAATTGAGATAAAAAATAATTCAATACAGTATTTAATGCTTTCGTGGTAACTCCGAACGAGTTGTCCCTGTCTTAACCATACATTCACTGCGATTAGCTGCTGTGACCCAAAAAATTTGTTCAGAATCGCCTCAACTTAAAAATAGACCTTACCAATAATTTTTATTCCGTAGTTCTTAATAATATCAAACGTTCAAAATAAATGACATGATATAATTGAATTCCTGATTTTTTCTCATATTCTTCGAACGGTTACTTTCCCTTCATTTCAATTATACTCTGATCTATATGTTATAGTCCTATACACATACAGTAGAAACGGTGAAACATTTCCATCACGTGACGATATTATTCAACACATACGTCGTGTTGTTTTGATTAAGATGCATATGGTTGACGTTGTATCAGTCACGTGATGGAAAATACTCAGCGTTTCTACTGTAAATTCAAGCTACTTTACTTACTTTTCCGCAACGTCTTCTATCATAGGTGTAGAGGTACCATAGTCAAGCCCAATAAAAACAAAATGTATGCTCCAAACGACAAAATAATCGGTGATATGCATAAACTTGAGTAGCTAATTTTTACTCACATTTTTAAAGAAACTACTTCATATCATATGCATGAAATGAGGGTATAATCTACAGCTTGATAGTGTCTACTCTTTGTCTCTCGCGATGGACGAATTTATGCCAATTTATCAGCCTGCCAAGTTTCGTGGGGAATCAAGAGAAGTGGAGTATTGTGCGTTATATCGGTTTAGCAAAGTTAATATTCAGTGGATAACTAAGGATTTTCTTAAATATACTGAATAATATAGGGGTGGAGCCTTGACTAATGAAGGAATAATGAGGCTTTATTTACGTTATGTTGGTGATCCCGGATTCCAAATGGATGAAGCAGAAGTTATTGGTGCTCATCCATCGACGGTCTCCGGAACTGTTACCAACAACACGCATTATGCAGAAATCAAATATTTGGATCAAATTTCCATCCTCGCATGGATATCTACAGGATGCGAAAAATAAGTGGCAAGAAAAGTTCAATTTTTTCAGCTATTACTGTACTCATGTTCCTATACTGAAACCGTCTAGTCACCGAGACGAATAAAAAATGTGGCTAGTATAAATGTACAGACAACGTGCAATTCAAATGAAGAATTTACAAATGTGGATGCTTCTTGGCCAGGATCTGTAAACGATTCCAGGATATGGAAGAATTCGAATGTATTCAACGTGATGCAATGGAACAAAGCTAGTGCTGTTTTGGGAGACTCTGCGTATTGTATAGCTCCGTGGCTCATGACTCCTTTTAGAGATACAAATACCCCAGAACAAAGGTCATACAATAGGTTGTTATAATAGAGAATAGTCTCGGGCTTGTTTTATAGATAGTGAACGACAATTGGATATATTTTTCAACCGCATTAATAATTTACACCCAAAAATTAAATTTACATTAGAAGTTGAGGAAAATAACATTTCTTGATTTGAAAATTCAAAGAGCTAATAATGTACTTGATTATGCAATTAACCGAAAACCAACACACACTGATGTGATAATTCCATATAATTCCAATCACCCAATGTCACATAAACTAGCTGCATACAATTCAATGATACATAGAGCATTTTCAGTTCCTATGAACAAATGTAATTTTGATAGAGAGAATAATACAATTAGACAAATAGCAACATCCAACGGTTATCCAATACATATGATAAATAAGCTAATTAATAAAAAAGAGGGAATAGTGGCATTACAACTAATATTTCCTAAACAAACTGAAGAAATAAAAATTTATAAAACCATCACATATACAGGAAATATTTCTAATAATATTTCAAAGATAATATCTTTAGCAACGAATACAACAATTTCTTTTAAAATAGAAAGTAACGTAAGTACAAAATTGTTAAAAATACCAACATTAAAGAGATCAGGTATATATAAACTCAATTGTCCAGAATGTAATGCTGTTTATTTGGGTCACACCCTTAGAAATTTTGAAATCCGATACAGTGAACACTTACGAGCCTACAGATTAAAACAACCAGATAAATCCCATTACGCAAAACATCTACTTGACACCAACCATTCATTGACACCTAACACACAACTAGAAGTACTACATATTTGTGATAAGAAACAAGAACTGGATCTTCTTGAAAAGTTGGAAATTAGAAGACACTTAAGAAACCCAGAATATGAAGTCGTCAATGAACAGATAAATCTAGGGAGTTCTCCACTATTAAACTGTCTTCTTAAGTGATAATTGTAAAGATCAGCAGATATAGTTTTCCTGGTTTTCTATATGATTGCACAGTTATACTGATCTTAATTGGAAAAATGATATCTAGGATATCACCATAGGGCTAATAATATCTAAGCTTCAACATTTGTAATATCACATCTTCTTCTTTTTTCTATTAAGATATATTAAGTCAATCACAAGTTAGGTCACTTCTTGGTCTAGTCAAAAATAACTACTAACATCAGGTAGGCATCAAATGAAATGTAACTTCTGTCATTCTGACGATGATACTGATTTATCGAAACAATTGTCAATTTTTTAGAATTTTCATCATATTATGGATTTAGCTAGAAACAGTGAGTTCCATTTAAAACACTAATATGAGTAGATTCCACGAAGTAAGGGTCGAGACAGTTAATTTAACTAAATCAGCGTTTTCCCATACAAAACAAAATATCGTCGAACAATCGTAGGATTTGATTCTCTTTGCATGAAATTAAATAGCTCTTGCTCCCATTCTTTCAATTTTACTGATTTATTTTTGGTTTGATTTCTGTATGTCTTCGCTTTTGGTCTGGCTTTTATATTCTTCTTCTTCCAAATCTGCCCTTCATTATATTTTACTCCTAATTTAACTTCTTACTTTTCTTTTCTTTTATTTCTTCAACCGCTTTACCTCGTTTATTTTTTAACTTCCGGGATGTTAGACTCCTCTAACAAAACAGGATATTGTTTAATTATCTTCACGAATACGATTTGACTTTCAGGAGAATCCTCTCCAGAACAGCTCGACGTCGTTTAATAAATTCATTAATCATACACAACCGACAAAAAAAGTTAAACTGACTGAATGACGGGGATATATGCGAATTCGGTTAGACCACGAAAGACAAGTCGAAACCAGCAAATCAGAGTTTCATATGGACCCGAGTAACATCTCCGCTTTTCATTATATATTTTATGCATACCAAAACAGCGTAAGCTCTCACTAAGAGGAGTAGTTATTCACTACAATAAGGAGACGCTCTCGCATTCAACTTTATGCATATCGCCCAATGATTTTATATTGCCCATAAACATTTTTGAATGATTCAAATTGATCCCTTAATCAACAGTCTATTGAGAAAAGATCGAAAACCGCCGTTTTTGAAATTATGGAATAAAGGCACTGGACTGGACATAAAACTGGAATCAGAGTGGTCATTGGCCAAGAAGTACTACATTTTTCATGTGTACCTACTAACAGTAGCATTTTAAATAGTTTTCCAATGACAATATCGATACGTTTCTGAAATAAAATTCAAAATTTATGGTAAAATATAAAATTAATGTTGTAAATTTATTTTCGACGATCAAATTTTGGTGCTCACGTAGTAATAATATTTTCTTATCAATTTAATATTAATCTAAGTAGATACTTTTATCTATAACACGATACTTTAACTGACCACATTAACATTTTGAACCATTCTAATTAAAATAATAATTATTTCGTGTTAATATAGAAATTTAAGTACTTTAATCATTTATTGTATCAAAACAAGCCACGAAAATATAATATATTACGCAATATAATAGCATTTGTTTATAGTGATCAGTGAATTTTGATCTTGAACGCGATTTTGTTTATTCGAAATATCTATTGACAGTCAAGAATTTATAAAAGCTTCTTGTGATAACCGTGGCATCATTCGTTTGATTTATTAGGTGCAACTAATGCAATAAGATATTGTTTAGGGCAGCAATATCCAAACTGTTTTATCCTTCAATTTTCGCTTTTCATGTGGACCTAACCACCATTCTAGAGACTATTTAATGCTTTCTTACTTCCACATAGCTGCAGGTTTATATCGGATTCAGCATTCTGTCAATTATTTCGTAGAAATTGTCACAGAAGGATCGAAAGTAGTTACTATGTGAGATCTGGACCAATGACGTAGAAAAAGAATAATCCTAGCATTTCATTCATAATATCGGGATTGTTGCGAATCAATCATTAAATTCTCTAACAATGTGCTAAAAAAACACAATACATCCATTTTCCTGGTGTGGCAACACTGTGTAAATGGAATCATACAAATTCCAGTGGCGTACTACTTCGATAATTTTTTAGATTCTCATGTTAAAAATAGATGTGTGATAGAAATGCTGTAGAATTACGTACGTTAAACAGTGTATTGCATTGAAAATAATTGAATTTGGAAAAATACTGGATTAAAAAGAAGTTTTGAATTTGATTAGGTCAAATGAATATCTGAAAAAAATAAGGATAGGTATTGAGAGATAATCAACCCTTCGAAAGAATTTTATTCAATTTTCTAATAATAACATAATAATCATAGATAAGAAACACATTAAATTATCGAACAACTATGAGTTTTTATAAACCGTGTTAAATTATATGAATAATTGCGTATAATGTTTCCTATTAACTAATAAAACTATTTATTTCACAACTGCTTGTCATCAATACCGTTGACAGACTTTCAATAAATTTTGTTAGAATTCATAATAAATAAGTTTCGTTGCTCAGTATACACTTTTATTATCAATGCCTCAATTATAAAATATTCACTACTCATTCCTAAACAAAATAGTTTTAGTAAATATTGACCTACTCCTTCTTTGAACATCTACTGACCTATACCATTTTGACAGAGTAGTTATGCTGTTATGGAATGTATCCTTGATAAAATTGTATGCTCTCGGTGAAGTGTAAGGGTTCGTACTAATGAGTACTTAATCCTTTCATCATTCTCTAAAAGTTGCCAGTAGATGGTCTTGAAGCTGATGCCTGCAAAATAAAATTATAAAATACTTTGTGAAATATACTATAGTTTAAATCTATATTATCT
This sequence comes from Galeruca laticollis, assembly GCA_963921935.1. Classification (NCBI taxonomy): domain Eukaryota; kingdom Metazoa; phylum Arthropoda; class Insecta; order Coleoptera; family Chrysomelidae; genus Galeruca; species Galeruca laticollis. The sequence continues at coordinate 73,880,564 of OY998175.1, forward strand.
ACACATAAACTTCAAATGAAATTCACTCACACTTTTTGACATAATACCATATATGAATTTAATGGTAAAATTGTTCTTTTCTAATAACAAACTTTTCATTAGCTGTCATCGTCTTATGGGTAAAATTAATTCAGTAACATACTTCATATTAAAAAAAATTCTTACCACTATGGTTGATTCTGATCCATCAGAGATGAAAGCATTTTCCTCGAAGTGCTGCACCAGAGATTTCAGAGTTATAATTTTACTTTTGAATCTCAGACATAAGACACTGCTGTAATGAACGAATTTTATTTTTATCTCTTCCAAACTTCGCCCTAATTATTTTCAAATGTTTCATTCTTTTTTCGGTGTAGAAAAATCAGAACTTTCCGTATCACTTATGCAGAATAAAACAAATGAAAAAAATTGCATCTATAACTTTCCCATATGAAATGCTACTTTATGAATAATAATTAGTTTTTAATAATTTCCCTGAGATTTAATGATTTTGTGGTACCCACTACATGATGGATCTGTAATATTTTGGAGGTACGAAAAATTCCTTTCTAGTATACTTTCCGAAGCAGTCAGTGTGGCCGAGGAAAAAGGATCCTTTTATACCATTTACACTACTCATTTATACCATACCTTTTGCCAGAGTCTAGTACTTTCATCAATTCTTCGTTCTACAGTTCACTCGAACCGTAAATCAATTGATATTTAATTATCAATTGAACTGATAATTTTAACTGACAATTCTAATATGTACTTCTTAAGCAAATAATAATTATTAGAAATCTTTGAGAGGGCTGTATACCTGGAGGATACTAAAAGGAATGCTCGACGTGAAGGTAGTGGATTTACACCAGATTTAATATATTTTACACCATATGCTTTTACAAATATTTTCTTGTCTAGTACGGACATTTCTAGGAGGTGTATATTATAACCATTTGGTCCCATCTTTGTCATAGTCTTGTCATAATAATCACCTATCTTCTATTGGATTTCCATTTTCCTCGACCTGTTATTCTGTTTCAGTCACCTCTTGCTCAGAATCCGTTCGGTGCTCACTGAATTCATCTGCTTCTACATCAAAAATAGAGTCATCGGTATCATAAATGTCTTCGTCACTGGAAACTTCATCATTTAGAGCAAGAAGACGCTGTACTTTCCTTTCATATGAGCCTATATTACTAAATAAAATACTTATAGTAGTTATGTACATTTTACATCATAAAAACCACCTACCTCAGTATAATAATCAATTGTAAACTCACTTATACAACAACAAAAAAAACTGTCCTTGTGGGCAAAAATCAAAAATCGTTTGAAGCGTCCCACATTTTGTGGTATACTAAACTTCATCATCCTAAAATACCGTTATATGAGCTTTAACCTCTTGCCGCCAGGTGTATGTACATATTCTTAAAGTTACAATACTATATGACGGTGTTCTATAAGGACAAAGCGATGAATTTCTCAAAAACCAAAGTTTATGTTTTTGTAAAATATATCATAAGATATTTTTTTAAGTTTTTGAAAGGTACTGAAAACCCCAGGATTCTATATTATCTGTTTATATAAGAAACAGCACTGTGGCCAGTATCCTTGCTCTGTTAGATCACAGTCGAACATCAGGTATACAAAATTATGTTACACCAGTTTTTGTTAAACTACTATCCCTAGATTCTCATAACATTTGAATTTGTCCATTATTGTCCTAGTTTAACAATGGAAAATAAACGGTTTTAAAGACTAAAACTAACGTTTCCGCATCTGTAAGATACCCTGAATAACATTCTATCATAAAATTGTCACTTGTACACACTTCGGGGGATGTATCATGCTAACAAACAGAAATTTCTCCAAAAGTAACCAAAAATGCAGTATATCTGGATTTATAGGACCCGCTGTACTCGCTATAGTCAGCTGAAAATCAATAGGGTACATCTGTGAGACACCTTGAAAAATATCCAATTATAAAACTGGCCACTTTTATACACTGCGGAGGCTGTATCGTACTAACAACCCGAAATTTCTCCAAAAAGAACAAAAACTGTGGCACTTCAGGTACCATAGCGCCCGTTGTACTAGCTCTGGTAAGCTAAAAATCAATAAGGTTCATCTATAAGACCAATATTCAATCATATTCATAAAATGGGTCACTTGTATACACGCTGGAGACTGTATCGTGCTAACAAACTGAAAATTCTCCAAAAATGACAAAAATTTGGTACCTCAAGTACCATAGCACACGTTGTACTGGCTTTAGCGAGCTGAATAACAATAGGGATCATCTTTGAGACTCCCTGAATAATATCCAATCATAAAATTGGTCACTTGTATATACTCCGGAGGCTGTATCGTGCTAACAAACTCAAATTTTCCCAAAAATGACAAAACTGTCGTACTTAATTGAGCTGAAAATCAATAGGGTTCATTTGTGAGATGTTTTGATAAAAATCACAAACATGTCCTACTTCAAGTACCATAGCACCCATTGTACGGGCTCTGGTAAGCTGAAAATCAATAGGGTTCATCTTTGAGATGTCCTGAACAATATCCAATCATAAAATTGGTAACTTGTTGCACTCCCGAGGCTGTATCGTGCTAACAAGACATGTAACGAAAAGTGGCCGACGACCGACGACAACGACGACGATGATTTTTTTCTAATAACCGTTTTTTCGTGTTGCTCTTGAGGAAAAACGTAAAAATAACTCAGAAGTTTTTTTTTCAAAATTTCCACTTTGTTGTGGGTAAACCAATACTTTTCTCACATATTAATAAGTTGGGCGGAAAAGTAAAATCATAGACCACTAATAGAGAAGTTTAACTTCTCAGTTGGCTAGAAGACGCAATAATTGTTAACCTCATAGCTAGTAGTGGAAAAAAGTGATTGTTGACTTATTTCGACCACATCACTACCATCATTATTTTGGAAAATCTGATAAAATATCCTCAAGGGAGCAGTAGGAAAACGTAAATATGTATGTTCCTGGGACATCATTGTCATATCATATAATAATTATCGCTCATTGATGTGGAGTATTCAGTTTCCTCTCAGTTCTAGTAAATAATTCTAGGAAGTATTCATTTTTTGAGGTCCACGTGAAGGGTAAATACGAGAATAATTCTGCGACAGCTATTCTGTGTGGCCCAATAATTCTATTTGACTTGCATTTGTGGGATTGAAGGAGATTCGAACAGTATATTATGAGATTTGTATAATATATAGAAAATAATCTCTTTACCAACTTTCTTCCTAATAAAACTGTAGCAATAATTGAATATTATTCAGCAAAATGAGGCAATATTTTCAAAAATTTTATTGAAATTATAAAAAAATACTTCTTCGGCATCTTTTGACAGTGAATTATTTGCTGGTCATTAGTTCAAGTTTAATCTTGTTCAAAGTATTTCAAAGCGTTTTAAATTTTATGACTGATCTATTAACCAAAATAGTATACTTTACAAGGTTGGGCAAAATCTGATTTTTATCAAAAAAATCAAAAACCATTGATTTTTTTTAAAAACTCAGGATTTATTTGATTTTTTAAATTTGAATATAAAATTTGAACATTTTGATTATTTGAAATTATTATTAATTATTTTAAAGTCTAAAAATTATAATACAATTTGCGGCTCAAAAACTTGTGACAACGCATTTTTCGCGCTTCTTGCAAGAAAATTCTTGTCGCGATTTGTTTTCCGTCTGTCCTATACACTCACTATACAGTGCCGAGTACTGCCGAGTAAGGCACGAACGCGTTTGTTGTGCTTTTTGCAAGAATATTCCTGTCGAGGCTTGTTTTCCTTCTCAGCCCATAAATTGACGTGGCCCAACAATTTCACGCATTTCACTAGTTGGGTTAGTTAAGTGAAATGAAAATATATAAATAAAGTAAAATGAGTGGAAGAAAAGAGGACCCGATATGGTAGTTCTATATTAAGACAACAAATCCAAATAAATTGGGATGTAGGGCTATTTGTAGAAAGTGCAAGAAATATATTCAAGGGTTAGTCCAAAGACTTAAAGCACACCACGATGTTTGTAATTATCAAGATAGGAATACAGGTAATTAAATTATTAATTTAATTTTATTTATATTTAATAAATATTTTTATTATTAACCCGGGAATGATCGCGTGGTTTGGTTTTGCCTAACAATTTTTGTTTTTTGTTGATTCTCCAAGCACTTGATATTTTATTTTTGAGATAATTTAGTGAAAATATTTATTATAAGTTAAGTAACATAGTGTAATTTTTAAATATATATTCTGAGATATTTTGAAATATTTTTAAATATATACGTATTATATTAGAAGTAAATACATTTTTGATAAATAACAGAATACAACAAGGTAACAAATGTTTCTATGCATTAAAAGACACAGTTAAATCAATGATATTGTCTACAAACACCAAAATTAAAATACACAAGACAGTAATCAGACCAGTCGTACTTTACGCCGCAGAAACCTTGCAAGAAAATTCTTGTCGCGATTTGTTTTCCGTCTGTCCTATACACTCACTATACAGTGCCGAGTACTGCCGAGTAAGGCACGAACGCGTTTGTTGTGCTTTTTGCAAGAATATTCCTGTCGAGGCTTGTTTTCCTTCTCAGCCCATAAATTGACGTGGCCCAACAATTTCACGCATTTCACTAGTTGGGTTAGTTAAGTGAAATGAAAATATATAAATAAAGTAAAATGAGTGGAAGAAAAGAGGACCCGATATGGTAGTTCTATATTAAGACAACAAATCCAAATAAATTGGGATGTAGGGCTATTTGTAGAAAGTGCAAGAAATATATTCAAGGGTTAGTCCAAAGACTTAAAGCACACCACGATGTTTGTAATTATCAAGATAGGAATACAGGTAATTAAATTATTAATTTAATTTTATTTATATTTAATAAATATTTTTATTATTAACCCGGGAATGATCGCGTGGTTTGGTTTTGCCTAACAATTTTTGTTTTTTGTTGATTCTCCAAGCACTTGATATTTTATTTTTGAGATAATTTAGTGAAAATATTTATTATAAGTTAAGTAACATAGTGTAATTTTTAAATATATATTCTGAGATATTTTGAAATATTTTTAAATATATACGTATTATATTAGAAGTAAATACATTTTTGATAAATAACAGAATACAACAAGGTAACAAATGTTTCTATGCATTAAAAGACACAGTTAAATCAATGATATTGTCTACAAACACCAAAATTAAAATACACAAGACAGTAATCAGACCAGTCGTACTTTACGCCGCAGAAACCTGGAATTTAACAAAAAAAGAGGAAAACACATTAGAAATCTGGGAAAGGAAAATACTACGGGGAATATACGGCCCAATTAAAGAAAATGGAGTATGGAGAATATTGAGAAACTACGGAGCTAATCAGAAATTCAATAGCCCAATAATAACAATTGAAATAAGAAGTGAACGATTAAGGTGGGTAGGACATGTACAACGTCTAGATAATGAAAGGTGTGTCAAGAAAATACAGGAAAAGACAGGGACGAAGAGCAAGGGGACGACCGAAAACTAGATGGTTGGATGGTGTAGAAGAAGATCTTAAAGAAATTGGAATAAATAATTGGAAGAACAAAGCAAAAGACCGAAAAGAATAGTAGAAGAAGCAAAGGACAGACTTCAGAGAAGATACTAAATCACCGAATTCACAAACTCCCTACTGATTTTAAGCAGTAAGGTTGGCCAAGCGGCTGGCCACCGCTGCCGGAAAAATGAGGCTAGGAATCTCAATAGGGAGACTATGGACCTTAAGGTCTGAAAGTCAATGAGAAGAAGAAGATACATTTTTGAGATAATTTCAAATTTTTTTTGATAGATATTATTTTTAACAAAGATAATATAATTTTTAAATATTCATTTATAGATAATTTAGGATATAGATTTTAGGCATATAGGATTGTTTTTAAATGTTAGGTGAAATCTAACACATGGCCTTTAATGTAACTTTTTTAACGCGACCTTTCCCAGGTTAATTGAAGATTATCTTTACTCTTATATACTTACTTAATTTTTGATTTTTTTCATATTAAAAAAATAAATTTGCTTCTACATCTCTATTGAACATTTTCACTTTATTTTAAAATCAATAATTCAATACTATATCAATATATCATCAATTAATCAATTTCAATTTTCAATTATGTTTTTTTTCTTTCCAGAGAGTCGAATGTCGCTTGACAGTCTTCCTAGCGCATCATCTACCTTAAGTTGTAGTTCACTCATGACGGATAGTTCATATGTTAGAAAAACTCCACCGAAAGTACCAACAAGTCCAACAACTTTTGAGCCAGTCCAAAATATAGAAAGCAATCGAAACTCAACCTACCATGAGTGGTTTTGTAATGCGGACTTCAACTGCTGAAAAACATAAAATTGACAAACAAATAGCAAAGGCTATTTTCGCTACTAATTCGAGCTTCTGATGTATTGAGAATTTAGAAGTGAAAAAGGCCATTGAGTTATTAATATTAAGGCCTGGTTATACACCGCCCTCGAGAAAAACGGTAGCAACAAGTCTTTTGGACGAAATCTATGAAGAGAAAAAAGAAAAATGTTTCTCCTCCCTGTCCGGACAGTCCGTAAATTGATAGGGGGTTAATCGTGCACAACAAACCAGTGATATGTGCAACGATAACCACTGAAAATGGACAAGCCCTCCTATACGAAACTATAGACACATACTTCAGAATATTTAACTCAAGTAGTTTGTGACCTGATTTCTTCAAGTGAATTAAAATACAAGTGTACCGTAAAATCTTTTGTGACAGACAATGCCGCAAATATGACACTTATGATAAAAACATTAGAAGAAAAAACGAACGCAAAAGTTATAACTTATGGCTGCTCTGCACATATTTTTAATTTACTGTGCAAGGACTTTCAAGTTAAAGACGTTAAAGAACATGTGGTCCAAATTGTTAAGTATGTTCGAAATAACCATTTGGCTAGAGCTAAATTCAGTCAAGCAGGAGGCAGCGTTTTAGTCCTTCCAAGTGATGTGCGATGGAAGAAAAGAATATAGCTTTAGAAACAATTAACGAGTTATATGAAAACACTGGACTGTTACCTTTAGTAATAAAGTTAAATGTCCGCAGTGCTCCATTTAAGCAAGTTATGTTTTCGGACGAAGTAATAAAAAATGTAAACGGACTACAATAGTGGTTATCACAAAATGATGAGCCGGAAATCTTGAAACAATTGCCAATAATAAAACACTTCCTGTGTGCAACTGCTTCTTCAGCTTCAGTAGAACGCGTATTTAGCGCTTTTGGTCTTGTACACTCGGATATTAGAAACAGATTAGGCACAGAAAAAGGAGGAAAACTCGTGTTTTTGTTTAAATTGTATAACGAAAATGAATAGTCTGAAAATAAAATTTAGGTGTTACGTTTAGTTTAAGAATTTGGTATTATGTACATATTTTTTGTTGTTTTTGCTAAAAGCAGATACTTCTTTTGATTTTTGAGAAAACTTTTATATTATGTTATCTGGTTGTGAATAAAGAAAGATACAAATTGATTTTAAATAATGATTTTAATTTTAAAAATCAAGCGATTTGAATCATGATTTTAATCACTTGATTTTAATCAGCCCAACCCAGCTTTACAATAATAATTACAAATAAATTTGGATTTGCATAAATGCTATCAAGTATCAAAAGTATTTTCCTTGTTTCCTAGCCTATATCCCGGTTTATTTAGCCTGGATTTGAACCATTTCTAGGAGAAGCTATCAAGGCCATCTGTCATCAAACCCGTAAAATTTTTTCGCAATGTTTCTTATTGATTTTTTATAATCGTTTTCGGTGGAAACTCGCAAATACATATCCACACAAACATACATACACATACATAGGTATTGTGACTACAGATCTGTGAAGCATTTTGTTTTGGACTACCATGATTCAAGTAAGTGAATGTTTAATATATTGGTGAATTTCAAATTAGATATCGAATGTTTTATTGCAGAATCTGCGAAAATAGATAAATAACCTTAAAATAGTATGTTTATTGTGTATAGTTACTTGAATATGAACGCGAGAAGTGTTATTATAGAATTTTGCTTCTGAAGTGTTATTTGATTGAAAAATATATTTGAATAGTGGGAATATGTTAATTTATGTGCGATTTTTGTGACAATTAATAAGGTGCGGGCGTTTTCTTGAATTAAATGGTGTGAATTATAATAAAGCTTATTATTAAATATCACAGAACGTATCTTATTATTCTGGAACGTACGTGGATAAAAATTAGTGCACTAGGTCAGTGAATAATATAAGTTTTTGATATGGATAATCAAGAAAAAAACTATCTATATAGGTATTAGATATCATTACTTCTCAATAATTACGAATATTATTAATAAAAAGGTTATTCAATATATGTAGCAGCTAGCATGTATACAGGAAAGCCCTTGGCCCTGGGGGACGGGGTAAATCTTAGTTTTCCCAAAAAATTGTTAGAATTAAAATAGTGCTCATTTTCAATAGTACTTTCCAAATCTTTATTACTAATGTAAAATAATTGATACATTATTACTTCCAAGAACTTAAAATTAGCCGGTTGGTTTGAAGATGTATGATTCGGGTAAACTGTTAAAACATAAGCTAAGATATTTTTGCATGTTTATATTTGTGACACGCCAGAGAAAAAATTAAGTAAAATGTGTAACTATTAATGGGATTCTCTAGCACTTTTGGCCCTATTGCACTTTCATCCGATAAAAAGAAAAAAAAATACTTTCTTAAATGAAACTAACTGTTTATAAATAATTTCACAATATATTGAAATCATGGTAAAAATTCTAAAAAATTCACAATTGCTTCGATATTAGTATCATCGTCAAAATGACAGAAGTTACAATTTATGTGATGCCTATCTGTTGTTTAATAATAATTTTTGGCTAGACCAAGAAGTGACCTACCTAGTGATTTACTTAATATATATGAATAGAAAAAAGAAGAAGATAAGATATTACAAATATTAAAGCTTAGATATTATTAGCCCTATTGGGATATCCTGGATATCTTTTTTCCCATTTAGGATCAGTATAACTGTGCAATGATATAGAGAACCAGGAAGACTATATCTGCTTATGATTTGCTTATGTCTGTGGCATATAATATGAAGTTTACAGTTTGCTAGTTTCAAGGTTGTCTTCAAGATTCTGTGATTGATATATTCGATATACTCTATAACATTCTCAAATTTTTCATGCAACAGGAGTCCGACGCCTCAGCTTGCATAGTCTCCTTTGTCCATTCCGCTATACCTATATAAGTAGATAGTTCTGGTATTTTTATATTCCTTTTCCCTTCTTCCTGGTTTCCGATCGGGTACATATCTCGATTTTGTGGGAATTCATTTCTGTTAGTATCTCTTGGTCTCGTTTAGTACAGGACCTGATGTTCCAGCATGCAACTCTTAGTTTCGTATCCGTTCTCGTAATCGTGTTTCTTGCTGAGCTCGTCTTTTGGTGTTTCCGTTCGATATCCGAGGCTTTATTATCGGTTCTATGAGCATGTTTCTTTTTTTACTAGAGGCAGATTGCTAACCTCACCCCCGAACCCTCCTCTTTTATCCGGGCTTGGGATCGGCTACACTACTGTCAAGCTACTCAGTCCATGCGACAGTTTTGTAGGCAGAGTAGTAAAAATGCAATAGAACTAATTAATAAACTAAAAACATTCAACTTACAAGATAACTCTAAACTCATTTCATTTGATGTTACCAAAACTTTTTCGAAAAGTTGGAGTTTTGGGAAACTATGAAATACTTAATACCTATTTTTTCAGTTAGACAATATTCAGCAAAAGATACCCAGTTATGTACAATTCAATAACGGCACAAATTTTCGAAATTCTAGAAGAAAATTTTAATGAATTCGGTTATACTGGATCTAATAAAGTGACCACGTAGGTCTTCCCAACGAACATGTGATTTTCAATGTACACTACGTTACGTAACAAAAAAAGAGAATTGGTACCTAATAGAATGTGTCAATTTTAATAATAGGACAAATCGAAGCCGTGCATTTATTCTGAAAAATCTTATCTCGAAATAGACGATTGGGTTGAAAATTATTTTCTAGTTCATTGGAAATATAGCTGATAGTTATTAAAAATAGCTTTCAGAAAAGTTGTGACAATTTTCTTTTTAATAATTAACTATTGATTAACTCCAAACGAATCGATCCAATTTTACAGTTATCACGATATAAGATTTGTAAATACTAAGAAATGTAAGAAGCTGTTAGAGATTCCATATTATATATTATATTTTATTTCCAGGTGAATTTTATTTACAATGGTAGATACACAACATTTTTGTCTGCGTTGGAACAACTATCAGAGCAGCATAACATCAGCTTTCGAAAACCTCCGTGACGATGAAGATTTTGTAGATGTTACGTTAGCCTGTGATGGAAAAAGTTTGAAGGCTCATCGAGTGGTTTTATCAGCGTGTAGTCCATACTTTAGAGAATTACTTAAGGTAAGACAATGCAATAATTTATTTATATCAAAACAAGCCTTACGGCCTAATTACATTGATAATATAATAAATACTATATATTTCACTTATAGTATAAACTTAACTATACCTACGTACATTGTACGAGTATTAATTTGATAAAATATGTTCGAGGTGTATTTACTTTTAAGTTGATAGAGTGATGACTTGCCCTAATATTGTTTTTTGATAAACGTCTACTGACATTGTCCAGTCTAAATCGATCAATTCATTAAATCCATTTGCTAGACGACACATGGTCACAAGCGGGGAGCGAGTGATTGTATGTAAAAGCGGAATATTAAATAATGACTTAGTACGGGTTCTTCTGGATGGTACATTAAATCTTAGTAATGACAAAATTTCCGGATAGTTAATTTTATTATTTACTATTTTGAACAAAAAAATTAAAGCAGCTAATGTTCGCCTGTCTTCTAACGATAAGATCTTGAATTCATTTCTTAGTTGGATAGTTCTAACAATGTTATAATCTGGCCGTGTATGATATTTCTTTAAATAAAGATATCTCAAGATAGATAGCGTAGTATGGTACTCAGTAAACCAAATTTGATTTCCAAATTCTAATTTAGTTCTTACAAGTGTAAAATAAAGGATTTTCATGGCATCTATGTTAGAGAAATTGACAGTTTGTCTAATTATGTATCCCAATAACCGATTTGCAGACATTGCAATATTTTTAATGTGGTTAGGAAAATATAGTGAACTATCATAAGTTATACCCAAATCTTTTACTTCTATATAATATTTTAGGGGTTCGGTATCAATGCGATATTCAAAAATAATGGGATCTTTGGAACGTGTCACAGTAAGAGTAAAGCATTTTTTCACGTTAAAATATAGTTTGTTCATTAAACTCCACTCATAAATGCTATTTAAATCTTTCTGTAGTAGAACACAATCTCTAACAGTTTCTACACGTTTGAAAATTTTTGAATCATCCGCAAATAGCAAGCATTCCGAGTATTCAAGTTTCGAGGGTAAGTCATTATTGAAAATCAGAAATAGAAGGGGATCCAAATTAGATCCCTGAGGAACCCCTGAGCTTCAAATTTGCCAGAAGTATTTCCATTGTGTTTTACCATTAAATATCTGTTTTGCAAATAATCACTAATTCATTTAATAAATCTTTGTGATACACCAAACCCACTGAGCTTCCATAAAAGAACGTCATGATCCACTGTGTCAAACGCTTTTCTAAAATCTGTATATATAGTGTCGAGTTGTATTCTATTCTCCAATGCCCCATACGCATAATTTCCAAAAATGAGCATGTTTCAAGTAATAGATTTATTAGCCACGAAACCATGTTGTTGTGATACTAAATACTTTTCAACATACTGATACATATTTGAATACATAATTTGTTCAAATAACTTGGCTGGTGCACACATTATTGATATTGGTTCATAGTTTTCAATGTCCATTTTGTTACCAGATTTAAAGATAGGAGTAACCATACCTGTTTTCCATATGGATGGAAAAGTACTGGATGCTAGGATTAAATTAAAAATATGCGTTAAGGGTAGTTTCAGCCAATCACTACAAGCCTTAAGAATATAGGGCGGGATTTCATCTGCCCCAGCTGCTTTTTTAGATTTTAGTTTTTTTATCGCATTATGAAAATCCAATTCCGTAACAATATCAAATACAAAAGTGTCATTACTTACCATGCTTTCACATGGAAATTTCAAATCATATGAGGCTTTAACTGACGAATAGACAGATGAAAAGACATCCGCAAAAGCGTTTGCGGTTTCATTTTCATCCACTTGTCTTTCATTGTAATAATATTTACCAAGGTTTGATCTGCTACTTCTTTTATTGTTAACATAATTCCAGAAATGACGTCTGTAGTTAAATTTTGTTCTATATTTTTAATATATTTATGTTTCTCCAACTTGGTTAAAGATTTAACTTTTTTCCTCAGTACCTTGAATTTTTCATCGAATACATTAGACACTATCCTTAGTTTTCTAAGTCTTTCTTTTCCTTTTAATAGATCCCTAATTTCTTTTGTAAACCAAACTGGAAAAGTTTTGGACTTTTCACAAAAAACAAATTTAGGTACACAATTATCAATTATTTTATTCCATATATTGTAGAATTCATGTAATGCTACATTCACATTAATATTTTCATCCAAAACTTTCTTCCAATCTGCATCCCTAATACTTTCGCTTGACCTAAGAAAATCAGCTTTTTTAAAATAATATCTAGACTCTTTTATATTGAGTATATTTATTTTTGTATCGGACCTAAATGTAATCATAATTTCCAATGCAGGATGATATAGATCTTCCTTAACAAACGGTAGACCGTCCCTAACTACTGTACAATTGTTAATATTACTTTCCGAACTAATAACTAGGTCCAATATTCTACCTTGAATATTTTTATTATCATTATACAAACTAAATCCATTAAAATCCATGAAGTCTTGAAATGTTCCTACTATGCCATTATAAATATTGCTTTCATAATTAATACCGGTTATACTTGGTATATTGAAATCTCCAAAAATAAGTGTTTTGTCATTATTCACTATATGCCTTTGCATTTTTCATATACCTTAGTTTGACTCCCCGAAGGAATATATATATATATATATATATATATATAAGGGTGTATTTAGTAGATTAAATATTATGTTTTCCAAGAATATCAGGTTTGTTGAAGATGGACAGTTAATAATAACACTGAAAACGTATTACCTGAAATTAAATGTTTTGATAGTAATATTCAAGGTATATGATAAGACGAAAGAATCAGAAAACAGAATAATTTAGAAAAAGACAATTTTAGAATTTTCCAAAAGCGTATCCAAAAATTATATATATTTTCTCGATGTCACACTACCTATATTAATGACCTCTATACTTAATTTATTTTTTTTAAGAAAGAAAATTTCGTAAGTAAGTTATAATGAGCTATTGATTGAAAAAGGGAAATCAGTTTTATTTTGATATCTTGAACGGAGAGGATCTAAATTTAAAGAACTCTCAATATATAGGGCAAGTTATACATGTCGTATTTAAATAGTGTTATCAATCTTTTAAATTATTGTTCGGTCCCAAACAATTTAAAGCATGTGTGTTTCGAGAATGAACAAAACGATTCGTAATATGCAAAGTGTACTGATTCTGAAATTATGAGTTGTACTTAGAGTTTGATCCAGATTTTAGTCTCGAATGCAGATCATGGGTGAGATTGTTCTGAATTATTAACTATTAAAAATAATGCATTATTTCATCAAAAATAAAAGGCTTTTTATAATATAAATGATAAATAAGTCAAATATATGATTATCCATGGATTTGAATAGATTTAAAGAAGAAAATTTAAGTATACTTACGGAAGAATTGTACAATTTGCAGAAATATATCAGTGTACATTAGGTTCGTGATTACCTTTTGACATTTCGGGAAATTCATTGACAATTACCGGAATATTTAGTAATTACAATTAATTTTATGTGTTTTTTTTTTTGGAAAAATGTACTTGGGGATTCAGGATATAATTTTAATTTGGTATTCTCATAGATAATATATTGTATTTTGTGAAAAACTAAGATTTGTTTGATGATTTTTAGATTTGATTCAAAATAGATTTGAATTGAATATGTTATTTGTTAACGATTTTGAATGTTTTTATATTAAAATAAATTATTATTAGATAGCCTTTATAATTAAACGTATACAGTCGCAACTAGAAACTGCGTAAATAATACGGAATAATATTAAAAAAATTTAATTTATATAATTCTTAAAATTTATTGAAATATTTCATAATTAACCGATCTCACCTGAGATAAGAGATTTTTCATGCCGGCATATATTTTGAACAAATAAAAGAACATAAAGAATATACATTTTTAACCAAATACAATCAAGCAATGCAAAATTGTCACAACCAACGTGGGGTGATATTAGAAAGGCTCAATAAATTTTGGAAACGGGCACGATAAATTTTGGAAACGAAAGAATTAGTCATTTTCCAACAATAAGATGAAAAGCTGCGAAATAAATTCATTCTTAAAACTTCCAAGAGTGATCAGGCTATACACTCCAGAGTTGGAATTGTAGCCGCTCAATTTGAGCTCTTTTGATCCTGTCACTTATTTAAAATTTATTAGAGGTTTTGCAGTATCTACAATATTGTTTTCCACTTGTTTCTGTCCTGCATTTGTCAGTCCCAGCTTTGTACTCTCAAACTTTTTATATCTTTTACTATCTTATTTTCCGATATGATTTTTGATCCTCCTGACAAACTTTCCTTGTCCTGTTCTTTTTCCATTCTTTTATTGTGCCTGTACCAACGAATCCTTTTTGATTTACTATCTTCTTATTTTCTAATTTCATGGTAGATATAAGTACTCGGTACTCGTTGTACTCCAGTTTCACTGGTTTCTAAATTATTCTAATTATTCTCCTTTCATATATCCTTAGTTGTTCTTCGCTCTCATCTGTTAGTCTCATAGTTTCTGCCGCGTACGTAACTACCGGGTTTATCGCCGTCCTGTAGACTCTTTTGACTTATTCTCTTACTCCGCATGATGTTTTTATATTTGTTATATGCCCTATATCCTTATTGAATTTTCTGCCTCATCTTGATTTTTGTCATTTTTGTTTATAATCCCAAGTAACAACTTAAAAAATGAATTCATTTATCTTTACTTTTTCTGGTTGGTAGACTTCCTTTTTTCTTTTCATTTCCGTATATGAAAATATTACAGCCTATTTTCAAATTCTGCACGAACTTTGACAAATGTTGTTCTAATAATAGCGAGACATGGTTGCGTAATTATTTCCCGCAATTCCTCAATTGACGCAGGTTTAGTTTTATAAACAACTGACGTTAGGTAACCCCATAGGAAAAAAATCAGGTAGCATTAAGTCTGGTGACCTCGATGGCCACCCAATAGAACCTATCCTTCCAATTCGTTTGTTCCGATAATAATTAATATCCAATAGTGCTTAACTGCAGCTGCATAGTGAGGAAGTGCTCCCTTTTGTTGGAAGTGTAGAAAATCTTCGTCTAGATCTAGATTGTCTTGGTCGTCCGTTTGGTTCTGTAATTCATGCACATTTAAAGGTTCGATAGTGGTTTACAGAATATCCAGATAAATGTCACCACTTAAATTACCTGGTATCAACAAGTGGCCAATTAAAGCATCGCCTAATATCCCTGCCCAAAGGTTCAGTTTTTTAGTTACCAAAAAATCTTATAACTAATTGAGGTTATTCACAACATCTATGAAATCGATTAAAATGAAAAAAATATTGTTTTTCTTGAATGTCTTGTTTTCCTTCTACTTGTTTGAGATCTAGGTGATCTGCTATTTCCTGGCTAGCCTCTGTATTGTTTCCTGAGATGTGAACTGCCAGATATCTCTTCATCTCTTTGGTGGTCTTCTTGGTGGATGGGTCCCTGCTGGTTTTCCTTCTAGTGCAATGCGTGGTAGTCTATCGTCGGTCATCCTCTTCACGTGGTTATACCATTTCTTCTCCTCTGCCTTCCCCATCTCACCACATCCTGTACGTCGCTTTTTGCTCTAATGGCTGTGTTTCTTACGTGATCCTTTCTTGTTTTCCCGGCTATTGTTCTCAGTACTGACATTTCGGCGACTCGTAGCATCCTCTTGGTCTTGTTGGTATCTTCTCTCGCTTCTATACCATATGTCATTATCGGCCTAAACGAATGTCTTATATTTGATCTTACTCTCCTCTCGTATATACGGATTAGCCCATACAGATTCCCTCAGACAACCTCATATCATGGCTGATTTGTTAATTTGGTTTCTCAGGTCCTTTAACGGGTCGTGAGCGCTGGATATATCTACCTAGGTATCTAAACTGAATGGCCTGCTCTATGGGTTTATTATCTATTACCAGCTTGCATCTCATAGGTTCCCTAGCGATGGTCATGGTTTTCGTTTTTCCTATGGATATGTCCATATTGAGTTGATGACTGATTTGGTAGAACTTAAATAACTGTCTCTGTAGGTCATTCTCATTTTCTGCGAATATTGCAGCGACATCGGCGTAGCAGACCATGATGATAAAATGTACATGTTTCTTTCTTCACTTTCTTCACATTGCCCCATTCCCCACAATAAAAGGTTGACCTAAGTGGTATCGGCAACGAACGATAGAATGAAGATAACGGACAGATTAATGGAAGGAGAAATGCTAAATATCAAACTGAAAGACGTGAGAAGAAACACAACAAAATTAATGGACGTTTCTACACAGGTAGTAGAATTGTGGGAAAAGATATTGATATACTAGAAGAAGGTCACGAATGCGATGATTAGATGATTATAAGAAGTTTGCCCACGAAAAGGAAGCATGGAAGAATGAAGAGAATGAAAAAATGGGTTTAGCATGGCAAAAACTACAACATATCTTTTGGTTAACAGACTCTTGAAAGTAACTGGATAATTTTTTTTTCATTATGTTCAGTTCAATTTTTCAATACGCTCAATTCACGAAGTTATCTTTTATATACATGAAAAAATGTAATATTCGGTTTGAGGTCTGATGACCCGGTAGATGTCTTCGAAAAACGTGATATTAGGAGAATAATTAATTGAATCCATATTTTAAACAGACATTGTATGTATATTTTCACTGATTTGTGCATTCCATAATTAAACCTTGTTAAAAATCAATCAATGCTTATAATTAAAAATCAAATGTCTATAGAATTTAATAGAACCTTAAAATATCAAAGTATTATTATTTTAGATAAAAAAATTTTATTCAAATTAGATCGTTGTTTTAACTATTGTTTTTCAATTTCTTTTTGATTAATATTGAAAAACTAAAATTCCAGTTTCTATACGAGGTGGAAACATGGTTGGTATTTCTAAACCATTTACGGCTGTCTCTTCACTCAACATAATACACAGTAAACTAAGGCGCTATTAATAAAAGATTAATTGCGATACTCAAGGCGCGGTTACACGAACCCCATCAGGAGCATAATGTGCGCTTTCGCTAGACCGGCCAGTAACAGTTATCGATATTAGAGAGAGAATGCTGCAAAAGGGCTCCGTCTGCGTCATCTAGCATTAAGTACATAACCGCCACCAACACTGCTGTAGGGGTCACTGGGGACAGACGACCAATTATATCGCTCGGCTAGAGAGAGATAGACGGATCCTTACGGAGCGTTCCCTCTCTCGATTATAAATATCGCGCACTCTATTCTTATATCTCGGAACCACAAATAAGTGCTTATTAGGTTTGTTCCAACACATAAATGTTAATCGTTCTGGAAGCGTTATCGAAATCGTTCCTACGGATTTGTTACGAAATCGCTAATAACGGTTCCAACACAGATCGTGGTTGGAACGTTTTGGTTACTGACTCGAGTCTTAAATCACTGGAACGAGTTAATAATGTCCTCCACCTTGTTATCACTATTGAATATCAACAAATAGTATAAATAAGATTTCTCTCACAAAATTCAACTAATATATAAACAAAACAACAAATCAAGCCAACTAATCTAAAACTAGATATGGATATATGTACTGCGCAAGTAGGTTCCCTTGATACCTGCTTTTAGTCAAGTATCGAAATCATCGTTCTTGAACCGACTCCATAACGATAAAATCGAGTTGGATCAAAACAATTATCGTTCGTTAAACGGTTCTCTCGTGGTTGGAACGCATTTTTGCTATTGCACGTGCGCGTCACCGTTCCAAGAACGGTTTTATGATGTGTTGGAACAAACCTATAGTCATTGTACCTAAGAATCTAGCGCTATGATCTAGGAATAGTATTTTGAATAGAGATTTGGGAGGAATATCATTAGAATTACTTAAATAGTTGAGAAACGAAACACCAAAAAGTATAAATATCTTTTGAGAATGTTCTCTAAGATTATGAATGAACAACTCAATCTAGTAGACGAAACTGAGATCACAAACAATCTTTCTCTTTGTATAATCCCACAAAATTACGTTTCAATCATCATTTGGATGATTGGGTGACATTGTAAATTAATCGATATGACCAAGTTGACAAATAAAGCCAATATTATTAATGAATACCCGATAGTGACTGAAGTGAGGCAAGAAAACTGGTGATGGACTGAAGTTGGTGAGCTAATACCAAACTTTTTTATCTAGGTATGGATAGGAATATTTTCCTGAATCCATTGGCGATTCTACAAAATCTTCGCTGCATTTTTGGTTTTGGTTTGTGTTGATATAGCCCCATATCATTGATAAGTTGCATATATGAAAGAAAGAGATACTGCATCTCTTGACCAACTAGTGTTGATTAGTATGAAACAAATTTGGACTACTTATATTTAGGAAATTATTGAATCATTCACAGCATCGTTAAAAAACATAAATGGAGTGGTTCGAATAAACAGCATTTTATAGCCATCCATCTGCAAGATAAAAAACTTGCAAATGATTTAAAGTTGAATTTTCAAATAAAGCAAATTGTGGGATTACTTGGATTATAAAGACAATGAAAAGAAATAATAGCCGGTAAAAGTTATCTACCCTTCTATAATTATACTTCGATATTCTATATGCTAATTTAGATATAAAATAGTTGTTATTATCATTAATATACGTGAAAGATTCTTTGCAAGTTTCCTTATAAGATTTATTCCAATGAGAATAAGGACATGAGGACATTTTTTGCTAATAACTGTGTCTAGTTATTTCTGCTTCTAGTCTGTAGAAACTTTCTCCTTTGACTCATAAAGTCTACATATTGTAGCAAAATGGATCCAACTATTGTTCTCATTTAGTGCAATACGCCTAGTTTATCAGTTCACTATAGTGACTTTGTTTAATTTCTGCACTTCTGCTGTAGACTGACGTCGAGTTCAATTACAATGCTACAAAAAGTAAAATAAACTTTGATATTTTTAAATTCGTTTTGGTACATGCATGGTGTCTCTCATATAACATTTGATGACCAATAGCATCTAGAGCTAGAAGGCATAGTGACAAAAATTTGGACTAAATTAAGATTTTTAGAAGAGAGATGTGGATCGTAGGAATTTATCCCCTTGAATACTTGTACGTTTTTTCTTTATCTTTATGTTGGATTTTTTTATATCTCCTAATATTTTTCAATTCTAATATGTTTATATTTTTAATTATCTTATCAAGCTTAAAGTGTTGAAATTACGCAAATAAAGTAGAGAAATTGTTATAGTAATACTTTCTAATTATAATTTACTGACGCGTATCTCTTTAGTGTGGAAGAACTATTTAAATATGTTTTTATCGTAAGGCTTATTGTTTGAATTACCCGAATTTAGGGTATCAATAAAATCAACATTCATTATGTTTGTTATCGGTAGTTTTAGAAATAGGAATGACGGCAACTAAATTAATAATGGTTATTATTATTTTAATATAAAAATACCATCAGAATGCATTATTTTTATTTTTATCAATCATTTGTAGTTTGTAACGATTAACATTAACAATGTCTTAATTATTGAGCAATAATATCGGTTAAACGAACGTGTAACGCTTACATTCCAAAAATATTAGTTGTTCTAATATATGGTTAAACAGATTTTGAGAAAAGAGAACCTCGAAATACCAAACTTCCCCATGCTGCCTTGTCTATGGTGCAATGTTCTTAATTTTCTGGTAACTTGAGTATTTTCCTGAGTGTTGATCGTATGACATGTCCTGTTCAAAGACTTGTTCAAATTTTTATTCTCCAATATCTTACTCACAAAATTCCATTTTGCCCAAGTTCTATACTTCTTTTATTCTAATTCGATATTGATCATTTTGGCGAAGATATGTGGTTGAATATATTACATACAGGCTTTGTTATTGTACAGTAAAGTGTCATTTCCGAAGCAACTTCCTGCGTTGAGTTCGAATTGGCAAAAATGGGGTTAAGCGATTATGTAGCTATATTTATGATTTTCTTTTTAGTTTCTTTAGTTATATTATTCAAGAGAATAATTCTATTTTGCTACCAGGTAGTTTCACTTAAAAATTTAAAAAAATTTGAGATCGCTGTGTATGGATTAACAGCTGGAAAACTGAAATTAAAATTCCCGATAATGTGATTTCGAATCCAAAGCCCACAATTTTGAAGACCCAGTCACTTAAGTAAAAATTACCTAACGATATTTTCCTGAAAAAAATAATACTTTAAAAGAGCTTTTTGAAGAATAAAAGTTCTACTCTGAGATTGCTCAACTAAGATTTGGAAAAAAATGCACGATGTAACTAACACCAACTATTTTAGATTATTATTACTCAAAAACTTAATGTGATAGAGTACAAATACGGACTTGAATTATGTGCAGAAAATTAGGTCCAATGCTAAATAAATTCGAAACATATAAAGACTTTCATTCCATTGATTTATTTCCATTAAAACCGACATTCACTTTCTCTTCAAATACTTAATAGTTGATTCGAAAATAAACACTCCAAAATATAAGTAACCTTTCACAAAAATTGCAGATGTCTTATAAAGAAGAAGGCAGATTCGACGTTATATTGATAGTGGGAGTAAATAGAGCATATTGAGATCTTTTAAATAATGATATTTGGGAAAGTTTATTTTAGTAGATTTCATGAAAAGTCATAGTTGGAGCAACATTATCATGAATTTCTGCAAGATTATAGAGGTCATCAGCAGTTGCAAGTGAAAATAAATGAAATTGTATCATTGAATGACACATTGATTGTCTATTCAATATTTTTTCTGTGATTTTCAGTATAGAATTTAAGATATAGAAATAAGATACAATATCCTTACGCAATACCTTATTCTGTCGTTTATTCCCTAATAACTGCTAAAGTTCACATAATTATATTATTTTTGCAGTATTCAAGATATTGCAAGTTTTGTCGTGAGAGTTATAATAGTGAAATTCCATCATGCATGATAACATGCAAAATCGTGAGATGTGCCAAATTTTTGTTTGACTTTTAGGGGAATTTCAATTATTTAGTTCCTTGGTTTGTTTAATCTTAGAGTAAATTCTATATTTGTTCAAATCGGTATTTGAAAAATAGCAATGTCATGAACCTTCGTCAAAACATTTCATTATTCAAAATATATTTTTTGTTTACAGATAACTTAGTAATAAAATATTTTTACGGGTTTTCATAAGACACTAATAGTCAAAACATTTCTTGTTTTTTTAGTCGCAAAAATGCAGTATTCTTAACAAACAATATATAATACGTTGATATCCATGATAATACACTACTCCAAGAATTTAACGCACCACCAAAAAATAACCAAAAGTTTAAAGTAAATTTTTGTCTAAACTGCGTGTCCGATTTGAATGATTTTTTTTTGAATGACAGGTTGACACTTCCAGAGAGTTAGTGTACTACTGTATTTGCATACAAACTTATTTTTGTATAAATACGGGGTGTTGCAATGATAACCTGATTGTTTCATAAAATTTGTAACACCCTGTGGAGGTCAACAGTAACAATATCAACTTAAAATTAAAATCAAACTGTAGCTTTATCTTTTTGTAACATTTTGTTTTTTGATTTACTCTATTATCTTGGCCACAACAAGAGAAAATCAATTTTATAGCATAACATGTTTTTTATTAAAATTTATTATCCAACTTTAACAACGAAAAACAAAGAAACAAAACGTAAAAAAAAGTCAGTAGCGAGTATTTCCGCCTCTGGCAGAAATTACTACTTGGCACCTACGGCCCATACTTAAAATAAGCGACCATATATCATTTTGGTCAATTTCTTCCCATATTTCAATCAGTCGCCTCCCCACGTCTTCCAAGGTGTTCAAGTTCCGTTCCTCTCGTAACCTCCTCCCAAGAGTGTCCCAGAGATTCTGTATGGGATTTAAATCAGGGCTTCTAGCTGGCCATGCCATGGTATCGATGCCAACTTCCTCTAGATAATTCCTCACAACTCCAGCAACATGAGGCCTGGCATTATCGTGCATCAACAAAAATCCTTGCCCTATATATGGCGCATATGGCATTACATGTTGGTCTAAAACCTCCAACATGTACCTTTCAGCTGTAAGGCTTCCATTATTTATGACCACAAGTTCTGTGCGACCAGTCAAAGAAATACCTTCCCAGACCATCACAGATCCTTCTCCAAATAATGTGTTATTTGAGAAATTACACTGAGCATATCGTTCGTTAGGGCGTCGATATACACGTATGCGCCTGTCATTATTGTACAAACAAAATCTTGACTCATCCGTAAATACTACCTGTTGCCATTCCGCTTCTAACCAGTTACGATGTTCCATGGCAAAATTCAGCCTCGCTCTTCGATGATCTCTAGTTAGAGCTGGCCCCCGAGCAGCAATTCTAGGTCTCAAATTGTGTTCTCGTAGTCGCTGACGAGCTGTTTCACCACAAATTTGTAGACCAGTAGCATCTCGAAGCCGGGTTTGAAGGGTCCGGGCTGTTACAAAACGTTGTCTTAATGCCGATAATCTTAAAAAATGGTCCTGATTAGGGGTTGTCATTCGATTCCTTCCTTGTCCCGGTCTGCGACCATGACTTCCAGTGTCTCTATATCTTTGTATAACTCGTGAAACGGTTGTATGGTATACATTAAATCGTCTACCAATTCTTCGGTAATTCCAGCCTTCCTCGAATAATATTAATGCTTGCGCACATTCTTCGCTAGTAAGATTTCGTGTTTCACGTTGCATATTAATTAAAATAAAGGTTTTTACAAAAAAAACGTAAGGGCTAACACTCAAAATACACTTCTTTGAAATGCTTATTAACACCTGTATTTAGCTAATGACAATTTACTGTAACTTATTGTTTTTCATAGCCTGCTACTCACTTTTATTATTATAAATTTTAATAAAAAACATGTTATGTTATAAAATTGATTTTCTCTTGTTGTGGCCAAGATAATAGACTAAATCAAAAAACAAAATGTTACAAAAAGATAAAGCTACAGTTTGATTTTAATTTTAAGTTGATATTGTTACTGTTGACCTCCACAGGGTGTTACAAATTTTATGAAAAAATCAGGTTATCATTGCAACACCCCGTATTTATACAAAAATAAGTTTGTATGCAAATACAGTAGTACACTAACTCTCTGGAAGTGTCAACCTGTCATTCAAAAAAAATTATTCAAATCGGACAAGCAGTTTAGACGAAAATTTACTTTAAACTTTTGGTTATATTTTGGTGGTGCGTTAAATTCTTGGAGTAGTGTATATTGTAAACGAATCATTTTTCTTCCTGTGTTCTTAACGTTAACAGTTATACAAGTTGCACCAATGAATACAATTGGGTAATAAGTTATAAAGAACGAGAAAATTGTATTAAATTAGCAACAATTATTACTATGAGCACGGTTATGGTGTGTGTGAAACCATAGGCGGTTATTATCTTGTAGGAAATCAAATTATTGCTAGCCAGCCGGTCCCGTTTATGTCTGAAGTACTTAGCTGCCAGACGGTAACATCTAGACTGGTGTTGAGGTGAATTAGTGAACTGACTTAACGTCACAATGGAACATCGTAGAAAGGTGAAGTGCCGAAACATCAGATCGTCGATAAAAACGAGGAAGCGGGATAATCAAAAATGTTTTTCGGAAATCTGTAAAACTTTGTGTTTGGTGGAGCCACAAAGAATATTTCAGTTCCAAGCATTCGGGTCCAATAGGAAAACTGGTTCAAAATAAGACAGCAGAGCTGTTTAATCTGTGTAGAAATCAGCTGAGACTCATAAAGGGCTTGATGACTTGTTAGGCACCAGTAAAATAAAAGCGCTGGACTTTGTTTTGTTTCCATAACTGTTTTATTCGATAATATTTCTATATCTTACTATTTCAAGTTCTTCTCTTACTTCCGGTTATATCCTTTGTGGCTATTTTTCCTTTTTTTACAGCCCAATATTAAAACTTTGAAGACCTCAAGATGGTCTAAGTGACTCGCATTCATATTTCAGTACTGGTTGGAATATAGTCTTAATTAGTTTTATTTTTGACTTATGTGAAGTGTTAATAAATTCCGGTTTAAATGAACGAATTTTCTGTACGTGGTTCTTGCTAAACCAACATCTGCTGCTTTCTTCGTAAACTCTACTGAATACATACATAGCTGGGGCAGTAGCTGCGTCATTTTCCTCATTGTACGCCTTTTTATGCCTTCAAGCAAGGGTTCTCAACCTTTCAGACTCTGAGTCCCCCTTCATACTTTGGTGTGAAGTCACCACGCCTTCCTTTACGGATTAAGTTAATTTAGACTTATATATGATTATGTTTGAGTAAAATTACTTTGAACTTAGGCTAAACATACTCTGGTAAGGAATATAAAATCATTTGCTCAAATACAAATTTTAATTACAGAAATCATCGAAAAAATCACAACAAAATATAAATAGTGTCAGTTAAAGTTATAAGTATCCACCCCAATCTATTGAGGTGGAGGCGAAGAAACTGATTCAGGCAATAATCAGTATGACAAATTACTTGATTTATATTTACCCAAAATTATTTTAAAATCAGAAATTAAAATGTGACACGAACATTTGAACAAATGCTCAGAAATAAAAAACAAACGTCAGGCACTGGCCTGTTTGGAAGTTGGTAGTTAGCAGGACTACCCGAATGTTCACAAACTTCTAAAAAAATTTGTATACTGCCTGTGTCCACTACTACACCAGAAAGGTCTTTTACAACCTTGAAACGAAGAAAAACTCATTTATTAATAAATATTACTGTCCAAGCCTTCGACAAGGTAAGGTAGTCAAAGCTCTGGAACATTCTTGCTGAGGTGGGAGCACCGAAGCATCTGACACAATTAATACAACAGCTGTATATATATATATATATATATATATATATATATATATATATATATATTTATATTTATATATATATATATATATATATATATATTGAAATGATTTAAAATTGGCAAGTCCAATTGTGGGTTAAAAAACCTGAAAATAAAAAGAAAAACCATGAATTAATAAATTTATTTATCTAGGAAACATCAGACTAGCCAATGTATTTAATACACTGTATAAATGGAAGCAAAAATTCAACACACTGTACATGATTAGAGAGTAGATATAGTAAAAAAAATTGGAAGTAATAAAAATTATTAAATTTCAGATGCATTTAAAAACATATTAAAATCATTACACTATTTGCATATAGTGGAAATAATATTTGTTTTCTAAACAAATCATGTCATTAGATAGAAGATGTGAAGTAACAGTGAGTGATCGCGGAGAGACATGTGAAACTATCTTTAGATCATCGAAATGAAAAACAATTATAATATTGAAATGGAATTCAAATCTTGAATAAAAATGATTCCAAGTTAGAAAGACGGCGAGGCTTTTGTAAACAAAAAAGAAAGAAAAATGTTGTTGATTTTGGTACGAGAAGGTGGGAGGACGGGAAAAATTTGCTAAGAAACATTAAAATTGTATGTTAAAAGAAAAAAAACAGTGGAATCAAATTTATAAACATTGTATCCGGAAGAATACTAACCTTGGGTTGTGGAGAGGGTATATTTTGGTATTAAGTGTGTTTCTAAATAATATCCGAAAGTTGATAAAAACAAGTTTAATTCGTATTTTCATAATAATAATAAAATCGATATTGTCAATTTGCTAAAATAAAAAGTTTTTTGTTAAATATCATAAATTATTATAGAGAGAAACGCAACCTGAAAGGTGAGAGTCAAACCCCCATATTAAATCAATCAGTTAGCTGGATATTGATCAAAATAATGAAAAATAATAAAAATTAAAAAACGAAATCATATAAAACAAATCACATAAACAAATATCACAAATTATTGTCGAACCAACATGGGGCTCTGGAAAATTAGACTTATGAAAATAAATATCTCAGAAAGTTAATTGAATTCACTAGAATAAATAAATACTAATAATTTATTTATTAAATCATAAAGTTACAAAATTAAAATAAAATTGCAGTGAAATAAAACTTGCAAATACAAACAAAATCATAATACCAAACATAAGGAACAAAAAAGACAATACTGAAACAGGAAGCGAGGAACAATCTACATCAGCAATGGATGACATTGGAATGGAGACGCCAGCACAGCAATAACTTAAATAGAAAAATAATAGAAGGAAATGCAGATATAAATAGAAAAGTAGATGTTGAAGCAAATTTGAATAGCAAAATAGAAGATGGAAATAAGAAACTAGAAGATGGTAATGGACAATTAGAAGGTCTAAGTAGAAAAATAGACGAAGTTCAAAATGGAATGGCAGAACTAGAAAGAAATTTAAGGATAGATCTAGAAGAAAAATTTGAACAATTAAAACAAGAATTGGTACAGGAAGAGATGGATATAAAAGACAAATGGGGGAGAAGATCCTTAAAAAATTTGGACAAATGGGAGAAGTTTTTGAAGTGTGGAAAGGTGGCATCGATGTCGGTTGGAGGAAAATAAATAACTTAAAGTATGCAGGTGATACCCTGATAGTAGCACAATACAAGCACGACCTCCATGCTATCATGCAAACGTTATCTGAATATAGTAAACGTCACGAACTGGAAATTAATGCTGCAAAGACCAAAGTGATGGTTGTTGATCGCGCCAACAACAACAGCCCTGACAGTCTACAGTTGGTTATGAAGTGGTCCACCACTTTGAATACCTAGGGTCTATCGTCACTAATACCGGAGACTGCGAACCTGAAATCCGCAGACGCATCGCCATGGCGCTAAACTCTACAGCGAAGCTCACTCGTATAAGAAAAGACATGACAATGACAGTTAAACCCAAACTTAGGCTTCTGCGAACCCCCATCTTCCCTATCTCGACTTATGCGTCACATACTTGGACTTGAAAATGTCAGACCGCCGTAGGATTGATGCTCTAGAGACGTGGGGCTATATGTGAATGCTCCGAATACCGTGAACAGCACTCCGCACCAATGAAACAATTATGAGACAACTAGAAAACCAAAACCAGACTATCCACTCAGTATATAAAATACTTTGGGCATATTACCAGAGGTAATGGGGAGGTTGATTATAGAGGGAATGTTGAGGTTCTCAGACCAAGGGGAGCTCACCGTCGTGTTGGATAGATCAAATGAAAAATATACCGGGAGAAAGCCTGCAAGATGCAATACACCATGCCCAAGATATCCAAAATAGAGATTCCCGGAGGCAAGTTATTGGTAGACTCAATACATGATATCACCACACCCCTTCGAGAGGTTTACAGACGACGAACGACCTGCTCAAGTGAAGCTTAATGGACTGTCATTTAATAGAAAAGAAATTATATCAACTGAAGAAATAATTGATGACGTTGCACTAAAGCCAAGGCGCTTAGATTTTGAATTGTAAAACTTAAAATAGTTATAATCACCATGATAGATGAATTATGCTTTTTGGTCAAAATTATTTTTATATCCCCTCCCTCAAAGTTCAAGCCTAGGTATGCCACTGTCCCGCTTAACGGATATTTTTCATTGAATAGTTGGATTGCATAATTTAACGAAATATTCCTAATAATATAACAACTTACAAGATATATATTTTGTTCCAGAGTTAGTATTGTTGAGAATGGCAATTTTAAAATAATTCATCAAGTGTTGGCAGTTATTTGAATACATCGTAATAGGCACTCATTAGAGATTATTCGATTTTGAAACTACTTGCAAAAATTCATATTATTTCACATAAAATTGACTATAAAATAGAGAAGATCACGAAAAACTTGGATCTAATATCATTTCATGGAATTTTCTAATGTTCCTTTTCTTGATCATTTCATATGTCGACACATAGTATGTCAATTTTTTGTGCTAGTTATGGTTCAGTATTACGTATAAATGTAGCTGTAGGAGTTTTGTAAATCATCAAGTGCATTGAATATCAATTGGATTGAAACTTTTGAATGAATAAAAAATAAAATATCTCACATTTTTTCAGTAGCAATTATCAGACATGAAGTGATTCAAATCAGAAAAAAAAATTATGTTATCCATAGCAATCTTTATAGGACCATCAAAACTAAATCTCAACCGGACGACTATCGGTTTACCGTCCCATTTTTTATAGATATAATTACATTAGAAATGTGTTGTTTGAATCATTGAGGTTTAGCATTTCCATGTAGCTGGGTATTTCCACACACGCTGCTAATTTAAACAAATACCGAATTAGATGTTAACACAGTGACACAATAACAATTTGAATATATTTGTTTGTAGATACAATTTTATAACATTATATTTGCAAGAATAAACTGTTCACTGACTAGCAAAACTGACTACTACGGACAGATACTTTGGAATAATAAATACGCCGCATATAAGTTCGGTATCATGATAATTATTGGCTGAAGTTTTCTTCCTGAAATAAACATTATCTTACTGATTTTTAATCTAATATAAGGGTGAACTTTTTATTAACTGAAACCATTTTAAGGAAAAATTTTGTTTTTTCAGTATATAGATGCCTCCCCAAACACAAAATCACATAAATTTTCTGCGGAAATGCATCATTTTCCCGACTTTAGAATAACTGAAACCAGTTACATGAAAACTTTATTATGCTTTATATTTCAAACACTTTCTTAAACATAACTACGCCAAAGAACTCCTGCGGAAATATGTGATTTTCCTACCAGGTGTTATTTGTACAGTGGTAGTGCCTTGCACATAAATGAAAACATATTTTTGTTAAGTATATATAAAATATGCGAAATGAGACAACATACTCAGAAAAAATATTTATTAAATAACATCTTTAATGTCAAATCACATTTTTAAAATTAAATTTTGTAGAAATTATCGGAAATAAAACTGAAATTCAACTGTAAACTTTTAAGAAAAAACTTATATACATATATGTACCAGTATCAATTAAAGGAACAAAATTTGCCTTGCGGAATAACTCTTTAAAGTCGAATTCTAAAGTCACCGTACTCGATTCTAATTGAAATTAAAAGTTCAACCATTGGATCTAACTTATGTTTCTTACAATACCGCCTCCAAATGTATTCACAAAATTTATCAGGAAACTCATCTTCAGGAATATGCTGACCTCTCAAATACCTTTTCGCTGAATTCCATTGAGATTCTATCCTCTGAGTATGTGTCCCATCCTCCGCCACAAATTCCACGCTATGATTTACTGTGTGATGAATATAACCATAATTGGAAAGTCCACTGTAAGCTTTCCAATCATCCGTATGAATAATATATCCCACTGCCACATGATTTTTAATAATTTCTATAAGGGTAACAACATCTCTTCTATTTTGCCGACAAACAACTAGCCTCTGATCTTCTGAGTTTTGAGCGATCATTCCCAAAACCCAATGACCCTCCATAACTCGTCCACGATTTTACTTCTTTTTCTCAAATTTCGATTCGTCAATCTAAAAATAAAAATTTCTTTTATTCAATTGGTTGATGTGTTTTTAAAATATAAACCTTAAAATATTAAGTTGAGTTTAATCCTCTTCTCGACCTTTAACACAGTTCAATGAATAATATCTATTCCTATCAGCTTAATATCGCTTAAAATTTCAAGACACAAACCTGCACTATGATTCCTGGCCCTCCAATTTTCGGCAAAGATGCCTGCATTGAAGTAAAAGCACTGGTAACCATCTACCGACAATACTTCATCCGAGCAGCTATGGTTGCCATTGATAAAATCCCTTCTGAACCACTTACACCTACACATATCCGTTCATATGATTCTCCGTGAGCGAATCCAAAAAGAATCCTGCATATAAATATTTAAGAAAAAAAAAGTTTAAAAAGTCTTACCTACCTAAACTCTTTTTCTGGTGAAAGATGACTATTTTCAAACCAGGTTTCCTTTGCAACAGAAAACGAAGGTTTGCATTGTTATTGTTTAGAACACCTATATATTCCCAAATCTGTTTCTGAAAAATAATAATGCGAAAATATATCCATATTACTCGTATGTCCTTTACGTTTTGTTCTACAGTAGAGTGGTCGAGGTATTAAGCCTTCATATTTCGCAAATCCATAAGCTTTCTGCTTAGTTTTAGGTAGACTTTGCTCAGTTATAACAAAATAAGACATCATTTAACTACTAGGTATCCGTATTTCTACTCCTATACCACAGATTATACTAACAATAATAAAGCTCATATTTCAACGACATTTAAAAACCTATTTAACGTTTTTGTACATGCCTTTTTACAGAGTCGCCGATTAAAGTTCGAATCAATCTAAATCTACAATATTTTGTCAATAAATGAAAATGGTATACTTCCGCAAGAAGTTTTTTGCGTGTTTATGTTTTGAAAATAGTCTAAAATGTAAAACAGAAACGTATTTTCTTGTAACTGGTTTCAGCTATTCTAAAGTCGGAAAAATGAAAATTGTGCATTTCCGCAAAAAAAATCTAGTCTTCCTGTTTGAAAAATATTCCTAATGGTAAATAAACGAATATTTCTTACATAACTGGTTTCGGCTAAACGAAAGTTCCTAATGTAATATCATTATCGCTTTATACATCTATTTCTCTGTTTCTACCTTGTTTAAATTCTTAGACCTTACAAATTATTAGACATAAACTGAAATGAACTAGTGTACTAGTTTCTATATGGGTGTTATGCATATCTTTAGAAGTCATTCTAAAATAGGGACGTTATTGAAAGAATCACAAATACAACTAAAATAGGGATCCGTACGGTCAAACATTTCCATCGAATTATTAAATGAACCGATCATGTAATTGACTGTCAAAAACCCGATTGATACTTGACTGGCTCAATCTCTCAGTCTAGCGTTCGTGTTCTTGCGCTCAGCAGTAACGATAAAAGACCTGAGCTGTATGTTGAGTCTCTTCATTTATTTGTAATGAGATTTTAGAATGTGACTATTTCGATGATTGTCCCTAGAGGCAAGAAAATGTAAATCTGTATTTCGAACAATTATCAATCCTCGAGCCTTTTTAAATCTAAGTACGGTGTTGTTAATTTTGGTATAGGATAGTAAATGTTATAAATAAGTATATTCCTCTCATATTTGAGAGCAACATCTGCAAAATAGTTGTCAACGTGTATGACAGTTGCAAAAAGAGTGTAACGAAATAACATTTTTTTCGTGTTCCTTAAAATGTATGTAGAAGAATTGTCTTGTATGTATTTTACTTCTTTTCTAGAACCGCAAAGTGAAATAATAACGAACGTTCGTTGTGACCACGGCTTTGAAAAAAATATAAATATTCTAATTGTGGTTGTGTATTGTCTGGAATAAAATCGTTGAACTCAAAAGGTGTGTGTTTTGCACAAGATGAGTCAACAAGGTCAGCCGCAATTATTATTTTTTAGTTTATTTGTTAGTTTGTTAACAAAACAAAATAAGAATTTGACAGTATTCTAAAAAGCAACAATCTATATAATTGAAATAACTAATGATTGAATAAAATTTAGCAGCGGATTTCTAAATGGGTTTTTTATACCACGACTTTCGAGAAACTATTATTGATGTAAAATTATGAGTATAAATGTTAAACTAAACAGAAACATTGGGGCAGGTATAGTTAATAAATGTAGCTTATTAGAAATGCTACTTACAGATGACAAACTTCTTTATTGGACCCAATATAAATTCGATAATCTCATGGTGTGTAGACAAAAATTAGTAAAGAAAACTAGTTGAGATTGAATTTGGACATTTGCCAAATAACGCACTTCACATAACATGTGGAGATTACAATTTTGTTTCTAGGAAGATGATTAATTTAATTAAATTTAATAGTATCAGAAGCTAAACTGAGTGTTACTATCTATATTTGTAAAATGATATGAAATGTGTGTTAATTTCTCATTATTTCAGATTTTACGAATAAATATATATTAAATATATAGGTATATAAACATATACATATACATATATATATATATATATATATATATATACAGGGTGGAGCACTATGAATGAACTATTCTCTTGCGTCTTAACGGCAAATAAAATTAGAAAAAATTAAACGTAGAATTAAGTAGATTACTTAGGACTATAATTTAAAAATATTTTGGAATATACAGGGTGCTCCAAAAAAGCGTGCCGTTTCAAAGTTAGGTTCCTTTAAATGGAACACCCTGTATTTTATCACATTTTTGAATTGTACTATCAAAAATAATGTAAGTTCATTAACATTTCCCTATACCTGTCTAGTTCAGTTTCCAGGATAAATCGATTTTATATAATTTGTAGACCCTCCGAAAAAATACAATAACTTCAAAATAAAAACGAATAACCACATTTGCTTTACACTATCTCACTAAAAGCTGTTAACATTCTGTTTCCAATATTCATTGGTACGCTATAATATACAGGGTGTTTTTAATATGACAGTGTAAAACTAACAATTTAATACATAAATTTCTGGCTTAATTTAAATGGAACACGCTGTATCTGTTGGGTCTGTTAAATGTGGGAATTTATTACCTTTCAGTTGGTATTAGGGTTGCCTATATCTAACTCTGATAGTTTTCGAGAAATTTTAAATTAGTTTTTTAATATTCAATTATTTGCTCACATCTAGTTACCTATGACATGATGATACTCCGATGGAAAGTTTTTAAAAATTTAAAATTTGTTATTTTGACAGTAAGTGCTTTGTTGTATGATTTATTATTGATAAAGTAAAGGTTTCTTGAATTAGAATTTTATTAAGGGTAAGTACACTATTATTGGGCATACAGATACAATAAGCTTCAAAATTATAAAAAAATAACTACAAAAAATTTAAAGAAGGTGTTCAAAGTGACGCCCATTTTGTTGGATACTAATTACAACTCTTTTAAAAAAGGTATTGTTCACTTTCTTCAACATTTCTGGTGTTACTGTTTGAAACGCTCTCATTATCCTATCCTTCATACTCTCAGGAGTGGTTGGCTCTGTATTGTAGACAATACTTTTTATGTAACCCCAAAGAAAATAGTCTAATGGCGTTAAGCATGTGGATCTTGCCGACCAAAGATAAGGACCCCCTCGCCCAATCCATTTTTGTGGAAAAATATTGTTTAGGTAACGCCGGACAATTACACTGTAATGAACAGACGCACCATCTAACTGCAGCCACATTTTTTATTTTGTAGCTAGTGGAACGTCAAAGTTCGGGTAGTTTGTTACGTGAAAATTTACGAAATTTTCTTCCAGTTAGCGTTCCATTGAAAAAATAAGGCCCTATTATGTGGGTTCCAACGATTCCAGCCCATACATAATGACCAACGATGTTGATGATCAACACATCGGAAGTAATGCGGATTTTCGTCGGTATAGTAATGAAAATTATGTATGTTTACTAAACCATTTTTATGAAACGTAGCTTCATCCGTAAACAGAACAAAATCAAAAAAAATCTTCAGACTCTGCCACTGTGTCCATAACCCATAAACAAAACTCAATACGATTTTAAAAGTCCCTATCAAATAGTTGCTGGTGCATTTGAATATGGTAGGGATGAAATTTGTGTTTTTTAATTTTCCTAGCGACATCTTTCTTGCTTATACCTACTTGCTCACTAATACATCTTTGACTAGTATGTGGATTCTCAACAAGCGCACCCATTAGTTCAAATTCTGAATCGTCTGTATTTGCAGTTTCGTCTAGAATTTTTTGTATATTGCACGCTTCCAGTAGTTTTGAATGCTTGCAGTAGTCTTTTAAAAACATTTCTGTTAGGATGATCTCTATTTGGATACTTTTGAGCGTATAATCTACTTGCTAAAAAACAGTTCTCCTGACACTCACCAATAATTGAAATCATATCTATTCTTTCTTCGTTAGAGTACTTTTTCATGTTTACCAGGGATTAATAACTATGTCAATTATTAAAACTTAATAATACATCACCACTATACAAATACAATACACAAATACACACTATACAAATTTATAAATTTATTTGACATCGGAGTATCATCATGTCATAGGTAACTAGATGTCAGCAAATAATTGAATATTAAAAAACAAATTTAAAATTTCTCGAAAACTATCAGAGTTAGATATAGGCAACCCTAATACCAACTGAAAGGTGGTTATTCGTTTTTATTTTGTAGTTTGTATTTTTTCGGAGGGTCCACAAATTATGTAAAATCGATTTTTCCTTGAAACTGAACAAGATAGTTATAGGTAAATGTTAATGAACTTACATTATTTTTATTAGTACAATTCAAAAATGTGATAAAATACAAGGTGTTCCTTTTAAAGGAACCTAACTTTAATACGGCACGTTTTTTTGGAGCACCCTGTATATTCCAAAATATTTTTAAACTATAGTCCTAAGTAATCTACTTAATTCTAGGTCTAATTTTTTCTAATTTTATTTGCCGTTAAGACGCCAGAGAATAGTTCATTCATAGTGCCCCACCCTGTATATATATATAAGCATTATTTTTCTTCAACCTTTTTAAATAATTTATTTTTCTAATCAGTGGGTGTCAGGTTGTATAATTAATATTATAATCAGTGTCAAAAACGACAAATAAGAGGAGATATATTTTTCTCGAGAGTTAAAAGTGAAAGAGTGTGCAATTTTGATAAATAAAGAAATATATACAAACGTTATAATGGTAGTAAGGGCAGGGATGCCAATTGAACAAATATAAGGCTTGATACATGTTCGAATTTGTCGCGATTTGAATCTGAATGGTTTGGTGAATCTCCGAAATTTTGTGGATATTTTGGATGGTAGAATTGTTTTTGGACTGCATAACTTCAACTTCTGTATGATATAAGCCTGATGTTAGCGCCAGTCACAGTGAAGTTTGAAATCTGTGGTAAATTTTTTAAGAAGCGAGGCCTAAAAATGCATCAAAACAAGACCCATGGTGGACAAAATTTTAATCAGATTACAAAAGATATTTTTGGAAATAAGGAAATAAAAGTACGAATTTTCATCTTAAGTTGGCAAAATTGAAGAGCCAATGATCAGTAATCAGAAGAGTCCCAAAAGCTTCAAGGGCTCTTTGTGCCTCAACACTCTCTAATCTGATTGATGAATGCGTGAGACAAAATTCTATTCCTACCCGGGAAAATATATTGCTTTTTCCATACCATGTTTTAAGTCTTCCTTATAAAAATTCTAATAAAAAAGTATCTCTCTCTCTACTATAATCAAGAATAATTTAAAAACATTTGAAAATATAGATCATCATATAAATTTCTCTGATCAGCAAAACACAAATTTCTTAGTTCGGAAAAACATAAATTTATCAATAAATAGTAAAATTAAAAATGTCAATAATGTTTCTGACGGCGACTTGACATCCGCAATCAAAATCTTAGCTTCAGATGACAGTTTTGCTGATGTCAGTGCAGCAACTTTAACAGAATTAAAATCGAAACATCCTTCAGAGAAACTTAATAGTACGTTCCCTACTCTGAGTTCGGAACCTATTCCTATTCTTATAACAGAAGAATTTGTCAGTAACGCAATAAACTCTTTTTAAACAAGTTCTGCTGGTGGTTTAGACTCTTTGAGACCTTCACATCTACAAGATTTAATAAGTTACAGTGCTGGCCCTTCAGGAAAAATCTCTTATCGTCTTTGTGTAAATTATGTAATTTTATTTTAAATGACACAGTAAACATTAAAATTATCAGACCAATTGCTATTGGTACAGTTTACCCTCGTTTAGTAGCGAAAATAATTTGTTCAAACAACAGAGACAAATTAGGATATTTACTTCATCCATTACAATTTGGTTTCGGGTCGAAAGGTGGTTGTGAACAGTAGCATATGCAGCAAGACGTTTCGTCTCTAATCATCCAGACGTTAATAATAAAGTTTTTCTGAAAATGGATTTTAAAAATGCTTCCAATGCAATTCATCGCGATCATTTATTAAAACTTGTAGCAGATATTCTACCTGGAATTTTTCCTTTCATCAATCAATGCTATCGATTTCCTTCATATCTTTTATTTGGCGAAAACATAAGTTATTCGGATTCTAGCAAGGGGGCCCTTTGGCACCCCTCCCTTTTTGCATATCGATACACAAACTTATAAGCAACATTGACACAGAATTCAATGCTTGGTACCTTGATGATAGTTCTTTAGGTGGTAATACTAATTCCGTGTTCAAGTTTCTTGTCTATATTATAAACAATTCCAAGGATTTGGTCTTGAACTCAATTTCAGGAAATGCGAGTTATTTTTCTTAGAATCACCTAATAATCTAACCATTGATAAATTTAATTCTGTAGCACCAGGCATAACAATTACCAGCAGACAAAATTTATTTCTATTAGGTGCTCCTTTATTGAACTAATCTTTTCTATTAGCTTTCAATGAAAAACTAACCTTTTTCAAAAAAATGTCATCTCGTTTATCCTGGTTAGCGACACATATTGCTTATTACCTTCTCAAGAATTGTCTATTAATTCCAAAACTAACATATATCTTGAGATGTAGTCCGACCTGGTTACATAATGATATCCTAATCAATTTTGATAATACCATTCGTCATTCATTAGAGTCATTAATTAATATTGAATTAGAGAACCTTTCTTGGAAAAAAGCTTCACTACCTGTTTCATATGGGGGTTTAGGAATTCGCTCAACCGTTTCAGTAGCTCTTCCTTCTTTTTTGTCATCATTAAATAGTTCAAAAAATTTCATTAATTACATTCTGCCTATATTTTTCCACACACAAGACCCTTTATTAATAGAGGCAGAAAATATTTGGTCTAACAAAGTTGTACCCGATGAATATAAATCCTTTCAAAAATCCTGATATATACCTTTATTGAACATTGAAAGAGAAAATCTGCTTCAGAAAGCTATCAATTTACCAGACAAGGCTCGTTTGAATGCAGCATTTTCAAAGGAATCAGGAGCATGGTTGAACGCTATACCACGTCGGCCCCATTAGGTACGCTTTTAGATGACGTAAGTTCCCGTATTTTTATTGGTCTCCGTTTAGGTTGTCAAATCTGTGTAAAACATCGCTGTCGTTGCGGAGCTGATGTTGATGAATATGGTAGACACGGCCTAAGCTGCAAATTAAGTGCCGGCCGTTTTCACGTCATTCTGCAGTAAAGGACCTAATCAAACGAGGCCTATTATCTGCAAAGATTCCCTGTTCGTTGGAACCGTTAGGTACTTGCCGCGACGACGGTAAACGTCCAGATGGTATGATCCTCATTCCATGGCAACGAGGCAGACCAGTGATATGGGATTTCACTTACACTGACACTTGGGCTCTGTACCATGTCTGATCCACATCTACTTCCGCAGGCGCTACAGCTTTACAAGGCGAATCTTTTAAAATCAATAAATACAAAAATTTGGAGAACATTTATATTTTTATTCCTATAGTAATTGAAACCTCTGGTGTTGTCTGCCATATGAAGCCTTAAAATTCATTAAAGAAATTGGTAAAAAAATATCAGTAGAAATCAATGATTCAAGCGCAACTTTGTTCTTTATACAACAAATAAGTATTGCAATTTTAAGAGGAAACGCTTCATTTTTTCTCGGTACGTTTCCCCGTTCTAAGCCTCTAGAAGAACTTTTTATGAAACCTAATCATAAAAAATCTAAATCTTCTACCACTTTCAAACTTTCTCACATTACCGACCCTAAAACATGTGATCTTTCCTTTTTCCGAAATTCTACTTTAACATCTTCATTCTCTTCTTCAGAATGTGTGCCTTCTGATAATACATGCGTTGACAATTTTATAAATAATTCCTCCAACAAGCTTTTGGGCCTCAGTGTACTAAAAAATATAGATACGTAGTGTGGTGGTGTATCGCTTAGCAACAGCCCTATAGTAACAGTATGGGTAGTGGATATTTGAATAGAGAAAACT
The DNA here is from genome assembly GCA_963921935.1 of Galeruca laticollis. Classification (NCBI taxonomy): domain Eukaryota; kingdom Metazoa; phylum Arthropoda; class Insecta; order Coleoptera; family Chrysomelidae; genus Galeruca; species Galeruca laticollis. The sequence goes on from OY998175.1 coordinate 73,918,935, forward strand.
ATATAACTTGTTATTTATTTACAAACTGAAGAAAGTGTCTCAAGCTTTTCAGTGGATGAATTCTTATAAGAAGTATTATCGCATTTTGCATTCAAACAAAATCATGTATTTACGCTAAATACACTAATTTCAACCAAAACCGACCATATCATGTTAGGTGTAGAATTAATGTATGAACTAACATGAATTCTGCCATTCTGCCAGTCTTGATACTAGATAAAGTAGGAAAGTAATGATCTCAAAATTAATCTCTTTTTGTTCACCTATTTGGAAATCACAGAAATGGTTCAGTTTTAATTTATAAATTTTCCTCAAACATACGCCCATTACACACTTATTAACCTTGACATATTTTTGGCACAATGGATAATCAAATAATGAAAGTTATTGCAGCGGATTATTTAAATGATTTTTTATTCTCTCCCTGTACTTTCTTAACAGACTATATGATAATTCTAACATCGACTGTATCAGTTATGTCGACATCATTCTAGACAAGCGATAATAACTATTGCTAAAATATTTTCATATTAATATTTTAACACTAACCTAAGTCATTTATCTGTCAATTCGCAGACGGACTCTTATCTGTTTACCAAAATATTTCAAAAGTGGTCACGTTATCAATTTTCACGATTAGTTGATAAATCATATTAGATGTATAATTTGCTTGGTAATAACCACGTTTCGCATTTCGTTATTTATATATTTTAAAATACATTTAGAAAAAATGCAGAGTTTAAATTGTGTAACATAGACATGACAAAACTTTTTTTTTCTACGTTTCAATAAATATATAAACATCATTCCAATTTATCAATTAATGGCTCCATCTAGGCCGCATCTAGCTCTTTGACCGCTCTAAGCAAAATATTCGCCGCAATTCACACTATAAGTGTAAAAACATTACATATTCATACATTAACCTACTTGGAGAGCAATTTCTAAGCAACCGAGACTCAGCTTCATCAAATATTTGAAAATAATTTGGAAAGTTGTGAGTCGAAGAATATAGAAATTTTTCTTTTGTCCAGATACTGGAATATGTATGGCGTCACCATCTAAATTTGAAAACGTATCAATAATAACCAGTTTCGTTATTAAGAATACCCATTCTAAAATGTTATTCGGAAACCCAGATCAAGCGAGATGCATTTTTTAATAGATAGTTTAGCATACGTTAGTTTTTCTTGTATTTTCATATTATCAATTTGTGCAGGTGAAATTTTTGTATTTTTTCACTGATCTTCTGCAATAACATTTAGTTGTTGCATTGACATTTGCATTGTATTTTATGAATTGTGGAATACTCTATTTTAAAATCAATGTACGCCATGTTATCGACAATGAGGTCCATTAAAGTTAAAATTATATAATTCATTGTCCACAACAAAACTATGATAAACAGAACCAATTCACCATTTTCACTGATCATGCTCTGCTTTGCGAGGACGAGCATGGATGCTCATAAACACAATATATGAGAGCTGTGATTAATCCTACAACGGACCTGGACACAAAATATCCCAAATCATCTCCAGGAGAAATCTATTTGATTAGTAGTTTTAGTTTTGCATCAACACAAGTTTATATCCTGTTTTAAAAGAAGATAATCTCTTAAATACATCTTATCGTATAAACCGTCGACAGTTAGATATGCTTAATCGAATAATTATTTTCAACTTGAAATCAAAGGACATTTTTCTTATTTCAAAGCTAAGGTTACCAAAAAACAAACGCGATATGATTCCAAAAATAGAAATGTTGCAAATATCTCTACTATTTGTTGATTTCCTGTCTGGTTAACTCAACAAATAATAACATAACTGACCACAGCATACCAAAAATTAGACGTAGTAGGACAGGAATAATAACTGACGTGAATATTGTTTTTAACGGCGAGAATTTGATGTTAAACCGTCCCAGTGGAACGATGAGTATTTGTGTACTCCAATATCTACCTATTAGGATGTAATGTTCATTACCAATTGCTAGTAGATACTTTTAAAATATAAGCTGCTGCTACTTAATGCTGCTTACTCGTGGAAAATTATATTAAAGATGTTTTCCCTTTTCCACTTTGGGTATATTTACAAGAGTCGCTCACGTTTGTACGTAGATATTATATTAGAAAAGATGTAGGGAAGGCAGTGGGGCACATTTTATAATTTCAAATTTAGCGCTAAAAATGCTAGCTCTTCAATTGTCACGCGAATATATTATATTTGTTTTACTGATTTTAAATCCTCAGTTTAAAACTGCGTTCGCGAAAGCAAGTTGTTAGATTTTAGTATGGAGGGTAGAAGTAAGGAGGACCGTCTTGTATAGGGGACAAGTTGAAAAAGTGTCCAGCTGTAAGCAGCAAATTACAGTTCAATAATCGACCACAATAACGCTAGCGAAGCTAGTGGAGAGGACATGAAATTTATTATTTTACAATACTGAAGTTAAGAAATATAACACAATTATTCATTTTTTATAATAATTGTGAATCATTATCATAAAAATTAATTAACAAACTTAAAAAGTGCTAATTTTATTATCCTACTCTAATAATTTATGGCGGTGTTTTTAAAATCTTTCCACCTGCTACTATGGCGCCACTTTAATTTGCTCCCTGTCAGCGGACACTTTTTTATACACTGAGTTGGTCCTTCTTAGTTCTACCCTCCATAGATTTTAGAGGGCCAAGATGAAAATTAACCTCAAATATTTGTGGACATCAAGTTACTGACTTGACGTAAGTTGAATTTAGTAATTTATATAATATTCATTTGGTTTTACGTAGGTGGTAGGGTTGTAATTTAATAGTTCTAAGTTGATTTCAAGCATTTATTTAAACATATGTAAGTTTGATCTATAAAAACGTGGTTTGTGGTTATGGGGCAGATTTGTCATAGTACTTGAGCGGTTGTTTTGACATATGTCAAATCTGCCCCACAGTAATTTATTTTAATGCCCCTAATATTTTTAGAGTAGCAATACGGTGCGAAATTATAAGAAAAAGACAAACCGATGTAATATTGATGAAATAGACATCAAAAAAGCATTAAATTATATTGCTTGTGGCAAGTACAGTTGCAGAGAAGCGGCTAGTGTTTATAACATATTTAGAACGACATTAATATATCGAATGGAAACATAAACTCCAACCTCTTGATGTTGGAGTTTTTGCACCAATTAAAGTATACCTGAAAAAATCCCTAAACAACTTTATGATTAACCACCCTGGTCAAAAAGCATCTATTTATGACATAGGAAAATTTACAGCATCACCTTTTTTGAATGCATTTTCGCAAAAAAATATAACTCCGGGATTTAGTGCCACAGGTATTTTCCAATATAACTTTAACATATTTAAAGAATCAGACTTTATAATCAGTCAACTTGATACTAAACTGTTAGAGCCCTTTCAGACTAGGATACTGTATCCGATTTACTGTATGCGAGATACAGAATTTAGGCCAGATACAGTCAAGATACTTTTGTTAGAATATAGTTTTGTAAATAAATTTTATCAGTACAATATCAGTGCTGTACGGTGCGTTTTATAAAATGGACATTGAAGAGTGCGCGATGCTGTGTGGTATATTATAAACAAAAAGAAAAAAATTAAAAGTAGACGAACTATGTGGGTTCATCCTATAATAGAATTAAGGGAAACTAAAGGAATTTATAACCTTCTTCACCAAGAATTACTACAAGATCGAACAAAGTTTTTTAATTATTATCGAATGTCTATAGAATCTTTTGAAGAACTTCATAATATTTTGAAAAATAAAATCATCAAGAAAGATACGAAACTGCGTAGGAGCATACCATCAAAAGAACGGCTTTCTATGACATTTGGGTAAGAAAAAAGTAATAGTAACGATTTCCGTATTCTCTATATTGATTTACATGGATTAATACAAAAAAAGATGTATTGTTTATTATAAACATTAATTTTCTGTCTGGCATTGGTAGTCAGTAAGAATGTCCACAATGGATCCATCCGTTGAGGCGTCAGGTGAATGAGCAGAATAGGGAGACTGGAGAGGAGTGGTAATGTTTTTATTATGGTCTACACTTGAAAATTGTATTATTTGATTATTATTGGTTTGTTGGGAGTTACTCGTATATGGTGCGTATGGAAATTTCGAGGTATTGTATGGGGAAACAGATGAAGGCGAGTAGGAAAAAATTGGGACTGAGAAGGATGTGAAGGATAATTACAATAATCGTTAGGGTTTGGTTAGGAAAAAGAGAAAAAGGTTGTGACTGAATGGAATCAGAAAGAAGATGTGTTTGGGAGTGGTAATAGCTGTATGGAGTACCTCCACCGTAAATGGCCGATTTAATTTATTGCATAATTGCTAATTTTACGTAAAGCTTTTTGTCACCTGGTACTTTCTTGAAATCCGCCAGAAGAGAAAGAAGGAAATGTCTGTCGTCCTCTTTGTCCAACATATATTCATTTTTTTGGCGCTGATCAAGACTTGTATTGAATAGTTTTAAGACCTCGGAGTTATAATCTGCGCGGGAAGCTTTTTTATGTTTTTGTTTAGGTGTAACATTGCAAATAGTATCATCATTATCCGTTGGCTCTAAAGTTGGTTCAGTTTCCAGTGTGTCCTCTTCAATATTAGAAGTTGTCCTAAAACGCATATTCAAAAAATAATTTGACATTGTCTAACGTGCTAACCAAAAATTCTTGAAAATGGATAGTTATCTTGCTTTTATTGGATATTAAAATGTATATGAATATTAAAAATTATTTATTGTAAATAAATCAACTGTTTTTGTATTGTTTGTTATTGAGTGTTACATGAGATAATTTTTATTTTCATATTTTATAAATAGATTTTATAGTCCTGAAACTAACGGATGCGATATAGTTATATGGAGCATAAAATATTTAAAAATATCTGTCTCTAGCCGTTCGATACAAAAAAAGTAGAAAAGTTAGTATCGCTTCTATTTTACAGAATGAGTTGAATTCGATAATTTTTTATTGAATTTTATACAAGTGTTTTAAATGAAACTCACAGTTTCTAGCTAATTCCACAATATAATAAAAGTTATTGAAAATTCTGAAAAATTGACAATTGTTTCGATAAATCAATATCATCGTCAGAATGACCGAAGTTACATTTCATTTGATGCCTACCTGATGTTTAGTAGTTATTTTTGACTAGACCAAGATGTGACCTACCTTGTGATTGACTTAATATATGTTAATAGAAAAAAGAAGAAGATGTGATATTACAAATATTGAAGCTTAGATAATATTAGCCCTATGGTGATATCCTGGATATCATTTTTCTAATTAAGATCAGTATAACTGTGCAATGATATAGAAAACCAGGAAAACTATATCTGCTGATCTTTACAATTATCACTTAAGAAGACAGTTTATTAGTGGAGAACTCCCTAGATTTAACTGTTCATTGACAACTTCATATTGTGGGTTTCTTAAATGTCTTCTAATTTCCAATTCTATAAACATATATTAAGTCAATCACAAGTTAGGTCACTTCTTGGTCTAGCCCAAAATAACTACTAAACATCAGGTAGGCATCAAATGAAATGTAACTTCTGTCATTTTGACGATGATATTGATTTATCGAAACAATTGTCAATTTTTTAGAATTTTCAATAACTTTTATTATATTGTGGAATTAACTAGAAACCGTGAGTTTCATTTAAAACACTAATATGAGCAGATTCCACGAAGTAAGGGTCGAGACAGTTAATTTCATGAATTTTATACTATACATTATGTAAACGTTAAAGACTACCCATCTATCTTACAACGGAATTTATCAATTATAGATCAATTCTTCAATTGAAAATTTATTGAAACTCGATAGAAACTAGGGAACAAAAAGCGTAGAGGCAAGACGATGGAATATTCCAAAGTATTGTTAATAGTTTCAAAAACTTCCTTTACATTGCCAAAACTGAGCCCTATCAAATTGAAAATACACTTGTGAACAAACGTAGCTTCAATGAGTGTTGGTACTAGAGAGATACAAGTAAATAAATTAAATGAAATAAATTATTTTGAACAGCTATTGTTAAAAAAATAGTGGATGAGACGGAAGAATTAGTTCCATGATGATGTGTGATGGCGAGCTAGAAAGCAATGAAAAAGAGATACCGTTTCACAAATCGGCCAAATGATTAACCAAACGAATATATCTATAATATACATTGCTTCCTATTCAAATTATTTACGGTTACTGTATCAGAACTGTTTCTGCCTGTAACTATTTAAAGGCATATAATCTCCGAGTAAAAATATTTGCATCTGCTATTTTTTTATCAAGCATTTTCAGAGAAATAGTGATAACCTTTAGATAACTTGTCAGTTGAGAAAAATAACCGTGATATTTTTCTGAAATGTCTGAAGAATGTCTAGTTTCTCGACGCAACTTCAGACCCCAAAATGCACAATTCTAATCAATTGCGATGTATGAACTTTCTCGGATCGAAAACGGTGCAGCAAAATATTTGCTGGCCTGTCACAACAATAAACAAACAGTAATTGTCAAGTAAACGATTTCATGGGTAATAAGATCGCAATCAAAAATTGTTATGCGTTTATAAAAATTCCTTATTATGATAATGTTTATTGCTATTTCAGAAAAATAGTATGTGCACCTCGTAGTAAAAGCACATTCCCGCACTTCAATGTTATTTCTGTATCTTGAAGGATTATTTAAGGTATATATTAGGGACCCATATACAAGAGCCAGTAAAGAAGATTACCACACTATAAATGTTGGTTATGTAATGATGCTATAAGTGCTTTAAAATATCAACGATGACTTATGACCTTCAGTTTTTATAATGAGCACCAAATTCGATACTTTTGGCCCAAAGAAATTGTCTTTAGACTTACATGATCAAAAAAAATCATATTATAATAACTCGATAATTCCTCAAATTCAATACTCTTCCAAGTTATTGTTTCAGATAAAACTAATGTAACAATGATAAATTGAGCTAGGTACACTTATCGATATCATCTTTTATAAACCGAACCACATACATATATGCTTTTTCTCAATTCGATTATAGTTTTCTCAGTAGAAAGTGTAAATTTTAAAAATAGAAATCACAGATGTTTGATTTATCATTTTTTATTTCAGAGTACACCTTGTAAACATCCAGTGATAGTACTTCAAGATGTCGCTTGGACGGACTTGCACGCATTGGTCGAGTTCATTTATCATGGAGAAGTTAATGTACATCAACGTTCCCTCTCGTCATTCCTCAAAACGGCAGAAGTCCTCAGGGTTAGCGGTCTCACACAACAACACGGAGATGGTCGAGAACAGGTAAAGTCACCTCTAACCGGTAATTTGCACAATAGTTGTTATAACGAATGGAAAATTATTCACCCCCAATAATTTAGAACTGACGCTTTTATTTAAGAAATTTTTGAACATGACAATCATTTAGAAGGACACGTGTTGATCCTCATTTATCTGTATACTCCTTGTCCTCATAAAACCCGTTTTAAGCAAATACAAAGTAAATAAATATTTATACTTATCATCGATATTAGTCTGAAAATACTTATTTTCCGAGCGAAATTCTTTTTCCGAAGAAAATAAGATCTCCCTGACTGCATGCTACGACAAACATTGAATTACACTATCTCTAAAAAAACATGTTCGGCCTCATTGTCGATATACACAATACTTTTCGGCTTGCGTTCCAAAAAAAGAAATGTATAACTTGGGCACCGGTTTCGACCTTACTGGAACTCTTCAGCACAAGATGTATGCTTTTTCGTTCAGAGTCTCTAGTCTGAACAAAGACGACGGTCACTCTCGTTTTAGTACCTATTAATTTCGACCAGGCTATCGACCCAATCTCCACTTTTAATTTCAAACCAAATACTCAAGTATTTTACCATATAGCTGTTAACTGTGGAATGAATCATAATTCGGAGTAACATTTATAAATAGATATTTCTACTTTTCATTTAGATAAATATTTTCGTTACAAAATCACTGCTATTTTCTGAAGGTATAAATAACTACTTACCTAACTTTTACACGACGAATATTGAATGATATTTCCCTTAGACATGGAAATTAAGACCAAACGCTGTTACGTTTTTTGAGCCGTGACCAAATCGTTTTTTGTTCAGATTAGAGGCTCTGAACGAGAGAACATACTCCTTGTGCAAAATAGAACCAATAAGACCGAAACCGTTCCACAAGATATTTTCTCTATTTTTGATTGCGAGTAATGGAGATTTTCAGCAGAAACACTCCGAAATTGTAAATTATTTCCAAAACAAAGTGGTTAGGCTGCATGGGCTTTTTGAAATAAAGTATTGAATAAATTAACTCACTTTGTAGTAGTTATTACGTATTTCCTCAATATTGATGGTGTGCAATATAAAGGAAATAGTTTCAACTGTATGACTGAAGTGTGTAACCCAAGAGTCCCCTGCTGGAAACTCCTCAGCAGGGAGTGATATTCGGTGTCAGTGCTATTCAGTCTAATTCCTATTGTACAAGGATGAAGTGAACTCTAACAGTGATTCAGCAGTATACTAGCGGTGATCTAGCGTTACACGAAGAAAATTAAAAAAGAAATAAAGAGGAGGAGCGCATAAGGAAGGAACGAGTAGATAGAACAAATCTGGGTAAAAAAGAGCTTTGAAAAATGCGTAAGTCCAAAATCAGAGACAAAAAACTGCATTTGAGGTTGAGCTCGAAACAAATTACATTTTTTGTTAATTGAACAAAGTTTTAACTTGAGAGAATGTGGATAGCTTCAATTTTAACAAATATTACAAGAAAACATTGTACTAAGGGACTTATACATTTTTCAAACTCTTATTGTTAACAAAACTCGACTTATGCAAATCGAAACAAACTCTAATATTAAAGCAGGAAAGTTTATTGCACAAAAACAAAATGAAAAAATCAACATTGAATTGTAGTTTATTAATTCTTCAATTTATTGCAGAAAGGATGATAGTCTGCCTCTATCGTATTCTTCAAAAACATTAAATTATCAAATTTTACTTTCTTTATTTTTAAGGAATGCCTGTTAACGAATCAAATGGTACATAAACTGAATTTCTACATTGCCTAATAGGTAGTTCTTTAAAATTGTTGGTGTGCCTAATTTTGTATTAAATTTTTCTGTTCAAATTATATCATTGACAGTGGGATCACCCATTTTAATTTTATATAATTAAGTTTTTAAGGCTTTGGGAATTTACTAGCATATTTACACGCAGCAACAACGTCAGCAGAGACATTTATATTTCGACTTCAAATAACGTTCAATAGTGGAATGCATTGAGTCACATTCCATTCTCCTTTTTCCAAATATTTTTATTCAATGCATACTTGTTTTGTTAGAGAAATTTGAGGAAGACATTTGATAATGTAAAATTTCTATATTGCGCTAAAAATCCGTCGCTAACTAAAATTATCTTTTGATCAGTAATCAGATATTGGTAAATAATAGAGGAAAAGCAATTTGAAGTTAGTTCTCCTTCACCCTCATGCCATACAAAGCAATGTCCTTCTTTGGTATGGAGATCAAAAATAGTGAAATTAGGTACCACCAATTTTTTTCGATAGTATAAAACGGAAGCGTTAGACTTGGGACAGAGAAGAACAGATTGTAAGTTCATCGTAAACACTTTATGGTTGGAAAGTTTATATGTTTCATTTTCAATCCTTGCTTCATTTTTCTTTTCAATGTATTCCATGTAAACCTTCTTTTCTACATTTTTTGTTTTGTACTCTACGCATACATCACATTCATCTTTTTTCGGAGAATACAGTGCCATGTTAAGTTCTTCAAAAACTTCATAAAAAATCTTTATACTAAGGGCATTTACTTTATTTTCAACAATTTTCAGCTTTTGACCCAAAACTTGGCTCAAGGTGCAGTCTGAATGTTGTTTTTCGGCAATAATGTGATTCGAGCTTGGGTAGTGTATTAAAAAATTCCTTTTTCTAGGAATATTTTTATGATAATTTTTAGTCGAGCTGTCATCACTTCTATTGGGACTTTTTATATCACCCTAGATGACGCATAAAGTCTTTTCTCTGGCCATTTCATTTTCCAAAACTTTTTAAACATGTTTACTGTTCACTCTTTAGGATGTAGAACTGAAAGAATCTTCAAAAAATGAACTTTCGCTACCAAGAAAAACTCCAAGGGAAGGGGGAATCGACAAATTAATTTTTATTTTGTTTTCGGAGTGACTATGTGATGGAACTGACTACTAAGCCACAAGTCACTAGCGAAATAGAAAAGATAGTGACGAAAAACATAACAGGCCGATTAGCATGTTACAATTTATATAATTATGTGGTAACCTAGGTCAACAATTTCTACCTCGCTAGAGTGTAAACATCTCAAACCCAAGTTCTATGCAACTCAACTAGAATCCCTGGATCCTAGATAATTTACGCAACTGAATTATTCAAAGATATCAAGCAATAAGTCCAAAAATGTTAAGTATTACGTGACAATCATTTGTACGGTTGCATAGACGTCTGTGGAAGTCAGGTTGAATACGGTCTTCTTCTTCTTCGCGTTACCCCTATTTCCCTGTGAGTCATAATTTCCTTTTTTCATACTATACATACCGTATAGTCTCCTCTTAACTCGTTGATATGTCTAATTTCCTCTCTTTTACGTCTATTGCTGCTATATATTCATTCCCTAACTTCCGTGGTTATCTATCTTCTCTTCTTCGCATTCTTTTGGAATCTCCATATCAGTTTAGTCTCCTCTTGAGAATCTTCCTTATATGATATTTGTTTCGGGCTGTAGCTTTTTCTATATTGCATAATTCCTATTCAGATTATTTCTGTTTTTGATTTCTCCTCTTTTCTATCTAATATTCTTCAAATATCTAATGAAGTAATTTGTTTTGTGGCAATATTTATATTTTTTCTAGGAAGCATGCTTTTTAAATCAAAACTATTCATGGTAGACAAACTGTATATTCATTTCAATTTGAATGATTGAGTTCATTAACCACGAAAACTATTATGAGCCTGACAGAACAATAATATTTTTTCTCTTAGATTTTTATTATGAATGAAAACTGCTTACAAAATCTGAATGAATTTTTCACCAATTTTTTCATTACAATATTTTTATTTCAGTTGGCACAAGTACAAAGTATGGTCAGATCACAGCAACATTCGACGCCAGTCTCCAACCACCATTCAACGTTTACGGATAAGCTAGTAGAGGATAGTTTATTCACGTCTCCTTCCTCCCCTCCCCATGGCGCTACTGTCAATCAATTGCTCAGGAGAGCCGCATTGCAATACAGGAGAGAGAGAAGGATATCAATGGATCCAGATAATGAACATAAAAGGACACGAATTGATCATATAATGGGCAATAACAATAATAATAACAACAATAATAATGAATTAAATTTATCGACGACGCATTCGCAACACCTCCCACCTCAGACGCAACCAGCAGACTTTTCCCCTAGCGCTATGAAAAATAATGTGCTCAATCTCAATCTTAATTCAATAAAAACCGATACAGAAGGTAATAAGACTTACTTTTGAAAATATATGCTAGCTAACATAGATACAGATATACCTGTTTACATTATTCTTGAAGCCGACATCATTTCACATTCTAAGCAAAAATCTAATGGGAGAGCAGGATAAAGTAGTATTCTATTTACCTGTAGTCAAATTTAGTTTGTGTTTAGTTTATTTGGTGATTCAGATGTTTAAATAATATTTCAAATTTATCAGAGTTTACTTAATTATTATTTGAATAAATTTGACTTTTTACATATTAATACAGCTAACAATCGCAATACTGGTGGTACTACATTTAATAAATTCTGCAAGTCCAAGATTCGAATGAATACTAGGCAGGTGTATTTTATATTTGGTAAATATATTTCCATTCAAGGAAACCTGTGCGTAGAAGTAGTTGTATGCGAAGTAACAGTTATTGTCATAGTTTTTGTCTAAAGACGAGTCGTAACAGAAAATATACCTAATCTGTGACGTTACTTGCCTCGCGATCATCCCCTCTTCGCTTCTCGTCTTACATCGTTCCCCACTTGGTCTACAATTGATGTTGGCTTCATAACAAATAGAATTAATGAATAAATATTTGGGTATGTGCTAACTATGTTGTATGACACCCAATAACCATTTTTCCGATCTGCACAGTCTTGTGTAAGATTACGCTCACCTATTGATTTATGTGCACATTTTTGTTACTCAAATTGCATCTTCCACTTCCTATGTTTACTTTTAGTGTCCATTGCAGAACTTATTTCGATCATCCTCTATTTATGTCTTCCTTTGGTTGCCATTCCAACACTTGTTTAGGTAATTACTTCCGGACATTAGATGCACAGTCCCATACCATGTATCATTTCTAATATGGTATTTTCATAATCTACACAATGATCTCTGTAAGGCATCCATTTCTCGACTTCAAAATATACTATTAAGGTGATCAATGACTTTCTTTGCTTTGTCCATGTATTTATTTGTTTTCTTTATTAATTGCTAGGAAAAGTTTTACTCCAGATGTATTATTTTATGAAAAATTGGAATGACAAACTAAATTATTTATTAATAAAGACTACTTTGAACTCCACCAAGATACTTAACAAAATTCTAATAAAAATCAACAAAATGTATCTTTTTAGCATTATCTACTGTCCAAAAAGTCTCTCAAAATGGGGTATCCGCTCTAGATACTGATTGTTTTTTATTTGGTGAATTCTGAAGCAACGATCATTAATTTGTTAGAGATATTTCAGAAGCTAGAACTATTCAAAATTATCTTGTACGGAAATTTTATTTCATTTTTCAAATTATTCGTGTTTAATGCCCCAGCTTTAAACTATTTTCAAGGTAAAAATAAACAGTTTTTAAGATTGAAACTAACTTTACTGCATCTGTGAGACGCCCTGAACCAGAATCATTCAGCCTATCATAAAATTGTCACTTGTATACACTTCGGATGCTGTATAGTGCTAACAAACCGAAATTAGTAGTATATTTGGATTTATAGGATCCGTTGTACTCGCTATGGTGAGCTGAAAATTAATAAGGTTCCTCTGTGAGACACCCTAAAAAATATCCAAATATAACTTGTATATACAACGGAGACTGTATCGTGCTAACAAACTAAAAATTCTCCAAAAATGACAAAAATGTTGTACTGTAACTACCATAGCACCCATTGTACTGGCTCTAGTGAGCTGAAAATCAAAAAGGTTCATCTCTGAGGTTTTCTGAACAATATCCAATCATAAAATTGGTGACTTGTTGCACTCCGGAGGTTGTATCGTGCTAACAAGACATGTTACGAAAAGTAGCCGACGACAACGACCACGGCGACATACACACTTGATTTTTCTTCTAAAAACAGTTTTTTCGTGTTGTTCTTGCTGAAAAATGAAAAATAACTTTAAAAAATCCAAAATTCCACATTTTTTGAGGTAAACCAATACTTTTCTCGCATTAGATAGGGCTAGGTGGAAAAGTAATAGGCATAAAAAAATCAACTTCAAACATTCACGTCTCACAAAATTCTGCTGGAAAAACATACGCAATTCTTTGAATAGATTTAATTTTCACATTTTTGGATACATAGCTGTGGTATCAATTAATACCAACCTGTGTGTAGTCTATTTGTTGTTTCATCAATATCTTCATTAGCTTCTAGAATAGAAATGTTATTCTTGGTCATCATAGGTATACATCTAGTACACAGCGTGTCCACGGATGGGGTATCATATAGGTGAAAAATGTTATATTAGTTTTAGTGAAAAATGTCATTCTTTATAAAAAGTTTTATTTGTTCGGAAATCCCATAAAATGAAATAAAATTCAAGTTTTTCAAAACCAGTCTCATTTTATAGCCAGTTTTATGAAAACCGTATGAATTTTTGCAGTTCGAAAATAATGTATTAATCTAGTGAGTGACGTTTACGATGTACCAAGTAACTGTCAACTTTTATAATAAAATTTTAAAATTGTCATTCTGTAAGAAATATTTGACAAAAATGTTAACTATTCTAGAAATATAATCACTATTGAAAACAGCAATACACAATAATGATGTAAGAAACACTAAGTAAACAAAAAACATATATTCAATATATCTTCCCCCAGCTTCAAAGCATCTCTCAATCTCTTTCTAAATTCTTTGTAAGTATTTCGCAACGTTTCTGGGGTAATTTCGTTAACGGCATCAATGATAGCTCATGTTTTTTTTTCCTTTCTGAAGCAAATCCACTGGAGTACGAAACCATCTTCAAAATAGGTGTATAGGTAAATGTATTAAAATCCTTAAATTCGTACAAAGTTTTTATTACCACATGCCGACTAGTTTCGACTTAACAAAGTCATCTTCGGGGCGGGTAAGCTACAATTATGATGGTAAATTTAATATATCAATACGGATTCTATTCAAATAACTGTAACTCACCAGTCAATTAAAAAACTTCACACGGGACGTATAACAGCATTAATTCAAAATAAACAGCAAAAACAAGACACTTCAACAAAACTAGACGAACTAACGTTTTAATTGATTTGATCGTTAACATACTCAAGTGAAGATAATTTTATATAATCTAAAATCCTAAACAGAGGTGGAACTTCAATAGTTGATTTTAAATTCAATCATATAGTATTTTCATGATTAATTGGTTTAAACATATCTTAGTTCTCCAAAGAGTTCATCCTAGTTTCATGTTCACAAACATGTAAAATTTTATTGTCATGCACCACAAAAGAATGGTTATTAAATTGCAAATGTCTGTAGAAAACGGATCTATATCTTGTCAAATATGTTCCTCGATTCTCAACTTAAACCTCCTACCACACTGCCCTATGTATTCAGCGGTGCAATTGTTGCAAGTCAATTTATAAACCCCACTTTTATCAACATTTGACAAGGAATATGAATTTTATACAGACATTTGCAATTTAATAACCATTCTTTCGTGGTGGATGATAATTTTAAAATTTTACATGTTTGTGAACATGGAACTAGACTGAACGCTTTGGAGAACTTTAAATTATTAAATCAATTAATAATGAAAATACTATATCATTAAATTTAAAATCAACTATTGAAGTTCCACCTCTGTTTAGGATTTTAGATTATAAAAAATTATCTTCACTTGAGTGTGTTAACGATCAAATTATTTAAAACATTAGTTCGTCTACTTCTGTTGTCTTGTTTTTGCTGTTTATTTTAAATTCATGCTGTTATCCGTCCTGTGTGAAGTTTTTTAATTGACTGGTAAGTTACAGTTATTTGAATAGAATCCAAATTGCTATATTAAATTTACCATCATAATTTTAGCTTACTCGCCCCGAAGATGACTTTGTTAAGTCGGAACTAGTCGGCATGTGGTAATAAGAACTTTGTACGAATTTATGGATGTTGATACATTTACCTACACCTATTTCAATATTATGGTTTAAATTATTTGCGTAAACTTTTTGTTTTGAGTAGCCCCATAAAAAAAATCTGAAATAGTTAAATCGGGGGATCGGGGCGAAAAATATTGGTCCATAACGTCCCATCCATAAGCTACATCTCCTCACAGGCTGAAACTCCGGATCACCTAGTTCTAGAGCAAGCCAACGCAAGAAATGCATCTGACAAAAAACTTGTAAGAGGATATAACATCGTTGAAGCCGTCCAAAATACTAGAGTTAATTAGAACTCTGGAACTGGAAGGCGAGCTGTAGTAGTAGCTAGAACAGTTCTGATAAGGGGAGCACAATAAATCTTAGATTTCAGTGCATTGTAACCCCGTTAAAATCTAATCTAACCTAAAACGTCCCATCCATCGCCCAGGAAAATATTCATCCAGCTATCCTCTAATTAGCAAAGTCGATCATACATCATGTTGAAAGTACATTTTACGCCTTTGCTCCAAGGGAATATTTTCTAATTCAGGTATTAAGAAGTTGTCCAGCAAATACAAATATACCTCCCGCTTTAATGTATCTTCCAGAAAATACGGCCCGATTATTTGATCCGGTAAAAACACACACCAAACATTAACTTTTTTAGCAAATTGACTATTACAGTTAATCCTGTAGCTCGGGTTTTCCCTAGCCCAATATCGACAATTTTTGGAAGAAATGACTTCCTTTGTTGTAAAGAATCAGTCATACATAAGTTTTTTACCAATCATCGCACAAAAGTCTAACCTTGTCTCATAATCATAATCTTGTAAAGTATGAATAAATTTCGGTTTGAATGGATGAATTTTGTTTTGCTTCAATATTTGTGACTCCTGTTATAAATGACTAGTAACTTAATAAATCACTTGCATTAATTTGAATTAATTAGGTCCTGCATTACAATGTATTCTTATTTTTTGTTAATCTTGTTGGTACGCGTAAATAGCAATTGTAGTTTATACTCTGGGTTATTATTTTATTGAACAGACCAATATTCAAATTCAACTTTAATTTTTATAATCACTTTCATACTCTAAATTATCGTAAAAACTATTGCAGTCTGTGGGTAAAGCATTTGAAATGCCTACAAATGTTGCTACTTGCGTTCAATATAACTCTTAGCTTTATATATTTTTGGCAATACATGTTTTTGCCACTGAGGGGTAAACCTCCGGCAAAATTTTGTACACCACTTAGTAATGCCCACTACTGCCCCAATAATGCCCTGTACTGACCCAGAAATGCCTAGTACTGCCCCAATAATACCCAATAATGGCCACTACTGCCCCGATAATCCCTACAAATAACAGCAGTTCAGCCCTATAATACCCCAATTTTGTCTCCTAATGCCTTGGCTAATATTTACTATTCCCTAGTAAGTAATGCCCATCAAATTAACGAGCCAATTACAGATATATAAAAAAATTCATGTTTTAACCCTTTTGTCACTGAATGCATCACAGTTGTATAGAAATAGTTATTTTCCTAACAAGTGCGGAAAGTGATACTTTCCCGCACGCGACTGCCGTTGACCCGAACGACGCGAAGCGGAGTTCGGGCAAGCAGTCAAGGGCGGGAAAGACACTTTACGCAAGAATTAGGAAAATTATATTTTCTACGACCGCATAAAGATTCAAAAAGCACATTGAAAATATATATTTTATTTCAACATACAAAACATTCCATGTAAATCCACTAATTATTATTAATATTTATGTTGAAAACACAATTTGTTGCATTCTGCAAATGCGTTAGGATAGCCGGTCCAGAGTAGTTAGTTGGAGGTAACTGGCTGTTAAGAGTAACACTCATAGATTGCAAAGTGCATAAAGATGACGGAGGCGGCATCAGTTGCAAGTTTCCAGTACATGAAAGAATTTTATTCGAGATGGTTTTCTTCTGTTCTACGGAAACCTCCAAATAACTCTCAGAAACAGCAGTTGACTTCCAGCCTTCAACACCATAACACTTAGTTGAATAGTTAACATTGTTGTCAAATATTTATTAAAGAATGACAATTTGAAAATTATTTATAAAAGTTTACAGTTACCTGGTATATCGTAAGCGTCACTCAGTAGATTAACACATTATTTTTGAACATAGTGCAAAAATTCATACGGTTTTTATAAAATTGGCTATAAAATGAGACGGGTTTTGAAAAACTTGAATTTGATTCCATTTTATGGGATTTCAGAACAAGCAAAAAATTTTATCAAGAATGACATTTTTCACTAAAACTAATATTTAAACATTTTTCACGCCATCCGTCGACACGCTGTGTAACCGATGGATAATCTTAAATATCAATATCTGATTTTTGTTATCTTTATCTGTTTTAGTTAATAATGGTATAAGTAGTACGGATCGAGAAGCTTCGCCGTGTTCGCCGTCCCCCACTCTTCTCCATTCCCGATGTAATAACAACGACAACGATAACAACAACATTAAAAATGAACCCATAGAATTGCTCTGTAATACCAACCAGGACGACAACAGCAACGACTCAGCCGACATGACCAACGATAATGGGGGCAGTGGGCCTCATGGTGGACCTCTTTCGGGTAGCTCGGGGGGCGGCGGGGACCACGACGATCATGATAGCGCTATAAGTCCTTATTTAACGCCGACGGAAAGCAAGTTATTTGCTACGGCGGCGGGAAGTTTTAATTTTAGTATGGCGGCGCTGGCGGGTGACACTTCTATGTTAGGAGGTAAGAATTTCTTCTTTGAAAATTTGAGCAGATTTCCTAATAATCAATCAATATTTTTTGCTCTATATCATTTTATGTTATTTGACGATTCTACCAAAGTTTTATAGCTTTTGAGTGTGAGTGAGAGGAAAAATTGAAAGATATATTGTGTATTTAGTTAAATAGTCAATTATCAGTTAGAAGCTAAATAATTACTTAGCTATATACTTTGGTGTTACAGGATTGAATCAGTCTCTACAGGGAAACGACGGTTTGGCTGGGACTTCGCAAGGTAAGATTAGAATTTTTTAATAAATCTATTATTTTCCCTGTTTGTAGTTGTCTTAACTGAATGTGCATTTGTTGTAGTGTGCCAGTTAAGGTGACGTTTTTCATTGTACTTGTGTTTTTCTTTCCGATATTACCATGTCATCCCGACTTATGGCAATATCATTCTACTACTATTTCTAAATTCGAAAAATCTTTCACGATTTCATTTGGCTTGTTCCGTTTTTTATTGTGCCATAAATAGTTTTTCTTAAGTAAATTCAGAACTTTTTTATGATAATACAATTTTTAACTGTCTTGAAAATATAATTTACCTCCTCAAGAAACTGAGACGTTATATTTTTTATTACATCTCAACACGTCCAGAAGTGGGACAATGTAGATTTGTTTCCACTCAAATAGTAGACGACAAATCGTAGAAATAACTGTGTTATTCACCTGTTGGTCATTTATACAGAGTGAAATAGGTTAAGGACATAAACAGCGAGGTTCTTCCAAAAATTATGGGTTTATTTAATCAATCAGTAAACACATTTACTGAATTATCAAAATTACTGATTCGTGGAACTAATCACAAATATAAATATATAATTAAAAAACGGTATATGCTAGTAGCACACTGATCGTAGACTTATTACTGAAACTCAGTTGCCAAATTATCAAAAACTAATGGCTTGATTCCATACTCTCGCAAATGTCTTTAAAAAACTAACATTCATAGATCAGGTGATCAAACTAGCAATTTTCTGAAACCCTGTACATTCGATAGGAAATATCTATTGAGTTGATTTGATAACGTGGTAGTGCTGTATATTGTTGGAACAATATAACATTCATTGGAACTTGTTTGTTTGTTTGATCAAGATATACGCTTAACTTGATACTATGCTACAATTGTTTCAATTTGACGTTGACATTCAATTCATTTAGCTTATTGGAAGTACCAAACTGAGTTGTAAAATAATATCCAAATATTGCTTTGTGGCAGATGATATGGTTTTTCATTCCAGTACTCATTATACTACATTTCTTGGCATAACTCATTATCTCTCTCCATGGATTATGTCATGGGTATATCCCAAATTCAATTATTGCTTGAACTTGGAATATGTTATCAAGGAATTATTCTTGAAACATACCATGTATTTCAATATACAATAATGAAATCGTTTCTTTGACAGAATTGTTTGTCTCATATTTCTGTTTCTTACCTCTATAGCGTGTTGGACCAAATATCTCCATTCTATGGAGATTACGTCGGGCTATGTTGATAGTCGCCTTGTAACCAGGCGCCGATTCCATGTATTCATTATCAGAAATGGTTTAACTGTTTTGTTGACAAAGCATTGTAGTCTGCTGACAAGTTCGCAATATTTTGCCTAATCCCTTCTTCCCAAATTTGTTGTCGAAATGTTCTAGTGTCGCAATCATTTATCTTGATACATATTTTGGAGAGCCAAAACAAATAATATTCTGGATCTCATTCATCTTTGTTAATAGTATTTAAGACTGGTAATCTTTTAAGACAGTTTTGATCAAAATAATGGATATAAGCGAATAATAATAAACTTAAAAGAAACTATTTAAACAATATAAGATATCACAAGCCATCTGGTGAGAGTCATTTTATACTTTCGGAATGTGTTTTATTTTGTGTGTTTTTGTTTATCTTGTCCCTGGTCTGTTTTGTGTTGATTTTTCTTTTTCTTTTGATTCTGATAATCGATATCGGGGAAGCCAACTAACTGAGGACAAAACAGAATGTTTTGTTTGCGCTCACACTATATATTTTTTAATTAAATGTATTGTAATTTAGTACCTATTCCAAAATTTTGTAAATAGGAAGTTCTTAAACACAGGATTATGAATGAAATTCTTATAGTAAAGTTTGTAGTATACTGTAAATTTTAATATCGGTTGAATTTTCGATATAAATATTTGTTTAGACAGGGAGAAGAAGACTGGAAATTATACTGAAGTCACATTAATTTTGAACTGGTTAAAATATCCGTTGCTCTAGCTCAAATGGATCTAGAAACTGTTCACAAGCAACAATCTATAAACATTTCTTAGGAGGCAGTTGAAGACAATAAGCTCAATGTGCCACTATTCGCATTGAACTACAGTTCAATGGAAAACATTTTGTAAACCCAGGAGTGCGTATGGTATTAACGTTATACCTACATCTGTACACTGTAGATCTATTCTAGTTCAAGTAGGTCGTTTACAGGTGTGTGTACCTACCACCTACAATTTTACTTTGGAATAAAATACTCATTTTTAGGTATTTTAATTTAATCTGCCTTCTCATTCTTGAATTATATAGATACAATCTACGTAGCCAATTATTAAATAAAAGTTTGCTATTCCTGTGTTTAAAACTCCCTCAAAATTCAAACAACAAAAACATTTTTGTATTTACTGATAACTGTATCAGCTTGTTATCCATTTTTCTTGACAAAATGGCATTGAATGAAAACACATTTTGGATGAAGAACAGGTCGGGCGAAAAGGCTGCTCGTTTTGTACCATTAAATTAGTCCCTCTCTCTCTCTCTTTTTATTCAGTCAGAAACAGCAACTTCGTTCTGCAAAATTATTCACAGTATCTTTTTGACACCGTTTTTTAAATCAGTAAAACATTATGAGCGTAACTAGTAGGATCATTGTAGCTGGAAGTTTCATAGTTATAATAAATTGATATGAGATAAACAGTTATTAAACGAGTATATGTGGTAATTCATTGAAATCCAGTAGATTTATAGAGACATTAAGTGAAAAAGATACACTCTGACAGAAAATAGTAAGTATATTCCTCCTCCCTCAATCATTTGGTAAAAATCCATTCAGTTTTTTGTGCTACTCTCATTTTTCCCAAGGAGATTTAAAACCACATACGTTATTTTTGATAAAACTTTTTAAATGTTCTTCAATTTTATTAATTTATTAAACTTTTATTAATTTATTAAACTTTTATTGTAACGCATTAGAACAATAAAAAATTTCAATTATATTTAAGGATTGTTTAGGCTTGACCAAATACTTACAGCATTACAATAATCTTGCCTAGCTTATCATTGTTTAATTTTGATAAGTATTTAATTTAATGATCTTGGAAATACATTTTTACTGATTTAAAAACTTTGAGATACATGAAATTTATATACATAAATATTCCTAAATCGAATATTAGGTTTTTGATCAACTGAATGACATCATTTAATAGAATAAGAAAACGTTACAGCTACCAATGAAAATTTCGCGAATATTCAAAACAATGTAATGATGCTTTATATCCGAATGATGAAAATTTGTAAAAGTTTTAGTGGAAGGAGATCAAAAATAATTACTAATTTAACTCTTTTATTTTCTGCCAACGTTTCGGTGCAATTCGTCACCTTCGGAGCTACAAAAAACAATACCGAACAATAAAAATACAGTTTTACAATGAATTGGAACATACAGATGACAATTAAAATGCAAAACAGAGACAAATTGAACCAAACGATGAAATAAAACAATATAATTTGTTTAAATCTTCATTTATTTGAACTAATGTTTAATTTAAACTTGTTGACGCGTTTCACTAACACAGTAGCTTTGTCAAAACGAATGAAGGTATAATATAAAAATGTCTTAATATATACAGAGCATAAATACAGAATTCTATTTACTAATGTTAACAAAGGTATTGAAATAAATTACCTGGAAATTCATTCACTACAAACATTCCTAAGCTATCTTCTAGGTAAAAAGGTTTAATAAAGGAGACTGATTGATAATTATTTGGTCGTTAAGAAGATTACCTGAATATTCATATTTTTGTTAATCTCAAGGGCCTCTAATAAATTTAAACTAAAAGATTTACCGACTACATGAAGAATTTCATAATTTGGGTCGAAAATGTGTTGGTTTCCTAATAAATGATTTGATTTGAATAGTTAGAATCTAATTTCTTGTCGCCTTAGACGTTTGTGTTCCGAAATTCTAGTTTTAAAATTTTAAAACTTCTACCGATATAAATTTTATCACAGTTGTCATTACCACATTTTAATTTATAAACTCCTGATTTGTTTAATTTTGAAGATTTAGATTTATAATGTTTGTGAGAAGTTCAATATTGCCTTTGAATCTTAGAGCATCTTCACCAATTTGCAAATATTTTTCTATGCCAAGAGATTGGAGTTACCCTTTTACCAACTTTGGCAGATGTGGAGCTATTTGCAGTAGAAGTAGATGATTGTTCACCCTCCGCGTATTCTTCATCAATGATCTCTTGGTAATATGGGGAATTTTCCCCTTCAGGATAAAAATCCGGATCCGCAATACTATCGTCTGAAAAATCATCTTCGCTATTGTCCAAGTTATCTATAATTTCTGCCAACTCAGCATCTGAAAGTGCTTCCTTATGACCTCTCCTTTTATAAGACATGGCCAACTGAAAAAACAAATATTCAGTTATTATATAAAATAGTCAAACTTTTCGAAAAAAGTAAAAAATTGTGGCACCAATACACAGTTGTACATACCACCTCCACTAAAAGTTTCATAACGTAGCAAATTTTGGAGGGCCCAAGCAAACTTCATATTGGCAAAATACATTGTAAAACAATTGAACCTACCTATTTCAGCCGAGTTACAGAAATTTCCACTAAAAACACAACAATTTCCACTTTTTCCGGCACTAAAACAACCGGCGTAGAAAATATGTGACAGACAACAATTTTGGGTTTATGCATCAAGCCGGGAATGGAAAACATTTGAAGGCATTTTCATAGCTATCATGTCAGGCGGATCGTATCGAACATACACTATGAAATAGACACTTTAATTAAGTGTATGTATAATTTTAAAGCTGGTCAGGGCGTTGCAAATTAGCTACCAGATGAAATTAAGGGTTAACAAAATCATACAGAACACTGATAACAATAGAATTCAAAATACTTATCGAGGCAATCAAATAAATTACTATAAAATCGGTTTGTCATTGGACTGTCTCAGAGAATTAAACACATTTTATCTATTGATACAAATCAGATATTTATCATACAAAAAAGTTCAGCGATTTTTCTAGTTTGATGAAGGATGAGTTAGACAAACTATATAAATCGAATTTAGTTTACAAAATTCCCTGTCAGGATTGTTCTGGTTCATATGTTGGCCAAACTAAACGGCTCCTACGCAAGAGCACGAAAATTCTTGAAAGAATAAACATTTTACTGACCTAAATAAACAGCTTCGCAGATTCACCATTTTGAAAGAAATCATGACTTCGATTTTGAACATGTAAGTATTATTGATTTTGAGGAGAATTATAAGAAGAGAGTAATTAGTGACATGGTTATGATCCTAAAAAGCAAAAATTGCCTTAACAAGAAAACAGATACAGATAAATTAAGTCGTATATATAACCATCTATTTTTTTTATTTTCATTTGTTTTTTACTTCTATATCTGTGTTTCACAAATATATTTTATATATTTTTACTCCCTTGTGACCTGGTTTGATTCGTATTTTTAGGTGAGTTTTTACTTTATTATTGTTACACTTTGGTTTAATTTTTCTTTGTTTTGCATTTTAATTGTGATCTGTATGTTCCAATTTATTATGAAACTGTATTTTTATTCTTAGGTACTGTTTTTTGTAGCCCTGAAGAAGATGGCAAATTGCACCGAAACGTTGCGAAAAAAATAAGAGTCAAATTAGTAATTATTTTTTATTTACTTCCACTATTCAAAACAATAGTAAACTAATGAATGTTTACGATTACAATAGTAGGAAAGCAAAGGAAACTCATAGTAAGATATACGAAAAACATGAGGCAACAGTCAAAACTCAATAATTTTCAATTCAACTTTCCAATAATAATGCTCGATTAAGCACACAGAATTTAATTAGAGCGTAATATATTATATTATAGAGTGGAATGATAAAATGTTTACATCAATCTGTATTTCCATTATTTCTGAACGTTTTATTTTATGATACATGTAATAAATATAGGTTACTGTTTTTTTGAAGTTGTTGCAACAATAAAACAGATAACCAGGAGCTGTCAAAACGGAACAAGTGAATATTAACGCAATTCCTGAAGATTCTCAGACAAAACGAGTTGTTGATGTTTGTGTTAGATATGCCCAATTGGATGATTACTACTTGTGCTACAATATCGAGTAGAAAAATGGGGTAAACGGTAGCTTTCCTATCCCTTAAAAATTACCTACCGTACCATTTTATGTACAATAGATGATAACGGAAATGGAAATATAGAATTATCAGAAATAATGGATTTACAATTCGCTTACAGATTGTAATCTAAAGCATAAAGTGATTGATTTTTAGATTCCACAACGTCCTGTTGTTGTTGAGGCAACTATTTTCAAAAAAGCGTCTTGGCAGAATCATATCACAATGTGAGTTATACGAGGGGTGATCTCTCAGCTCCGCACCTGACCCACTTACAATTTTTATTTTTCAATATAATCGCCATTAAGGTTAACACATTTTTCTCATCGAAATTCTAGCATATATAATGTGCTTCGAAAGAGAGATTGTCCAACTTCCGCAAACCACTGATTTACCGCACAAATATGACTTCATTATCCGAAGAAAATCGTTTAGCACGCAAGCGTGATACAGCCGGTAATCTCTGGGGATCAAATGTGGAGAATATGGTGGATGCTCAACTAATTCGAAACCTTCTTTTTATTATTATAGGCGTTTCGCATGTCAATTCCAGTGCCTCTGCAGCAATTCCTGAGACGTTGATTGGCAGCTGTCGTGCCATCATTTGGGGAACCTGCCGATTGGTCTTCTCCCGTGATAACTATGATGGCCATTCTATCAGCTGTCATTCTGTTTACATGCTGGTTCAACTCTCTTCTCCTTTTCGATCGGAGTAGAGCTTCTTGGTACTTGCTTGTGCGAGTGATTCTATATTGAATTTTTCGATTTTTATTGTTGGTCGCTTTTGTCTTAGCGGAGTCGACATTTGCCTAACACAAATCAGTGATCTGTACCTATATTAGCCGAGGTCGAAACTTTTACATGTATAAGGTATTGTGACAAGAAACTACGGTTGGTGATAATATAATCAATAATGGATTTGTTGTCCCCCTTATCATAAAAGGTATATTTGTGCTGTTCTTTGTGCAGGAAGTAAGTATTGTTAAATTCATTGTGTGCACAGAATTCTGTCAGAGTTTCTCCATTTCTGTTAGTTCATTATATTTTTGTTTCATTCCGTCTACTACATCTTTCCCTATTCTAGCGTTTAGGTATCCTAATATAATTGTCTTCTCCTCTTGCGGTATTTTGTCCAGCTCTTATTGTAGGCTTTCATAGAAATCTGTTGTCTTAGGTTTGCTTTTATCGGGCGCATATAGATACTGATATTATACGTAGTGGGTGTTCGAAAAACAACGTTAGTTTAAGAATTCTATTTATTTTGTTCATATTTTCATGTAGTAACAACCCTACTTCTGATACTGCCCTTTTATCTTTTGTGACTTAAGAATACACAAGAACATAGTTACCTAATTTTTTCATGCCTTTTCCCTTTTTCTTTGTTTCAGAGAGTGCGCATATATCTATTTTGTGTTCATTTAGTTATTTCGTGGTCTTTTGAGTATAGAGTTTTTATATGCCAGCACGCTACTCACATCTGTCGTTTTTTCCTGTAGAGTTTATTCCCACTTCAGGCATCTGTCGTTTTCCGTGTGATGAGTCCTAGTTCCGAGGCTACACTTCCGGTGCTTTGAGCATGTTTTGTTTTATCCTGGCAGGTTGCTAACCTCACCGAGGAACCCTCCTCCTTTCACATCCTGGACTTGGAACCAGGCAACGGCGGAGTTAATTAGAAGTCTGTCTGAGCTATTGCGGCTGTTGCAATGGAGAACCTCTGCGACTGGGTGCGTTATCCAAGAGAATATCTTTGAGCAATTTTCTCCGCCGGTTTTCTTTTATCGCCTTACGTAATTTTGGAACTAAATTGGCATAATAAACACCTGTAATTGTGTCTCCCTTTGGCAAGTGATCTACTAAAATTGCACCTTCAGCATCCTGTTAGCATGACCTTCCCTGCTAAAGGATGCATCTTGAATTTCTTCGGCGGTGGTGAACCTCGATGTTTCCACTCCTTGCTCTGCATTTTGGTCTCTACATCATAGTGATCGATCCACGACTCAGCCAGAGTTACTAATCTTGCTATAAAATTTATTATTTTATTTAAAATTTATTTGTATGTCTAAGCTGCGTTAAAAGACGACGATTCTTGTGTGCATGTACTTGTCTAATAGTCATACGTCGATCTTGCAACACGAGATAATGGACTTTTTTAATATTTTCCTGTGTGGTAGCGGTTGTGGATGCTCCACCTGCATGTTCGTCTGTCTATACACGACTATCTACCTCATTTAAATTCACGACAACATTTTTTCACTATATCATATGATACCTAATTATCCTCCAAATCTTTGTGAATTTGCGCTGGGGTCAATTCTTTTAAGCGCAAGTATTGGACACGATTCATTTTGATATTGAGATGTGACTTCTACTGTAGGCACGCTTCAACAGGTTAGAAGTGACATTCTCTAGCGTGTTGTTTTGATTTATAAATGGGTCAGGGGGAGCAAAGGGATCACCCCAGGTAATAATTTAAATTCCAACTCTTAATCAAATCAATTTCGGTTAGTGAGAAAAAAAATATTTGGACTATAACATCAATAGAAACATTACTGATGCTTGAATGAGAGGAATTATTAGCTGTGATATTCAAGTATTAATAAAATATAATTACATTCAATACAGTAAAGATTTGTCAAAATTAAGTAGTGATTAAACAAAGTTCTTTTTGATTTGTAGTGAAGTTCTTGTGATTTGTGGGGAATAAAATTAAAGTTAAACGTATCTTAATCGATCAAAAAATAAATTGATTAAGATTTATATACTATGTATATACTGTGAATTTTTACTCCGGTTCTTGATTCTCTACTTGTGATATGGATTCCAATGAAAAAAAATTTTTTACTGATAAATTAGAATGCCTGTACTACTGTACTAAAGAACAACGTATTGCGCAGTTATTTCTAAGCTGTTTTCAAAATCAAATGTAACAATACCGTTAACTTTGGAGACAAGAAATTCTAGTTAACTGTTCCATTAGTCTAATGCTTTTTAAATTTTTCATTTGCAGTACAATCAATCAAAATAGTGTCTTTTTGGTAAAATCAACTAATTTTCTTTCCTGTACGTTTAGGTGATGAGGTACGTACGATTGAAGGGGAAGTATGCAAAGTATGCGGAAAAGTATTGAGAAATCGATTAACTCTACGAAGACACATTAAAGATCTACATTATATGCAAACTGAAAAGTTCTGGTGTAAAATTTGCGATAAATCCTACAGAAAAAAAATAGTCTTGTAACTGTAACTATCACCAATCAAAAATCAAACTCAAGGGGGAGTTAATGTATGACTGATGCGAAACGAATTCAGATGATAAATGTGAGTTGAATGGTTCATTATTAGAACTTCTGTGATAAGTTTCTCGTGAATTCATTATTTTCAAAAACATAAGTTTTTGGAGTACGATACATCCTAAATTATATATTGCTTCACCTTCAAAATTTACATTTTGACCCCTGGTTTCCCAATTACATGTTCTAAGGATTCAAATTCACCACATAGTATTGCCAATTTTCGAAATTGATGACAATTACATATTCAAACAATGGGACAGAACCATTTTTGTAATTTACATTTCAACAAAAATTTATACCTATACACTTTTTAAAAGAGCTAATTGATTTCTTTTTCTCCTAAAATGCCTGCTAAAGACGAGTTCAAAAAAATTCACGAATTCACGAATCATGATAAAAGAATCGAGGAGAGAAATAAATATTTTACCGTGTTGCTGAACAGGCAGATTCTATTTACGTTACTACACTTAGTTCATATAAAAATAAATCTGAAATTTTGCTTAACTTCATCCCTTCAAAAGAAATATTTCTACAACTCAATTTTTATCTATTTAGCTACAAACTTCTATTTAATTTGAAATTAGTGATAATATTTTACTATAGTAGCTATAGTATAAGAACACATGTCTTTATTGGTAGTGGATATCGGAATCCAAATTTACGTTTCCCCTTCTGGATCATCGTTCTTCTTCAAATTTCATACCAGTCCATCTCTATTCAAAATATCTCAGCCTCATTAAACTAATACGGCCTTCTATTACTCTAAATTCCAACTCATCTGAACTTCTCCTGATTGGGAATCAAATAACGTAATTTTAATATTTAGACAATTGATTATGTAAGATTAACTACATTTTTGCAGTAATGCTTGATATAATGTGGAAAATATGATCTTCCTTGTGTCAGATAGCTTCGAACTTGCCAACTGGTACTTATTTAGAAGGGAGTAAATAAACATATTTAATGATAATTATTATTTGTGTTTATGGCAGATTTTATGGACTAAATCAGTAAGCAGTGAACTTTAAATGGCCTTAATCATAGATCCATGAATCAGTAACTCCCCGAAATTAAATTTCTTATAGTGACGCATCATAATTGAGAAACTTTTTCAATTTGTCTACGGAAATATCACATTTTATATCAATACGTTGTCTCAAGATATCAATATTGTTTGGTTCAGCAGTTTAAAACTTCGATTTGAGATGTGAGAGCAAGTGACCCAACTAACAATTTCATTGGACCTCGTCGTCTAAGCTATCCACCAAATACAGATTTACAGCACCGTTATGGTGTGAAGGAACACCATTTTGTTGGAACGTTATTCTCAAATTACCGAATTCATTTAGATTTTCTTCCAAAAATTCAAGAATTGAAGGCTTTAATGTATTTTGCGAAATCTCTTAATACACCTCATCGGTTAAATTGATATCTAAACTCATGGACAAAATTAACGCAACACTCAAAATCTTGCTTATTTTTGATTTAGAATAGCTCTTTTAATTTTCCACCCATTGAAATATTTTTTTGGCAAATTGTAGGAAATTCATTGAAACTAATACAATCATTTTAAATTTTTGTAAAAATAAATTTGACAATTTAGTATACCAGATTGAATGAAACAATATTTTTGTATCGTAAATCTAAATACCCTGTGGGGTAAACTGAAGGTTATAGATTATTTCTTTCCAAATTATTAGAAAGAATAACTAATTCTCGATATTTTGTTTTTTGATTCATCTCAATATCGTCCATTTTACATAAGATACAAATTTTCAAAGTAATCTCTACAATTTTTGTAAGTCAAATTCAACTTACAGTGAATTCTTTACAAAATAATTCGTAGGTGGCTGGTTTCAATTTTGACAAAGAACTCTCTAGAGTTTTTGTAAGTCAAATTTAACTTATAGTGAATTCTCTACAAAATAAATCGTAGATGGCTGGTGTCAATTTTGACAAAGAACAGAAATTAATATTTCTTTTATTGTGTCAATATCAAAGCGTAAAAGGTGTGGTTTGAGAGTACTTTTTCTAGTTTTTCGGTTGATAAGCAAATAGAGCAGTGTGTAAGTTGTAGATTTTAAGGTATCATGAATAGGGCACATAATTCAAGAGGGAAGAAGTATCCGTTATGTGGCCATTATGTTAGTAGTGAGTGCTTCAACCATCAGTCGAATGTCCAGAAAATTTAAGGAAACGGGATCACACCATCAAACAGTCAAATTTAAATGATCATAGATATTAGAATTCTATCTAAACCGACAAGAAGAAGGATACAAACTTAAGGATTGACTAGTAGGAGACCAGCCCGTCGTTCTTTGCTACAAACGACACAGGTTGATATATGCAAGTGATCATGAGCACTGGACTGTTGATGACTGAAAAAACGTATTGTTCGGCGATGGAACTCAAATTAGTCTGGAATCACCTGATGGAAGTGACAGACTATGGAGGAAACCTAGGGAAAGGTTTAGTGAGCGTACCATTTCTACCATGGAAGCCACTCAAAAATTTTTTGGGCACGGATTTAGACTTCATTCATCGCCGATGTGAGAATGCATAGTATTATTTGTAGAATAACATAACAACACGTTATGCCATTTGTACTATTTATAGGCGATAATTTTATTTTCATGCAAGATAACGCTCGGTCTCACATAGCAAGGATCTGTAATAGATTATTTAAACGTAATAAACATTCAAAAATTAGACTTTCCTCCACGAAGTTCCGTCTTAAACTCAATTGAGTATCTTTGGAACGTTCAAAAAAAGTCGGTCCGAAGTCATGTACGTGCTCCAATAAACATACAAAATTTGGCACGTACAGTTCTCGCAAAATGGGAGAAGATTCCTTAGCGGATTATCAAAAATTTAACAGCAGCTTACTTCAACGAATGCAAGCTGTTATAAGAGCACAAGGAGGAAATACGCGTTATTAATTTGTTACTTGTTTATGTTTGATTTTGATTTAATAATTGTTGCTATTGATATCAAGAATAAATAATTTTTCAGTTGTTTCTTAGAATATTAACTTACGTCGCAAAATTTGTAGAGATTACTTCGAAGATATGCTTCTTTTGTAAAGAGAAGGATATTAGAATGAATGAAACAAAATATAGAGATTTTATTCAACTTTCTAATAATTTGTAGAGGAAAAATGTGTTGCCTCTAATTTAACCCACAGGGTGCTTAGAATTTACGGTACATACATATTGTTTCATTCCACCCGGTATAGTGAATCGTGAAATTTATTTTGGACTAAATTTCAAAATGCTTGTGATAATTTCAATAAATTTCCTACTATGTGCCAAAAAATTATTTTAACCGGTTAAAAATTATTAGAGTAATTCTAAATAAAAAATAAGCATGTTGCGTCCATGAGTTTATTTGAAGAAGCAAGCCCAACAATGTGGTTTCCCTGGATCTCCCTTTCCCTCGCTTTCTCTGCCTTTGGTATTTCTCCCTAATAAGGGGTTAGTGACTATGATGGCTTTGTAGTGGTATTGATAGTATTGTGCCACTCCGCTCTAGATTCGGCCAGATAGACTGTTTGATGTAGCCTTTGACCGCTCAATTATTTGGTACTGTTTACCCATCTCTTTGGTGACCTTCCTCGTGGTCGCTTCTCCTCTACCCTTCCCTCAACTATAAGCAATTGTAGTGAATATATTCCTCTTACAATGTGACTGCTATAAGTTAAGAAATATCGGTTTATCTTTTTGAATGAATGTAAATTAGTATTCAGTTCGATGGACCGCTCATGGTAACCGTAGTAGGAGCCTTTCCCTGGATACCTGCCCAAATATTCAATCTCGTCAGCCACTGTGTAAGTTTCTTACGAACCATGTATATATACAAATCAGTTTATAACGTTCTCCGCCGTCTTCTGATTTCCAGTCTCCATTGTTCTCGATCGGTCCAGAGATTCTTATCTACTCCTCTTTCTTTGATGTCTCTATCTATTCCTTCTCTCCAGCTCAGTCTGGGTTTTCCTCTCCCTGTGTTGTCCAATTTAGTATTTTCTTTGGGATTCTGTCTTCCGCCATTCTTTGAACGTGTCCATACCATCTAAGTTGGTTAATTTGTATGTCTTCCGTCATTTTGTGTTTAACATCCATAATTTCTCGTATTCTCTCATTTCTCACTCTTTCCAGTTTTGATTTTTCGGCGGCGCGTCTCCAATAATCCATCTCGGTGGCTTCAAGAGACTTACGAGTTTTTTCCTTTAAAGGCCACACTTCACTACCATAGCTGATGACACTTTTCACTATCCTGTTGTAAATTCTATGCTTATTTTGTTTTGATATTGCCGTATCCCACAAAATACTGTTGAGTTATCTGATTGCTTGTCTTCCTTGGTTGTTTCTGTGTTTGATTTCTTCATCCAAACTATCGTCATTAGTGATGTGTATTCCAAGATATTTGTATTTTTTACATTGTTTTATCTGATGTTGTTGTTCCAAGATAAGGTCCTGTTGTTCTCCACCAACGCACATATTTTCCGTTTTCTGAAGAATTACCTCCAGCCCCCACTTATCGTATTCTTCAATTAATTTACGGGTCATGTATCCTAAGTCGGCGTAGTCATGAGCTAGGACTATTTGATCATCAGCGAAGCAGAGAGTATATAGTATGTGATCGTTCAGTGGTATTCCCATCTGTTCGTACTTTCTTTTCCATGTTTTCATAGCTTGTTCTAAATAGATTTTAAACAAAGTTGGTGACAAGCAACAACTCTGCTTAAGACCCTTGTTAATGTTGAACCCCTTTGATAATGTCTGCCCTTTCTTTATTTGGCTTGTGTTCTCTTTATAGAGTTCTCGAACAGATTTTATCAATATTATGCTGATGTTGATTTTCTCGAGAGCCTCCCAGAGTTTTAACTGGGGTACACTATCCTACGCTTTCTTGAGATCTACGTAAAGGTGGTGTATTTCTTGATTCCGTGCCGTCTTTTTCTCAATTATCTGTGTTATTGTGAATAAGTGATCCACAGTGGATCTAGCAGTTCTAAATCCAGCTTGTTCTTCGGCCTCAATTCTCTTTTTCATTAGCTTACCATAGACTCTCGAAATACTGCCAAGCACAGCGATTCCTCTATAATTATCACACACGTCTCTACTTCCCTTCTTATGTATCGTTGTTATGTACGACGTTTTCCATTCTTCTGGCAAACTTTCTCCATTAATGCATTTCTGGAACAGGCAGGCTAATTGTCGATATAGCTTTCCTATACCGTGTTTAAGTAACCACGGGGGGATATTACCGGGGACAAGAGATTTTCGGTTTTTCAGTGCTTGACAAATCAGTTTTACTTCTTTGGTGTTGATTCTAAGTGGGGATACTGTGGTTCGTATTTCAGTGTCGGATTGTGGCTGTTGTAGTTGCTGATATTGTGTCCATTGCTCAGTCAGCAGTTTCGCGAAGTATTTATCCCATTCTTCTAACGTTATTGGTGAGATAATATCTTTTGTCTTTTCTTGACGAAGAGATCTTAACATTTTCCAGCTTTCGGTACTTCTACTACCTCCCAGGTATGTATTGAGTCTTGTGCAGTTTCTTTCCCAGCTTTCGTTCTTCTTTTTTGTTATAGCTGTGTGTACCTTCCTTTGGGCTGTTTTGTATTCTTTTTTATCTTGATCCGACTTTGTGTTGAGGAATCTGTTGTATTTGTCTCTCTTTATTTTTATCATTTCTTCATCCCACCAATATGGTGTTCTTCGATTGGGCTTTGCGTATTCTCCCAGGACTTCCAGTGCGGCGTTTTTGAAGCATCTTTTAAGATACTCGTATTGATCTTCTGTGTTTTCAAAGCTTTCTTGTATGAGTTTTTCATCAAGTCGTTTTTTGTAAAATAACTTTACGCTATCTTGATTAAGGCTATTTAGGTTGTACCTGATTTCTGTGTTTTTTTGTTCTTGTTCGCTCGTGTCTTTTCCTTTTTTCTTTGTTACACGGAAGGGTAGCATTTTGGATTTGACAAGATGGTGGTCACTTCCACACGCCGCGCCTCTATAAGCTCTAACGTCGTGTATTTTCAGTGTTGTAGTTTGCCGGACTATCACATAATCTATGATAGTTTTTAGGTTTCTAGAGTGTTGCATCCAGGTATACTTATGTATTCCTCGATGTTGAGAAAAGCCGTTCAGAATTCGTAGGTTGTTTTGGTCGCACATATTGATGAGTCTATTTCCATTGTCATTTACAGTGTCTTCTCCGAATTGTCCCACTATTTTATCTTGCTGTTTCTTTCCCGTTCTAGAGTTTAGGTCTCCTACCAGTATTATTTCTCGAGATGTTCCAATTTAGGAGATTTCGTATGACAGTTTCTCGAAGAATTCATCTTTATCATTGACTAAGGCATCATCATTAATAGCGTACGCTCCTATGATTGTAACTTTATTTCCGTGTATACTTAGGTTCATTTTTATGATTCGTTGACTGATTGCTTCCCAGGATGTGATGCACCTTCTCAGATTTTTACGAATATGTATAGACACTCCTTGTTGGACTCTTTTGTCTTTTGATACCCCTGAACAAAAGTGGTCATATTGTCCTAGATTTTCTGAGCATACTCCTTTTTTCTTTGTTTCGGTCAGCACCACTATACTCATTTTTGCGTTCTTTACTTCGGATATTACATCGTCTAATCTTTGGGTGAGGCCTTGAACGTTCCAAGTACCAATATTCCATTGTCCGTTTTCTAAGCTTGGGTCGTCTTCTTTTGTTCCGCAGGTTCCGAGGCCAATTTTTACTGGAATTTTTAACCTTTTAGATTTTTGATGAGTATCGAGGGGTTGGCCCGATGCTTCAACCCCCATCCTGGAGGGCCAGAGCTTTGATTTCGGAGTGTCTCTCTCCTAGACAGATCGTCTTCTCTACGACTCAAGAAATCTATCTTAATTTTTTTGATTTTATACTATTCCTAAAATCGAGGATTACCCCTTCCAGCGGATTCTTCTTCCTCTGCGCCTTTCCCGTCGTTGGGGTCTTCATCCGCAACCCTGGACAAGGGAGTCTTACAGAGTACTATCAGCCGGGGCCAGCTGAACCCAGGTTTTTTTGCGAGGTGTTACTCCTCGATCCCTCCAGGCCAGGCTTGGAACTGGTATAGCGGTGTTAACGAAACATGTGAATATCTCAAATTTTAATTCCATTGATATAGAAAGTATTTTCATCAGTAAAACAAATTATTATTTGGCATAGTCTCGATATTGGTTAATTCTAATCGCCACATTTCCTCAAAATTCCAATCTTTAGTCTTTATCGTCTTCCGAGAATTGAAGAATCATTATTAATTTGTATAGGTGAATTTTTTGTTTATACCCGGTGTATGTAACTTTGACTGGCTTCACAGTTAGATGCTACTTCTTTCTCTTGTCTAAAATATCTCCTCGAATGAAGCGATCGGGAAACTTCTGATTAAATCCGTTTCAATGCAAGAATATTTCATCCAGTTTCACAGTTTTGCTTCTTGAAATATTTAAACAGGTGTTAAATCATAATTATATAAAATATTAACTTCACAAAAACTGAATTCACAAAAACTGAATTCACAAAAATCTACTCAACACACTTTACTTTAACTAATGAATATCCATAAAATGAGGTTACAAATAAGCCAGAATATTTGACATTTATTCAGAGACGGACCTTGAATTCTAAATTTGTTAAAACTGCCAAAATCATGAATCATAATTAGTATCATTGATTCCAATACCATCTGAAAAAAAATCGCTTGCCATAGGATCTGGGTTTAAAATTATTGGCCACGATGACCCTGTGATGTCATATATGACAATTACATTACAAAATTTTTGATTGATCAAAAACCTAATATATAAAATATTTCAGGACATTCAATATATTTAAGTTACGACTTTTGTTAACAAAAACGTCATTAATGTTCTCTAAATCAATGAAAAGCTAGTTTTCAAAATATTTCAAATTCAATAAAATAAAAAACTGAAGCTAAAACGCACCACGAGAGATTTCTTCATTACATTACATTTCATTACAAAGCATACAAAAAATTGGAAAAGTTATTCAAAATATCAGATTCATAATGGAGTCGACTCTATTTTCTATAACTAGTCAAACCTTAGTTCCTATACACTTCGAGGACTTCGAGAAATTTAATCTACTAGAAAAATAGAGAAAGCAAATGCCTTCATATTGTCTTCGTATCTAGAGCAATTTTTGAAGACACTCAATTCTAGAACCATATACCTAAGGAAAGAAAGTTTCTGTTATGGATCTTCAAATTTTCGCACATGAAGATTTGAACCAAAACCAACTTATTCTCGTTTACTGTATAATTTCTATTGCAATCCCCGGAAAATGTCTGAATAAAAATATTTAAAAAAAAATTGTTCAAATCTATATTAAGTTCATTCACAATGTTGCTAACTCCAAATGATCATAGAAATCTCTCGTGGTGTGAGTAACGAAATATAACACAAAAAAAACAAGAGAGACCAAGTAGGGATCGCGTGTACATAGCTTTCCGAAAAAAGAAGCGGCTGAGAGGGGCTAATGAGGCTTCTTCTGCCGTCAGGTCTGGACGACTTTCGCTGTCCACCATGCAACAAAAGCCTCAGTTCCCTTACAAGACTCAAGAGGCATATCCAGAACGTTCATATGCGCCCTTCCAGAGAACCAGTCTGCAACATTTGCAAGAGAGTTTACAGCAGCCTTAATTCCCTAAGGAATCACAAGAGTATATACCATAGAAACGTAAAGAATGTTAAAACTGAAGAGATGATTACACCCCATTCTTTTTATCTTTGAGACATGTTAGTGGTCGCGTAAGAAGGGTTCGGTGGAATTAATTTGTTTTTATTTGCTTGTTTAATTGTTCATTTTAAAGGGGGCAAAATTTATGTTTTTTTTTAGTTTCACAAATAGGGCAGTGGAGGATTTGAATATATACTGCATAACTTGAATAACAATATTTTTTTCTTTCCGAATAAACATTGTTTCTTATCATTTTCAACTGATTTTGTTTTCAAAAAGTGTATATATTTATTGCCTTTGATCACTGCATTTATATATAATCACGTACAAACGTACAAAATATTATGTTCCAAATTTAATTTTTATTTATTCCATAATCATAAGTTGTTATTGTTTTTAAATATATTTTTATCTATGATTCACTGAAAAATGGACAGAATATGTTTTTTTGTAGATAGGGTTTTTATTATTAAGTTCACATATATTTTTAAATACTTCATTAGGATAAAATCGACTTTATTATCGAAAGCCGAACCTAAATAAATATTTGAGATTATTATAATTTGCATAGAGCTGAAAATGTGTACAAATTTTAAATAAAAATATCAAAAATCTTCTATGATCTTGCTTCTGCAATTTTTCTAGAGAACGGCGGGTGTGAGGAGGATTGGTCAGCTGTAGTTCAGTATATAATACAATTATCTGCAAGTTATTCTTGCTGTTTCCATACAAATCGACGTTGCTGATGAGTCACATTTCTGGAAGTTGGAGATCGTATTCCACATAATATACATATCCACATCATTTAACGGATTTTTCAACATGGTTTCTTCAATGGTATATCTTTTCCACTTTCTACTTCCTCCTCTTCCGGTATTTCTATAAACTGTTTCAAGTTTGTAAGTATATCACGAGAATTGTCATTTGTTGTATTCAATATATTACAGCAAAACTGGTCGTGAAAATTGATATACATTAGAGAACAAAAATTGTAAGATATGTTTTTCTGTAACAAGAGGTAATCTAGTTTGAATTGGATGCTATTAGCATGACATAAGTGTGATAAGCAGGAGCAAATTGTTGGCAGGAAACAAGGTAATTGTACTCGTTTATTGTGAGAAAGATCAATTTTGTTGAACTTTTCAAAAGGTCCAATGAAATGATGACGTTTTTCAAATTCCAATATTGTTGTTAAATATCTGTATGCTTGACATTTTGGATATGTAGATAATCTTTCCGATTATCATATCTTTGTCTATAATCATCATTACCTTCTGGAGAGCAGATAATTCAGTAATCTCCGGCTTCTTTGCGACAATTATTATTATATAAATTGTCAGCTTTCCTTTGTTTTGGACCTGCCCTTTAAAAAGACATTCTGGCACCTCTCTCTTCTTCTTTCCTTCAACTTCCACATTACATCATAAGTTTGGTATTTCCCTCTTATGTTCATGTCCCTTCGTCTGTTCACCAGAATGAGCTGTTATCCTTAGATGCTTCATCTCAATTTTTAGCGTCGTAATCTCAGTTGCCATCATGAACCACTTATCGGTGTTTCTACTTTATGTTTTGGTCATGATTGACCCTATATTCTGGATTTGTAGGTTTCGTTAATATTTTCATTTTTCCATACTGGATATTTCAGATAAATGCTGCTTCCTCCATTCGTCCTCCAGAAATCCAGTGCTTGTAATGTTGCATCCAAGATATTCGAATGAAAACATGTAATACCGTTTGAAGATCATCTTAAGACACAGCGATTAGTACAGCATAATATATTCATTTTGTGTGCTCCCATGTGGTATCCTTAGTCCGTTATCAATTGTTCTATTGCTGGTTCAATTATGAGGACATAATCTGCTTTTTTGACTAGAATGTTCGGTGTTGTAAATTTCTCATGTTACACTGAAATTAAGAGAAACTTGTTCATGAGGTTTGCAAGTAACGCTCCTTACACACACACCGACATTGATCCGTCGATAAAAAGTCGGCCTACAACTTTTTATTATTGATCCTTCCAAACTGACCGACGCCGACACACGGCTTCATCGACACCGATTTGTTGTCGGCCGTTGCCACTACTATGCTACGCAGGTCGTTCCAAGAAGACGTGATGAAGTACACACTTTCATATACACCGATTGTTGTCGACCCTAATGCTCCAGTACGCAACTGAGGAAGAAAATTAGAGACAGTAAGAAAAGTAGAGCAGGACGGAAAAAACCCAAATCGTATATTTTTAATAACCAATTGCGTTTTCTCGAAAAATTATACCACTCAAGAGAAACCGTGAACAGAATCACTGAAGGTGAACCACAAACAACAGAAGCAGATAATTCTACTAAACTTGTCGAAGGAGATGTAGGCGATCGTCCTATTACAGTAACCGCTGGCGAAAATACAGCATCTAATCAAGAACACGGAAGGACAAAAAACGAAATATGAAAAGCGCTTGAACCCCAAAAACCCAACAATAAAATGTCCTTTTTTAAACTTGGATACATTTTATGAAATTGACATGCTTCAATTTCAAATGGGGGTTTTGCTGCTAATTCAAAGCATAAAAGATAAGAAAAACACGGTATCTTACCCTCCCCAATTTTTTCCACTCAACTTCTCCAAGTAATCAAACAAACCCCAACATTTCCTATACCCTGACTCCGATACCTCGTGTAAGCTCTAACATTTTCTACCCAACAACAGCAATAACCCATCCACAAACTTGGCTCAACAAGACTAATCGGCATAAAATTTAGTCAGCATTATCGTCTGTTCTACAGCAATTCACGATAGAGCCGTAACTGCTGGGATACATGCCAGCAAACGATCCCATTCCTCTTTGTCAACAACATCAACACACCAATACTAAAGAATAAAAAGTGTAAAATAATCCTACTTCATATCGTTTTTCATTGATAGGATGAACATAGTGAGGGTGTACAGGTCTTTTTTTTTCTACGGCGGTAGTATAACCAGAAACCGACAATTTTGGCACGATCCATCATTTCCTCATCAACAATAGAACTGATGCGAAAAAAACCGTCCCTGTACTGCAACTGCGTGGGTTATAGCCGATAAGTTCACTGGAAAAAATCGGTCTGTGTGAAAGTGGTTATGTTCCGATAAAATATCGCCAGACTTTTTATCGACGGACCAATATCGGTGTGTGTGCAAGGAGCATAATGCGTCCAACGACGTTGTTTGATATTTTTCTTCACTATAAAACTATAATTACGCTATTAATATTGATGCATATACGAATATACCATATGTTTTCGTAAACTAAATGTTTGATATCGAGTGAAAGTGCATATTTGAATATTTCTGGAATGCTGATCGTTGGGATGAGTATCTTGTGAAGAATTACATGATCTTCATGTGTTACTTGACCTGCTTTTAAAACACGAAAGAATGCGAAATGTTCGTTCTTGCATAATGTTTTTGCAGAGATAAAATATGTAGGGATATTTAATATAATTCATAATAATTATTCAAGTATTCAAGGTGGGTACTCATTTTTAGCTCTAAGCAAATTATTCGCAAAAATAACGAATATTATGCCGGAACAAAATAATATTTATTACATTATTACTTTAGATATACGTGTTGCCTTTACTAATTTCTGGGTCTCACATAAAACATTATTCAATTTACATGTTTCTGATAATTTGATCATTTTGTATCAAGGGTGTTCAAAAAAATTTTAATTTTCAAAATATTCCATGCTCATTTTCAATAATTTCAGAACATAAGATTTTCAGATTTCTTCGTAGTCATTCAAGATGTACTCCTAAAACGTGGTATAAATCACATCCAAATCAACTCGTACAGAAATAGTCCATGTTTTTCGACGTATAGTTTCTCAAACTGCTTTTTGCGTAAAAATTCCAATAAATCCTTGTCATAGCTTCGTTCGATGTTGTATTTGTTTTCTTGATAATCTGTAGTAAAGATTACGAAACATTCTCCTGCGTTCTTTCACATAATTTTTGAAATATTTGAATCTATTTTTTATTCTCTGCATTTCAAAATTATTAGTAGCAATTATATGTACCGTATACAGTAGAATTAAGTTTTATTGTCTGTTTACAGTGAGTAATTGTTAGAAAACAATTAGAAGCATACGGTAACAAAATATTGGGGGTGCATATTAATGGGACCGTTCATTTCAAACGTCACAGATTGAGATATATTTTCCTTCAATCTAATGATTTGGCAATGAAATATCAAAAAATTCTCGAGGACCTCCAAGATACTGAAAAAAGTGTCCCGTAGGTAACTTTTATTTGGTACTGCTTCACCTCTCATGGCAATCATTTCTGTATGAACGAAAATAAGCTCTGCTAACACCTTTTCAATCGTACTTAGAATCATTTTCAGTTTCAATGCAATGGCTGTATACCATCGATATGTCAAATAATGATAATAACGTCAAATTTTAAATAGAAACTCAATATTCTTAATGATATCTTAGAACTGCGGTCCTGTAATATGTTTAGTTTCTCGTCCATGTAGAAAATGTACTTTATGAGAATATTTTTCTCCTTCCATAAACATTTACGTCATTTTCTTATGTAAATATTCCCATTGCAACTATCCACAAAAAAGTAGTTTTTTGTTGGCAATGGAACGAAAAAACGGCCACTTTCTCTACATAACCATATGAAATTTCTAATAGACTTTCAATCAAAATTATTTGTTCTTCTTCTTTCTTTCTTTTCCTGGCCCTACAACTTTGGGTGAGTCTTGGCCGCATCCACTATCACCCTCCATCTTCCTCGATCTTGTGCTTCCATTCCCCATTGTTGGACTCCCATTCTAGATACATCGGCTGTAACGGCATCTTTCCATCGTTCCTTGGGTCGGCCTACTGATCTTCTACCATCTGGTCTCTCAAGGAATACTGTTTTTAACAATCTGTGGTCCTTTGATCTCAATGCATGCCCTGCCTTAATGTGTCTGACTATGTTCTCACTGCCATACAGCGCTGACAACTCAGCATTGTGGCGTCTTATCCAGCGTCCTGTTGCCTCATCTTGTTGCGGTCCAAATATCAGTCCTTCCTTTTAAAGACAAGAATCTTACTTATTTCCCGTTGATTAAGGGTCCCAGTTTCGCGTATGTCACGGGGCGAATAATTGACTTGTATATTGTTAATTTGGATTGTCTTCTTAACAGTTTAGATCTCAAGAGTGTTGTAAGAGAATATAGCGCCCTATTTACCGCCATTATTCTTGCTGAGACATCTCTTTCTACTATAACTATCGCACCTTAACCACTTCAAAGTTGTACTCATTAATGGAAATATTCTGTCTGATTCTAGGTCTTGGGTTATTGGTTACTACCATGTATTTCGTTTTTTCTTCATTTACTCGTAAACCCAGGTTACCTGCTTCCTCCTCGAGTTGGAAGAACACTTCTCTCATATCTCCCATTGAATGAGCCACCGTACCTATATCATCAGCAAAAGCCAACAGTAGTTTTGAAGCCTGCTTAGCAAAACCTTCAGTTAGTTTCGATGTTATTTTACCAAACTCCAGGGACAAACTGAATAGAAACGGTGAGAGGGGATCTCCTGGTCTGAGTCCTTATGTTACCCTAAATGGAGTTGATGCTCTGCTTCCTATCCTCACCTGTGCATATGAGTTTACCACACAAATTTGTGTTAGCTCCACCAATTTCCTTGAGATGCCCATTTCTAGCATTACCACCCACAACCTGCTTCTTTTTATACAGTAATATGCTTGCTGGAAATCAACAAAGATTTGGTGAACATCCCGGTTGAATTTCCAGTTTTTTTCTAATATTTGTCTGATCGTGAATATTTGATCTATCGTTTCGATTATTTGTTCGATTTATTCAAATTAGTACTATTCAATACCCGTCATTATCAGTTATTTTTATATGGGTTTTCCATTTAAAGCCAAAACTTTGTTCCTTAAAATACTGAAACTGTAAATTGGAAATAACACAACCATCAAATATGCACAATGAAATTGTTACGATTTATTATAGTTTCTAAAAAATATTTTCATATTTCATTAATTCACTCCTGACTAATATATGATTTTTATTCTCCACTAGAATTTATTTATTTATTTTTATTTAAATCTATTTTTGTTATGCAAAGAACTGTTACAGCAATTTACATTGTTTCTGTACCGTATTTCCAATAATTTGATTGACAGATCATATTTAACTATTCGGTGTACAGTTAAGAGCCTGATTCTCGTTAAATCATATTTAGGATCAAAATGGTTTTAACTGACACCCCTTTTCCCAAAAATTGATACCCCTACTTGGATGTCACATCCTGCATCAAACAATTTCCCGTTCACCTCTATACGACATAGAGTCCATTCTAACTATAACGCAGACTAAATTAATTCTACTTTGAATTCGTCGAGGACACCGCCTCTTGTCAAAAAGAAGCATAATTAATTGTTAAGCCTAGACATGTATTTATCCCATTTGTTATCAATCAGTGGCAGAAAACTACTTTTTCATTCACTAATACCGATGACTTTATCTTGTAACAAAAAGTTCCTAATCCCAAATTAAAATAATTAAAATAAATTATAGCATATCTTTGCTAAGTTTGGAGAGTCAAGAAGACTGATTTTGGTTTTTAGATCATATTTGAGAGATACTATGTCTTTATTTCTCAACTCATATTTTTGGAAATTGT
This sequence comes from Galeruca laticollis, assembly GCA_963921935.1. NCBI lineage: Eukaryota > Metazoa > Arthropoda > Insecta > Coleoptera > Chrysomelidae > Galeruca > Galeruca laticollis. The sequence continues at coordinate 73,962,284 of OY998175.1, forward strand.
GTCAAAAGATACTGTGAAATGAATCAATTAAATGGCAATGATCTATTGAAAACGACAAAGAGCAATTAATTTCAGTAGTTATATGTGAAATGAAAATACTAATACAAACAGTATTTGAAAAAAATATGAACTATGTTATAATGTAACAAAAACAGAATTTTCATATTTTGTCAAACACAAATATTATTTTGAACATAAAACAAATATTTTGTAAAGGTATTAATGCACAACAAATAATTGAAAAGCTGTAAATACTAAAAATACTAATGAACTGTGAGTAAATTAAATTAGTCAAATTAAAATATGGTAAAAACGGTTTTGAGAGAGTAGTTAATTGAACTTCAAAAACTGCTGTTCTGAAGTTAAAGTACGTACAAATAATAATATGATTTCCCGTTTTCTAAGATGAGTGAAATCAGATTTAAAAAGTCAAGCGTGTGTCATCATGAACAACTAAATTCTATACAATTTAAATATTAAACTTCAGAATCAGAAAAGTTAATAAACATAAAAAGATGTATATAAAACGTAATATTCATCTAAACTACCCTGCTACATCTTCCCAAAATTATTGAAATGTAAAAGATAAATTTCTCGTTGGAGATTCATTCAATATCGATTTATATTTTCTATGCGAGTTATTTTTTTAGTAATAATTTGGATTGCAACATCCGGCGTCAACAGATATTTAACTCACTTTTTAAACAGTTTGATTTCATTTCAATAAATACAATTACACTCAAGAGATACCCTACTTAAACTAAAATATATTAAAATTGAATAAGCAGCTCGCAAACATTTGTTTTTAAAATTTTTGTTGATCATTTTGTACGTTGATTATATACAACGTACATAATGGTTAGCAGGAATATTAAAAACAAATGTTTGCAAGCTGCGATAAAAGTTCAAAGCAAGAAGCTTTGTTGTCGAAATATGATCATTGCCATTTTTTTAACATTTGTTATCCATTATCATATATTTTTTCTCTCGTGGTTTTTTGTCCATTTTTCAGGTCTCTTTTATTAATAAGAAGTCACATATTGTGACACTAATTTATATATACATATATCTATATTGCTTATTGTACAAACGCTTGGAAATTTATATATGCTAAATTATTTTCAGAGGGATATAAAATAGTAGATAGAAGGTAAATTAGTTATAAATATTTGTCTTGCCAATCCTATCTCACATGGTTATCTTCATCCCTTTGAATCGTATGGATTAGAATCAACAAAGGTTCATCAGTTCCATATGTACCCAACGTATAAGTTGGTTCGGTGAATCTTTTCCCTTGCGTCATTAATATCTGATAACATAACCGACAAATGTCAAATTATTTTGTTCTGTTCTTAACTATAAATAAAAAGAGATGCGACTTAAAAATTATGTCGGTTATGTTATCAGATCTTAATGACGCATGGGAAAAGATTCACCGGATCAACTTGTACATCTTCAGTTCAATATAAATTTGGTTAACTTTGTTCTGTTATTAAGTTTGTACGAACGTGCTTTCTCATAAATGTGTTTCATTCATTCCAAAAGAAAACTACATTCTATTATTTGTTCATCGAAAACCATTTTTTTTGCTTTGTTTTAAATTGACCTCACCGAAATATGTTGCGCCTAATATGATTAGTAACCTCTTTTAATTTGAAATTGCTGGTTACCAATATTGTATAATATGCCGTATTAGAGGAATTAAACGGATCAGAGGCAAGGTAATTATCTGCAAATGGCCATTTTCACTTTTTTATCCATTTAATCAAAAATGTATGGTGATTTTTTTCCAATATTGATAAAGTGAAGTGTGATACTTTACTGGGTTCATCTTCATTAATAAATTAGAATACGAGTTCATATAAATAATTCGGGATAATGAGAAACATACGAGGTCTGATTAAAAAATAATCGTTTTCAATTTTTTCCAAAAGTATTTATTTATTCATCAATAACTATCTTGTCCTTTTCAAAGTAATCCCCCTCAGATATGATACACTTATGCCAGCGTTTTTTCCAATCCTCGAAACACTTGTGAAACTGCTCCTGTTTCGATTTTTCTTTTATCTCCTCAATCATAACAAAACGCTTTCCTTTCATCGGTGTCTTCAGTTTTGGGAAGAGGAAAAAGTCAGCGGGGCCAAGTCCGGTGAATACGGTGGTTGAGGCATGATAACGGTTTTGTTTTTGGCCAAAAACTCACGCACACACATCGATGTGTGAGCCGGTACGTTATCATGGTGCAAAATCCATGATTACTTTTTCCACAATTCTGTGCGTTTCTGAAGAACTGCTTCGCGCAAACGGCGCATAACTTCAAGGTAGTATTCCTTATTGACCGTACGACCTTGTGGCAAGAATTCATGATGTACCACGCCATTGCAGTCGATGAAAACAGTGAGCAAAACCTTCACATTTGACCGAATTCGACGTGCTTTTTCGGTCTTCTGGACGCTTACATAATTGAACTTGTGTTCTGCTCATAGTAAACTCGCCAAACCCCAAAGTCATCATTTCAAATGTCCTTGCGCATTGAATTTTATTTTTTACACAAAATTTAATACAGTTTCTTTGATCCATTTTTACGGATAGTAAAAAATCGAAGAGCACATTAATACACGACTAACCTTTTTATCTATCAAAAACAAACTGACAATCCAAAATGGCTGATATTGCCCAACATATATAACAGACATGTGTACCAACATAACAGAAAAAAAAATGCGAAAATCGATCATACGTAACTCACGAAATTTGAAAATAACGGTTATTTTTTTATCAGACCTCGTATACCTACATTTGTAAATTCAAATTAAATATTCATTTATACTCAATGAAGGTTGGTTCTCATAAACGCTTCATCATGCTTTACTACACTTGACTTAATCGGGCGCCAAAATTCCGTGCCTCATCATACTTTTCCTCCCTAGGAAGGAAAAGTACTTTTCCTCCCTAGAGAGGAAAAGTAAATGTGACGTCATAGTACGTTATCAATGAAATAATTTTTGCAATTCCGAGACTAAAGTGGTCACTTCAGTCTCACATGTTAGAAAACTCATATGTATAACAAGGGTGTAAAGTGCCTTTTCCTCCCTCGAATGATTACTGCCCTCCGCTACGCGTCGGGCAGTAAACTTCATCCTCGGGAGGAAAAGTAGCACTTTCCTCCCTTGTTATACAAATAGCTACTCTTGCGTAGCAGTTCTCATTTGCGCTACGCCTCCCTTGATTTCAAGAGGCTCGACGCTCCAATTGTCGGTGGGCTTTTTATCACACGTTGAAGTGCAGCGCCTCTCGATCAAGTAGAAATATGAATCCCAATGCACAAATACCCACGCGGAAGGTAGTGATTTTTGTTATGTGCTGTTTTATTTGGTGGACTTCTCTGCTACTAATCCAAATAATAAATTTAATTACTCTGGAGACATTCTATAATATTTATAAAATTTGTTTTCGTCTTCTACCAGTCGTGTAAAAAGCGTGTGAAATTTCCCTTCAAGCAGCCTGGATCGAAAAATATCATGTACCCAATATCTCCGACGATTTATTTTCTTGCGTTGTTCGTAATAACATACTGTCAGAAATGCTTGTACTTAACATTTCAATCGAAGTTTTCTCCGTCGTAACTAAACAAACTGCTGGATTCGCTTGAACTAACGCCCCGATGCTCCGATTTTGAAGCTTATACAGTTGAATTATTGGATCATTATACCTAATAACATTAGCGGCAAATGTCAAATTATTTTGTTCTGTTCTTCACTTTTAGTAAAACGAGATGTGTCGGTTATGTTATCAGATATTAATGACGCACGGGTAAAGATCCAGATATTCAACTGTATGTAAATTCATCTCGGTAAATTGACGCTTTGTCTCGAAGCTAACCCAAGCACAATGAAGCGCGGTAAAGCGTATATGAGAACCGGCCTTAAGGCAGATCTGCATCGAACTGACTGCGTTCAGATACGAACTTGTTTGAATTGGCGCCCTATGAACGGGTATTACCAATTTTAAGAAAACTAATAGCTGTCAGTAGGAAGTAGCTCCCATAAAACTTATGTTGAATTTGGTTTGGAACGCATTTTGATAATTCTTTGGGCTCCAAAGCACTATCAGAAAAAAAAATTAAATTACTTTTGCCATTTTATACTTTTTTCAATCGTTTCATACAAAATTCTATGTACTTGAAAATACCACGATCTTTTGGGATCTTATCACATCTATTCCGATTTGTCTTCAACCTTTTCCTCCCTCTATCTACTGTATGGCGCTCTGTAATGTAGTTTGAGGTACTAATTATCATTGTTCTACATATCTTCTTCACTCTAGAATTGTCCTTTTCATAATATACATTTTAGTTTTTGATGGTATTTACAGTTCCTTGGTACCAATGATGTCTAAATCTTTGTTGAAGAATTAGTTACAATTTCCATCTAAATACGGGTTTTGTTTGACGGAAAGCGCAAATTCAGTTTGATGATCGGAATTCGAATAAACTAAGCATCAGTCTAGTTATTTTTATCAAATTTCCATTGAATTGGTGATCTTTGAGACAATTAGGTAACTTAGGCAATGAGAGGATTTTTTTGGAAATTATGTGTTCGTTTTGATGTAACTACAAGGTTAATAACAGCAACATCATACACGTTCAAATTTAAATTCAACACGAAGAAATTTTCCAATATTTTAACTGATTTGCCTTCTTACGACCTATAAACGTACCTATTTTTAATAAAAAACCATACTTAAGACTAGCTTGACCTACATTTACATTAACATAAATATAAAAAAATTAAAAGCGGGGGCCTAATGGGTTCTTGTCTCTTGTTCTCGGTTGCTCTCGGGAATCAACAGCCGAACGTCGTCTCAGTTTCCCCCTCCCTTTGAACGCCAGCCACCGATGTGACGTTTGCGGCAAGCTACTCAGCACCAAACTAACCCTCAAACGGCATAAGGAGCAGCAGCATCTCCAGCCGTTGAACAGTGCAGTCTGCTGTCTTTGCCGGAAAGTGTTTCGAACTTTAAATTCGCTGAATAACCACAGAAGCATTTATCATAGGAGGCAGAAAGACATTCATAATAATAATCCGCCTGTTAAGCCCCCGCTATGATTCTTTTTAATTTCTATTTGAGACTAGACGATGTTTTAGAAATGTTTTTCTTAAACCTAAACAGGTAGCAAAAGAAAATTATGACGGTGAATCCAGAGAATAATAGTTTTTGTAACATTGAATCATATGAGTAAAAATGTACAAAAAGCAAACAACAAACAGTTCGGCATCTTCATGTTTAATGCAAAATGTCCGTAAGTAATTATTCTATTCAAATAAATCATAATTATACTTCAATATTTGTCAACAAGAAGTAGTTTGTAAACAAACACAAATTCTCCAAGGAAATTAAAATATATCCTTCGAAATTGTAATCCAATTCTTTCTACAAGATTTTGGAAATTATTCATTAGTTTATATTTTCGAAGTTAAATTTTACTGTCCTATTCAAATAAATTGAAGGGATAAATTCTGTTCTCATTACTGGATTCTTACTTTCGAAAATAAGCTGTAAAAAAAGTTTTACTACACCTTTTAACGTCAGTTCTCTTTATTACACAAACTATATTATCTCTGCAGTTTTACGTTTTTTTTTTTAATTTGAACGAAGATTGATGCTTGTTAAAGGTAATTATACTTACAAAAATGCTTTACTTGCTGGGGTATGAATTGAATATATTAAAAATTCAGCATTACCTGAACCTGACAAAACTGTGTCAGCCTTTTAAACAAACTTTCAAGTTCATGAAAACTCATTTCTAGTATTTTCTTTACTATTCCTTAATGCTTAAACAATACTATTCATTCCAAAAAAGTTAAACAAGACAAACTGCTCTTCTAAAAGTTTCACACTGAGACGACCTGATAAACTATTGTTTTTCGCGTTTTCTGTAGACTCTGAGTATCAACTAGTATTGAATTATTCAATTTAAATTACAAGATCAAATTTTAAAATCATTTTTGACTCAGTATATATATATATATATATATATATATATATATATATATATATATATATAATAAATTTGTTTGTTCACTAAATTTAAACTAGATGCTTCAAGAAAATGCTCAGGTTCCAAATATTCAAGTTTTTCGGAATTAATCAAACTGTGTATCAAAAAACATTGACACTTTTTAATAAAAATTCATAGTATATATAATATTCTAATATAAGATTTTTTAATCAAAAAAGAATGAAATTTCACAGGCGGTTATTTTATAATCAATATTCAAAAACAGTTTTTATCCATGAATGAATAGCGATCTATTAAAATGGTTAATTATTATTCATACTAATTCTAGATGAGAATAATTTCTATTCATACCCCATAATCGTATTTGCGCTCAAACTTTTCCGAAATATCGTCTAGACTATTCTGTCAAGCAGTCGTTTATTCTTCTATGGAGATCATAATTTAACAATAAAAAACGAACAATTATAAGTATTACTACAGGGAGATCTTCTCCTCCTATGCATTATTTCTCAATTTAATTTACAAAATCTTATAAACAATTAATTTTTATTACGAAGAATAGAATTAAGAATAATTACAGAGATGTTTCCCAAGCGTCATTTTTTTCAATATTCTTTATTGACATTTTGGATCCCTAAATACAATATTTAAAAGAATTATATAAAAAAATTGTAAGCCGATGTCCTGGCGATTCTTCCAAATATTGTGTGCGTCTGTGGTAAAGACATAGCTCCATGGTAGTATAGCATAATCCATACGGTTTGATTATTTATAATACACTTTGTCCCCGGTATGTGTTTGTGTGTCCTAGATTGTATAAGCAGGGTTTTCCCTGAAAAGCAGCTGGAAAATAGTGTCTTAAAATTGATCAGCTACTATCACCCACTATCTGGGATGTCTTCTGCGCGATTTGCGTCTTTGAGACTCTTGCGAAGATCCTTTGGCAGACAATAATTATAAATGTTTGACGAGATTTTGGTTATAAAGTCTTTTATATTAGGTATATCAATTTTGTCATGTAACCAAGAGTTTCTGGGTAGTTTAGGATAACAGATCCATCCGTAAACACTTGTTCTGTATCAACTTCAGGGAATGGAAGTTGTGTTTAGTGTCTATGAAGTATACTGGAGCTGTGAGTATAGGTCTTAAGATGTATTTGTATGTGAGTATTTTGCTTTGACAGGAGAGTTTGCTGTGTGTACATATGAGTGGGTACAATCTACTCATTGCAATCTTGGCTTTGTATACTTGTTGCATGTTGCATATTGTAGGGTATTGTTAGGCGTAATGAATTATCCATCTTATAAAGCTGTGATTGCAAGTAGTTGTTTTTTCGAGCTATTCTCCTAAGTAATAAATACTCTGTTTTGGAAGCGTTAATAGCTAGTTTGTGTTCGTGTAAATGGGTATTATTTTCGTGTTTATGTGTGTTTTTGCAACTTCCACTGCGTGATCTGGATTCTTAGCTGTTGATACGAAACAAGTGTCGTCGGCGTATATAGCGTACTTGTGGGGAAGTTGGGAGATTGTGGATGAATAAGGAATATAACAAAGGTTATAATACGGTACTCCATCTTGGATGGAGAATGGTCCAGCTGTGTGATTATTTATTTTGGAATAGAATTTTCTGTTAGTTAAATACGAGTTTAATAATTTGATCAAGTAGTTAGAAATCTCTAACTTGATAAGTTTATAAACTAGCCCCTTGAGCCAAACGGAGTTAAATACCTTTTTGTATGTCTATTGTGACCTTTTGAAATTCTTCTCAGATATGGTTTACGACTCTAATAATTTGCGCTACTGTGCTATAGCTACGCGTCATCATCGATATGAATCAAATCGCTAGTTGAAACAATATAAATTTCACATACGCTTTTTCACTCTGTCCAAACTATTTGAAATATTGAAATACATCTCTCACTTAAATATACTGTAATATTTTCATGATTTACTGACTGGCGTAAATTTGGCTCCTTTTATTTATGATATTTATAAAACACTGACCGTGAGTCGGTGAATGATGTAAGATGGAATATAGATATAATATATATCTATAGTTTTCAGAGTCTAAACTAGAATTGTTCAGCTGTGTACTTGTTGGCTATCGTTTTAGCTTCCCTTCAACTTTCCCGACTTTTAATTAGCTGGCTTGAAGTTTGTATCATCAAAAAGGATTTCATTTTGAAGTTTTTTTATTCATCAGATGGCCATTGATTTGTGACTTTCATTTCATATCATGAAGAATCTACTATTTAACAACTAAGTTGGAATTTCTGGTATCGTTGGTGATATTCATATTGACCACAGTTTACTACCACCTTAAACTGTCTGACGCGCGTTTCGTTAACCAAGTTATCGACTTCAGAGGCAGAAGGTAAACTAAACAGTCTCTGAAGACGGCAACTCAGGTATCGAAACGCGTAACAGACGTAAGTGTGAGTGATGGTGTAGTGGGAGTAAACAGTGTGTTCAGTATTATTTAACAGGTATTGCTGTTTCCATTACGATTTCAAATGCATGCTGTTTGCTATTCATAGAATATATAAATGTTATTCATGACGTTTCCAAACTGTTAAAATAATGGAAAATCACTTATTATGTAGTTACATGACGCAAGGGAAACCTGTTATTATTCTCACAATATGTTATTTTTCGTTTACTGATTTCTCTACTAAGCGACTTTATTATAAAACATCTGAATTTCTGTGATTATTCAGCTTAATAGTGATTGATTCCTAAAATATTTCATAAGATATAAGTAATTGAATATACGAAAATTACAAATCTGTTTTATTACATGTTTTTTTTTTCAATAGATAAATGTTAAAATATGATCTCTAACGTTTTTGAAACATATAATATTAGTATAAATTGCTCATATTCGTAATTAGAAACAATGGAGATACTAAATAGGATGAATTTTTCGAAACCCTATTACTTAAATTACTACTTTACAAGAATTGTGATGGAAACAGGTTAGTTGATCTAATTTTGAAAAATTTCAAATATTAGGAGTTTAAGAAGATAAATTTTGAATTATTTCATATAATATAGAAATTTAGCGCAATACATTTATTGTAGGTACTATCTTGGCGTCTAAATTGAAGAAAATTTAAGAATTATTTCATCTATCTAGAAAAAAAATATGGAAATTGTCTGACTACTTACTGTGCTAAAATTTAAGCAACGTAAGCTAATTTTCTACATGTATTGTATAATTACCTCTGTTTTGAAGACATGACACGTTAATTGTTGATAGTATGAATTTTTGGTATCCACACTTTCTCCCGAAAGGGGGTGAAACTAAGTCGTAATCACTGTATTAAATGAAACTCACTGTTTCTTGATAATTCCACAATATATTGTGGAATTATCTAGTTTCATTCAATACAATAATATGAATAGATTCCACTGAGTAATCACTTCAACTTTCTAATTTATTGGAAGCAATTTGTACCAAAGGATAGATAATACAAAAGATACAAAAGTGTCCGAATAATGCAGTGAAGCTCCTGTATATAGTTATAACAGATTAGCAGGAATTTTAATAATCGCGAACCAAGATGATATAGAGATACTCTATATCTTGAAAACAAAATAACTATGGGGTATTTTTTTTCAATATTAATAATTGAGATGCTATTTAGAGCATACTGAGAACCTTTGAGGCTTTGCTCACTGTGTGTTAGTGCCTGTGTATTTCTAACCTAACGATGGAAAAACTAGAGATTCATGATCGAATTCAGTTTTATTGTTTTTCAAAATATCCTTTTGATGTAACTTCAAAACATGGGTTTTGAATGCATCAACCGCATGTCTAGGCGACGAAAATTGTTGACTACATAATTTATTTTTGATTGCAGTAAAGAGAGAAAATAAATTTTTTTGTAGAATTTGGCTGATGTTCTTAGACCCATACAATCAGTTGTTGTTTCGGGCTCGTATGTATGGACCCATAATTCGTCATCTGTGCAGATATTATACACAACCCTTGAAGAACCGTGAACGTCCTTTTTCTATATATCCTTGCACCAATCGAAAGTAGACTTCTTTTGAGCGTTTGACCCCACATATCTGCCAAATATATACATTTAAACTAATTCAGGATTAGAAACTCGAAAAATAAATTACTCTATTGATGATGAGAGACTGAAACTCCAATAGAAAATAATCAATCTCAAAACCTGGAAGAAACAAATGAACAAAATGTCTTAGAAGATGAAAATTATTACATAGAAAATGAGCAGACCGACTTAGGAAGTGATTCGATTCCTAAACATCAGACAAGTGCAAAATTGGGAAAAAGTCTTAGGGGTAATAATGGCCACCGCTGGTATACTTCTGTTGCCAACAGAAGCAAACGAATTTCAAAACGAAATATTGTAAATATAATACAAGGATATGTCGGAGATACACGGAATCCTCAGACGCCATTGAATGTTTCCCATAGTTTGCTGAATGATTCTATTTTTGAAAAAATTATGATTCATACCAATACAGAGATAGGAACTAAATCTAGAAACTACAAAGTGTCCAAATCCACTATTTCCGGTACTAGTCTAGAATAATTACATGCTACGATTGAATCCATTATATCCGTTTCTACATTGATATAGGTGGGTGCTTCATCAATGTTTGAAGTATTACGATAAGAATCGATGCACCCTAGTCTTGATAATGCATCTCGAAAGATATGAAAAATGATGTTCAATTAATCCAATTTTTTACTGGGGATGAATTTTTCAACTTACTGTTAACATCTCAAAACGTGCTTGAATTACAAAAATTCTAAAGACTATTGTTAAAAATGTCAAATTTTCGATTGCAACTGTTAACTAGGCCAGAAATAGCCCTCTTATTATAATCGGGGTATAGACATGTATGTATTCTGTTATGAACAGGATCAAAAACATCAATCTTCGATCAACTTAAATAGGACACCATATATTTTTTGTGCCCTATTCTTTTAACAAATATTTTGATGAAACAGTTTAAAATATGAAAATAATTTTTCTTTCTCGGACCAGGATAAAAATATTGACAGAAAAGATAAGAAGCAGTGAACGAGTATGTGTCATGATAAAGTTTCCTCTAAATCAGATACAAGAAGCTGAAGCCAATGTGAACTTTTTGTTAGAACTTTTCTATTCGTTCATTCAATTATTGTTACTTTTTTCTTATTAATTATTTATCTCTTTCCATACTAATTTCAATTAATATAGTTCAAATATATATTTTGATTTGTACTAAAACAGATTGTGAAAAACTTTATAGAAACAAATTGAAAAAAAATTGCTAATAATAATTAACTGTTTATCAATTAATTTTTAACCAAATTTACAATTTATAAATGTATGTGGTGTTCTATTTGACTTAAGTAAAACAAATATATACTTGCGTTATATCTTACCCTGTATACTGTTAACCAATCATTACATATAATTGCGTGTGTATGAAGAGGATACAGTGTCCTGAAGTCATGACGATTTTCACCTGATCAAACGTTTAAAAATACACTACCAAATATGATAAGGAACGTAAAAACAAAGCCTGGTACAAATATAAAATATGAATGATACCATTTAAAAAAAATGTTTTCGATCTTAAAGTAATTTTTTATAAAATTTATAGTTCGCTGTAAATGAACTTTATCGCACTTTTGGATCACTTGACATGTACAAAATTTTAGAAAATTAATGCAATATTCATAGAACGAAAACAATACTTTGAATTGGAAGATGATCTCAAGTAAAAAAAATTCGAAAGTATTAAAATATGTATAATTGATCTCTTATGAATCGTATGAATAAAGTTGTGTTTAACAACTAATTGGCTGTGAAAACTAAAATAACTAAAATAAAAAGTATTTTCAAATCTAATTTTAACGACAGTATCTCCATGGTTTCATTTTAAGTTTACTGGCTGAAAGTATTATTGACTAAAATACGTTATACTATTTTTTGGCTCTGTGATATATTCTGTTAATAGGAATTCGAAAATTTTAAATGTATAACTTACATTGGTCAATAATAACAAAAAAAAGATTGTATTTGTGTGAAACAAAATCAAAGCCTGTTTATATTTTAATTGGTGAAAGGGTTTTTTATATTTGGACATATGTAAAACAATATAATATATATTTTTATTTATCACTCTTATATGCTTAGGAAGAAAATATTCGTAGCACTTAAAATGAAGGAAAATTTGTGCAATAAAACAAATCGCGTTTTAAAATTGTGAGTTTAGAAAATCTAGTCGTTTTTTTACAAAAGTCCACAAGAACTAAAAGTAATTTTAGAAAATTTATATTCAAAGTAGTCAATTATAATAATTTGGAAATTATTTTTAATTCTTTGAGGCTTTTGTAATAGTAAAAGCAATATTTGGTTGTAGGAAGTAAATTGAGCTTTAAATTTGGATTTTACGTGCTACATATTTTTATTCGGAATGATTTTGGAGGCTTTATATATTGTTTTTTTTCTTTTACATATAACTATAGTACCTAGTTATTAGTATCCTATTTTTGTATTTTATAAAAAATATTAAGATGTTGCACTGAGAGACAGGACTTAGTTTTTAAAAGACTGAATTGAAACTAATTCTTCTCGGTATTTTTTAAGACTGACTATTTTGACTGATTTTGTTATTTCGGTGAGAGAAAAAGAGATTGGCAACCCCTTAAGTTTACAAAAAAAAAGAAAGAAATTGAAATTTTTATTAGTCCTGTGTAGTAACTTATTTGATTTTTTTGCATTATACGCATGTTCTATGTTGTTTGATGCAATATTTATCATATTTTATGTATTGTTGTATAACATTTATTTGTTTAAATATATTTTTACAATCGCAAAAGCAGCTTGGGTTTTATTTTGCTTGAAATAGTTACTGCCTCTGTCCCTATTTTTTTCTATATTTATATTTTATGTAAATGTGTGTGTATCTTTTCCCAACAACACTCTGTGTGTTGCCGCCACCAGGAGTTCTGAAACATTCTTTCCTTGACTCAAATACCGACGCCACCTTTGCCGCACACTCGCCCTGCATCTGTTCGGGACAAACACAAAGAACACCTTCTTCGGCACGAATTGCGTTTTGTGGGTGGGGGGAGGTTTTTAATATCGATGCTATTACCGCAGAATTCATTCGAAACTAGTAAAATAATAGTAATAAATGAACCAGCTTCTCATATTATTATTCGAAAAAATATCGATTCAAAAATATTATAAACAAACATCAATATCTTAAAAATTTGCAAAAAAGTATTTTTTTATTACTATTCTGGCCTACATCTTCAAAGTAAAGAATTTTGTATTGATTTTTCGAGATGATTTATATACCGCTTATTTCAAATAATAGTGATATATTTTAATTGGAATATAAGTTGTATTTTATCAATATGGGGTTTCCACATACTCAAAATTTGTATTTTCAAGATTTCCCTTATTATAATTAAAGTTTTTATTGGAAAAAATATTAGTGTTCTCATCTAATCCATTTTTTCTTAATTTATTTAAAAAAAATTCTCGACTTCTAAGCACGATACCATTCCATCCTAGAAAATATTTATATGTCTCCTGCTTCTGAACTGAACTGAATAGATAACCAGGTTGGTGTAGAACTTAAAGTAGGCAATTTTTTTCAATTACCTGGGCGTTTCCAACCTTAGTTGCCAATAATATTAAAGTCACATAATTGGTATCGCCCATGTTGCTATTAATATTACTCGAAAAATAGTATTCTTTGTCTAAAAGTCCTCAATGGAGTTAGCGCCACAAATCTTGGGAGAGCTCCAAATATGAATATTCGCAATCAAAATGCATCACTATTATTTGAGATACGATCCAACTGAGTTCAATTTAAAAAATGTATCAATGCTAATGCCCAAACATTGCTCTATAAACATAAAGCTTGAATTAAAATATCGCAATTTAAAGTAAATATCAAAAAAGATTTCGCATTGTCATTTATTGATTAATTCATTTATTGATTAATTCATTTTGTTACTTGGCATATTATAAACCGCGACGTAAAATTGAGTTAATGAGATGTAATGTTAATTCAAAATATTTGATAGTCATGTTCAAAAGAAAGTTTAAAACTAAAGCTTTATTATTTTCAATTATTGCTTAATTTCAAAAAGTGCTTCAGTGAACCAATTAAGTAGATGAACATTACTTATAATTTGTTGGCTTTATTAAAAATATAAAATATGTAATGTATTCTTCAAACATTTTAGTTCATATACTCAAACCACAGACTATCAGCATAAATGAAGAAGCTCAATTTTACCCCAACTGGTCAGGGGATTAAATTGTGTTACGGATTTCGTGCTGATTCATTTGTGATTTTTCTAAGAGTTCAACTTAAATTTATTAAAAGTTCATTTGTATCCTATTTTGATTGAATTATATAGTTGTAGTAAGAGAGAGAGAGAGAGAGATACAGTGACGAACTAAATTGTTATATGTATGGCAAATGAACATTAAATTTAAAAAAATATGAAATATCGGTGATTTGTGACAAAAAGTACCTGCGAACAGAAATGCTAAGGTCGCATGGCCAGATCGCGAGTGTGCGGTCGACAAGATGGGCGCCGGCATTTAGTAGTTAGTTATTAAAATAAATATAATGACAGTCGCGATTTGCCTAGAATTAAAAGTAAAAGAATAAAATAAATTAGTAGTAGTAAAATCTGCTGGTGGCAACACGCGCGAACAGACCAGTGCGAGCTTGGTTTTGCTGTTGCAGGGGCGTCGCCGAAGAAGGTGTTCACATGCCAGCTGTGCGGTAAGGTGCTATGCTCAAAGGCGTCCCTCAAGCGACACATTGCCGACAAACATGCAGAACGACAAGAGGAGTATCGATGCGTCATCTGCGAGCGCGTTTACTGTTCCCGGAATTCTCTAATGACGCACATCTACACGTACCACAAGTCGCGTCCGGGGGACATCGACATAAAGTTCTTTTAGCCAGAGCACCTGCCCCAGCCGCTGCCTTCGACCATACTCCCAGGTACCATCCATAGACCCTTTTTTACCCCGCTTGCCGCTACCGCAGCTCTATGTGTAGTTATGAATTGTGACGCTTGCTGCCGCCATCAGCCTGCATGTTCGCCCCAGTTGTTGTCCCCACCGACTTCGCCCACACCTCCACCACAGCCCTGTGCTGCTGTTGCAGGGCCGGTGCGGATGCCGCCTCCCACTTCCGGAGGCATCAACGAACCCCAGGAGTGTCCTTACTGCCGGCGCACTTTCAGCTGCTACTATTCTCTCAAGAGGCATTTTCAAGATAAGCATGAGCAATCCGACACCCTCTACCTCTGCGAATTCTGCCACCGGCGATATCGCACCAAGAACTCGCTCACCACCCACAAGAGTCTTCAGCATCGAGGCTCCAGTGGCATGCTCAAACGATTGCTCAAGACGACGGCCATCAAGAGCGTCCTCAACGCCAGCGCTGCTGCGACTGCTTCCTCACCGCCGATCCACCAACAGCAGCAACCGTCGATCCATCAACAGTAGCAACCACCTCCGCGCCTCCAGTGAGCCATTGCTCTGGTAAAGGCCTAAAAGCTATTCGAACCGAAAGTACAAATCCCCACAGAGCCCAATGTAGTTTTTATATGTCTATATTTACTACTCACAAGCATCTTGGCAGGCAGCCATTTACAACATCCCCCATTTTCCTTAAAGTAACCTAACCCGATGACATATCTTCATCATATCACCCTCCGGTACGTCACGTTCAGTGCATGTGTTGTATATCGTGATTTACCCATTTTATGAGACATTTCCCAGTGTTACTGTGATTCAGTTCAGATTATATTCCCCACCTTTTTAACCAAGAACTATCAACGAAAATATTGTGCATCGTTTTCTAATAGTTGTTATTTGATATTTTGCATTGTTTGGCACATATGTTTATTGATTGAATTTTAATTGTTTCAAAAACGAAAAAAAAATTACGCAACTAGTGGTTGTAGTTGATTTTTATTAAAATAATCAACTATTGTTAATATGTTAATATAATTTTACAAACCTTATGAACAGGGTACTTTTGAATCCATACCAAAAAAAATATTCAGTGATTGTTTCCATCCTAGTTATCGAAATATGATATGATTCATAAAAATATAGTGTTTACAATTCCACATTTTACCCCAGTTATTCGAACTTAAAATATTATGTCAGAATCTGGTTGATTAAATTAAAAAAATTACACTTTATTTTAAAAACGTTTTATTTTTTATTTCTCCAAGCGTCACTGCTTTTTACTTCATTTATAATACATTCAAAGTTCTTGTTCTGCTAATCCATCATCTGACTAAAATTTTATCTGAACAATGAAACTGCACTACTTCCTTTGAGAGGCTCATTTCATTATTAGTATTATTCAGTAATTTTTTTGATAATCTGCGAATCATCAACCAATAATAATGATAATATGGGAGAATGTGTGTATGCCAAAAACATTTAACTAAAGAATAGACGAACCAAGTAATTCATAAAAGTTTGGGGAGAAAGTCATTTTAAATTGCTTTCGCAACGCTGCACTAGGCTCCAGATCAATATTTTCTCGCTCGCTCGGTTTTGAATATTTGGTTGATAAACTGAATAGGCAACACGGTCGGCAAATTATGAATGAGAGCAGCGAATGGTTTGTTTATGAGAGTATTACAAAATTGTCACGTTGACGATAATTTTATCGATATAAATTCCATTCATTTTTTACTAGCAAATAATATATATTCAATAGAAGGCAGCTTCAAAATTAACATGTCTTCTTACGTCGTGAACAATTTAACCCTTAAATATGCACTAATTAGGGACTTTTTTCATTGTTTTGTCCGTGTAAATAAACATAAATGGATGATAATTTTACACTTTCAAGATAAACATTATAGCATAAGTATACAGAGTGGAAAGTCTAACTGGAACAAATTCTGTAACTTGATAAATAAAGGTTTATCGCAAAATTCCTGAAACACGTCAATTTTAATTTTCAATGGGGCATATCTTTTTAATTATCTGGTGGGGTTGCAGACAACCCCAACTTTTTTTTAAATGGAAGAGTAGGTTGATTAATTTTTTATTTTAAAGCTTTTTCAATTGTTAATACAATTCCACTTTTTTTGTTACTTTTTATAAGCAATGTGTCGGGAAAAAATGAAATAAGGAAATATTTACTCAAATTACTTTAATGTATAGGTGGTACATTTTTTCGTACTTGATAAGCTTAATAAAAAACCTGCTCGATAGTTTTTTGGTCAATTTGAACTGATTGTGATTGATTTGTTAGTACTTGTTTGTATTTCAACGTGTAAATAACAAACGAGAAATAAGAAAATGCCCTATTTAACCGAGACGCATCATATCGAAATTTTAATGATGATCGGATATGGGGGCAGAAGTCGAACACAGGCTGAAGTCGCTCGATTGTTTACTGAAGTTCAACCAGAATTACCTTCAATTAATCGAAGTATGATTAGCAAAATTGAAACTCGATATCGGGAGTTGGGCCGCGTAAGGAAGGCTCCTCGACAAAAGGTTTTAAAAGTTGACGAAGAAGCTCAGTTGAACATATTGTTGGAAGTTGAAGAAAATCCTGTTACTCCAGCTAGGCAAATAGCTCACGTTCATGTTGTCAGTAACACAAGCGTTTTAAAAATTATTAAAGAAGCCAAAAAGCACCCATATAAGATGCAAAACCTGCAGGAGCTTAACGAAGATGATCCTGATCGTAGATTCGAATTTTGCGAACGAATTATGGCTTCTATCGATGGTGGACAAATTGCTTTGGAATGTGTGCTGTTTTCTGATGAGGCTACGTTCACATTACATGGGCACGTCAATCGACAGAACTGCCGTAGGATGCGTGAATCCCATACCCAAAGGCCTCAAAAAACAAACGTCTGGGTTGGAATTATTGGGGATCGCATAGTAGGTCCTTTTTTTCAATGGGAACGTAACCGGAGAAACATACCTTAATATGCTCCAAGAAGAACTGATTCCCACTTTAGTAAATTTATTCACCAATAATTTGGATCCCAACTTATTTGACCAACGGATGTGGCTTCAACAAGATGGGGCACCACCACATTTTGCTGAAAATATACGGACCTATCTTAACGAAGTGTTTCCAAATAGGTGGATTGAAAGAAGAGGCACAATTGAGTGGCCAGCAAGATCACCCGATCTTACTCCATTAGATCTTTTATGGGGATATCTAAAGAGCAAAGTTTATTCCACTAAACCTAACGACATCGCCGAGCTTCAATAAAGAATCAGGGACGAAATTAGGCAAGTAACGCCGAAGTGTTACAAAATGTTCGGAATGCTATTTATAATCGATTAGGATATTGTCAGCAACAAGGTGGAGAACACTTTGAACATTTATTGCATTTGTTATTTACACGTTGAAATACAAACAAGTACTAACAAATCAATCACATTCAGTTCAAATTGACCAAAAAACTATCGAGCGGCTTTTTTATTGAGCTTATCAAGTAAGAAAAAATGTACCTATACATTAAAGTAATTTGAGTAAATATTTCCTTATTTCATTTTTTTCCGACACATTGCTTATAAAAAGTAACAAAAAAAGTGGAATTGTATTTACAATTGAAAAAGCTTTCAAATAAAAAATTAATCAACCTACCCTTCCATTTAAAAAAAAAGTTGGAGTCTGCAACTCCCCAGATAATTAAAAAGATAAACGAATATCTTTGTAATATACCCCATTGAGAATAAAAATTGACGAATTTCAGGAATTTTGCGATAAACCTTTATTTATCAAGTTTCAGAATTTGTTCCAGTTAGACTTTCCACTCTGTATATGTTATAAATCATATTTCTTTATGATTGCAGCGTTTACACAAATGTTACAGATAAACAATTGTTATTATTTAGGACATTAGAAGCAATATGGCAACGCCAATGAATTGTTTACTTTATGTTTGATCGCCACTATTTGGATATTAGGTAGCCTATTTAGTTGAATGTTTTTGGTGTACGCAGAATATTTTTTAATAATATTAATTAAACTAGAACAACAAAAACGATAAAACTTTGTGCAGTACCATTTCGTTGTTAGTTCTTGTCCTGTGGCGATAATTTTATCGTTCCTAAATTCCCCCACCCCAAAATATTTATCACATTCTTTTCCACAAAAATTGCATTTTGAATGTAAATATGGTGAATGATCGTTTTCTAATAATGTAAAAATAATTGTTGAAATTTTAACAGCAGAATATATTTTTCTCTGTGTATGTTAACTTGCAAAATGCGATTTTTTAAACAAAGAAAAATTCAATATAGTGGATATTTCATCATTAATCGTTATACATAAATTCCACCGTATTATTATACAGGGCGTTTTGAGACGTAGATGTTAAGTACAAATCGTGTAACAGTTTTAAATGAAAATAAGTTAAACAACACAAAAAAATTCTCTTAAGTGAGTTGATTTTTAAAAATCCATTCAAATTCTACAATTTATTGCATGCATTGCTTACTAACAATTTGGGAACAAATTTCATTTCAGATTTAAACCATTGTTAAGTAATGCTTAGCTTTGTGGTTTTATCAATAAAATGTGAAACTGTTGTGTTGATATTAACCCCTTTAACAGGTGTAGTTTACATTGAAATATATTACTCATAAATGTCTCGAAAAAAATAAATACTTATTCAAGTAGAAACTGTAGAAACGCGAAGTGGATTTGTTCTGATAAAGAGAACAAACGATATAAGCTATTTTATTTTTGACATAATTGCAACCAGTGATTATAGTACACTCGAAGAGAGTGGAGATTGTATCAAAAAATCAGTTTAACTTTAACAGTCAATAAATACTGTTAGAAAAACGTATAGCTGAATTGATCTAATTCAACAATTTGCTTAACAAAAATAGTTTAGAAACCCCCTGTATAATCAATTAGCGTTGCTCTCAAATATCATCAAAACATGAACGATAATGTTGAAAAAAACGATTAGTACAATGGAGCATAATAAGAATATTTTGAATTGTTGCGGTATTTCCGGTTTATTTACTCCCTCTGTAGATTTTATTCATTAGGAATAGTAATTACAAATTTGAATAATACAGTGGATTTATTGACATTGTGCAAACCTTATAGTAAAGTTACACAGCATATTATGAGTAGGCCAGATTTTAGTTAAGTCGGGAGTACCGCAGCAAAAAATTCAAAATTATGCAAACATTTTTTGTTATAACTGTTTATATTTTCATAATATTTATACAGTGTAGTCGTAGGGTCTGCAACACCGTGAATGACACAAAACGGTTCAATTTTAAAAATCAATTTTCTATTAGTTATAAAAGTTCTTCATAGAATAAGAAAAATCTATGGCCAATAATAGTATCCTTGATTATTCTCTTCAACGTCATGAAAGTAAAAATATTATTTGAACAAGAAAATAATAATAAAAAAAGACTTTACATCAAGGTGTTTCAGATCACATTGTCTCACTGTATTCGTTTATTTTTCTAATTCTATTAGTTATAAACATGATAAATAGAAATGCATCGATGTAATTCGAAATGGCACAATAAATAATATAAAGATGATTTTAATAGTGAATATTTTGCAATGTGATAAATATTTGCTCATGTGATTTTAGTAACTTTCGTAGGTAAATCAATCCTGCTGAAAGTATCTTAGATGTTACTCTATGTATTTATGTTATTTAAACTTGGCTAGGTTAAAAAAGAGAGGTTTTGGAATACGATCAAATCACGATGTTCTAACATATTTTTTTTAAAAAAGAAACAAAGATTTTTTACCAAACTATTATATTTATCGAAGAAAATTTCAATAAAAGTGACAATTCACAATAATACAAACAAAATTGGATTGGTTTGAGAATATTTAATATGCCGTGAATATATCGAATAGTTTGTTAGTAAAAAAGCAATAAAGTTCCATAGTTTTAGATGCTTTGGGTTATTTTTCTAGTATGTGATTGGAAACTTCCTACTTTGTTAGAAAAGAGACTGCAGACTCTACTTTGTCTAATTCAGATTTTGATAGGTTAGATTGAAATCAACACAAAGTATTTAGCATATCAGTTTTATTGTATAATCAATCCACAAGTTGTCCAAGTTTTATTTGTGAATTTGTTAATTTAGGCATTTCTTTTAAATGAACCATTTTTCTGATAAGCAGAAATTAAAACGACTATAAATAAGGCTGACAACTACTGTCATGCAGTCAGTAATTTGCTACGGCTCGGCATTTTGAACAAAGCGAATAAGACAATTCATAGCTTTTCTATTTCATGTCAGTAAAAGGGACGCTGATATTTTTGTGCGTATTTCATTTATTTCTATAAATGATTTTGATTTTTAAATGTTGTTAATGTTTGCAATAAAACACTCAAGATTTTCGAAACAATTGAACATATAGTTGATCCGGTGAATCTTTTCCCATGCGTCATTAATATCTGATAACATAACCGACAAATGTCAAATTATTTTGTTCTGTTCTTCACTATTAATAGAAAGAGATACGACTTTAAAGTTATGTCGGTTATGTTATCAGATATTAATGACGCATGGGAAAAGATTCACCGGGCCAACTGTAGGTTAGGTTACAGAAGTGCCTTGGCGGGAGAAGGCCGTGTGCGCAGTAGCAAAATCCGCTGTACGTACGTTTTAAATCATTTTTCTCGCAACTCTTGTCGTGTTCACTTCTAAAGTACCATCCGAGATATAAATTTTAGTGGTTTTTGATAGCTTATAGTTTGTGACCTTCGACCGCCAAGCTACTTCTGTTGCAATATAGGTACAGATCGTGAACTGAAGAATAAAAAAGTTGAATAATATACTGGTTATTGTATTTGAATTACGAAAGTTGGTATCAATGACGTAGAAAAATAATAAACCTATCATCTCATTCATAGTATCGGGATTGTTATGAAGCATTCATTAATTATCTAACAATGTGCTAGAAAAGACAACAATGCATCCATTTTCCAGCTTTGACAACGCTGCATGAAGTCGTAATGAGATTTCCAGTGCCGTACTGCTCTGATAAGTTTTAGGATATTCTCAACTAGGAGATGATATTTACTTACTTATGCATTATACTTATTATAAATATGAAAATGGCTATACTGTTCAATAAAACAAAAATAATTGCATAATTTGGGTATTTCATATTATTAAAATGTATCTCTTTCTCACTTTAAACGTGGATATGTGAATAATTCAATAAGTAAATGCACATAGATGGACGAAATTCGTTCTTAAAAGTGGAGGTGTGATGCAAATGTCAACTTGACGGTGAAAACAGAGATTTTGGTTTAAATTATCCAATTTTTTGCAAATATAACGAAAGAACCATGTTTATGAGTTATAATACACTTACCGAGTCTGCAATAGTACAGTAACTGCTTAAATATCCGAATAATCACCTATAAATTAACAAAACAATTATCTACTGCAATACTAACTGTTTTTGATTATTAATTAGTTGAACTATTTCGACGTATTCAACTATATAAGTAACCTTAACTTTATTAACAATAACAATGTCGCATGCATAAAAGAAGTTGTTCCTTTAAATTCACAACAATGTCAAGCGGATACAAAAAGAATATGTATATTCTCAAACACGACATTTTTAAAGCTACAGTTATATATACAAAATTAAAGAATTTACATTTTAGAACAGCAACTACGCACTGATTTGTCATATACGTAATAAATAAAATATACTGCTAACTGCCTATATCTCCAATAAGCGAAATGCGTTCTATTAAGAGTGAGAGGTCCGACTACACTCTGTGTGTCCATGTTAGTTATGCGCAAGTGCTGTAATATGTAATATTTTTAAACGAAGATACTTGAGCCAATAAAAACTTCGTGTTTGATTTTTGATTTGACCAAATTAAGTGCAATTATGAAATTCAATTTTTTTCACTTCTAACATAAATCTCAAATAACGTCTATTATAGTTGTCTAGGTTACTTCAAAAGGAATAGAAATGAAGTAGATAAACATGAAATTCATAGTGAGCACATAACCAAAGAGTTATTATTTTTCACTGAACTAAAACCAAGTTCAGTGTTATTTTTATAAATCATTTCTTCGATATCTACACACTAAAAGAGCAACACATATTAACAAATTAAATGAAGATGGCGTACCTCATGGGATGATTTGTTTTCAAACGGAATTTATTTTTATATACCTGTAGATATTTACCTATGAAAAGGTAAATTAGGACCAATCTTATTACATAAAAAGCACCGTCGTGGAGACATAGTTTTTAATAAAAGTCCAAATAAAAGAAACATGCAAAAATCACTACACAATACAAGGATAAAACAAATAAAATCAGGAAACATCCAAATCATAGCCTAATTTTACCATGCTGTGTCCAAACAAACAACCTTTATCTAACCCCTAATTAAACATAGAGAAATAAACATACTAGTATGTGACTTATTTGATTTGTCTATGGTCTAAAAGCATCAAATCGTCAAAAACGGGAAGGATACAGCCAATGATATTAAACAATGCAACGTCTCGTGACTCGCATGCGCATATTGATCTTGGCCACAGACGGTGCAGACATATATATGTCGGCACTCTAATGATCTCCACGTTTCCCTGACCGCTAGGCGCAATATATTTTATTTATATGTATATGTGATTTGTAATGTTTTTCAATGGATCCGGTCCTACAGCGTTGTCATGTAGAGCAGAATAATTTTATTGTTGAAAACACGTACATCAACAACATCAATTGCAAGAAAATTTTTTTTATGTATATCCTCCACTGTCATCTTTCAATAATACCAATAATATGCTTCATGACTATTATTTTTTGCAAATCAACGCATTTTTTTCAGTTTGTTATATATTTTTCGAACAGTTTTCAGAAATAAAGCACATTTGACAATAAATCTCGTTGATTTGTAGAGTGTAGTTGCTCATCTTGTTATAGCTTTTGCAATGTTAGCTTCAGTATTTAATGTTAATAAATGGGTGTATATGTTTCTACGTTATTGGTTGGTATTGTCCACTATTAAATGACACAATTTTTTCGAGCATGCCTCCTATATTTTATAAAATTATTCCATATGTAGAACCATTTAAGTTGAAAGTTTTCAAACACAGGATTAAAAGTATTGGTACTTTTTATTAATTACTAATTCAATATTTCCCGTTTACAAGCTTATTTTGTCCATGACTAGAATCTAAATAAGTCTCCCCGCCTATCAAAATTGCTGGTAACTAACTAATACGTGGGAAAGAATTTTCTAAAAACTTTAAAATAACTTTGTAAATTTTATCGTGAATGAGGACGTTTCATTTTGTGTTAAGAATATTGTTCGATTCGCGTTAAAAAGTCATATACAATCTTAGTTAATCTTGTAAAAAACATGGTGATTTTAATTTGAGACGCGATTTTTTATGTGTTAATATTTGATGATTTGATTGTTTTCCTAAATCCAAGAAACAGCTAGACAGGTGTTGCTGTGAAGGTTTTTCAGACTTACATATCTCTCCAGGGTTCAATGTAAATAATAATGTGCCAATTTTTGCATTTGTTCATTATTAAGTAAAAGAAATTAGGTTGGTAGACCAAGCAGCAAGTATTTTGAAAACGTGGAGCAAATTCGTTTAAACGGTATCATTCATGCTAATCACTGCATGGATCAAATTCGATTGATTTGGAAATAGATTTAAAATACCTTTAACCGAATTTCTCTTGACTTTATTTGCCTGGTCTATAGTTAGTTTGTATGCTAGTTCCGATATCACTCGGTATACCGTTTGTGGAACGTTGGGTGTCGGAAAAATATTTTTTAAAAATGGCACCCAACTTGTGATTTTTATTTTTTGTTGGAAATTTATATTTTGGTATTTGATAGTATTTATTTGTTGTTATTTGTTGACTAAATTTATGTTTCTGTGATGTTTAGGTTAGAGAACAGACTGTATACCGAGCGATAATGCGAACTCTTAAAAGAATAATTCCTTTTGATCTGACAGAAAGGCACGGTTACGTTTGACAACCGTTAGCATTAAGGTGGTTCACGACGTATCTATCAATAGTGAATTTTTATCACAAAGTTCAGGTTTAATCGCCATATAGACGATTATCATAATTCACAAATTAAAAAAGTTTCCATAACGCTCCTTAATTGTGCAGGACAAATTTGTGATGCCCTTAGAATAT
The DNA here is from genome assembly GCA_963921935.1 of Galeruca laticollis. NCBI lineage: Eukaryota > Metazoa > Arthropoda > Insecta > Coleoptera > Chrysomelidae > Galeruca > Galeruca laticollis. Next base: position 73,987,518 of record OY998175.1, read on the forward strand.
AAAACCTATTTTCCATTGAATCCGATTTTTATAGTTTTTTGCCCTCATAGTTCACACACAAATGTATCAAAAATTAAAGAAATATATTTAGTCCCTGTTATAAAATGATTTACTTCGGAAATCTGTTCAAATTGCATTAATGACAAAATGGTATTATTTGCTCCCTTTATGAAAATGAATATTCTTTGAAAAGTTTTTCAACATGATATAAAAAAATTTCAACTAATTAATTAATATTTAGTCTTGAAAAATAATAGAATATTAAACCATGCATATAACTTCAAGCTTCTGGCATGCTTTCTTGAAAAACTGCTAGCAATAACTTGAATGTAGTATTTGGCTTCCAGAAAAATAACATTTTTCCTATTGGTCAAAAGAACATCATAATAATTTCTGTTACTGGACTTGCAGCTTCATGGTCCCATTATATTAGTAAGTATTTTCACAAACTCAAATTTGTTTTCTTGTTATCAAATGTGGAATTGTGAACTATTGATATTAAACGATAAAGGTGAAAATTTAATTTGATCAAATGACTTACACCACTTTGATCATATTCTCTTTAAAGCGAAATTATTAAAGATGCCAATTCAAAGTGTGAAACTATCTTCATCATTCGACAAAACTGTATTTTGGAAAACATTAGAAAACTATAATAGGTAATCACTGAAACATGTTTTCAATGTATTTAAGTCCTCACTCGACAACGTGTTTCTGATGAAAAAACGATATATGAAATATCTCGATAAATAATCAATGATTATGTACCAGTGAGAATTGAAAGTAGGCGAATTCTGATTTGACTCTTCAACGAAATACGAACCCAGGACCAGAAACTGTACACCAGAATGCACCTCAGACTCTCGAGTTGTTTTTCTGGAAAAACTTCCAGACAATCAAAACCAAGGAATCGAGTTGTTTGAAGATATCTATAGCAACTAAGATGAACGTAATATTAGTATAAAAAGTAAGCTAAGATCACTTGCAGTATGTTCGTAACATAACGTCAATGTCCAACTTGAAAGGATTAATTCTGGATTCAATTTATATCAAAATGTTTCCGTTGGCACATTCCAATTTTTGAGGACGAAAGGAACATTTACTTACCACGATATACTACCAGTAGGACATTTCTCAACCAGTTAATATCACATTTTTGCTGATGACTGCTCCGTTATACTGCCCAACTAAGTAAAAGTGCCGTTTGTCACATAGGTAAAGTCTTTGAGAAATCAATGCCTAAAGTTGAATGATTAGCCCTGAGTGATAAAACTCTAACTAAAGTGGCACTATTGTGTCACTGACAAATTCAGAAATATTTTTATTCAAAGTTTGCTCCCAAACTATACCGGGAAACGTGTTTTTTCAACAAAATGTGCACATACTGCATTTTTGCTTAGTATTCTCAATATATATCCACGAAACTTAGCCAAAAATGCAGTAAGGGACCTTGTTATTATGACTTTTTACCCAAGTAGGCTATTTTAGCAATAAAAAAGGTGAGTAATGAGTAAAAATAGGCTTGGATAGATTAAGACCCTCAATTATTTATTTTACAGTTTATTTTAGTACAAACCCTTTTTTGGCCAGTCCTGCACGATTTTAAACACACTTCACACTTTATCAGATTAATTAGTATTTCCAGAATGTTTTCCTGTTTTCGGGAAGAACTTCATCGAGTGCTTGTAGGATATTATCCCTCTCTTCTTGAGGAAATCCACATGGACAACCATGGGACTTGGGCATCTTGATTCCCTTCATAGCCTTTTTCTGAAGAAAAACCAATTCTTGGTATGGACACATAGGATCGTAGTTGGATTTACAATATAATACATAATCTCCTCTTCTTGCACTCACATGGACAATGTCACTCAAATACAATCTACAAGGAGATTTCTTCAATTTATGTTGCAATATTAAATCAGGCCAGGCAAAGGAATCAAAATTCGCAGCACTTCAATATTTCCCGAGTTTGCGGTTGACAGTGCAAGCACAAAGTCTTCAAAATCGTAAGTTTTTTTTGTTTTGTCAATGATTATTCCACCGGGTGGTGGAAACTGTCGGCACTCATGAACGAATGGCCTGGTTGAAAATAATTCAAAACAATTTCTTCTGCAGCAATATCAGATGAGTTAATAACATACACGAGAAATGTCAAAAGACACCAGTTTTTGTTCTGAAACGAACAGTTGTCAAGGCAAAGGATTATTTTCTTAACATCTCTATTTTTTTTAGAAACCTATAGAGAGCACTTACATTATCCTCTTTGTTCCTTCCAGAAATTCCCTCGTGCCAAAGCAGGGCATGTTTTTTTCCTTTTTCCCAACAGGAGCAAAAGTTTCGACAAACAACACCTTCTTAAACATGTCAACTCTTGGAAGCATTATTATTTTTTGCATGTCGCCTGAAAAAATAACGGTGTCATTTTGAATATCTCCTTCTGAATGTGATTTATAGGCTTCTCTTGCAGCAACCACTAATTCGTGGGGATAAACACATTTACTACACTTTTCACACTCGAGATCCAGTGTATCCTTATTGTGTTCATGAAGACAAAACGCATTTTTCACAATCTTCGTGGCCTAATTGGGCAAATCATATTTTCTGTTCCTTAACAACTCTTCTGTGCAGATCATAAGATACTCTATTTTTGTATTCCGGGTACTTTTGAATAAAATCACCGTGCATTAGAACAATATTGACATCAGAGGGTAAATATCGCACATTGGGTGCATGCTCTCGTCTATAATGCGAGATTGTTGGGTGAAAAGACTCAATATGTGTTATAATCTCACGATGAGGCCCCTTGCTTGAAGATGGCTGTTTTATTCTTCGGTCAGGGGGAGGAGTCCAACTTCCCTGAGCGGTATTTGTGAAGGTATAGTGTACAAATCTATCATTGGTAGGTTTACAACCTAATGTAGTAAGAAGTAACATTTTACACACTTCAAACGCTTTATCGCTGCTGTCTTTCAAATGATACTGGATGGATAGCATTCTTCTTTCTTTTTCATTATCATTCTTATTTCTTCTTCTTCTTTTCACATCTAGTTTTTGGCAAGAAGTTAGGATATTTGATCTTCCCTGATACTTTCACCACACTTTTTCTTGCATCCCTTGTTGTTACATGGACTCTAAAACATTGTGAGCCCTTTTCAATTCTTCGATCTTAATTTTCTTCCTTTCCTTTAAACTAACATCAATTTTTTTCCATTTTTCCGCTTTCATCTTGGCCTAGGTCTCTTTCCTGTATCTCCTCAACTCCATCATCTATCACTGCTTCTTGATTAGAACGAGTGTCCTCAAATTCCACATTATCCAGAAAACATATGTCACGCTCATTTTCTTCTATTGTTAGATCTTGGCCTAGGTCTACTTCCTGTATCTCCTCAACTCCTTCATTTATCACTGCCTCTTGATTGGAACGAGTGTCCTCAAATACCAAATTATCCAGAAAACCTACGTCATGCTCATTT